>CM060898.1:45850037-46537537 GCA_030762935.1 Hymenopus coronatus | reverse complement strand
AATTTTGATTTTCTCAAAAATGGCTCTAAATTTTTTGATTACAATACCGTATATAAAATATATTTATATGGCAAATAATAAGTATATCTTGAATTTTATGGGAGTAGCCTCTAAAGTAGTCTTTATTCTCAATGAAATGTTCTGAAATTTGTCTAACTGGTAAACCATAAGTGTCTTACTACACAAAAACTGTAGATCCCAATTTATGTCATTTGCGTTTTTCTCGTCCTTGTTATTTGTTTCAGATTTAAAATATTTCAACTTTTCTCACACGGCATAGAATCGTATTTCATCCACATGGCCTAGTTTTGGCCTAATGTATTCCCTCATTTTCCTTCTACTTATAAGAAAGCAAGTAATTAAGACAATTTCTGCTAATGTTTATCTCGATTATCATAAATAATATGCTTTTTGACAATAATTTATTACAGCGATGCTGAGAAAGTCATGTGAATAGAACAGATCAGCTTTTTTTGATTGGCCGCTATAAGAAAATCATGCTCTCCCTTTTTTTTTTTTTTTTTAAATACAGTTCCGGAAGCTTGTCAGGACCCCGGCGCTGTATTCCTTTTTTCTCCATTTTTTCCAATTTCCTATATTTCCTTAGTAGACCTTATTATTCTTGACGTTTTCCTTTTACATACACAAACACAAACACCCACGATCCTGTGCATCACGAAGCGCCAAAGCGCGGCCACCGGTATCAGCTTCTTGGTTGCCTGCTTGAGATCGCCACTCTGGATCCTAAGTGTATATTTGTGTATGATTTTGAATGAAAGAATGCAGAAAGTGCATTTCACATGAAAATATTTAGACAGAGCGAAGTAGGTGAATGTTTCGATGTTTTATTCTTTAATACTGAATTTTCTTTAAATCTCTAGAATTTAGGCACTGTCAATTTTCGAAAAAAAAAATTCGTAGAGTTTCACTCGCAGATATTTCAATACACTTATTTTTAGAGTTAGTTTTGAGGAGAAATCAAATTTGAACTAAAACTATCATGAACACAAGCAGCATCGTAACCAAGAAATTTTGTATCGAACTTTTTAAAAATAATTTCGAAACTAATAATTTTATGTGACCCATTTTTACTCTCGTTCTAAAGAAGAATGTAAGATACACATAGCTCTTCAATGTTAATATATTTCCTTTGTTTTATCATGAAGCGAAATGTTTTGTCTAATTTGAGAACGATCAATACTCTGTTTCTCCCTTCATTAAAACATAAAACGTCATGCATTCTGCACACTTTTTAGCTTCGTCTCCGGGAATTAACCATTTCTCTCACCTAGCGACCTATTTCGTTATGAACCTTTTACGCAATTTAAAATTTATTTTAATGCTTTTGTTAGTAACTGGTCTCTGCTCATTCAGTGTCCTTTTCTAATTTCCTTTGTTTCATAATTTGATACTTTTTTTTCTTTTGATCGCGCTTTTTAAAATTTTAGTTATTTATTTAGCTAATAATTTATTTACTTATTTTGTTTGTCCACACAAAATACTCCATTCCTTTTGCATCTTCACTCCAAATTATTATTTTAATAGTTGTCCTCAGTTTATGAATATCAAAGTTTCCGCATTGTACGAATACATCACACTCCATACAAAGCGCTTCCGCAACCTCTTCCTAAAATATTTCTTCAAGGTACCATAGAATTTTTTTTTTCATATTTCAGAAGCAGCGCTTGATTTGGCTTCTTGACGAACTGTGTTTGTACGTTATAAGTATCTTACTATCTTACATCATCCATTTATTTTACATTTCAAAATATATATGCCTTTGGAATAGAATTTGTTTCTCTGTAAAATCTTGTATGCTCAAAATATAAAATTGGTATCTACTCTGTTTTCCAGAATTGAACTCCTGAGACCACATGTTGTACGCGCCACAAATTTGCTCTCAGTTGATCTGAATGGGCTAGTGCTGTTCTTGGGCTTTGCCTTTTGAAACTTACAATTCTATTTCGTAAACATAATGATTCTTATAGACTGCTACTATAATGAAGCGGAAGTGAAATATGCTGCATTACCCATATTCCAAAAATATCATAATTTTTAACAATATAGAGATGCTATTTATCCTATAATTTTCTCCAGGGCCAAAGAGTTATCTAAATTAATCGAACCCAAATTTAAACAATATATATGGTCTTTTGACATTTTATGTCTTTCGTCTGGCCTCTTCTTTGACAAGAGTTACAAAATTCTCAACATAAATTCCCAGTTAAGTTGGCAAAAAGCAATTTCAGAACTCAATAATCAATGAAATTGATTGATGTGAAAACGGTGACTCATCTAATGACGTGTGCCATATTCTCCAATAAATAGATAGAAGCGAAAGAAGTTTTAAATTTTTTGCATAGTGTGGGGCAAAATACTAAAAGAATAATAGAATTCTCTTTATGCAAAGATGAATAAAACACTATATTGCCGGTTTTATCGGTAAACGATTTTTTGGCGAGGGGGGACGGTTACGTTCTTTAATCTTGTTGATCATATCAGACGATGAATGAAATTGGTGAAATGAAATAGTGCTCAAATGATTTCGGGATCCGTCCATGGATCTTAATGTTACTAGACGTTCATCTTCTCAGGATAAGGGAAAACCCAGAAGAAAACCTTAGTCCACCCTGCTCGAGATTCGAATTCGCGAGCTCATGAATCTGGCACAACTATGCTATACCTACATTACAGAGGTGGGCAAAAAGAAAAGTTTCCACACATTTCGTCATATTATAATTCAGATAAGGAACCATTAAGGCAAGACATTCAGAATATATGCTAGGCTACCAAATAATTTGCAATTTTAGTTTCATTTTCTACTTTAAGTGTCCGGTTTCGCCACAATTTAGTATGCTTGTTTTATAGAAATCGTAATTTCACTGAAGTTAACGACATCGCAACGGCGAACAACTAACAACTTACGCCCGTCACAGCTGTAGTATCTTCATGTTTATCACATGTTTATACTTTGTATATAAACCTCGTTATCGTTGTAAGTCATTTTTGCTTTCTCTACACGTACTAGGTACATAATGTATAGAGAAGGTATTGCATTCCACCCAAAAATTCGATATCGAGATTTCACCGGAAATATATGTTTTAAGGCCCCCTGTATCCAAAAAAAAAGCATTTCCAGAAAAAGGTCTGTGTATCCGCGTGTCTGTGAACACAATAACTCAAAAACGAAAAGTCGGTAAAATACCAAATTTGGTATTTAAGTTTAGTATCTTACAGGGATGCGACAGGAAGGTTTTGAGAACAATCCCTACAACCCCAAACTATCCCTTACATGGAGCTTTTTTCGAAAATTTTGATTTTCTCAGAAATGGCTCTAACGATTTTGATTAAAATGCCGTATATTAAAGATATTTACCTGACATATAAAATGAATATTTTGAATTTTTGGGAATAGCCTCTGAAGACCACTTTATTCTGGATGAATTTTACGGAATTTTGCATAACTGCTAAACCGTAAGAGATGGACAAAAAACTTACGGCTCAAAAATGTAGAGCACGTTAAAACACACAGTTTATGTCATATATATTTTTTATTGAGTTAGCCGTTTTCGAGATATTCTGGATTATTGGTTTCAATTTTAAGCCACTTTTCTAAAACGGGAAAACATCTTTCTTCTCGTCTCTCGTTTGTTTATTCCTGGAAAGCAAAGAGACTGGAATTGCAATTGTTTCACATAGCGACCGGCTTTTAAAGAATTACACTATCTCTTTAGTGTGTATTTTCTTATTTCCCTTCTACTTGCTAGGAAGCTAGTACAAATACTAATTTTTTTAATGTTTATCTTGATTAGCACGATGTATATTAGAGAATGTCTATTGAATAAAATGTTTGTTTGCCAAATATCTAGAGAACATCATGTTAATGGAACACATTAGGTGTTTTCCCTTCTACTTACAAGAAACCAAGTGATAAGGACAATTTCTGTTAATGTTTATCATGATTTTGATGGAGTAGATAGAAGAATAACCTTTTTAAGAATAATTTGTTACAGAGATGTAGGGAAATTCATGTGAATAGAACACATCAGATTTTTAATTAGTGGTTGCTTTTTATTCTTATTAATTAAACGGGACTCTATGAAATGAAAGGTAAATCTTATAATTATTAAGTAACTGTCATTGTTCTGCTGCGAGTTCCATTTCAGTTTTAAACCGACCTGGTGAAAACTCACTAACTAAACGTTTCCGTTCCTGTAAAGAGACAACCCGCTGTGTTAAATATGTGTTCAACTTTCAATCAGGTTTTCTAGGGGGTTTGAGGAAGCTGTCTAACAAGAAAGATGCTATGTTCTCCTTTGTTATTTAGTACAATACTTAGAATATAATTCCACCCATTTTCAGCGTCTTTCAAACCTGCGATGTAATATGTACACAACTCTAAAAAGAAAGTTGATCCTTGCAGACTTGGCATATTACAAATAGAACGCTTCTCTGTGCAAATCCAAGACGTTTGATCTGCGCTTGCGTAAATACACTGACTGCCGTTTGTGAAAATTGCAACACCAAGAAGGAATCTCATGGATGCAATTTATGTTATATCACAGATTAGGTACATGGCAAGTAACAAATGATAAACGTTTCCAATATATACTGGTCTTTGAGCATTCAAATTCAATATTTGGTATGACCTCCATGCGGCGCAATTAGAGAGATGCCATCCACTGTGGCATTGAATAAAAAAGGTTCTGAATAAATTCCTGGGGGATTTACCTCCATGCAGTTTGTATTCGAGCCCACAAATTCGTGACCTGGCTACTAGAGGACCGTGACGCACCAGGTGCGGACGAACCATATCCCAGACATGTACGATGGGCGACATGTCTGGCGAACCTGCAGACCAGGGAGGCAATGGTACCCGTCGTTCTTCGAAGAACGCTTATTCATTCCTCGCAATATATGGTCGAGCACTGTCCTTCTGAAATGCGTCCTGTGGAGATGCCTGAAGAAAGGGGTGTTCCTCGGGCTCTAAAGCCACCTGTTACTGTTCAAAGTGCCTTCAATTCGTAGGAGGCGAAATCGGTTGTTGTATTCAATGGCAACTCAAACCATCACATGTGATGTTTGTCCCCTATATCGCTCAACAATACATCCCTCCTGGATGAAGCTGTATGATTCGTTAAGGCCATGAAGATAAGATGCGTACGACCTTTATCTATCCACTGCTTCCACACATGTATAACTGTCGTAGCAGCATGCGCTGTAGGAGCCGAAACGTCACGGTATGACTAATCCGCTTCCCGGGTCATTCTGTCCTGTTCGAACTCATTCGTATAGCTCCCTTTGACGTCGACGTGGAATACTGTCACTCACTTTATTGTTTTTACCTTTTTGGCAGATCTACACTGACTACACTTGGTGCAACACGGACATTATCGGACCGACACGATGGGGCTCTGCTCGGCCTACGTGTACCCCATTTCTCTGCAAACATAATCACTTATTCTCTTATACACTTCCACCAAGTTTGGAGTTTTCGGCAAATTCTTTCTTAGTGTTGCAATTTTCACAAACGGCAGTGTATAAAGGATACCGTTTCCATCTCCTCAGTTTGAAATTTAAAAAGGGAACGTGGAGGATGAAGAGTATACAGTAAATCTTCCTTCAATTTAATCTTCAATGATAGGTCTACTAAAGGGACCTTAGATGTTTCAAAATAAAAGAGAGAACGAAAGAATTAGGCATATAATAATAGACAAAGAGAACAATCGTAATATGACTGATCCTTAGATTCTACAAACGGTCAAGGTAAGCTTTGCTGACTAAAAGAACAAAAATATGTTGTCGTTCTGTATGTTACAATGAAAATAATACTTAGACGCAAACATTTCAATATTTTTCTGGTAGTGACAATACATCTATTGCCTTTAAATGGACCGTTTGAAAGTAAATACCCGAAATTTCAGTCCTTTAAATTCATCACTGTAATTCATTACCCAGGTATACTTGTTTTTTTGTGATATGCTAATATGTGCTGGGCCTGAAGTCTAAGAGAGAACTGAAGTGCGGATCACTGTGCAAAGCAAATTAGACATGGAACGTCAATTGAAATGCTTCGGCATTTTTGATATCACAAAGCTAATTATGGAATCCAGAAGTGGACGTCAAGTCCCTCTTGAAGTGGTTCCAGGGAACAGAAATTTAGCTCAATATCCTTGTATGCTATCAAGAGAGAAAATGGAATTCACCAGTGGGTACCACAAAGGATTGTCAAGATGAATACCTCACCAATTTACTCTTGGGGTCACAATCAAGAGGCATGTCACTCCAGAATTTAAATTCAAAGTGACTCTATTAAAATTTGGGATGCTTTGAATTTCTTATCAAAAGCTTGAGATATGCTTGATACAATCTGATGAAAAAACGAATTCACTGCTCCACAATATTGCAAAACATTAACAGTTCTAAGAAAACCACCATTAGTCATTTGAAAAGTCAGACGTTTTCATGCTGTACAACATCAAATAGGTAAAGGATTAATCATTATGTCACCGACAGGAATGGCGTAGGTATATATGGGGCGGTATCTACACTAGATGTGTTCTTTGAGACACGTACCATAGAGGAGAATTTGAAGCAACATTTACCAGTTGGGTATAAAGGACCAAAGTCTTCAAGTTTCTGGAATACGTCATTTCGAGTTGTCCATCAATATATTCCTTTTATTAGATATTTAAAAAAAAAAAAAAAAGGATATTCACTTATAGTATAACATTTATATATCATAGAATAAAATATACAGAAAAGTATTTTGTGCTCTTATGAACTATTTAAATGCAAAAGCTAAGCATCTGCCTAAGTAAATATATTTAAAGCAAGTCATTTCCATTACTCTTAGTTGAATAAATGCTATACGCAATGATTCAAGAGTTGCGATTAATTATTATCAGAGAACGAACATTAAGAAACCACACAAGCAAAACATCCAGTAAACGTCGGTCTGCAAATGAACAGTTCCCGAAATAATCAAATGAGCATTATTGGTTCTTAAATAATTAATATATTATTTTTAATATAATAATTGGGATAATTTATAATTTTAAATCCCTTCTAGAAATTTCAAAATATACAAATTTACATATAGATTAAAGTAATAATGAACAAATTTAAGCAAGAATAAAACTCTTCCCTTACAGAGAAGAAGCAGGAACCACTTCGCCTCTGCCATGCAAAAATTGGTATATCAACCTATCCGGTCATTATTCTTTTAACATTTTAGTTCGCAGTGTTTTGTGGGTCTATAAGTTTTACTCAGCAATGAGTAGAGTTGATTTCTTTTGTTTAAGTGGACCGTAGTAGGATTACAACAAACAAGAAGTATTTCCGAAACTGTTCATTTTCAAACCAATGCAACGTTTTCCTGTTTTACTTCATAATTTTCATACCGAAATAATTTATCCTACTTTTGAATCATCTTGAACATATATTAAATATGCATTTTATACTTATTTTATTATTCTTACCTCCACAGTACAAGCGTTTGAATGCATTACAAATAGAAAATATTTATAAATCTATTTAATTTCTCATAGCACACAACATGCATTTTCACTTGAGGATTGTTCTGAACGACGTACAGTTCATGAACTGGAATGTGCATATATAATAAACTGTGCTTTCAGTAACAAATGAAATTGAACACAACAAATAATTATTGTTAGTTACTTTTCCTTCATCTTCTTGCTACATTCCCTTCATTAGCTGAAATTTCTGCGTGCAGGATTCTTCTAAAGGCATTATTACAGGCGATAGTAAGCATTTTATACAGTGAAAGCTAAAATAACACCTTAAATGTTAACGTACCTAACAAACAACACAATCAAAACAACACACTTTTGGATTACCAACATTAGAATATGTAAAACAGAGAGCAAAAAACACCAACACATTAACACC
This sequence comes from Hymenopus coronatus, assembly GCA_030762935.1. Classification (NCBI taxonomy): domain Eukaryota; kingdom Metazoa; phylum Arthropoda; class Insecta; order Mantodea; family Hymenopodidae; genus Hymenopus; species Hymenopus coronatus. The sequence continues at coordinate 46,529,623 of CM060898.1, read as the reverse complement.
GAACGAACGACCAATGAACGAGCGAGCTCCTTTCTGTTTAAAGGGAACAATTCATAAACAAACGAACAACGTAAACTGTTACTAAGTCACACTGGCACGCACAACATTTCTAACGACAATGTTAAATTGGGGGGAGTAGGTAAGGGTTTGGGGTGCACGTGGTGAGAGGCGGGTGGTTATAAACAAGACCATGTATATTGTTCAAGTATGAACATTGTTTCAGGGAGAATTTTGTTAGAAATATAGCCTTTATGTTCGCCAGTTAATGGGCTTACAGAAAATCAAAGCATTGCAGCCAACATAACCCAAGTGCTGACCTAATTATATTGCTGCAAGTTATTGTTAGGAATTATTTACCCATTCTCTCTGGCTGGGTTATTAAACTTGGGGCATAAAGGAACTATTTTAACATTAAAATGTAATTCTACACTTTGAAACTAGGACTGCATAGGCTAAATTGATATTTTTATGGTTGTAGGTTGTTATTTGACAGTTTTAATTCTTAACAGAATTCTATTACAGAACATTTTACAAACGTATCAAGAATGTCAGACTTTCAATTAAGCTCGCCACGTTCGCTTTCTTTTTTTTAAGCCGCGTTAATGGCCAGCTTGAAAGGCTATATTACTGTATAAAACACGAATAAAAACACGACTAAGGTGAAAATGCAGGGAATACTGTGTATTTTTAATTTGTGAAAGTGGTGGCAAATTTAATTTTTAACAATATATTTTTTGTGACGTAACAATCGATTTAAGTGGAAAAACGGTGAGAGGTGGGGCTAAGAGTGGGGTTGGGGGAGCTAGCTATCCTCTGGAAGTCGAAGTTACCTTCAGCTGTTTATGGTTGTCTCCTACTTCCAGAAGATGGCACTGCCGCTCCCGTTCCCCATCATGCACTCTGCAATACAGAACAGAACAAAGATGGCGGCTACGAAGAAAAGATTTCATCAGATTAGGAAAAAACAAATAAAGAACTCATATATCTTATTTGAAAAGTAAAGAAAATATGTATTTAATATCTTAATAACTTTATTTATTAATTTTTCTTTTTTTATCCTACCCTAAAGAAATTTATATACTAAATAAATAATGGTGAACATGAATTGGTTTTAAAATCACTCATAACATCATTCAAAGAAAGAATGTGAGCAGGTGACATTTAATAATATCTCAAATCACCATAACATAGTTGAAAGAAAAAAAATCAATTAAATTTTCTTAAAAAAATTACAGACAAATTGCCTTAAAGGGAGAACTCATTAAATTTTCGTCAAATCGGAGTAATATCATATAACTCCAATATAGTTCAGGAAATATATTTATATGTTTAAGTAAGTAACCCTTTCATTCTCAAAAGGTTTACGAGCTGGCTTTTAAATCTAGGTGTTAATATTCTACCCCCATCAGTTACGAGGTGGTTAAGTTTTTTCATGAGAATCCTTTCCTAGGATTGAGAATCCCACAAAGTCTGATTTACTGTATAATATATGTACTAGGGAATAAATAGAAGTGGATTTCAAAATCTAAAAACAGTATTAAAACTAGCATCAAACTAAGTTAAATAAATAACGATTGCATCTAATATTACGCTATTTTATTCTTTCTTTTGTGTCACTGATTAAATATTTTCTGAAAATTCGTTCGGTAATCTTATTAAGGGTTAATTTTTTATTCCTATGTAAAGCCATTTCTGTAATGGTTATTTTGTAACTTATTTTTATAACATTATTTATATAAGTACAAATATTGTTTTATATACAGAATTGTTTAACAGGCAAACCCGATTCAAATCTATTTCACTTACTATTACTTCCTCGTACAAGGCTATTTGCGACTATGTATGATAATTTGGAATATGCATTACATATATATTTCATAAACGAGTAAATATTGTAACTAAACGTTACAATTTACGAGGGATTTCATAGAGAACCAAAAGAAAACAGGTTCACAGTTTGTAGAAAGTTTTATACTGCCCTATTATAAAACCGAGTGTTCAAATGTTTGGGCTCTAAATATCTATACGAGTTTAACTATACAATGGCATAGGTAGCCATGATTGGTAATCATTTATTATTTATTTATTTATAACATAAATAAAAATTAAGATTTCCCGGGCGCCGATTAAGCAAAAATGGGGTCATAATTGATTAGCAAGCCTACACCACAGCCGCAGTGCTTTCTATGAGGAAGTGCGGTGATCATTGGTAAAAGAGACCTCTGTCTATAAAGAGCGATTATGGTTTGCAGAAGAGAAATCTATCACAGCGGCTTCTACTTAGAAAAAGTGATGGTTTGCAGAAGCGAAGAGTTTCAAATGTGGTTGAATTGTTAATTAAAACAGCCAGTTTTCCCAAGCCCCTCCCTTGTCGCAATTTATATATATCTTTCACAAGGTCGGCTGATAAGCCCCAGGTCTCTCAATGAAAGCAGAATTAAAAAACAAATTGCTGTATTTCTCAACATAATCTCCAGAAAGGCTAATACATTTTTCATATCGGTGTTCTAATTTAATTAAACCATCTCTCTAGTGCGATTTATCAAGGTCTTCAAAATAGCTGTTTACCAATCTTCGTTCTCCAAGAAATTTTTTGAGGTTTGGGAACAGGTGGTAGTTACTAGGTGTTAGATTTGGCGAATAGGGTAGATGTTCAAGCAATTAAAACTTTAATTCGCACATTTTTTCCCATTGCAATGACTGAACGATATGCCGAAGCATTGCCATGATGAAACAAGATATTTGTTTTACCGAATGAGGTCTTTCTCTTTTCACCTCATCACTCAAACGTTGCAGTAAGCTTGCGTAGTAGTCACCAGTGATACTTCTACCCTTTTCCAAGTAATCAATAAAAATAATTCCCTGTGCATCCCAGAAAACACTCGCCATAACTTTTTTAGCTGACAAAATTAACTTTGCCTCTTTTGGAGTTGGTTCACCTGGCGCAATAGTGACTGCGATTTACTTTCTGGAGTGTAGTGATGTATCCAAGTTTCATCCATGGTAATAAGTCATCTCAAAAATTCATTGGAATTTTTACAGTAGAGCTCCACGTTTTTCTTTGCAACTTTTGATCATGTGTCAACAAACGCGGCACCCATCTTGCACAGACTTTGTGAGTTGTCACTTCTACAGGGCGTCCAGAGCGAGGCTCATCACTAGTGCTCGTACATCCCATTTTAAACTCTGCAACCCACCTTTTCATTACTGAATATGAAGGAGCAGAGTCTTTCAATGTACTGTCCATTTCCTCCTTGATTTCTTGAGGCGTTAAGCCTTTCAAATGGAAGTGTTTAATCACTGCTCGTTTTTCCAAATCCTCCATTTTCGTGAAAACTCTAAAATGCTGTCATTCGAAAACAAATTATGGATACAAGCTAGTCTAGAGTTAAACTATACGATGCTAACGTCTAACTGGCCTAGTGGCGCCGTATCTGTGTGAGGCCCGGGACTTATCAGTCGACCAGAATCGAACTGGTGTGGGAACATCTCGCGTAGAAAAGATTAGAAAAGATAGAAAAATAAAAGCTCAAGAGAGTTCTAGGAGTACGCAGAGCTCGAGATCGAGGCTGGCGTACGAACTCACCATAGAAACCTTCCTAATTAAGAGTCTGCGAACGACACTGCTGCTGCCTTTTAGCCAAGCCTACAATGCAGTTCTACACCGCTTACGAGAAAAGGACACAGCAATATAATTCTATACAACCTGCGCGATACAAGGTTGGACACAGACGAATTATGAAATGCATAATATGACTCATGGTTTTCACCATAAGATGTGCTTCGACAAAGTCTTCACATACCTAGTGATATATGTATCTGTGTTTTCTGCTCAGAGTAATGTGAAAAGTACAATCACTCAAGCGCACAAAACATTGTAAATCTATTGCTGCTTATACTAAGGAAAATTAGATTCATGTATAATATTTTGCATAGTTTGTGCGCTCTTCTCCATTATTATAAATATGATTTATAGCGCTGCATAGACACGATACTTACATCGACCCTTCAAGTATGCCGCTAGAGGGGAGTGTTCAAGATCTCTCCAAGTCACTAGATGGTAGGATTAATACTTCTGTAATAACTCAAATTGATATATTTGAGTTCTGAATTTGCTTTGATAAATCCATTGTTATTTGCAGTTTTTTCCCAATTTGTGATATAAAGTATATTTTTAAAAACATATATTCACCATGGAAAAATTTAAACCAGAAAATTTACAAACCATTAAGGAATATAATTTTAAAAATGGTGCTTGTAGTTCAATACATTAGGAGAAGAATTGATTTTGATTTTAGCTAAATAAATCGAATAAATTAATATATACAGAATGAAATGTATACTTGAATGAAACTTGGTACTTTGCCAGTAAAGCAAAAAATTACGGCTTTAGTTTTAATACTTTAGAAAATCACTTTAATCACTTCGGTGTTCCCTTGAAGGTTAACTGCCATGGAATTATCGGAAACTTTACGTTAGTTTTACAATATGTACACTTATATAAGAAGAATAAGCAAAGAAGTAATACACTTTTAAAGCATTATTTCCATCTGCAATTGTTTCATTTCATGATTTTGGATGTAAGCTTAAGTAATCAGTAATTAGCATTCGGAACGCACTGTGCGTGATATTTTAAGTAAAACATTTGGCTTTTCTCTTGAAATATGAGAGCAGAGTAATAATTTGATAAAAAGAGGATCCATCAGAGGTGTAGTCAGCATTTTCTTGGTTCCCATTTCTCCGCGAGAGATTAATTTTGCTCTCAAGCAATCTGACTTCCACTTAAAAGGATAGAGAAAGTGAAATGGAAATTCATCGCGTAGTTTTAATATGTGTTCGCCCCACCCCACTCCGCTACGCATCCTATCCCTTGCGCCCCCTTAATAAATGGCCACGTGTAGCTGTGCATTTATCTTTGTTCTTCCTTGCTCCTGTGCAGACGCTATCCTCTTCCTTCTCTGTGGATAGGTAGAAGAGGACCTCTCAGCTTCTCTCATTATACATGTTACCGTAATGGGTCATGTCGCTATGAACGGCGCAAAAAAAAAAAAAAAAATGCTCATCTCAGCGGGAATTACCGAAAGGTGAAATAATGGGATTAAGGCAGCAAATGTGCAGCGGAGAAATTGAATCCAGAAACTTCCAGCGTTAATGCATAAGGTTTCTGACATGCACCACCTAAGAAAGTCAAAGGGTGGGCTTTAAAAAAGGTTGAAGATGAGACGATGAATCACGAAAATATTCCAATTAAAGAAGAGCATTAGCAGGACCTACAGTTCCGCTCGTGTTATTGTGTTAATTTCAGATATTCCGTTTCTCTGTTAGGCACTCTTTCTCTGACTTCTCTCTCTCACTCTTATATCTCTCTTTCTATTCTACTTTGTCCCACTCTCACTCTCTTTCCACTGGCCAATCTGTGTAGCCTGCAAGTCAAACAGTGTTTGTAAATCCAATGTATGAGTTTTCAATCAAATTAATGATCGCTTAATTTTACTCAGAGGCTCTTTATCGGCCTTGAGGTTCTTTTATGTGCAGTTATCTCGTAAGCACGGGAACATCGGCTTTACTTCCCTCTCGAAGGCAGGGCTGAGGAATTTTACAACCGAAAAAATTCCATCGCCCTCCGCCGGGTTTGAACCGGCAACCTCTGGAACCAGAGACTAGCATGTGACCATGGAGAACGACTCAAGTAATGTATAGCGATACACAGATTTGTGCCTTCTCGACTTTTAATTGTGCAATCAAAACTATTCTGTTTCTCGTGTAGCTATTTAGTGAACATCAATAACAAGAGCTATTAATAATGCTTTATATTCTTAAATATTCTTCCTTTGAACTGTTTGAAAATAAAATAGCTTGTCAGAAATATTTTGCTTATAAGGTTTGGGTATGTAAAATTTGAAACAAGTAATTGACTTCGTGTCCGTTAGAACTACTTAATGGGGAAATGAATTAAAATGGCTCAATGAGGATTATGTTTATACACTTTCATGATATATTCTATCTCTTGGAACATCCTTAACTTAAATATAACCGAATTTTCGTTTTGAGTTATCGTGTTTGTATACACATGCATACACATATAAACATGAATATCTTTCTAAATATGTCTTTTTTATACAGCAGACACTTAAACCTTCCTTTTTACGTGAAATCTAGTTATTGAATTTTTGGTGGGAATCCAATACTTTTCCTACCTATATATTATGTACTAAGTATAGAAAAGAATAACTATGAGATTATATGTGCGCAAACTATTCAATATTCGGAAAATTATCAAGCTCGAGTTCGTAAACGTGGATTTTTAATGATGCTCGTATGTTTTTCAGCATTCTTTCTCCATATAAAAACCAGCCTCATTATTCTGCAGCTTGACCATCTTTCAATTGGTGTTGGCAAAGGCGGAGATTTCTTTTGGAGAGTCTGCCGCTCGCATAAGATCTGTCTAGCTACTGGAAACTAGCTACGTCATTTCATATACAATCAAATCTGTTTTTGAGTCAGATATCATCCACTTTCAAATATAATTTGACTATAAATTTAATTCCTTTTTTTTTCAAAGTAGTGTATAATTTTGGAAGTAAGTATAATATTTTTCTCTACAACAATTGCATACAGAATGCGAGTCATAAGCTGAGAAACAGAAAAAAAAGTTTGAAATATAACGAAAATACATACAGACATGGGTATATAATAATTTTCTGTTAGTAGGGACATTAGATATTCTTGAATTTCAATATTTTACTTATTTTAATGAAATACTTGTTTATGTATGAAGAGTATAAATTTAAAATTGTTATACCTATTAGTGAATATATCACACTCGAGCGAAGGGTGGTGTACCCTCTGAGAGTTACCATTTTTACATTGGCATTATGTAGATTTTATGCACAGTTGCATCCTCTGGGAGCCTGGAATAGATACTAATCAGTATGTTGGGTGACCTACTGCTCGGTTGCTCCATGGACTTCTATTCTGATGTACTGGAAAAACAAAGGTCCATCCTGCTCATGCGAAAACTGTGCAGCTGATATGAGATTTTCAGAAACAGCTTCTTTTACGGTATTTTACCACTTCAGGGTCTTTCTGTAGTACGTCTGGTCAATTTGACGCTTGCAGCCCATCATGCATGTCTAACTGGAAACTTTTGCTATAAGGTGTTTATACTTGAGTACCATTAATTTTCATATTCTCAACACTAACAATGTATATACCAACTCGTTATTTGGTATAGTGGTTCCTCAATGATGACAAAAGTGAAGAAGTAATTACATTGATCTCGCAGTTACCGAGATTCAGCATGTATATTTCAGGAAGCTATCGGGTTGCAGAAGTAGGCCACCCAACCTACTGCTCAGAATATATTAGAGAACTTTGGTATATGTTGCAGTGTTAATTATTATTAGGGTAAAATTCGGAAAACAAATCGCAAAAGAGACGCACTGTGACTGTTAATTCTAGCTCATCTCATTATATGGCAAAATTCCATAAAAGGCAGTTATGTATGATTTTGAACGGATCTTTTATTGTTAAAACTAGCTGAAAAATGCAATGCCGGGTTTGGAATACGGTTCTCCCGCTTTCTGTGCGTTTGCTCCATCCATTGAGCTACTGTGACAACGTGCCGCTGGGATATACAATCCTCCAACTGATTCGGGTTTTTACCCATTTGAACCAACCGGTATGTCTTACCTCAGAGATAATACCTTAATGGCGACTTACTATCGTAAGTTCTTAGCTTTCCCGTAATGCTAACATAGTTTAAAACAATATTGAGCGATTTTATTATAATGATGATGCTATTATTATTATTATTATTATTATAAATTTCTGTGCTTTACTTTTAGAAGCAGCTACTCAAGAAACTTTTTTGGCGAGACTATTGAGACGGCATAGTGCAGACAAACATAAGCGGAGTAAATATATATTCTCCCAGAGCTTCTTTATTAAAACCTGATGTGTTCCACTCACAAGATTTTCTCTAGATATTCTACAACAGATTATTATTACAAAAGCTCTCTCTTCGTGCTAATCAAGATAAACAGAAGATAGACGTACTAATTGCTTTCTTATAAGTAGAAGGGAAATAAGGGGATTCACTAGGCTAAAGTGATAGTCAAATCTTTTAAAAACTGGTTGTATGGGATTGAAATTCGTATACTTTGCATGTCCAGAAATTGTCAAATTCCCGTATGAGAAAAGCTTTATTTATTTTAAAACTGAAGCAAATAATAAGGACAACTTCACGAAAAATATGTATATGACATATATTGTGTGTTATAACGAGATCAACACTTTTTGTATAGTACTCCTTATGGTTTACATTTATGCAAAAGTAATCGAGAATGAAGCGTCTTCAGGGATTAATCCTTGAAAATTCAAGACATGTACACATGTTTATTTTATAAAAATGCTTTTGTTTCGGTTACAGGGGACCCTTAAATATGTATTTCTGGAGAAATCTATTAATCGATTTTTGGAGTCTAATGCAATACCTTCTGCACCTATGTAGGTACTATGTACTAAGCAGAAAAATAAAAATAGTTTGTTAAAGTTGTTTATTGTCAGTCTAGACGCATTAAACCGACAACTGGCAGTAGAGTAGGCTTAAAAGGTTCTGTGCCTATGCCCAACTTGAAACTTGTTTCATCGAAGCTAACTTGTAGCTCTGACAATTAAGTTGCTGCATTTTTGCAACCACCTATAATTATATCAAAGTTGAATCACAAGTTTAAATCTAAAGCAAACTCCCGAAGTGCTTTCTTCGATAAACTTAATGCCAAAGCGGCAGGACCACAGAATGGAAACATGGAATGAGGAAGAAATGAGGGACATGGAGAGGATTGAAAGTGACAGCTTCAAAAGACGATGAGCAATGAAAGAAAGCGAAAGAGAGAAGCACACCGACTTCTGACGCCGATAACTTTCCGCGAAAACTCATCAAAGCTTCAAAGTTGCTACATCTCTCCGAGATGTAAAATACTAATTAGTAAATTAGAAGGTCTAGAAATGGCAGAAAATTAAGTTAATTAGACCTCGTCTCTTTTGCCGTTTTTTTCCATTCCTTCTTCTTCCTTACTTTTCCGATTTCCGGTTACTCTACGTCCTGGAAAACTTGTTCCGATGGCCCATCTGATACAAGTATCGGCAAAGTTTGTTTTCCTTTGTTGTGCCAACACTTCACCGAGATAAATTAACATTTGAAGAAGGGCGAAACTTTGTGCGTGGAACCGATACGAAGAGAAATCGAGAAAAATAAGTCGAGCTCCCCGCCTCATGTTATCCTGTTATCTTCGTAAAGATGTTGATGGGGGAACTTTCCTGGAAACTTCGTTCCTTCCGGCGCTGAGTTTTGGTTTACAGTACGACGAGGGATCTACAACTATTGCAGTTAAGCTATAGTTCAGGTTACAACCAACACAGACGCTGAACTGAGTGTTTTCGGGTAATGGGAAACTTGGCTGAAGTTGCAAGTACTTTACAGTACGGCCTTAAGTCACGCCATTGTTATTTAGCAAGAGAAACACTGAGCAGACGGTTTCATGTTCACCATAAACATTGTCCTGCTCACTAAACTCTTGAGCAAATAATACCTGCTTTTCAAGGTTTCAAATTTCTTGAAATACATCCACACGAGAGGAAATAACTATCAGTGCTGAGAGAATTGTATAAACATCGTAAACTCCTGTGACCTGTCTCTAAGTTGCTTTTTGTTGAGGGAAGAGAGAGACTCAACGTGTTTATTTTCTCTACCGCTTGCTTACGGTACGTATAGTATTCCAGTCAAAACTTGCATATATAGGGGTCTGCTTCACAATATTCATAATTTACAAATAGCAAATGAAGGATTGCAGATTACAAACGTAAACATTTTGAGCATTTTGTCTTATTTCCGTTTCAAAGTTTCGCCAACCACACGTTACGAAAAATTCCTCCTAAAAGTTATATCTTCATACATCTGCCCCATTTGATAAGTTTTATGTGTGTATTCAATCTGAAATACAGTATTTAAACGTGTGTTAATAAATTGTTTTTTCACACAAGCGGTGTGTAGGACAGGAGTTGAATAGGCAGAGTCAGACTGAAAAATGAAATGTTCTCCGGTAAACCACAAGGTAATACAAATTATTTTCAGATGATATACCCCAATAGCACTTATAATGTCATAAGTACGACAGTGAGAGAGTTAGTTGAAGAATTTAATGTTGTGTCGGCATATTGCTATGGTAACTCAGTGGTTAGAGCAAACGGCTAGAGACCAGGAAATCCTGGTACAAATTCCGGCCATGGCATTGAATTTTTCAGTCTGATTTTACCTATTCATGCATATAAAGCTATTTAATCATAATTTAAAGTTCAAAGATATTAAATATTAACACACGCAAACACAAATTTTCGTATTTTAGTGCATTGATGCGCTGATGATCTGTGATTTGATTGGTCGTTTGCAGTATGTGCATTATTACAATATTTTCAGAGCTCTGCCAAAAGCAAAAATCACACTTTAAATTTTGGGATGTGGAGGTTTGCGGTTGGAAACTTCCCCTCGCAATTGCCAAGTCTTCCACTTACTAGTCTCTATATTGATGCGCGAATCTCGACTTGCCAGCAGAGTTTTCGGCGTCTCCAGGAAACAGAAATTTTACTATGTTGCTTCTCGCCCTAATACAGGTTGTCTTTTGTTTGCCAATGGTTATTGCCCAATGGCAGGAGGGAAGACCGTCATGTTTTGGATAAAAATAAACGTTGAGCATTGCGCAGAGTAGTCTAAGTGCGAACGCAAGATACTCAATGCAGTTCGTCATACTGAAGGCTTAGAAGCTCCATGCATATCTGCAAGTGCATGAAATTGACGGTCAGTTCTCATCCGCCGCAAAGCAGCACACAGCTGTTATTTTGAGGTTAGAGTTCCATTTTTGTCTGTTGAATGCTCAATGTAATGCCCTATATCTTGCAGTAACAATTCTGTTGCAAAAGAAGTCATCCAAAACCTCTTAATGTATTCTAAAAATATGTAAATTCATTATAATTCTGACTCCATAATGTTTGAGTTAATTGTTTTTTCCCCACACAAGCCTATTCTACTGCCCTTGTATGAACTTTATAAACATCAGATCTGTGTAATTAATTGTATGATTTTCTATAATTTTTTCCCACACATATTAAAAATAGGTTACTCTGCACACCTTACACCATTTTTAGACAAACTACTTACTTTACAAACACAAATTATAAAAATATGGAATTACTATTTATCTGTGAAAAAAATCACTTGTAAACTCTATAAATTACACTTGTAAATATTTAAGTTTATTTTTAATATTCAACTTTACAAACATTGTGAAATAGATTTTTACAAATTAAAAACCAAATTGACAGTTAAAAAAACTTGTAAATATTGTAAAAAGCTACAAGTTATCACCACAAATACCTATTTTAAGTCCCCTGAAGTCAAATTAAGCAATTCTAGAGAAAGAAAGGCGTGAGTATCGTTTTTGAACAACACAACTCAAAAATAAAAATCCAGTTAAATACGAAACTTAGTATTTAAGTTTAATATCTTTCAGGAATGAAACATAAATGGTTTTACAAAACTTCTTCTTCACAAACTAGGTGCACTACGCGTGAGAAATGCTGCATTATTTTAATTGTCTCATAAAAAGCGCTTCTAGCTACTATGATTGACAATTCATATATTTGGCACATTCACATTGAAATAAAATGAATGTATTGAATTTTTTGTAAAGAGCCTGTATAACCATCTTCTCTAAGAAATAATTTTGTATAATTTGGATAAAAACCATAAGAGATCCATGAAAACCTACTTAGCATACATTTATAGTCCTCTGTAAAATGTACAATTTATGTTAAATAATTTTTTCGAACTACTTTATGTTATATCATTAGTTTTTCCCCCAAAAGTTGTGATACAAAGTTCGCAAGAGTCTATTGCTAAGACAATGGAAATATTACCTCACCATGTTTCTCTATGTATGCTTTTTTTCTGCTAAATAGTTTTTGTTACTTTGAAGCCATTTCTAAGCAAAATGGTTTCCTAACGAATGGCGCAACATTATGAATTTATAACGAAGAGGACAATTCGTTAGACTCTATACTACGTCACATTTTACTTGTATTGAATATTCTAACGCAGGTTGCTTTACAATGCCGACAATGAATGAAAATTAATTCACTCACATATGAGAAATTATCTTGTGTTGTAGAAACACTTAAGGGGACAACGAAGTGATAAAAGATATTTTCTAAAGCATTAAAGCTAAAGCTGCAATTTGTTACAGACAAACAACAATAAAAATAAATAAAATAAATCCTAAGCTACATTCAAATTTGTGTTTTGATTCTGGATATATTGATTAATTTACTGGATTTAATTATACAAAATCAAAATCTATCTTCTCCTACATAATTTGAATGAATGCACTATTGTTTTTAAAATTAGTTCCTTAATCTTTGTGATTAACTTTACTTAACTTTACGTATAGAATTTTTTAACTATTTTATATCAAAGTGTAAAACCTGCAAAAAGTGCTGATAAATATTCGAATTAATTTTTAAAGGCTAATCTATGACGAAAATAAAAACTCCAACAAAAATATATTACACATATTCTAAACTTCTTTGGGAAATATTTTTAAACCAATATCGTGTTTTTGTGTCATAAAATATACTTTGAATATGGAAAATTTACAAAAAAAAAAAATTAAATATATCTTAATATTTTGACAGAGAGGTTCCTTTAACAGCGCAACACTTTAAAATGGCGTCCAAAAATGTTATATCTACTCTAAGAGAACCAAATACTGCAAATATATACTTCAAAGCATGGTGCATATTTTCACCAAAATTAAACAAATCGACATTTTTTCCCCTCCAAAGTCGCTTAAAAAAAGCACTTCCGCGGTGTGTTGGGTCAGTATGTGAAGGGTGTATTAAGTTAAAGAAAGAAAGGCCTATACTCCAAAATAATCAAATTTGTCCAAATTCAGTGTCTAAAATATTTCAGAACTTGGTTTGATTAGTAATACTCTATAAAAATCAATGACCTTCCACTCATATCCATCTTAGAGCCGAACCAATAACAATTTATTTGTAGTATACGCAAAATAATGCATCCTTCAAAGTATTTTACTATATTCAACATTAGCATTGTAATTATACTCAATTTCAGCTTCAGATGTATTTAGGATTTTGAGTTGTTAAGACCAAAAACAGGTGTTCCAATTTTTAGAAGAAATGAATCCACTTTTTAGTATTCATGTACCGAATAGGAATTTTAAACAGGCGTTGTAACGTTATCAGCGGGCTTACACGTATTTGCTATCTAGAAATCGCATAATGCAATATTCTTTCATTTACAAAATTGCAACGTCAAATCGGATTAAACGAATAAAGCCAATTTTCAGTCATGTATTTTAGAGACTTCGATACCATTTTCTGCTGGTGCAATCTTGCATACGGCTATTCAATATATATTTATGAAATTTTCTTTGTGTTGTATGCTTTGTTTTTACCGATAATCAATGCATAATGATTTCCATTCCGATAAGGTTTTACCAAGCATTTGTACCCACGCGTTTCAAATGGATTTTCCATTTCTGATGATAACATATGTGTACCATTATTGAGGCATTACCAAATTTGTAATTCCATATGCATTTTGTTTCTTGTCCCACAACCACCCAAGCTGTTTCCCTCATGAAATAAAAATACTACACTAGCATCTGATTGTAATGTGTTTTCAAGGCCACAGATGTTTTACAGATGAGTCAGAAGAACTTAGTGGCTCGGAATAGATTTCGAATAAAGTTAGACTCCTGTTGCACTTCTCAAAAGATTCAGGAGATAGAGATAGATAAGAGAGAGAGAGGTATGCAAGAGAAGCAGACGATACATTATTATCGCGGACCAAACCTTTTGTACGGGTGTCTATAATAACCTACCTTTAATTTTTTAACCAACAGTGAAATTTATCTGAACATAAAAGTTATTTAAATGTATTCTTTAAAGACCAACTTTCAGAATCAATAAATGAGATTAAATCTCACATTTAAAACTATGTATTACATTTTGACTATTACAAATACATAACAAATAGAAACATGTGTTCAAATACAAATGATAATCAAAATGAAATGTTAACATTTGAAACTTAAATTTAATCTGAATAAATAATGACACAAAAAAAAAACACATTATTTTTTTCTAGCCTTTTTATTTCCAACTACAGAACCGTATACCTAGTATTTTTATCAATCAAATCGGATTTTTTTCTTATTTATCTTGCTCTAAAATTGTTTACAATTTTACTCGTGGACTTAGCTAATTATTATTTCTTATGATCAGGGCATTTTGCAGCTCTCTTTTGAGATTTTCAGTTAAAAGTAATATTGTTTAAATGAAGTAGTAGTAGTCCACCATAAATCCTCCAAGCGGTCACCTGGGATTGAACCAGTGACGCCTTGCACACCAACCACTAGACTACGCCGCCGCCCCTCTGAAAGAAACTACTGCTGTTTTTTTTTTCTTTTTCCTCCTTTTTTCTATCATTTCCTTTTTTTTTCTATTTTATTACTGTTTGCACACCTACATATACACATTTATAAACACACAAATACACGTGCCCAAGATGAGACTCGAACCAACGATCCCCTGCGCCACGAAACACCAAAGCGAGACACTTTACCGAGCGCGGCAATGTTCAGATGTTCAAATAGTAAATTCCTATTATGTGTGTTAAAACATTTTCATAATCGATAAATATATAATTTGAAATCTTCTTGTTTTTGAAGTGTTGCTTTTAAACGTCTTTGGGATTTCATATGACTAGTTGAGATTTGTGTTTGTGGCAATGCTTTCACCAGGACATATCTTGTTTAGATTGTTTCTTTGTACGTTTTATCTGGCAGAGCACGAGCTATTAGGCTCGACGTAACAAATCCTTTACTTTTTCTGAGAGCCACAGAAACAATGAAAAGAAGAGCTGTTGTTGTCTTCTCCTAACTGCCGCCTTAGCAATAACAGGAAAACGTTTCTGTGGGGCAGTTAAACACAAAATCAACAACTGCTGAGAGGCTAAGGAAACCTCTTCCTTCCTTATTGCTGCAGACATCGAGCTGCGTTCTTTGCATAGTCTTCATTGTGAAGCGGACAAATCCTTAGAAGGTAAATATTTATTGTTATGAAACAGCGATGCCAGATTTATGCAAGGAAAGTACGACAATAGTGTAAGAAGCACAGACTTTACGGATACATTTCTCTAATGTGAAGTACTAGTAAGAACAACCGAGCCAAGTAGCTCAGGTGTTTCGTTTGGGATTGGCATTCGGGAGTTCATGGGCTCAAGTCTCGCGGCCGACTTCTCTGACGAATGGGTTTTTCGCGGGAATTTTTCCAGGTGACAATAATATTTTCATTTAGAATAGGCGGTACAAGGTCACGTCTGGTGGCTTACCACACATCCCCTCCACACCGACTTCGGTGTGTCTGCCTTCATTCCCTCCTCACTCTTCAAGGCATCAACAAAGAAAGTACTGCAGGGTGGGCGTAATGCATGTGCACCATGTAAGAGGGGATATGATCTTGAACTGCCTATTCTAAATAAACATAGTTTAGGCGAATACCGGGAAGGTCTCTTCATTTCACCAAACTTCCTTTCCTTTCTTTCAAATCCATGTCACCCAACCGGTCTCTTTCAGGGTTGTGTGTCGGCAAGAATGCGGTTTTGGTGCCCTGCCATGGTAGTGAATGCGCTAAGGAAATACAGCTCTCTGCGGCGGGATAGCACTGCAGTCATCTTTAGGGTGTGGGTTCATAGCGCTCCCCTCATCGTAATGAGTTGTTTGAATTGTATTAGGACCCTCCATGGTGGCTCTTTCCTCGCGATCCGGTTTCCACCACCCGTCGCTAACACTCTCATATCATCTTGGAGTCTGACGCAATAAGCCAATGATGTATGCAATGTGGAACCCTCTGGGAATGACACACTCACACGCACGCACATACACACTAGTGAGAACATATTTTACTCGGACAAGGCTTCTTATTATCAGTTTTCTTTTATTAAAATTAATTCTACAAATAGCTAAAAGAACGGTAAAAATTAAGCCTTTTACTATCATGTTTAGGTTGAAATGGTGGCAACATATGGAACCAGAAGTGAAGTAAAATTAAAAATGTAATGCATATTTAAAATGTCTTATGCCGTCAATTCACATTGCTTTCTATACCTATTCTTAAAAAAAAGCTTATTCTTCTATCTACTTCATGCTAATAAATATAAACGTTAGCAGAAACTGGTTGCTATATGATAAATTCCTGTTTGAGAAAACTTAAAGTTTAAAAAAAAATTATGTGTGATATAAATTGTGTGTTTTAACGAGGTTTACATTTTTTGTGTTAGCAGGATTTTATCTGTCCTTTACGACTTACCAGTTATGCAAAAGTCATCCAGAATGAAGAGGGCTTCAGAGGCTATTCCCAGAAAACTAAATATATGCATTTTGTATGATCTGAAGCCCGAGAAGCCCTCATCTATATGCATTTACTTTGTCATGTAAATAATTTGAATTTACGGTATATTAATCAAAATCGCTAGAGGCATTTTTGAGAAAATCAAGATTTTCGAATTTGTTTCCATGTAAAGGGTAATTTGGCGTAGCCAAACGTGTTGTATCCTTAGAAGAAGCTGAACTTAATTATCAACCCAAATTATGTTGTTCACAGACATACAATTAGATGCAAGTATTATCTAAGCACACATATAATGAAATGAATATATTAAAATCTGAATATAGCCGTAGTTAATTTGTTTTTAAATTACAGCACATAATGCTAGCAGACTCTTCTTCTTCTCCACCTGCTTATCGTCATCATATAGAGGACTTATAAGTAAATGCTTGGGCTGGATGCCTGTTGAGCAAAAGTGCTATGGGTCAGAGAAGAGTACCCAGGGATGGGGATAAGCTGAGCGCCTGACATGAACGCGAGGAAGTAGATATGAAATTTAGGCGAAATTGATGATAGGAACGTTGAAGATGTAGCAACCGGTGGAATAAATGGCGAGGGAAACCAAAGATCCGGTGAAAACGGAAGTGCGCTTCGTTCACCCTAATATCACATGGTTAGTGTACTCGAGAGTCAATAAAATTCTCTTTAAAATAATATTATTTATTAACTATACTTCTTTGAATATTAAAAATTAGATGCATTGTCATTGTAAGAATAAAAACACTACCACACCGCGAATGGTGTACGTTATAAACTTGGTTTCGATTTCTCTCCGACCAGTTCTTAGATTCTTTGTACGTATTCATTCATCCATTCACATTTATATATTACCGTTTACTGCCGTAACATATCATGTTGATTTTTTACCATAATAGTTTTAAAAATGGTTTTATACCATATTTATAATATATTCTGTGTTAGACAAGTTCTTATAATTCTAGAGATTTACAATTTTGTAGTGTCCTTTGCTTTGCATTCCCACTGTAAGGTACTTTTGTAAAGACTGGGTTCTATTTAAAAGAAAACACGCATTTTTAATAGTAGGCACGTGCATTCCAATATTTCCAGCTAATCGTTTACTCCTACTGTCCATCTTATTGCAACATAATGAAGTACCCATTCGTTAATAAGATTTACAGTGTTATACATGTTTTAACAGCAAAACCTCTTGTAAAAGATGTATTAATTCGGCAAAACTGGAGCGCATACGCACTGTCGATGCCTTCTGAAGACAATAGGCACAGAGCTTATGGTTAACGTGATCCTCTGGTTGCATGGATGTGAAAACCATCTGCGCCCACAAAAATGGACGTGTTTCGACATCTAGGATAAGTGTATTCATTGGTTCTTCAGGTATAAATGGTTACGTATACCACTAGATAAATTAGACCATTAGGCATGTATCCCAAGTATATTTAATGTCTATGAAAGTCACAATACATAACTATATATTCGACAGCATTTAATTTATCATTATAATTGCAAAGAAACTTACGGACATAAATATTTTGGTTTCTTACCCCCTAAAGAGGATTTGTTAAAGGAATAAAGAAAAAGCAGCCGAGAAGTGAAACCTGCGTTGACGCCTGTTGAGTCTGTAAACAAATGCTAAGAATTTCTTTATCCAAGATGTCTTTCCGGTGACTTGAGAGTAAAAAAGAAGTATTAAAATAATGCTTATTGCATTTTTTTCTGTTCTATTTATATACCGCCTTTAACATCTAGAGCATATCGGCGGCTTCGCCTTAGGAACAATTTATTATTGTTCATGGGAATGGTAATCGTTCGTTATTGGTGTGTTTATTTGGTGAAGTATCTTTAAGTTTACATGAACACATTCACACTTCCAGATTCTAAGGGGAATGGAGAATAATCTTGACTAGAGAAAAATTGTCACCCCCAGCGAGGAATCCAACCCGGGACACCACGCTTAATAGGCTGGGCTATGGAGATAGTTTTATCGTTTTTATTCTTTAGTTTTTAGATTTTAAATCAAATGGATGCTTCTTTTTCTTAAGGGTCTGCAATAGGTTATATTTCTGTTAAACCTAAACAGGAATTAGGACTTATCGTTTTCCTATACATTATGAATGTAATTTAATACTCGATCACTTATAAAAATATAAGGACAATACGGACATCTTTTTAATCTTCAAACTAACTTTTTTATAATAGATGTCTTACAATTACAGGTATTATTTATATTATGTTTTTGTTGTTATAGATGCCTACTCAAAATATAAACATATATATTTCACTTATGAGTTTAAAAAACATGTTAAATCGATTTAAAATAGTTGTACAACGGTTTAAAATATATAAGTTGCATAACATGAACCACCAAATTTAATTTGGATTCTTAGTTCATTTGCTATGTATTTGTCGACCAAAAATTTAAATTCATATCAACTTGCGCTTCTGAAACGTTGTTTATAAATATTTAGAAGAAATCATATTGACTTTGTAGTGAAGATATGAAAACTTCTAAGAACCAGAATATAAATCACAAGGCAATAGCTTGATATCATTGAAAAGAGCTCTTTTCTGAAGTAAAAGGAAGGCTCCCGCTCTTGGAGCAGAAGAAATGTCAGATTCTAAGCTAGGTAAAGCAGCGCCAGTGTATAAAATCTTTGAAATCCTTTGGTAGAGGGAAAAGTTTTGCAGGCCAGAGGTTCCTTATTTCCCTGCAATCCTACAGCCCTTTTCTTCAAGAAGATCGAAATGGGGTCCAGCGACCAGAAGACAGATTATATGAAGCGTTATCTCTGCTCCACTTAAAACTTTTTCAGCTCGGGTCTTTTCTCTTCACAAGTGGTGCTCGGTGAAGCGCGTGCGCATGCGCTGACAAAAAGAATGTTTGTGGGGGAGCTGAAGGCATCACTTTTCCGAGGAAAGGAGGAAACTCCTGACGTAGCAATTGTTATAACGCAAAGGAAGCCATACGTATTATCTTTTCTGACTTAAGCACGCCATCAGCTCAAAATGGCACCAACAGAGGCGTCATTACGCCCTTTGTTACAAAGTGTTATAGCCTTCTGCTTGATGACGCAGCGTCATTCCTGTTTCCTTTGCAGAACTGAACACTTCTGTGCACCCAGTCAACATTTTGGACATATGTGCGTTAGAAAATGCAAGGTAGTCAAATATTCAATGTTTGTTCACTTAGGGGGAGCTGTAAAACTGGAATTTCGTGTTTTACTAGCAAATGAGTTTTTCTTTCTTGCATAATTCCTGAAAATCTTTTCTCTCTTTTTTTTTAAAAAAAAAAACTCCAAAAAGATTCTTAACACATTGCTTTTGTTTGTTGAAAAAATAAACAAATTCATGGAAGTACAACACCAGATATATTTAACTCTACTGTTGAAATATTTTAAAATAGAAACTATTACCTTCAGTGGATTAGGAAAAAAATAAAATTGTGCAGTATGCATTCTATATAGAACAAATACAGAAGCAATATATTTAACACGGAGTCTTTGACAGAATGAGCTGCAATTTTGTATACTGAAAATACATCAAAAACAAAAATCTACTTGTCTGACTTCCTCACTCTGGAAACAATTTTATAAAATTTATATAAAAATTTAAAATTTTCCGTTGTCTTTTGCTCAACGGTCAGCTGCCCGAATAATGACGCTGACAATAAACTTTCCGCGCAACGAGGCTAAACGGTCGGTCCCATGGCCGCGCTCGCTAAAGCATCTCCCTTTGGTGCTTCGTGGGCAGGGGATCGTGGGTTCGAGTCCCACCTTGGGCATGGGTGTTATATGTTTGTGCAATGTGTATATGTTTGTAACAGAAACAGTAAACCAGTAATCAGTAAAACCTACGGGTGGAAATGTAAATAGGGATACAGTACCGGAGTCCTGATCAGACTCCGTTACTGTTTAAAAAAAAAAAAAAACGTATTTGTGAGCAAGACCACACTAAAGATACCTTTACCAAATAACGCAAAAATATGGCAAATGTAGGAGGGAATTTTTAAGTGAAAGGAACAAGGCAGTGTCAATATTAACTTTTCTATATTGTCTAATTCATTATTTTTCTGTTCTCATTTGCTTAGTCAAATAAATTCTACTGGAAAAGTCTGAAGTGTTACATTCACTGACTTTCTCTATCCATTTTCAACAACTATTCTTTAAAAAGCGTATTCTTCAAACTGCTTCACATTAATCCGGTTAAACGGTGACATAAATGCTTTTATTACACATTTCCTTATAGATACAAAGGAATATGGGAAAACATTAGGCTAAAGCGAAGTCAACTCTTTTAAAAGCTGGTCTCTATGTGAGGGCTTTTACTCTTTGCTTAACCAGGAACAAGAAAAACGAATAACGACAATTCATTTTAGGAAATTCTAAGTATTTTAAAATTAAAACCTGTAACAAGAAATATTTCGGAAATAGTTAACTCTAGAAAAAATTATATGGCATAAAAAGTGTGGTTTAATGAGATATATATTTGTATGTTGTACGTTTTTGTGTATCTTTTGCGGTTTCCCAGTTACAAAAAATCATTGAGAATGATGGGGGCTTAGAGGCTATTCCCAGAACATTCAAGATATATATTATATGTGTGATTTAAGTAGCTTTAATGTATGGATTTAATCAAAATCATTAGTCATTCTTAAGAAAATGGACAATTTTGAAAAACCTGGCACATAAAGGGTAAGGAATATTTCCGAAAATATTAGTATTGCATCCTTGGAATATTTTGAGCTTAAATATCAAATTCATAACTGACTTTTGAGTTATGCTGTTCACAGGCGTATCAGTGGATTCAGAGCCTATGTATTTGCGGTAGAATCTGCCTACGTATCCAACATTAGGTGGAATGTAATACCTTCTCTATGTACTATGTAAATTGTACGTGGTAAAGAGTGTAAAAATTAAAGAGAAATAAACACTGATAGTGACAAAAGAAACCAACACCAATTATCAAAGCTACAACATTGTACGCAATAAAGAAAGTCTCTGTGGTCAGTGGTCTGGCTTTTCAAACTAGAGGTCCAGAGTTCATTCCAGGTTGAATTCTCTTTAATCACAATCTTTCCATAGAATCTGGAAATACACACATGGGAGTGAATATGAGAACGTTGTTGTCTGATAATTTTAACACTAATATTAAAAATTATTAGGAACCTACGTTAATGAGTTCTTTATGAAACAACCAAAAAGAAGGAAATGAAGATAATAAAGGAAAGAAAAAAAGACACGAAATGAAATAGTTCAGCAGGAACGTCGGTGTCATTAGGTATTCATTCAGGAGGTACTGGCTTCAACTCCGTGGACTGACCAATTTCATTGTTTTTTTTTGTTTTTTTTTTTTTGTGGTTTCCCTAGTCCCCAAGGTAAATACCGGATTTGATTATTAAAACACGACGCAAATTTCTATCTTATGTACAACAAATAGCAAAAAGGAAAATAGATGGTGATAACGAATTCTCTGCTATATATCCACGGATAATGAGAATAGGTACAATGTATGACACTTAATAATATATGTCGATGTGTAGAAACAGAGATACAATTGTCTGGCACTAAGTTCTTTGTGGACATATGTTGAAGCAACCATCTACCCGTTACATATAAAAGCAGAGTTACAGCTGCCTAGCACTAAGGTATCTGTGGAAACGTGTTGAAGAACCAATCTTCACGTCATGTATAGAAGCAGAGATAATAATGTAGTGCCCTAGTTCCTGAACTGAAGGATCAGCAATTATATATTGCTTATAGTATAATTTGTTATTTTCGCAGATCTAGTGCAGTTGAATAAATAATACGAGTAAATAATTGTTTGGAGCCTATCTTCAAAATGAAGGAACATCCGTGGGTTTCTGAACCACAAGCTACCAAACACCCAGCGGCAATAACGGCTCCTAAACGTTTTTATACGTTCATTGGCGTTTTGCAGGCTTTCAAATATTATAGCTCCATAATATCTTAACCTCATATAATTCAATAAAGCGAGGTTTAATATGGCCTTTTATGCTTTCTTTTATGGTCTAAGGTAGGCCTGGGTTCACGATATAATCCGCCTTTTGTGGAGAGGGAGTCTTCATGACGCTAATAAATTTATGTATTCTTGTACGAAGAGTCAAGCTAGAACGAAAAGCTGCAGCTGTTGCGAAATACATATTCCAGGCTCAAAATCTGCTACAGTCTGGAATTATATTATTTGTTGACTGTTTACTCCCGAAGTTACAAATTACAAATTAGGGCAGAAAAGGTATTAAAAAGTACACATTTGTACTTATTCGCGTTTCACAAAGATACCATTATAACTTTGAAGTGAAGTAGAAAACAACAGGTTTACAGGTCGTGATTATAGAAATTCACTTATTATTTATTACGAATGTTTTATTAAAAATTTACCAATTTTATATGAAATTCTTCCGCTACTCTTGGTGTGGGGGACAACAGCTCTATTTGGAGATTATGCGTTGCTTTTATTTTGAAATCACACCAAGTGTCCAATTGAGGTATCTATAGAAAGACGAATTCGCCTTATTCTGGTGATGAAATTCCACAGAATTGTGAACATAGCTCTCGGTAATGAAGAAGATTATTTTGGGATAGATTTAATGTTGAATTCGAAAAGCGTATTGTACTTTAATGAAAGATTCCTAGTGAGTAATGAGTAACTGGAATTGCTACTGAATGGCTTGCCAATATTCAGTTGCCAAATGTATTATTAATACCCACGATTTTTCTCATATTTTGCCACAAAATATATCTTTATTTAATAGTACAAGGCCTAGTGATTGTTCCTTTCTGTGAATTTTCACGCACTCTCTGTTTCTCAGATTCATAACCTTATCTGTAAAAGCTCCAAATAAAAGTTCTTTTTCTCTTCTATAGCTTTTAGAATTTTTTCCTCTATTCTCCCGCAAATTCATGGTACGTAATAATCATTTTGCACCTTTACATAATAGTTTGTTTTGAAAAGTGTGATCTACTTTATGTAAAACGAAGTATATGGACATAAATCGCTGTTACCATAAAGAAATACATCTAAATGCTTTGTGAAACACAAACGTTTGTAACTTGTACTTAAAGTAGCATCTCCAATACTTTTGTAAAATTTTAGTTTTTACCTTCATGAAATGGACCTCTGGTGGTTAGGATGCTAGGTTCAAAATTCAAAGGTCCTGAGTTCGATTCCCGGCTGGAGGATTAGAAATGTTATTTAGTAAAAATTGTTCCCCATACTCCTTACTGTATGGAAGTATAAGTAAGAGATAAATGCGTGTATGAATTCATTATAAATATGATATAGGTGGCTAAATAGTCCTTAAGGATTAAATGAGAGTCGACGAAAAAAAATTCTACCTATGTTGCTATTGCTAGATTGAATTGAGTCAATCCTGACGGGGTAGGAACCACAGATCTCTCGTTCACTAGTCCGTGTCTTAACACTTTGGCAATACGCCCTTAAGGTCCATGTTGAAATGTTATTTTCGGGCATACGATTGAGTTTTTTGTGATATCTCTTTGTCGCCGGATGAATGACGATTATTTCATCACCAGGACTCAAAATGCCACATACTGATTAAAATACACAGAAATAAAGCAGAAAGAGTTAGGAAGGCGACAGTATAAGTCATACCATCCGTCATTAAATATCGTGATGATTCCATGATGCCAAAACTTGCCTTCCATTTAAGTCACTATCGAGAAAATATATTTAAAAGAAATCGACTTAGGTGCGGCACAACACTTGCACCGGTGTAGAAAAACAGCCGCGATAATGTTTTTAAAAGACGTGTAAAATATGTGCTATAAAAGTTTATTTCAAAATGCAGCGATGAGTGATAGTATCAGTAACTAACTGTGCTATGTGAACTCAGAAATCCACTTTGAAAAAAATTATCATACTTTAACTTTCTCTACATAGTACGTAGAGAACGTATAGTACTCCACCCAAAATTTCGATACCGAGATTTCACTGGAAATACCAGTTTTAGGGTCCACCGTATCCAAAAAAGCAGTTTTAGAAAAAGGTCCACGTGTGTCTCCGTGTCTGAACACAATAACCAAAAACGAAATGTCGGTAGATTATTAAACTTGGCATTTAAGTTTAGTATCTACCAAGGATACGACACAAAGATTTTCAGGAAAATCTTCTCCCTCACGTAAAATCAACCCTTTACTTTAAAAAAGCAATCGAACATTTTGATTTTCTCAAAAATGGCTCTAATAGTTTTGATCAAAATACCGTATATTAAAGAAATTTACATGACAAATAAAATGTATATCTTGAATTTTCTGGGAAAAGCCTCTGAATACCTCTTTATTCGGGATGAATTTTGCGAATTTTGCAAAACTGGTAAGCCATTTTAGATAGATAAAAACTGTTTCCACAAAAATTGTAGATCTCGTTAAAAGACACAATTTATGTCGTATATATATTTTTTTTCGTGGAGTTCACCATTTTTCAGATAATCCTTATTATTGGTTTCAGTTTTAAAATACTTAAACTTTTCTCATATGGGAACTTATCAACTCCTGGCAATATAAAAAATCGGATTTGAACCACGTGACCACCAGATTTAAAAAGATTCGACTATCGCGTTAGCCTGGCGTATTCTCTTGTTTCCTTATAAGGAAGAAAGTGATCACACAATTTCTGCTAATGTTTATCTCGATTAAAAAATGCAAATGGCGTGTTATTTATGGACGCTCTTTAACTGCTGTGGCTCTCAGCGTCCCATTCTATATTGGGCGTGAAAGACCGCTTAATTTTGCTTCAGGTTCTTTTATGTGGCGTAAATCTACGACACGGGACCAACGGCTTTACTTCCCTTCCGAAGGAAGCCATGCAAAGGATTTTTACACCCGAAAAAATCCATCGTTCTCCGCCGGGTTTGAACCCGCGACCTTGGGTATATGAAGCTAACATGGTAACCATTACACCACGGAGGGCCATTTATCTCGATTAGCATGAAGTAGATAGAAGCATAAGCTTTTTCACAATAATTTATTACAGAGGCTTAGGGAATGTAATGTGAATGAAACTGATCAGGTTTTTAATTTTTCTAACTACAGAATACCTTAGTACGTAGAGAAGGTATTGTATTCTCAAAAATTCTATGCCAATATTTCACCAGAAACACATATTTGAGGAGTCCTGAATAAAAATGTGTGTGTGTTATTGTGTATGTATGTATGTATGTATGTATGTATGTATGTATGTATGTATGTATGTATGTATGTATTTATGTATGTATGTATGTATGTATGTATCTATGTATGTAATTATGTATGTATGTATGTATGTATGTATGTATGTATGTATGTATGTGTGTGTGCGTATGTGTTTATGTGTGTGTGGACAACATAGCTCGAAAACGAAAAGTTCGCTAAATACTAAACTTGATATTTAAGTTTAGTAGCTTACAAGATGCGAGAAAGAACCTTTTCAAGAAAACCCCTCCATCCCAAACTCTTTACAGGGGGAAATTAAAAAGAAAAAAAAATGAAAATTGTTCTAACGATTTTGTTTAAAATGTCGCATGAGAAATAAAATATTTATCTTGAGTTTTCTGGGAATAGCTTCTGAAGGCTTCTTCATTCTGCACGCCTTTTACTAATTGGTAAACCATAAAATATAGACAAAAATTTAATGCACATAAAATGTAGATTTCTTTAAACCATATAATATATGGCATATGCATTTTCGTGGAGTTACCCTGCTTTGGTTTCAATTAAAATACCTTAACTTTTCTCAAACGGGAATCTTCCATTCCTTTTTCACATGCCAAGGTCTTGGCATGCAAAGAGAATCTATTTTAATCACATAGCAACCAGATTTTAAAAGATTTGATTATCACTTTAGCCTAATGTATTACATTATTTCCTTTCTACTTAAAAGGAACTAATAATAATAATAATAATAATAATAATAATATTAATAATAAGGCTCATATGAATCATGATTAGCGTTAAGTAGGCAGAAGAATAAGCTTTTTTGGTATGATTTTTACAGAGATGTAGAGAAAGTCATGTGAATGGAACACATCCGGTTATTTGTGGCCTAAGTATCGAAAAGTGAATTATTTATTTATTATACCTATGGAGTTTAATAATAAAAATGTTATGAATAGGATTTGTTGATTTAGTTTTTCTAATTTGTTAACTCATGCTTTATTTAAGGCATTATTACTTATGTGTGCAGGAAAGTAAAATGTAAAAAAGTGGCAACTTGTAAATATAAGGAGTTGTGCTTGCTAAAACAACTGCAGTTTTCACTATGAGTATGGTTCAAACATTAAAATAAGTTATTTAAATAGTTAGAGCACATGAAAGAGAAATGAATTGTAAAGCAAGTCATACCCAAGATAATGAAACAAAACACCAGAAAAAGAGGTAATGAGGGAATAAATGGAGAAAATTACTAAACTGTTACATTTTAAATTTTATTCCAGTTTATTTATTGCAATGTTATCTGAAATTTAATGTATTTTATTATTATAGGAAATCTGCTCCTATTTTAAGAATATTTTGAAAAATGGCACTGTCTGCTTTATTCATTTCACAGAAAAGTGTCATAACTCTTGCACACCTGGAGTTGAGAGGTAAGCTTTAGTCAATCTTTTATGGGAACTTTTGCTTTAAAATTGCACTAATGAAAGGTCGGCAGCCTCTATGTTCTGAATCCATATGTCTAGTTTTACAAATATACTTCGAGTACTTTTTTTTTCTTTCTGTTTTCCTTGAATACTTTTCCTACTACTGCTTGCGGTCTAACAACATGACTGGATAAATAAAGCAGGTATTATTAAGAACATACCCTAGCTCACTTAATAAATAAACTAATTATATACATTTGGTCAGTGAACCTATATGGCATTCATCCACATACATTTTGAAAAAATACTAGTTGGATATCCTAAATAGTTTATGAAATAATGTCTCATAAATTTAGAAAATTATACGTTGGCGGGACAGGGATTAAATATCTCCTTAAGAACACACTGGAACGTACATTAAAACGGAATAGAAACAGAAAAATACATGATAATTTCATGCCGGCAGCAGCAGAAACATCACGTGTGGTGGGGACTTTCCAAGACTACTTAGATAGTTAATGGGAGTTCACAGCTCAAGAAAACGTTTGCCCATAAAAATATAGCGTGAGAGAGATAGGGGAAGAGGAAGAGGGAGAGAAGTAGCATGAATACAGCATGTTACTTAAACTAGTCAATTAACAACACAAGGTGCCCTATCCTGTTCAACAGATTATATTGACTGGCAGCTTATAATTGGACTGAATCACAGCTAGTTGAGATACTGTATTTGCATCAAGCTGTCATGCTATACAACAGAATAACATGTCGGAAATGTTTACTTTGTAAACAGAAAAACCTGCTCTACGCTCACCGTACTTGAAAGGCTTTGCTAAACAAAGAACTTTGCAAAGCTGACCGTCTGGGTTCCTCTGAAGGGAAACACAGAAGGGGTAGCAAATCCCCAAGGCAAATTATGAGCATTAACAAGAAAGACCCTTATTAGAATGCAGGCATGGTATGGAGTGTAACTCAGTTATACACCGCCAGGGCGACAGTAACATAACCGTGACTCTCAGACCATTAGCAACAATAAGTTAAGAACTTTCGTCACTTCTTTAGGAAGAAGGAAAAGAAGAGTCTGAAGTAATTCTTAAGAAACACGAAAAAGTAGAGTGCATTTACTATATTGCTGCAAACAGTGATAAACTTCTCGTAATGAGGTTTTTAATTAAATAACGTAGAGCGAGGAATGATTTAACTCTTAGGATTTTTCTTTGTAAGCGCCCGTGTACGTTTTAATGAATAAAAATTGTTCTTGGAACGATCTCTGTCGGCGTTGAGGTAAAGCTACACTTTCGTTTGTTTATGCAGAAGATACGACGCGCACTTGTTTCAACGGCGAATGGAACGCAAACAGTGGCAGTCCCGAGCGTTAATAATCGAGCTGCTTCCACAAACAACGTCCTCTGTGATGTAACTTTTTCATCAAGTGTCTCAATCGATTCTCTGCACGGACATTATAGTGTAAGTGATGTGCTGTGTCTGCCTCCTGCTTTGTTGCGAAGTAGATTAAGCTTCTAATGGATGTTGTTATAGAGGATCCACACAAAACTGTACAATAGCTTGAAATGACAATAGAATCAGAGAGCACCCACCAAAGTGATGGCGAGTTTTGTATCACTAACTGAAGTTTATCATGTTCTTTGATACAGGTTGCTCGAAAATAAATCATGTAAAATGTACTATATATTATAATACAATAAACTACGATTTTACTTTTAGAACAATTGATATATAAGTCACAATACTTTCTGCCCGTTACTGGTTCATAGGTGTTCATATAAGAGCTCTTTCTTTATTCATTTTATATTTAGGACGAAAAATATTATCACTTAACTAGTGAGAAATGCTTTCATTGTTGGTAAATCGAGCGCTGAAAAGTATTCTAAGCAGAATAAGTATTTAATTGTTTATGCCCTAAGTTTATTTACATTTACCATAATCTCACGTTAAAAAATCTAAACAGATTTCAGTCACATTTCAGTTAAGATGCACCTAACATGCGCGTAAACGTATACGTACAAAATTGAATATTTCGAATATGACCAGTGGTACAAAAGGAGCAGTTATTTTAAATAAAACAAAAAATGTAATAGCTATATGTGACAAGTATATCTTTTAAATACTTTTGTGATATAAATACAACAAGAACTAACAGTAGTTTTCTACTACTGATTAAAAAATTAAATAAGTATATATTTCTCATACTTAAGGTTTTCAATAGTATTCGTTAGAACAGTTTTCAAAACAATAAAAATTAACGAAGGTTTTTTTTTTATAAAGCAAGCGTTTTTAATCTTATCCTTTTGACGCCACCTTTTGAAATGTGGCAAGGCACTAAGACTCCTACCATTTTTCAATATTTTTTGTTTTGTATTGTACTTTAACGTCCTTTAACCTGGATGGCCATATCGGACGATGAATGAAATTGGCGAAATGATGCTCAAATGATGCTCAAAGTTACTCGACATTCGTCTCCTCAGGATAAGGGGAAACCTCGAAAAAAACCTTATCCGGGTGACTCACCCTAAGCGAAATTCGAACTCACGACGTTTTGAATGTGAGGCAGACACGCTACCACCATACTACCCAGGCGGGCTTCAACATCTTGAAGGGCAGAATGTAAGCAAGACAATATAGCAAACACAGCATGTTTAAAAAGACAACAATACATTTTTCCTTTCTTTACTTAGTACATAGATAGAGCAAGTATTGCATTCCACCCAAAATTTCGATACCTGGATTTCACTGGAAATGCACGTTCTTAGGGCACCCTGTTTGCAAAACTCGTGCTTTTAGAAAAAGGTCTACGTGTGTGCGCGTCTGTGAATATCTGTGAAAGACTTAACTCAAAAATAAAAAGTCGGTTAACTATCAAACTTGATAACAAAGTTGAACATCGTGCAAACAAGCCATACGAAGATTTTTAGAATATCCCCCACCCCAAACTATGCTTTGCATGAAAAAATGCTCCGAAAATGTTGATTTTATAAAAATGACTATAACAATTTTGGTTAAGTTATCGTATTAAATATGCTCACATGATAAATAAAATGTATATGTTAAATTCATTGGTAAAGCCTCTGAAGACATCTTTATGCTGAATAACTTTTGCATAATTGATAAACCGTAAGAGACAAACATTTACTTCACAAAATGCAGAACTGGTTAAAATACAATATTCGTGTAATATACATTTTTTGTTAATTAAGTCATATTGTTTATGAACCGGTTTAGCAATTAAGTCACTATTATGTCAGTGGGACAGTTTACACTGTTTTGTGTTGATTAGACCTCGAATGTTTGCTTTCAAATTTAATAATGCTCAACGGAGATCATTCGCAACATAGTTGACAACACTATTTTGTTTTAATTACATTCAGGATTGAGAATCCTGACTCTCATAAATATGCAGGCAAAAATGGCACAATAACGGTCATTCCAACTCTGGCTATTTGAGGATAACCTGCAAGATGATTTATTTTAAACTCCTTCAGGTTAGCTTTAAAATTATATGCTGCTTTTAAATTGCACGTGTATGGTTTTTTGAAAAAGAAAAAGAAAACAAAACGGAAAAAACTCTAACAGACATAAACGTCATCAGTAAGAAAATTTCAGACTTATCTCGCACACATTGACATGGCCGTCTATGTAGATGCTTCCGTGAAGAAAAGAAACAAGACAATAAACGAGCTCCCATTTTTAGTTACATAATGTGACATTTTTCTTGAACAATTTTTTTCCGAGCTTGTGTATATACAATTTTCTAATTCCAAGTCGATCTGCGCCTCCTAAACCTGTTATTTTTACATGGTATTTCCATCCTCTCCCCAGGATGGAAATACCATCTCTAAAGGGTTATTTGAGGAAGTCTCTCTCTTAAGTGCAAAATTTTAAATCTATTCTATTTTACGTCACTTTAGCTTCTGGGTCATATTCCGAAGAATTTTTCGGTCAATATCTTTGCCGGTATGTGGTGAATATTAGCCTTAGTGAACTATCCCGTACCATATCATTTTCACTTCGTGCTATGCAGATGTTGATAGAATGCCTCAGTCTGACTGCTTTCAGAATGAGTAGTCAGATGGCGCGTACAGCCAAACATTATGACTTATAGTTTAACTGCATTCACCATCCGTAGTTAGATGGCCAGTCCTTCGAGGTCAATATCCATGTACAATACTACTTTTCTCCACGACAGATGGGTTACGGTGTCATTCAGTCTGTTTTAATTATCTGTGGATAGGTGCAGCGCAATCGCATTACTATACATATTCTCAGTTTTACTATAGTTTTAGACTGAAGGTGGAACTTTCGGGTATGGTATTTAATATCCAATCCATATTTACCTTGGGGTTTGAGGGGAAAAAATTTTGTCGGTCCCAGGGTTTAAAACTGCGACCTCCAGAATATGGGCCACACATGCTTATCATCCCGCTCAATGCGAATTTCGTTGTTCAACCAAGTGTTTTTCTGCCTGGCTCCCTCACACACTATAGTCCTGTATTTAAATTTTAATTTTAGTGGACTTCAGGGGTTATCAAAACACGTATTTCTGGTCGAATTCTGACATGGATGTCTTTAAAGTGGAACACGTACAAAACTTCCTCTACCTAAATAGTTAAGCTGTTAAAAATAACAGTGAAAAAACGTGTGTAGGTGGTGTTGTCTTTATAAGCCAGGGAGGTTATACGCGAGATAAAACGCGATGATTCCTGTTACTGTTTTTAATATTTCTTTTCAGCTGTTTCTAAACGTTGGCCGTTACGGGGATTTAAAAGTTTTTAAAGGTCGTGTTCCAGTGAATGAGGGCCACATCTGGTGTGCAGTCTCCCCCATTTGAATATCGATGAATTAACCCTGCCCCCTCCACCCTGTGGACAGCTGTTCATGAACATGCAGATGCTGTAATAAGGCTACTGATACCGACAGATATGCTGCATTTGCAAATGGCAGTTGGTGTTTCAACAACTTGCTTTCCAGGGAAACTAACAGGCCTTCCACTTGCATTCGTTATTCTTATTTTTACTTTCTCTAGCCCCGTATGTACAATGTACAGAGGGATAGAGAACCATTGTATTCCACCCAAAAATTCGATGCTGATATTTCACCGGAAATATATGTTTTAGGACCCCCTGAATAAAAAAAAATTCAGGAACATGTGTGTGTAGCCTGTATGTGTGTGTGTGTGTGTGTGTGTGTGTGTGTCTTTGGACAGTATACCTCAAAAACGAAAAAAAAGATCAAATATCAAACTTGGTATTTAACTTTGGTATCTTCCAAGGATGCGACACGAAGATTTTCAATAAAATCCCCCCCACCCGTAACTACCCTTTACATGGAGAATTTTTCCAAAATTTTGTTTTTATTAAAAATGGCTCTACGATTTTGATTAAAATACCACATATTAAAGCCATTTCTATCAGAAATAAAATGTATATCTTGAATTTTCTAGAAATAGCTCCTAAAGACCTGTTTATAGTGGATAAAGTTTGGAATAACTAGTAAACCGTAAGAGAATATGAATAGCTTACCATACAAAAAATGTAGATCTCGTTAAAATACACAAGTTGTGCCATATAGCTTTTTTCGTAGAACTTACCGTTTTCGTGGTACTCCTTGTTATTAGTTTCAATTGTGAAGTATTTATACATTTTTAAGACGGAAGTGTATAAATTTGCAATTATATCTTCATGTTAGGTTGATACTTAGACTGTCTAATTTATTTAGGTGTGACATTTATTATTTTTATTACAAAAATGTATAGAAGCTATTAATTATTATTTTAGCTTCACACATAGGTTTTCTCCTGTGTTTGTCAATTTAAAAAGGATATGTTTACACTCTCTACTTAGCATCTAGTACATAGGATGAGAAAATATTGCATTTCACCCAAAATTCGATAGCGTGTATTCGACAGCGGAATTTAACTTGAAATACGCGTTTTAGGGTCCGCTGGTTAAAAATAAACGTTTATAAAAATTCCCGTGAGTATGTATCTGTGTGTCAGTGTGTGTGCGTCCGTGTCCGTGTGTGTCTGTGTATGTGTTTGTGAACAACATAACTCAAAATCGAAAAGACGCCAGCCATACTACTGCTTACTTCGAAAAAAAATTGAAAAATTCAATTTTCTCCAAAATTTCCCTAACAATTTTCATTAAAATATCGTATAAATCTATTTAGATGAAAAATAATATTTATATATTGAATTCTGTGGGGTTAGGCTCTGAAAATCTCTTTATTTTGGATGACTTTTTCCTGACTGGTAGAGACAAGCTCTATACACAATTTTATATACATTTTTATAACTTTTTTCGGGATATTCCCTGTTATTGGCTGCTGTTTAAAATATTTACCCGAATGGGAATTTAACATTGCTCTCGCTTTCGCTGTAATCCCGGTCAAGAGAACCGAATTTCAACCACATGGCAACCAGCTTTTAAAAGATTTGACTGTAGCTTTAGTCTAGGGTGTTTCCTTATTTTACTTTTACTAAGGAATGAAGTCAGTAATATCACCATTTTGGCAATATTTATCTTAATTAGCATCATGTAAATAGAAGAATGGGCTTTTGAAAGAACAGTATTTTATAGATTAGGCAAAGAAAGCCATAGAATGGAACAATACGATTTTTTAAACTAAGACTGAAGACCTATGTAGCTTTGTTTATATTTAGAAAAAACCTCTATGGCTTATAATTAACAATTTTCTTCCAATGTTAACGATTTTCAAAATGTTTTTCTTGTAAACAAATACTTTGGGTTACATATTCTGATTTTGCCGTTTAGAAATAATGTCATCGTTTACATAGGAATTTCGACTTAGGTCCTGTATCTTTTAAATACCCTTACATTCACACTTTCAGACTCAGAATGATCCTAATTAAAGATACTTCGTACGCTTGTGCAGGAAATCGAACTAAAGCCTTCTGAAATGAGAAGGCAGTACTTTGAACACTAGGCCACAGAAAGTGTTGAGCATGCTTGATGACGATGATTAGGTTACGGAAAGAACACCTCGACCCTCTTTTGTATGTACACCCCCGGGAGGAAGGATTAGGGATTAGGTGATGGGACCGCAGTAGACGAATGGGATGTAGAACAGGCCGGCGCAATTGACTGAGACGCGCGGAGTTCTGTAATAATTGCAGGCTTGTTCACCCGCTAGGGTCGATCAAAGCGTCCCTCACGGGAGAAGGCTCAGCGATACTGAGAAAACACGAGGCACAAGAACGAGTTTCACAGCGCGAGCCTCTGAGCCATCTGTTCGATATAACCATTACTGATATTCGAGGTCAATATGAAGCATGAAAGAGGGAAACGAAATGAGAGAAAATGGTTGAGATAGGAATGCATCTGCACACACTACCTTTGACAACCAGGGAAATCCACGACAACCCATGGTCAGAATGGGCAGCCACAGGGAAAGAATCCCCCACCCCCCGAAGAATACAAGTCTCACACGTTATGCATAGCCATCTCGCAGTTTTAGGAGACTTACCGCCGAATGTGGTATCCAAATTCTGCAACTACTGTTTAAGTAGTAATTTCTGAATATTCAATGTTGTATTCCACCCAAAAATTCGATAGTGATTTCACCAAAAATACATGTTTTAAGGACCTCCAATAAAATTACAATTCTAAGATCCGTGCGTGTGTGTGTTTGTGTTTGTATCTGTGGATAACATAACTAAAACATGGAAAGTGTCTTAAATAACAAACTTGATATTTAAGTTTAGTGTCTTTCAAGGATGCGATACAAAGATTTACAGAAGCATTTCCCACCCTAAACTACACTTTACATGGAACATTTTTAGAAATTTTCGACTTTCTAAAAGCTGTCTCTAAAGATTTTGATTAAATTATGAAAAAAATTAAAAATATAAAGGTATTTACATGACCAGTAAAATGTATATCTTGAACTTATTGGACATTTTTCGTGAAGTTCTCTTCATTCTGGATGTATTTTGGATAACTGGTAAACCGTAAGCGACAGACGAAAACTTAATACACAAAAAATGTAGATCTGTTATAACACACGATTTATGTCATTCGTATTTGTTTTGTAGACCCAATCATTTCAGAAATATTCGGCGTTATTAGTTTTAATTTTAAAATATTTGAAACTTTTCTCAATCAGGAAACCCTCATTCTAACCATTTCTGGTTAGTATTATTTAGATAAAAGAATAATCTTTTGAGAGGATGGTTTGTTTGCAGAAGAGATAGAGAAAGCCATGTGAATGGAACATATCAGATTTTTAAAACATTTAACCCATTTTCTCAGAAGTTTACCACAATAGTGCTTCAAATTATGTTTGCCAATTGTTTAGGAATGGTGATTTGAAATGACTGAAATGGTTCTCATTGGCAACTGGGTACCAAATTTCCATTTTTCTTTTTTTAGCCAAAAATTAGTTCAAAAAAGAAAATTAAATATATCATCTAATTTAGAGTTTTCAAAGTTTTGTAGCCCTACCACATTTGTAACTTTAATAAACTACGAAACTGTAATGCCCATCTTTAAATATCCTCCTTAAGTAAATTTTAAATTTAAGTTTTCTCAATTTAATATTTTAAGTTTTTTTTTCAATCAAAAGCTATCTCCTGAGGCTTAAAATACCACTGGATATTAAAGAGTCTATGGTAAATAAAATGAGTCTGCTATTTTTATGTATTGCGTGGTTTATCAAATAAAAATAAAACATGACATTGGAGAAATAGATTAGCACTGTAAATACAGTTTATTCTCCACAGGAAGAAAATATAAAAATCGAATACCTAATTTTATCAATCCAGTGTATATAATATTCAGTACATTTTTGGCCTCATAGCATTAAACCTTTAGGTGCAGTTTGATTATAGAAGCACCTGTTTTATTAAACACAGATAACATGAATGACTAAAAACCTGTTGAAACTATAGACCTCAGAAAGCTCAGAATATGCAGCCTAAGTGTACAACAATTTAGGTTACTGGCTTTAAAAATCTACAAGTTAAACTTGAAACCTTTTCGCTCTTTTAGTATAAGTCAGAACGCATTTTAATGTTTTACTAAGCAGACTTTTTTCTGAACTCTTGAAATAAATACACCAATGAACGTAGATCAATGTTGGTCTAGGAGATCAGTAGTGCCCGAAGAAAATTTATAACACTTCGAAAATTCTGGAGGTTGGTAAATTTAACATTTACGAGATAACATACATTTGCAACTTGCTCTACCTATATTGCATTACAAATATTAGTTATTTATTTCTAATATCCCATAAGCCACATACTTCCCATACATATGATATAATTATAGCATAAAGGTTATCTAAACTTGATAGTTCTCAAAAGCTATCTGATTTTATGACTCAATGACACTTCAAAGAGTATTTTTATCTTGAAAGGATCAATAACTTATAGTTGACATAGTGACCAATATGAATTGCAGATATATCGATTCAGCTTAATTTAGTTCTGAGTAAGTACATATTAGTAAACAAGAAGAAAGTAAAGTCCTAGGTCAATTTTAAATATTGTAATTCAGCTATCAAATATGAAATATTTGTATATATGTGTTTTCTGAAATACTAGTATATAAAATTTGATGTGTTATAGTTACATACCTTTCTCTAGCTGTTCCAAATACAAACTACCCTGACAAATCATTATTCTTTTATCTTCATCATGCTAATCGAGATATGC
The DNA here is from genome assembly GCA_030762935.1 of Hymenopus coronatus. NCBI lineage: Eukaryota > Metazoa > Arthropoda > Insecta > Mantodea > Hymenopodidae > Hymenopus > Hymenopus coronatus. Next base: position 46,492,838 of record CM060898.1, on the reverse strand, counting down.
ATTAGCAGAATCGGTTCTATTACTTGCTTGCTTGTAAGTAAAATGAAATAAAGGAATATATTATGCCAAAGCAATAGTCAAATGTTTTAAACGTTGGTCGCTATGTGAAACAATTGAGGTTTGGTTCCTTTGCATGGCCCTATTTGAGAAGTGATAAGTAGTTTAAAACTGAAATCAATAATAAGGGATATTTAAAAAATGGTCAAGCCTACAAGAAAAATGTGCTTAACATACATTATTTGTTTTAATGAAATCTAAATTTTTGTGTAGTGATTTTTTCCATTTCTTTCGGTATAACCGTTATGGAAAATTCTGCAAAGTTCATCCTGAATACAGAGATCACCAGAGGCTATTCCCAAAGATTCAAAATATACATTTATTTTATTTGAGATGTATATATCTTTAAAATACAATATTTTATTCCAAATTGTTGGAGCCATTCTTCAGAAAAACAAAATTATCAAATACTTTTTCATGTAAAGTGTAGTTTGTGTTGGGGGGAATTTTTTTGAAAATCTTCGTGTCACATCCTTGAAAGATATTAAACATAAATAGCAAGTTTAGTTTTTAACGGTCTTTTAGTTTTTAGCTATTCTATCCATATACACACAGGCACACATGAACCTTTTTTCTAAAAGTGCTTTTTTGGACTCAGCGGACCTCAAATGTTATATCTCTGGTGAAATCTGTGACCGAATTTTTGGGTGAAATATAATACGTTCTCTAGCAATACGTGAGTAAAAAAGTTGGAGGATTTCATACAGTTAATCCACATAGTACAATAAAGTAGACAGACATTACACGCAGATAGATTAGTGAATGCAGGAAATTAAACTTTCCACCTTGGGATGAACGGGAAGTGGATCAAAACACAATATCATAGAAAACTGTTATTTTAAAAGGCGGTCACTCACCCCAAACACGCATAACAAAATTTAATCTGGACTTAAATATGAGTATGATAAAAGGAGAACAAGATATGAGTACTGAATATGTTATTACTTATTTTAACCAGTGCTCGAAATGGACCGGTACATGCCTATATACCATACTGGTACTTTTCTGCATTTGCGAATTTCATACAGACACTTTTTATTTGAGAAAATTCATAGCGGTTCGTTATTTCCGGTAAATTATATTAAACACAAAGTAATAAGGGAGTACACCAAATCATACTCACTTTATGCTTTCGAATCACGCATGCTACTCCATCAACAATGCAGTAACATCAACAAACCGTCTTAATTGGTTGGTAGTTTGTTAATACCAAAGTTGTGTGGCCATGCCTAGCGACATTCATCATTAAAGAATAGAAAATTACCTCAAATGGATCCGTTATAAGATAAAATTTATAATCTGATCGGCAGTTTGTAAGAAAACCCAACAACAAATAGTTTAAAACTTAACTAATAAGAAAGATGAATACATAAGACAAATTTATAATCCAAAGAGAAAAACTAATGGTGATATACGTATACCTAATATTGGAGTAGTTAGTGATGTGCGAATAGTGCTTGCAGTGCTAAAGTTTGTGCTTCTGAAACAACTGATTTAAATACAGACAGTTTTTCTACATATTGGAACAGTGGCTTCAGAAACTGATTGCAGAGTATGTCATGATGTGTGTTTTGCTGGTTGTATGGCCTGATTGCATGTTTAGATGGTGGTTGCGGTTGCCAAAGCAGCATATTTTGCGATTTTCTGGAGATTATAAACAACAGATGTAAAAGGTATAACAATTTAATCGTAAGAAAGTATACCGGCACATATTTATTTCTATTTGGAGCACTGATTTTAACCACCTTACCTTATCGTTTATTTTAAGAACGCCTTAAACTTTAGTTTCAGGTACTGGCAGTTAATTACTATATTCCTCTTTGAGGGCAACATCTTTGAACGGGGATTTATCTGCGGTTAACAACTTCCTGTCTAGAAAAGCTACAAATAAGAGGAAACAGTTGAGTGTTCCCTAGGATCTGTTCTCTCAAGGAAGAGTTGCTATGGCAACACGACTGTTGCACTTGTATGGTGAGGGGGAGAGCGGGAGGTAGTGTGGTGTACGATGCAAATGACAGGTAATTTAATGTATACCGTGCTGCCATAGAGCACCCAATTACAATACCAATTTAAAAGTTCGCCGTTAGAAGCTATTGGAGGCAGGCTGCATGCTGCTCAGCTACTAGCAATCTAAGGGCAGTTCAACGATTCGCTATCACAGTTATAGACAACGTTACCATCAAGTGCTTGTGGTAAAGCCGGTTTCAATTTCCAGTTTGTAAAGAAAGCGGTTTGTCAACTGAGCCACCGCATTTTCAGCTGAAATTTTGTTCACTGTAAACATCCGAAATGTGTTAATTATTCATATTTCTACTGAAAACGCGACTTTGATGCCTTGAGGAAGAGTATCAAATGGGGTAAACATTTAGTTTTGGTTATGAATATTTTATTTTGCAGCATGTTTGTTGATACTGAATGTTTATTGCTCAATTAATGAATATCACAGAATTTCAATATTCTTACAGGCATGTACATCTTCTTACACGCGCGCGGGCGTAAAGCACTTACCATGCATTTTAATGACTAAAAAACTCACAAACTTTATTCTAGTTTTCAATATTCATGATTAACTGGTAGCTCAGTTCGTAACAGCAACCGACGGTAATCTGGAGATTTGAAGATCATATCCCGGCTATGGCATTGCATTTTTCATTCCGACTCTAACTTTCCAGCACTCGTATTACACACGGCACGATAGGAACAAAAATTAACCACCACTGATAATTCTGTTATCAGCTTCTTTTTGAGCACCAGTTATTTGACTCCTCACAATGAGTTAGAGGACAATGGCTTTTCCAGTTCTCGAGGTAAACCAGAGCTACTGTTTCATTAATATTATCCATCGAAATTCCTAACAACCAGCATTCAAAACTATTATATTCATTATAAAATGTCTATATTTCACCGACGGTAGCGTTCTGCAGCTTTCTAAGATATCATTATAATGCCAGATGTATTTCACTAGATTGCTCCATTTTATTACAAATCCTGTGAAATAACTGTGAGAGTATAGAATAAAGCAACACTGCAATGCAACCAAATATTGAACGCAAATGTTTAGGCAGAACAGATATTCTTGTAAATGTCTCTGAGACAAAACAAAACAAAAAACTCTATAATTTATTTAAAGTGAGGTATCTTCTGTGGCTGCAAGGCATACATAATTTGCATAATTTTAGAGGATTTCCCTGTCCCCAGTTGCCAATTATCTTGAAAAAATATTTAATATCGTTATATTAAAAATTACAAATTCGTATTTAAAATTATAAGTTTTCTATAGTAGTGTAGATAAACCATAAAATGCACCATTCCCGTACATAGCATTTCATATAACAGAAGAACCGAAGTAGGAATTGATTACAGAAAAACTGGAGATCTCACTAATGCTTTCAATTTTTATTTTGTCAAACATTTGAATATTCTTTTATGGTATTGATATTTTAATAAATCTCTCCGATTTTAAGAATTCTATTTTGAAATATTAAGTATAATTTATATCAATCCCTATGTGTTCAAGGTAAACATGCATATTATCAGATTCCTGTTTGGAAATTTTGCTCTCGTCTCAGCGGTTTGTATGATAATTCTTCAAGCATATAATAGGAAATAATATAATTTATTTTATTGAATGGGAATTAATTAGATTAAGATCTTCTTCTATTGTTATAACCTTATTGTTGGATTGAATATCTTTATTGTTTATAAGTTTTGTAATATTAATTTCTTCTTTTTATTAAAGATTATTGAAGATATCAAACTTTGCACACGACCCTAAGACTCATTTAATGAAAGGAAAAACAGTGTTATCTATAGATCTGTATATCAACTGACTGTTTTATCCATTTACGTTCCTAACGATTACTGTTTGGTTGAAAATGGTTTCAAATTAGGTAACTTGTTTATCTGCAGAATATGGAAGTGATACTCAACTGTTTAATTCACAAGTCCATGTAAAATATATGCCGCACCAAACTGAATTTCCGACTAGGGAAAATTATATATATACATATATATATATATATATATATATATATATAAAAGAAGCAAAACAGGAACTTTATAGGAAATAGCAAACGCAACAAAAGTAATTGTTTGGCGTAACATATCCTATAATTGGTGCGTTTAAATTACACGTACATTGTACATAGAAGGTTCAACAATATTATATTTCAGCAAAAATTCGATACTGACATTTCACCGGAAATATATATTTTGAGGTCCCCTGCTTCTTCCAAGGATAGACAAGAAGTTTTTTAAGAAAATTCCTCCACCCTTTAAACATTTACCGAAACATTTTTCAAGATTTATTTTTGTTTAGTTTAACGCCCTTCAACGGGTAGGTCAAATCGAACGATGAACTCAAGTACGCCCTATCCATAGAGCATTTTCGTCTTCTCAGATAACGGAAAACCCTGGAAAAAAACCTTATTCGGGTAACTTGCTCTAACCGTGATTCGAACTCGGAACCTGTTGAATGTGAGGCACAATTCAAAGGCGAACTCTAAATTTTGATTTTCTCAAAAATGGCTCTAATGATTTTTGATAAAATATCACATGTTTAAGATACTTTCGTGGTAAGTTATATGTATATCTTGAATTTTCTAGGAGTAGTCGCTGAGGTCTTGTTCATTCTGAATGACGTTTGCGCAAATGATTATTCATAACAAACATAAGACATCTTACTGTAAACGTGTGGATCTTGTTAAAGCCTTAATATGCCAAAATGACTTTTTATGGAGTTAAACATTTTCGAGATATTTATAGTTATTGCCTTAAAATTTTCAATACTTATACTTTTCTCAAATTGGAAGGCGTCATTCATTTTTCTCTTTTTTATTCCAAAGCATGTAAAGGGAATTTCGTCACCCAGTGACCGGCTCTTCAAAGAGTTGCTACCACTTTAACTAAAGGGAGAAAAACATTACTGCTTTAATAAGAAGTAGACACTTTTGCACAGTACACTATATTTTGCTTCGTAAGGCATGTAACTGATAATACTAAATAAATACTAAAGCTTGGTACATGTAAAATGCTCTACATTTTAATTTAAACTGTGTTTTCCTAAACATATAATTTTCAATAGAACGTACCTTTTTATTTAAAAGTATTATGAATATAAATATAACATTATAGTGCTAATATATTTAATTCTTTGCAAATGGAATTTTAAAATATAAAATTTTATGAGTTTTATGTGTCTAAATTTTGGGAGGAAAAAGGATGTTAACATTTACTATATATTTAATCATTTCTTTTAGAATAAAATGAAAAATAAACGAATTGTAATTTTATATATGCATAATACACATATAAAGTTTCAAGTGAAATGTTTTGTTAGAAATTTAGGTAAGGATACCTACATAATTATTTTTAAAAATTTGCAAATTTATAAATTACAAACTTGAAGCAAGTTAATCAAATAATTCTGAAACAATACCAAACTAAGTAAACAGGATTTATATAATTTTTCTAAATTTAAATGTCTTAAATCCAAAATTATGTAGACATTGCACGTTTTCAATATATGGTGCAAATAAGTGTCTGTCCCCACTAAATGTATTCAGTTATTCCTTCTCCACCTAATAGGAAATACGTAATGAGACCACATCTGCTAATGCTTATCTTGATTAACATGGAGTAGATAGAAGAATATGCTTTTGTAAGAGTAGTTTGTTGCAGAATAGGTAGAGAAGGCCAGATATTTTAGGCATGCTGTACTCTTTTTCTCACGCTATACTGTTCTTAGGTTCAGAGAAGTTGAATAAAGATATCTGCTGAAAACTTGAGATAGAATTTTTGGGTGAAACACAAAAGTTCCAATATCTATTACTGGCAAATAAAATAAAATATTGCTTTTGCGATTTGTCCGAAAAGGCATAGGTAAGTAATATAGAAAGAATTTTATATGTTAACCATGATTTGTATGCATGCTAAAAACGAATCGCATCTTTTACTATACCAAGTAATTCGTAAAACGTTACAATTTTTACTTTCTCTACACGTACTGTGTACATAGTATATAGAGAAGGTATTTTATTCTACCCAAAATTCGATATGAGATTTTATGGAAATATATCTTTTGAGACCCTTTGAGTCCAAAAAAAAAAAAAATTGACAAAAAGTCCGTGTGGGTATGCAGACAGTATTGTTTAAAAACTAAAATACGTTTAAATACCAAATTTGGAAGAATGCAACACGAATGTTTCCATGAAAAACCCCCTACCTCAAACTACTCTTTACATGCAAAACATTTTGAGAATTTTGTTTTTATCAAAAATGGCTGAAAAGTTTTTGATTAAAATACCTGCATATTACATCACAAATAAAATGTATATCTTGAATTTTCTGAAAACCTGTTCATTATAGATGAATTCTTATGAATTTTGCATAACTGATAAACAGTAAGGAAGAGACAAAAACTTACTATACAAAATGTAGGTCTCATAAATTGTGTGTTTTAATGTCATTATATTCCTTGCTATTGATTTAATTTTTAAACTGCATTACTTTTCTCAAACGGGGTAACCTTTCGTTTCACTTTCTTTTGGTTACTGCTGGCAATTCAAACCAAACCGAACTTCAATTATTCACAGAGCGACCAGCTTTTAAAAGATTTGACTATCACTTTATCATAGTGTATTCCCTTATTACTTTCAAAGAATTAAATAGTAAGGCCATTTCTGCTAATGTTTATCTCGATTATCTTGATGAGATGATAGTATACCCTTTAGAAAGAATAGCTTGTTTCTAGATCAGGTAGAGAAATTCATAGGAATAGAATATATCATATTTTTCAATTTATTTTACTAGGAGGATTTAATGAATTAAAGAGATCTAAAACTCGAAAGCTATAATAAACATATCTTTGAATATGCTGTAATGGAATATTAAATGGATAAAGTTAAACTTTTACCTAATAATACCTAATAAACTTTTACCAAGTGGAGCATACGTTGGAAATAGACGTCCAGATTTGAACAAAATTTTACCTAATATTTTGTCGAGTATATCACAAAACTATCTATAAGGGGCGATGTGACTATTGCATATTAAAGGTTGTTCCCCCCTTCCTAAGTTATTACAGGGATTTTAGAACTAAACTGTACTTCCAAGGGACAGTGGCTCGGGTTTTCACTTTTCAGAGCCTCATTCATAGTCATTTTGACGTGTGCTTATGCGTGTCGAACGTGCGATCCATCAATGTATGGCCAGGAAAGTAACAAAGAAACAAAAGCTGCGCAACTCTGTAACCATATTAATTACAGGGAGGTGCACAGTGCTAATGACGTCACATCCATATCCGTCTCACCTGATGACATCAGTAATTGTTTGCTTATAAATGGAGCCTCGTATAACGCCATTAGTGAAATTGTGCGCCATCCCAAGTGTAAATGGGACTAATGCAAACTAATTGCCTCATTTTTTATTTTTTTCCTGTTTATTTATCTGAACTTTGCGCTCCGCAGGTAGCACATTCAGGCTAATGGATACAGTTTACAATTAACCTGGGAGTACCTTAACAAAATTAATGCTAGCCTTGAGTTCCTGACGCTCCTCCCTCTGGAGACTGTCTCTGGATTCTCTGGGGATGACCTCATGAACATGAGTTCCAATTCCCGTTGGAGTCAATTACATGTCATGGAATTGTTTAGTTCTTAATTTGCTACAAAAAGTACGTCGAGTTTCATAATATGTTAGTTTGCTTTGTTAATTTTTTTAAGTGTGACATGTTAAATGTAGGAATATTCAGTTCAAACGAGTTAATATACACAATTGAGTTCAAATAGTACAAGCTTTGTCAAAGCTAATAAAAGCAATATCTCCAAACTAGAAATGACATGAATTCATTGATTTAGTTCGCTAGTTTACATATCAAATTCGCAATGAACTATTCTAGGAATTATGCCATGTTGCTCTTTCAACAACTGAATAAAGTGAAGTGTAACTACTATTCCGTCATCAGTCACTCAAAAACAAATAGAAATTAAAATAAAAATGATTTGAGAATTATTTATATAATATATATATATATATATATATATATATATACACATATAAGCCATAATTCTAAAAGAATTGCAGTGTTCAATAATACGTATATTTATAGAGCTCTATTTATTCAGTCCCGTTTGAATCTCTTGAGCAAAAACAGGTCTGTATATGTGTGTATGTGTGTTTGTTGTATCTTGTCTTTCTGTGGACAGTAAAACTCAAGAACGAAGTTTCGGTTAAAGGACAAATTATGTATTTAGCTACAGTCAAAGGAGACACGATAATTTTCAAGAAAATCCCATAATTCCAAAACCCTTTACACGAACAGATTCGTTGTTTTTCATTTTCTCAAAATGGCTCTAAGGATTTTGATTTAAATAGCATATGTTTAAGGTCATTCATATGGAAAACAAGCTTTACCCATATCTTCCGCTTTTTAGAATAGCCTGCAAAATTCCTTCATTTTGAAACTTTTTTTAAGTAGTAAAACGTATAATATAGAGAACACTTTACTGCGAAAAAATGTACGTCTCGTTAAAGCACACACTTTACGTAAAATAAGCTTTTTTGACGTTGGCCATTTTTATTAAATTTATTATTGGTTTTAATTTTGAAATACTTTATACGTTTTAAAATTCAAATCGTGACTTCCTTTTCTCTTTCTTTATACAGAGAGAACAGCATTCGATTTCGACCAGAAGTTAACATGGGCTCCTCAAATATCTGGTCTCAAACAAAATTGCATAAGACTAATAGCGATCATGAAAACACTTGCAGCAAAGAACTGGGGAGCCGATTTTAAAATCTTACTAAATATTTACAGAAGCATTATTCGATCTAAACTGGATTACGGCAGTATAATATTTAATTCGGCAAAGCCATCTGTGTTAAATAAACTCAACACAATTCAGACAACAGCACTTCGAATTATTTTAGGAGCATATCGAACTAGCCCGAGTGCTAGTTTACAAATAGAGGCAAATGAACCGCCCCTTAGTATAAGAAGAGAACAGCTGAGTACATCTTATGCACTTCATATTGCAGCCTCGCTTAGTTCAAAAATGAAAACCTGTATATTTCCGAAAGAATATTTACAGAATAAAAATCCAATGCCTTTTCCACTAAGACAGAAACAGTTCTTTCAAGAAATACATTTACCATTTTCTAACATTGCCACAATTAATCAAACCACAGACATCCCTCCTTGGAGAATTAAACTTCCTGAAATTAATATGGAAATATCCTACCTTGTTAAAATCCAAACAAATACACAGATATACCAGCAACTACTGAAAGAACATGGCAGCAATACCCAAATTATGTTCACATATATACCGATGGATCGCAGACGGAAAACGGGTGTGGTTGTGCTGTGGTTTATCCTGATCACACTATGCTGTACACATTACCACAGTTTTACTCTACATTTAGTTGTGAGTTATATGCCATCAAGAAAGCATTACTGTACTTATTCGAGACAAACAAATCTGAAGCTTACTTAATACACATTGATTCTAAATCCAGCATACAGGCGCTACAAGATCTGTTCTCTACAAATACATTAGTCCAAGAAATTCAAAAATTATCTACACTTCTAATGAAACAAGGAAGGAAAATAGCCATAATGTGGATACCCTCACATCAGAACATTTTAGATAATGAGCAGGCAGACTCTGCAGCAAAGGAAGCCATAAGACTCCCAATACATGAAAAGACACTTTTACCCCACAAAGATGTTGCAAAATATGCGTCCAGAAAATTTTACAATCTCTGGCAAACAACATGGACACAATTACCTCCTAGCAAACTACACGAAATTAAACAGAACTCCAGAACATTATATCCACTGCAGAAACTGAGACGGAAAGACCAAGCTGTCATCACCAGGCTACGTATTGTACACACCAAGTTAACCCATTCCCATCTACTGAATAAAACAAACCAACCTAAATGCAACATTTGTCACACTACCATCACTGTACGCCACTTACTCTCAGAGTGTCCTCAGTATCAACAGCAGCGAACAGAATGCAAATTACCAGATATCCAAGAAACACTCAACAATTCATCACACAGCAAAATACTACTTAAATACTTAAAACTAACAAATATGTATAATGAAATATAATATTATTCATGAAATTGTATTTACCAATGTCAATTTTTTGTAAATGGTACCATTAAAACATATTGTCGCGATATGACTACTTTGTAAGTTAAAACGACATAAAATAAATAAATTAAAAAAACAGCATTCGAAGGCCATCACTAAGCAATCTACTTTTAAAAAATTGGACTACTACTTTAGTTTACGCAATTATTCTCATGCCTACAACGAAATATATAGTGGAGACATGATTCTATGTATTAGCAATAAGTGTATAGAAGAATACGTAGAAGAATAATTTGTTGGAGAGTGAATAGAGAAGGTCATACGAATGCAACACATTACATTTATATCTATTCTCTGCCCAACAAAAGTAAAAATATATTTCTATTCCGTGAGTGTTTTGTCTATTGCTTTATCTACACGCTAAAGCATATTATATTCCAAATTCTATCCGTTATCGTAGATTCGCAGTTGCACTATTGATTTTGAATACATCACGTTAACAGATTACAGAGACGGGGGGGGGGGGAGAAGAGAGTGAGTGTGAGCAAGAGAGAGAGAGTCTGAAAGGAAGAGAAGGAGGGAAAGACTATTCATCGCTTATGGGATAATGTAATCAAAGTTGTGAATTCTGCCAGTGGATAATATCCTATTATCTCACCTGCTATAGTGTTAGATGTATTCATTACCTGTAGATGGAATGAGGACATATACGTTTGATTTGCAAACTGAGTGATGTTACAACAAATTATCAACGTTTTAGTGTAAGATCAGTTTTAACTGTACTATAACTTTTTATTCAGTATGAATATAATACATGGGTAAATAACCAAATGGTGTCGTAAATCTTCTCCGTGCATGGATAATATGAGGTACATAAATATCAATGTATAATTACGTTTGCAGGTATTGCAATTAATTAGGAATAAGGAATAGTGAAAGTTTTTGTATATTTTTTGTGAAAAAATGTGTAATTATGCTTCAAATTATTCTGCACTCTCTAATCAATTTAGTTCTTTAACCAATATACATAGTGCATATACATAGTGCATAGAGAATATACAGCATTCCACCCAAAAATTCGATACCGAGATTTCACCGGAATTACACGTTTTAGGATCTCCTATACCCAAAGAAAAATATTTACAGAAAATAAGTCCATGTGTGTCCGTGTGTCATGGTATTCAAATTTAGTATCTTCCAGGGATGCGACACGAAGATTTTGAGAAAAATATCCCTACCCCAAACTACCTTTTACATATAAAAAAATCGAAAATTTAGATTCTCTCAAAAATGGCTCTAATATTTTTGATTAAAATATAAAAGTTATTCATATGGCAAATAAAATGTATATCTTGAATTTTCTGGGAACAGTCTCTAAATACCACTTTATTCTGGATGAATTTTTGCTGAGCTTTGCATAGATGGTAACCTATAAGAGATAGAAAAAAACTTACTTCACAAAAAATATAGATCACGTTAAAACACACAATTTATGTCATATACGGTTTTTTTTTCGTTGAATTGACCATTTCTGAGATATTCCTTGCTTTTAGTTTCAGATGTAAAATACTTAAACTTTTCTCACACGGAAAGCTGTAAACTCCTAGCCCTGCATAGAAATGGATTTCATCCCCATGGCAACTGGCTTTAAAAGATTTGACTATCGTTTTAGCCTAGTGTATTTCCTTATTTACAAGGAAGCAAGTAATTAAGACAATTTCTGCTAATATTTATTTCGATTATCAAGAAGAATAAGCTTTTTAACAATAATTTCTTACAGTTATGTAGAGAAACTTATGTGAATGGAACACATAATATGTTTTTTACTTTCTCTACACGTACTATGTACATAGTATATAGAGAAGCTATGGCATTCCACCCAAAAATTCGATACCGAGATTTCACTGGAAATAGGCGTTTTAGGGTCCCCCATATCCAAACATTTTTTTTTTTAAAAAAAAGACCCGTGTGTGTCCATGTGTGTGTGTGTGTGTGTGTATGTGTCCGCGTGATTGTGAACACGATAAGTCGATAAAATACTAAACTTGATATACTAGTTTAATATCCTCCAAAGATGCGACACGAAGATTTTGAGGAAAATCCCCCCATCCCAAGCTACCCTTATATGGAAAAGAATTCGAAAATTTTGAATTTCTCAAAAATTTCTCTAACGATTTTGATTAAAGTACCGTATATTGACGATATTCACATGACACAAAATTTATATCTTGAATTTTCTGGGAATAGCCTCAGAAGACGTCTTTATTCTAGATGAATTTTGCTAGATTTTGCATAACTAGTAAACCGTAAGTAGACAAAGCCTTACTATACAAAAAGTGTAGATATGGTTGAAACACATAAATTATGTCATATACATTTTTTTTCGAGGAGTTGACCACTTTAGATATACCTTATTATTCGTTTCAGTTTTAAAATACTTTCAAACTTTTCGCATACGGGAATTTGTCAACTGCTGGCAATCCAAAAAAACAGATTTCATCCACATGACAACTAGCTTTTAAAAGATTTGACTATCTCTTTAGCCTAGTGTATACCCTTTTCCCTTCTATTTACAATAAATAATATCATTTCTGCAAATGTTTATCTCGATTATGATGAGGTAGAAGCTTTTTAACATTAATTTGTTGTAGAGAAAGTCATGCGAATGGAACACATCAGATTTTTATGAAACATATTACGTACTTCAGTAGACGTAACGGCGCTGTACAACCAAATCATCACCACTAATGTCTATTTGTCCCCGAAAAAGCTGATGCTGCTGCCACTGCTGGTACTCATCTCCATCACTCGTGCGCAATTAATTGAGCAGTCAGATAGCCAGGCAGTAATCCAATTTCTCAGCTGGTGCTAATGGGACAACAATGGTATCCCCTCCCCTTTTTTGGCACTTACCGAGGCAGAGCTACACAATTCTGAAGCACTGACTATCTCTGGTTGCAACGGGTTCGTCGCCATTGGCTCAGGATTACAATATAAAACTTCTGTAACTCTGCTCAGTGTTTATGATTCGATTATGCGTGTTTCGCCATTCTAAGTGGACAACTTCCCTAGAACTGGCTCCTTTGAAAAATTCGCAGTAATGCTGACATCGTGGTGAATCGTTGAAACGTTTCACAACAGCACATCACTCAGAGTAATATTCATTCTAAAATCAGATTAAAATTGTATTCCATTTACACAACTTTCCCTACCTCTTCTATAAAGTATTATTACGAAACATTAATCTTATATTTAGCTAATACCAATCAAAGAAAACATTAATAGAAATGGTCTTATTACTTGCTATCTGTAAGTAGAAGGGATATAATGGAGTACACTAGGCGAAAGTGATAGTTCAAATCTTTTAAAAGCTGTTGCTGTGCGATGAAATTGAAATTGGTTCTCTTTGCATGGCCAGGAGAAAAACTAAAGAGATATGAAACGAATGATGAATTTCTCTTTGAGAAACGTATACGAATTTTAAAATTGAAATCAATAACAAGGAAATGCTAAATGCACAAAAAAACATTTATGACATAAATTGTGTATCTTATCGAGATCTAAAATGTTTGTCTAATAAGATTTTGTGTATCTCTTACGGTTTACGGTTATGTAGAAATCTTCATAGGCTGTTTAAAAAAAAACAAAAAAAAAACAATAAAAAACAAGAACAAAACAAGATATTCATTTTAATGTCCATGTAAATATCTTTAATATATAGAATTTTAATCAAAATAGAGCCATTTTAGAGAAAATCAACATTTTCTAAGTAAACAATATTTTGCAGTGGGGGAATTTTCTTGAAAATCTTAAATATCAAGTTCAATATTTTACAGAATTTTCGTTTTTGAGTTATGCTGTTCACAGGCACTGGCGGACCTATTTCTAAACATTCTATTTTTGTATTTAGGGTATCTCAAAACATATATTTCCGGTGAAATCTTGACATTAAATTTTTGGGTGGAATACAATAGGTACCGTCTCTACCTACTATGTACATAGTCGCGTACAGAAAGTAATAGAAGTATGATAACTTAGAGAAGTAGACACCGCCAACTAAAGCACTAAGGAAATGTAGAGAAACCTGGACTCGAACTTAAGTGATAAGAGAGAAACCATCTGTCTCTTAACGCCATGTTTTGTTAAAGTGGACGTATTTCAAATGAGTCGATATGACAAGCGGCATATAAAGATAGTCTTTCTTTAACTGATCGGCTGTAATTGTTTATCCTCTCTGAGAAAACAGTTGAAGTCACATGTCTATATGAAATTTACGTATGTTTAAACTTAATACATCTCACACCTATTCTGTAACATCTGATTAGATCTTAAACACTTGTTAAATCCACTAATCATTGCTGCGCACTACATCGCAACAAAATCTTGTTGAGAAAAATAAAATTATGGTTAATGATACCAAGAGCTAGCTGAAGGCGTGTAGTAAGCGTTAGAAGTACCATTGGCTGAAAATGACATCTTCAGTGGTTCTTGATATTGAAGAACAACGAAATGATCTTCTTAACGAGAAAGTTACAAAACACCTCTCATTGATTATTCTAAATGTCTGAATGGAAAAATGCTATCATGGATTAGAACTGTAAAACATTTAAGAAGAAAAAATTATGTTGATTTTATATTCTTTGTCGTTATCATCCTATAGTTGGGTATGAATATTTCAAAATAGAAAATGGATTTAAGTTTTAGGCACTTATATGCTTATCAAAATTAAGAAACTTGAAAACCCAATTTTGTTAGAACGTGTAATTCAGACTAGGGGGTTTTTCAAACTAAATCGAGAAGTATGTTCAATAAACACTTCTCAACTATGAGAATATACATAATAGGAAGGTGTGCGTGGTAAAAGTGTGATCTGATTCTTTAAATTTCTGGTAAGTAATTTATAACAAACTTTACACATATGTTTTCTGTATGCATGGATAAGTAACTACTAAGTTTATTCATCATCTTCTCTGAGTACAAGCCGCTTGACAGTAATACATGGACTTCTCTTGATGTGCCCACTGTGATAATCCATTTTGGGTTAATGGCTTTGCAGCTGATGACTGATCTACATCTGCGAAGACAGAATATATCTACCAGGCTATTTGTTTCACGGCCGAATGACTTAGCAGTGTTTTTAGTGTTTAAGGTGGCCAGCTATTGCCACTCGGAGAGAGTTGTTGCTGATATGGAAGCATTAACTGTACGTGTGATAAACAAGGTGGTCAGCATAAGCCATGCTGACTGTGCACCCCTACAAGGTGGGTACAATACGGTGTTATCGCACCTTGGACATCTACAGTGCCATCCATCAACGTTACCTCTTGGGGAAAGCTGACTCACCAACAATTTCCGAGCCCTTGCAGGTTCATTATTTTATCGCACGCACTGTTGTTACTTTTATGTACCGGTATACTTTACTAGCTTCGTAAACTGTAATTCCCTGATGAGCTCTCTAAGTAAAACCGATTATTTAAAGATGAGTTTTAACATTTACAAACTTGTTTAGTATGTCAAATGCAACAAAATAAATCGAGAAAATGAAAACGTGAAACATTCTGCCTTTTAACATATGTAAAACAACTTAAATCAGAAATCAACATAGCAACTTTCTTCTTCTTCCTCTATTGTGCTTTCACGCATTAAACCTTATTGGTTTTACGGCTCCAATTATTATAGCTGTGTATCCATCGCTTCCATGGACATCCATAAACTTTTTTTCCACTTCTCGGAAGGCACTTCTTTGGCATTAATTCTATAGAAAGGCTCCTACAGTTGTTTCCTACACTATTCTATTTTATCTGTGAAACAGATGTAATTCATTGCGAATATAGTCGATCCTCGATATCTCGAATCGTTAAGCGGCGTTAAAATAAATTCGACTTATTGAAAATTTGACATATGGAGACATCTGAAAATTTCGTTTAAACTATCATTTTTACATTTGCGATATTGAATAATACTAGTAAAGAACGGTATATACTCTACTACACGTTTGATTTGAACTCTTTCACTGAAACTTAAGTGTCTTCAAGTTTCTCTTTTGTTTTTCCATTTCACGTTCAACAGTTCATTGTACAGTAAAACAAAACCTCACTAAAAACAAACTGTATTGAATTGTATACAACTGAACTTTACAAACACAACTGCCGTTCAGGGTTTAGACATTTGTAAGAGAGGCAAAAAGCACCGCTACAAAGCCAATAACAATGAGCAGTTGAAAGTGACTGCGCGTCACAATTTGAACTTAAGTTGAACATGTTGGCATTTGTGTGTGTGTGTGTGTGTGTGTGTGTGTGTGTGTGTGTGTGTGTGTGTGTGTGTGTCTCCAGACTTCGTAACTTTTAATTCAGTCTACAGTAAACAGAAGTTCGAGCTATGAGATATCGAGAAATTCGAGTTATCGAAATTCAACTCAAAGAGAAAAATACACAGAAAACAGGTAAACAATTGGGAAAGCAAATTTGCTTAGACATATCGAAAATTCGAGATATGGAGGTTCGAATTATGTAAGTTCGACTGCATCTTCACTTTCCTTTTATCGAATATTAATTTATACAGATTTTGTTCTTTTAATTGTTTGCTCAGTGTCCATATTTTTGAGCTACACAATAATGCAGGTACCGCCAATATTTTATAAAATATTTTCTTCGAATGTTTTTTTATTTTCAGCTGTCACATAGATGTTGAACTCTTTGTAATTTATTGTTTATTGTTTATATCTTTTTCCGTATTACCCTATAAAGAAATCCGTAAATAATCAAAATCTTTAACATGCTCTAATGTTCTTTCATTCAGCACTTTTTTGTTCTTTGTATTTCTTTATCGCACTGTGCCTAAAGTTTGTTTTTGTTGCAGCAACGTCTTGGTTGTCTTGTGGGATGATACTTAATTTGAAAATGGATATTTGAATATCATTATCAGAAGGGAGCCATTACAGCCCGATAGCGAACATAAATGTATCAACAGGGTTTTATTTTTAAAACTATGTACAGTAAGTTGCCATTTCCTGACAACATTGATGTGAATAACTTTTTATTCGTAAAGAAATGAAGAGAAAGCGAGTTTATTTATAAGGATATTTCCGTTTATTTAGTCTCCCTCTCTCTATCTTCAAGCTATTCGTTCCGACTATGCGTAGGTTAATCATTGCGATAGAGAAAATTGATTTATTGACAATTCTGCTAAAGAGAGGATAGTTCATATACAAATGCGTTCATATTCAGAATTTAAATCTTAATTACGGAGAATATTAATATATTATGTTTAACTGTACACTATATGAAATAACATACAGAGGTCAAACCTTTGTTAGAGTCGGTAAAGCCATCGATGCAGGATTTGAGGTGGGAAACTCGCTAAAGATAATAGTGCATTCGGCCAAGTATTGGAATAAAGAGGCGTTGACTGGCTATTCTTCGAGAAAGTTCGAAAGTTATATTCCGGAACATTGCGTTTAGTATCTGCCTAGCAACAGAGACAGAAAATAAATGTGAGTTGGTTACGAGTTGCAAAATGAGGCTTATAATGCATTTCGCATAATAAAGTTTATTATGATCTAACAGCGGTTTTATGTCAAATAACACGTTAATACAACTAGAGACAAAAAGGCAAACAACTAGACATATAACTCAACAAAGAAAAGAGAAGGCGTGGCCACGTTTTAAAATAGTGATTATTTGAGTACAGGGCGAGACTATGACCGACTTGTTAGACCGTTCGCCTCTCACGTAGGTGGTGCGGGTTCGATGCCAGGTGACTATATCTAAGATTTACGGTGGTCGAAGCGGCATCTTATCGGGTTTCCTCCCGGTTCCCCGGATTCCCTCACCATTCGTTCAACCAATTGTTCCAAAACCATCCTTCCTGCCATTCATTTAGCCATCATTATATATCAATTTCCTCACTTTCATACCAGACATCGGGCTGATCATCCATCGTGACTTCTCTCTGATACAGAGCGTTTGACACCCTTCGCTGACTTTTAAGTTCAGTAGTGTAAGTCCAACATACGAGGAGATTAAACAGAGAAAGAAGAAAAAAAGTTTCTTTCAGTATATAAAGAACTGTCTACAAAATTTAAGAAAACAATTTTTAATTAATGCCTATTTCCCTGTCACGGGTCCAATAGCCTTGATGGATGACAAAGATGTTTGGTAAACAATCCACAGTTCATATATGCAATACTTTTCCTGGTGGGTTGCAGCCACATTATTGTCATTAATTGCGCATCTAATGAGTTCATAGTTCCTATGCAAGAATCCAGGGTATATAACGACTATATCTGTTCTTCTGTAAGACTCAAGTAGACATATTGTAGATGGAGAAGTATCCCTTATATTTAAACTATCATGGAACATAGTCGTCTCAATGTCTCACCAGGTGTAAAGATCTCAAGAAAAAAAAGTTTGTATCAACATTTTGAATTTTATTATTACTTTCGTTGAATGACAGCAAGCACATTATATGTCGCTGCGTACTTTACCACTTTTAGTTTGCCTGCAATACGAAATTTGAAGGAACTTTTCTGGTTGTTGGCGAAACTACCGAGGAATAGCTATTAACGTTGTTCTGTAATCCTTTTTATATAGAGGACATGAAGTAACTCAAGAAACACTGACGAACTGGAATTTTACAAAAAGGTTTGAAAACCATTCTGTTTACATATGTAACAATTGGTTGAATCGGTATATAATTAATGGGAGTTTATATGGAGAAACTCCTGAAATTCAAATGTTTTTGGAATTGAAATCAAATATAGATGACTTTTAAAGAAAATGTGTCAATATAGTTCTATTTTGATAACAGCCGGGGCAAAATATGAAGCTGTGTGGACAGCTTTCTAAAATGTGCTGTTATAAGGTTATTTTCAAAAATATCGTCATGAAAAATTTATCAACAGCACTGTTTATACTGTTATAAAACAAACACATATGAAATTGTGCGTACATATATACATCTTGTTACTGTATCATAATCCAGGGAGTGCTAATTCTAGCAATATTTATTATTACTTTCTTATCTCAGAAGTTTCAATAAATGTAACACTATTCCAGCTAGAAGACGGTTCTGCTATTTGGTGTAACGACATTTATATTAACCGTTTGCAACAAATTGTACACACATCTTTTAGTAGAGTGTAAATAAATATTTCATCTAGTGTAAATAAATATTTCACAAATAAGAGTGAAAGACTACTGCATTTCTCTTATGTGTGCATCCTTGCATTTTGACATATTTTTCACGCAATTTTTCTTATCAGCAGCTTTCTTTCTCTGTTTTGCAAGGCCAGATTTTAGAAGTCAATTATGTGCTTAATTAAGAGACAGCGAGAGTGCATTTTAAAACGTATATATAGATGTTCTGAAAATTTTGTTTTGATTGCATTGCTCTTGTAGTAATATGAATAACATATTTCTTTCAAATTGAATAAATTATTTACAAAATATGAGGTATTTCATACATTTTATTATGTAAATATATTGCACAATCAATTGTCTCAATTTTTAAAACATTGGTTGGTATTTTTAAAATTGGAGCTTTAAACCAACAAAAACTTTCCGCGTTGATATTTCAAAAGCTTTGATTACTGAAGTATAGTTTTTTAAACGTTGCACTTTTTAATCTCCAAAATTAACGAATTTTTCATGCATTTTTTTAAACCTCTATTGGTGATAGGTTATCGAGGTATTTAGCTGTATTTAATACAAAAACTAAGAAGTGTTGAACATTTTGAAAGTGTGAAAAAAATACTTTTGAGAAAACGGCTGTTTTATTAAATAATATGCTAGAAAGCAGGTATTTTATGATCTTTAAATGGTTCTAGAGCTCAAAGCTAAATATTGGCCAAAGGTCCCAACAACCATCTGCTATACAAAGCAATTTTCCATATTTTGGCAGATGTAGTAAAAATTACACTTCCAGTGTCCCTTAACACAGGGACACTTTGTGAAGCTTCTTTTGAAGCTTGTCTTTATCTGAATTTGGTCATAAAAGGAATTATACAACCTTCGTGATGGAAGTTACCAATAATGTTAAGTGTTCATTTTGAAATATTCAACTGAAAGGAATAGATGCTATTGATAAACTTAAGCTTGGCTGACTTCTCTAATACTGAATACTGTGACCTAGACTTAATGTACTTACACAAATTTGGCCTGAATATATGTATTATAAACGCTTAGTTGATAAATTGTTATTTGTAATTTAAACATTTTTAAAACTGATTTATGCTTCTGTCATTCAAAGTGGTTCACGTATACAGAATTATACTGGTACAAAATGCATATGTAGAAGCAGAACATGTTCCAGAGTATAGCAGGTATACATCGTACACCAGTTAGCTAACTTAGTTGCATGTGGCATAATAGGGATTGTATAAAAAAAAGGAAGCTCTAAATAAACCTAATTACCTGTGCAGGGAAGTCAGTTTCGTTTTACATAAATGAACAATGTGAAATATTAGTTGCTTTTTTGTCCCTAAGTGTTATCTAGCTATCCAACACAATTCATTTAGATATAAACCATATACTCAATGAGTGCAGGAAGCTTTTCCCGTCCATTATTTCTTCTAAATAAGGGTAGGTAATATTTTAGATTCAAGTAGTTTTAGAGAGCATGTAAGGTCACCCAACCCATGCGTCTGAGTGGCGTAATTGATATATTGTATGCAGTTACTAAATACTACTACTATTAGTATGTATATGGTTTGCTTATAGGGCAAACGTATAGGGCAGCCGTGGAGTGAGATATTGCTATGTTTTCCTTCTGCGAATTCCCAGTTTCTGTCATAGGTCATTCAGTTTGCTGAGTCCCATATACCCTCTCCTTAGCATTGCTCATTATATTAGGCCTTCTGTTTTGTTTCATTATTTTTATCTCTCTCACTTTCCTTGGAACAATCTTTCTGAGAGTAAGTTGACACCTCAAAATGTGCCCATAGTATAATTGGAAAATCGTGTGAAGGAAATTAGTTATCGCCTATATAAACTGGCATGCGCCAGCATTTCATTGTGTACCAGTTGAATAATATTCTATTATTTAGTTTCTCTATTATGTATACTGAGATGGCGAAATATTGTAGTTCATTCAAAAGTTCGATGCAAGATTTCACATGAAATATATCTTAATCACAAAAAAAAAAAAAAAAAAAAAAAAAAGGAATTTTTATTTTCTATACTACGAATTCCCTGAATAAGAAAAATGCATTTTAAGGAAAAAGTCTAGGTATGTGAGTGCTTACATTTATGTGGTCTTTAATGTGTGTGTATGTCTACTAACAATATAAACCATAAAAGAAAAGTCGATTAAATACCTTGGTATTCAGTATCTTTCAAATATTTAACACGAAGATTTTCAAGACGATTCTCCAAACCAAAGTACCTTGTACATGAAACATTTTTCAAAATGTTCGGTTTTTTCAAAAATGGCCCTAATGATTTTTATTAAAATGTCACGTTTTAAAGTAAACTATATTACAAATGAACTGTATAAATTGACTTTTCTCGGAATATTTTGACAAGTATTTGGAAACAATTCCTTATAAACTTTTATAGCTGGTAATTGTTAATCAATAGGTGAAAACGCACTACTCAAAAATGTAGATCTTTATAAGCACACAATTTATGCCAAATCGTATTTTGTGCAACAAACCATTTTGAGATGCTATTCATTATTAGTGGGCTAAAATCTTCAATAAATTATTGTTGTGCGTTCTTTTGTTGTTGTATGGAACATTTCAATTATTGGTAGCGATTGTTAAGCACACTTTGGCTATAGCGTTTGAATAAACAATTAACAAATGAATTTCCAACCTATTAAAGTCGTTTCGATTCACTTTTTCCTAGCAATTGCATGGAAATAGTAAGACTAATATATTAAAGCGTCCGGTTCTTGAAGATTTAACGGTGGCTATTCCCTTTATATTCAAACGAAATATGTATTACAGCTATCTATTTATACAAATAGATATCACAATTAAAACGAAGTAGACGGAAAAATACTTTCGTAAGAATAGTTTGTGTAACCATCAAAACGGGATAGAGAACAGAGAAAGGCATGTGAACGTCACTCATCATACTTTTCCGGTGTATTCCACCACGATATGGGAATTGGAGATATGGATCAAGCTTATCGATTGCTTAATATAGATGGTTTCTATACAGATGCTTTATTTCCGACTTTTACAATTAAATGGCATACTTATCATTTCTGTACCTATCTAAATGTCAACTTTTTATGTCAAATTATGGAAAATTTTCTGTTTAGTTAGGAGATGTGGGTTCTTGATGACAGAACCTGTCTCAGTAGTGAAACACGACACTGTAAAAACATGTCCATCATTGTATAAGTAACAACATTAAAAATTAAATCAAAGAAAGAAGCCAAAGTCATTAATACATATCAGTCAAAGCAATAAAGTATAACCCAGATCAATAAGGTAGACATAAAAATTAAAGAGTGTTTTGTAGGCGGATCCAATTTTTAAGAATCTTGTATAAAATCAAATGACAGATTGATTTAGTTAGGAGTTGAAATATTTGTAAAAATCAATTTTATATCAATAAGGCGCAGCAATTAGAATTAAAACTATACTACTAGCTTGCTATTAATTTTTACATTTGTTACAGTAAAGATTCCAACCCTCCAAAATCTTTCCCTAGCTATGCCTTTGTTCCAGATAACAAAGATGTCGCGAGGAAAGTAAAAATCAAAGCTAGCCTCAAATGTCAATCCTCGAAAACAGGTGATTTCGTTCAGAATATGCTTATACCCGTTGCTAGCAATGAAAGGTTTAGTGGCGGACTCAAGGTCACGGTTAAAGCCGGCCCACCGATAATCGATAGCCCCCTTAACAGTTTGTTACTGTTTTCGTTTATTTTATTATGCTTTATGAAGGAATTTTAAATCCTTCAAAAACTGAAATTAAAATATTTAAATATTACTTTAAATCAATTTAAAAGTACGCATGTATAAGAACTTCTACGGATCGAAATTCCAGCACACCGGAGACTCTGATGAGATTTTGGTAATTTACAGTTTCGTTAATAAATTTAAATTTAGCGCCGGAAGTATTCGTCTTCAATTGTAATACCTTGAGCTTCGAGAGCAAGTTGTAAAGCATGGATATTGACGAAAACATCTCCATTTGCCTTTGTGTTAATGTCTTTGTTTACAGTGAGGGTACTACATGTAGGAAATTTAGTTGCCCATTAGTTTGCTTGCTGAAGATGTTATCACGTTCTTGCCCCGTACACGCGAGCGACTGCAACCTACACTAACATGTCCCCCAAAAAACTAGCGGTTATCCAAACTTTCAACACGATGTACTTGCCTCTGTGTAAGCACACATAAATAAGAGCCACGCAACCGCAAACAAGTATGACCTCATGTTCAAGACCCATATAAATAGAGTTACTCTGGAAAAATGTGCGCACGTTACATGTGCATTTTCCAGAAGACAAAGCATTGCAAACAAAATTTGTTTAGTACTGGCAGAACTCAGTTATCCGGTGGAATATCTCTTTTTCTCCCTCTCTCCCTTGCTCTCTCTTCCATCTTCCCCTCTTTTGTATCATGTTTTTAATTGTGTTCCAAAATGAATAGCACTTTGTTTTTGGAGTTCTTTTATTTTTCTGTAGTTTGTAAATACGTTCCTGAACTATGGGAGTTTTGGATCATAATTTATACTAACAATGGTCTTAATTCTTTATTGTTGTTTTAATATTACTTTTGACTGTGTATTACCTGTGTCTTTTTTTGTCGTGTTTACTCTTTTAATTATTTATTGTTGTTGTTTTAATATTGTTTGTAATGTGTATTACAACAGCACGTACGGTCTGTGGACCCGTGCGATTATTGAAATTCTATGTATGATATTGCTATGTTAATAAATACACTTATTCATTCATTCATACTAACAATGGGCCATTGTGACATTGATGTAGATTGAGATGCAATTTTCTACAGTGAAAATAAACTGAAAGAAAAATCTGACGTGCCCATTTACATTACTTTCTCTACCTCTTTGTAACAAATTAGTGTTGAATAGCTTATTACTTGTAAGTAGAAGAAAAATAACAGAGTGTATTAGCAATATTCATGTCTTTTAAAAACCAGTTGCCGTGTGATTGAAATCCTTCCGTATGAGAAGCGAATTTTAAAGCTGCAATCAATAACAAGAAATATCTTGGAAATGTCAAATTCCACGAAAAACATTTATGAAATAAGTGGCGTATTTTAACTAGATCTACATTTACATTTTGTAATAAGTTTTTGTCTACCAGTTATGGTTTACCAGTTATGCAAAATTTAACAAAATTCATGCAGAATGCAGAGCCCGTCAGAGATTACTCTCACAAAATTTAAAATATACATTTTATTTCTTATGTAGAAACATTTAGGGTATTTTAATCAAAATGTTACAGCCATTTCGGTAAAATCATAAGTTTAGAAAATGTTTCCATGACTTTTCTCAAAATCTTTGTGTCGCATCCTTGGAAGATACTAAACTTAATACCAGTTTGGTATTTTCGTTTTTGGGCTATCAAAACAGAGAAACGGACACACATCTCGCTATTGAATTTTTGGGTGGACTGCAATACCTTCTCTACCTATCTACTGTACTATGTAGAAAAAGTTATTCAAATTCGTGTCTCAACTTTCTCTCCCATTGGGTCCCTATTCGCCGGTAAAATGTGTGAAGTTTTAAGTTTTAACGGATTTTAAGTTTATGTTCCGCTCAACGATCAGCTGGCTGGTAGTATGACAGGTGTTGAAAATTAAAATTTACTCCCACTAAAGTTGAAAGTGTTCTCGCGCAAACCATACCAAGGATAATTGACAACCAAGAGTTTATTTAGCCAAGAGAATATAGGTCGCAAATAGTTTCATTTTTCCCAGTGTTGGGCGTCTCCAAAGCCAAAACCATAGAGCTAAAATTGCTCTTTTTTATCAGTTCACTGGTTTAATACTGCGACAGCATCTTTTTCAGTGATTTACACATTCGTCTTGATATGTGAGTCATTGCAGTTGGAGATCACGAGATACGTAAACAACACAGGAAGTGCAACGCGGCGGTAATCGGAAGTTTCGGGAATGCGACTCTTGATCCTTCTCGAAGCTTTGGCTTTCAGAAGCTTCCAGGAAGTTCTACGATGTCATTTTCTAGCTATAAAAGGAAGAAGAATTGCAATTTGGTATTGTATTACTTTTACTGAGTCTTGGGTGACCGGAGATAAGCGCACAGTGGCGCGGGAGCCGTGGATACAGAAAGCCATTAACTGTGTAACCTCAAAGCGTCGAGTGAATTAAAGACTTCACTTATTACTGATTTTGAAGTCAATAAAGACATTTGATACAATACGTTTTAAACGCTAATATATGCAAGAACTTAGAATATTGTTAATAGACCAGTCTATTGGATAAATATTTTTTCTCGGCAAACCTCGGCTTATTGGAGATAAAGTAGTGAACCTTTTTTTCACCCGATATACCTTCACTAAAATATCCCAGTAAAGTAAAAGTAAACAATTAAAGGTAAAACTCCTAAGATCTTGGCAAAGTTTTAATTGTATATCGTGTCCTGAATGTTTGCACTACATATTACATATTTGACAATGACATCATAATTACAATATTTCATCGAGACGGGCTTACACTCTACTGGAAAAAAGACGTCTGCGACAGCTGGTGCCACCAGGTAGACCTGTTTCGAAGCCTCCAAATTCTTATGTTACTCGACATCTTTCTGGGTTTTAAGGGGCACTATGACTGAGATTTTTTTTAATAAAAAATGAGACATTTTCGATGTTTTAATTATACCACGTAAATATTACATAGAAACTTGTGCAAAACTTTGGCAAATTATTTATCAATATTTGCAGCATTTTTAACTCACCTTTTAAACCCATTTCTGTATGTGTGATTTTTTCTGTTTTACTTTTCTGCGCATGAAATTAACTTCAGTTTTAAGTAAATATATATAATTCAGTCCCAACACCCCTTAATAAAGAATACGATGTTCAGTGATGTCTGGATACTCAGGATGACGGAGAAATTAATATAAACATATTTTTGTATACCATGCCATATCACGCAGGGACAAAATGCCCAGAATTAAACTAGCTTAGGGTAGTTTTTATCCATTGTGAAGAAAATATAATTTTGAAATTTATTTATAATTTATAGGCAAATAAAATTGTATTTATTCGCATATTGTAACATTAGCTCATACCTTTCGAAAGAATCGCTCTATACAAGAAGGAAGAATAAAAGAAAACACACAAAGTTAATTCATAAACGTGCAGTTAGTCATTTAGTATGAGCAACAGTTTAAAGAAACAAGGTCGGATACAGGTGCGGCATATTACTCAGCCACCGAGAAGTAAGGGCATGTGGGCTGTTGGAGGTATAGTGTAGATATTTGTATTGGTAATGGAGGACAGGATAGTGGGGGGCGGGGAATTTTTCTTTAGCCAGAATTATTCCCTATCCCCCACAGAGTCCGGAAGTATGTATGTGAGAGCGAATGTGTGTGTGTGTGTTTGAGGAAAATAAAGTGATTAAACCAAACGTAAAAGAACCTATAGGCAACGAGTTGTTTCAAGTGACCTTAGATGTTAAAGGGAGCTATATAAATAAAACAATAAAAGGAAAAAAAAAAATATATCAAAATTTTCTTCATTTGTAGACTAGTAATTTTAGTTATTAAGAGTAGTGTGTTTAGTACCTCCAAATGGGCGTGGGACACAAAACCTTATGTATTTATTTTTTCCCAAGAGCGCGGTACCGAAGGCGTAACGTTTAGTGCCTACGTGTCGTGGTAACGAATATTCTATCGGAATTGAGTTGGAACGCGCTTTCTGCATGGTAAATGACCTCACACTACGTAGGCCAGCGGCAATTGTGAAAATTGGTAGCAAAATGGCTAGTCTAGATTGACAGGCGTTGTGTATTTCAAGGGTACATGCAAAAATCATCAGGTATTAATTATGTGATTGGTTTGTGGAAAACTGTTAGACGAAGAGAAAAAGACTGAAGTGAATACCCATTAAGTTACCATTACACTAGTATTCTGAAAGATCTGTATTACATTCAACCGAATAACTCAATTATATATTTCACTAGAGAAAAGGACGTTTTTAACAAGTTGCCGTATGCGTACAATATGTATACCTGTGAACAGCATACTCATTAACGAAAATCTTTATTAGTACTGAAATAGTAAGTTCACTCAGATATCCTAGATGATAGAACTCAAAGGCTTTTAGAGGATTTTCTAACGCAGAAAAGTTCCCTAGCTTTGCATATCTTAAAAGTGGTTAGGAGTACTAATTAAAACACAAAACCTTTAGAAGTAAAATGTGCACTTTTAATTTCTTGTAAAATAAAACTGCCAAAGGAAGTAATGCGATGGACACCAGATGGAACAAAGAGAAAAGAAGATCAAATAGAAACTGAATAACTGGAGTAAGACAATGTATGGGACTGAACGGTCTACAGGAAATAGATGAGGTAGATTGAATTAAATAGTGAACATTTTAGTACTATATTTAGCTTTGGTTGAAGAAACTAACAACAATGTGAAAGTCCTACTAAATTATAATTATTATTATTATTATTTTATTATTATTATTATTATTATTATTATTATTATTACTTCACCATGTTTCACGTCCGCAAGTCGGGATTTCCTCAATAATGCTATGTATGGACGATGAGTTAATCCTTCGTCACCATGGAGCATGGTGGGAAGTCTCCGATCAAAAAAACTGGTGTCCCAAACACCGATATGGAGTTATTGAATTTATATTGTTGTTATTATTGTTATTATTATTATTATTATTATTCAGCAACTGGGAACCATAAAAATACTATTATGGGCTTTATACAATCTCACTCTTCTACCATGTACTCAACAGCAAAAACACACAGAAGATATCTGGGAGAATGGAAAATACGGACTTTTTACGAATACTGGGTGTATCTGAACCCTTAAGGATATAGTCATAGCCAGCTGGTAGATATTTTATTTTTTTTTCATTGCACTAAGATTACTATTTTCAATTATATGTCTTAAATCTGGTTAGTGTTTTATTGTATTATAAAAGAGAGTCGATAAAACCATTAGCTTTCATGTTCACCGTGTCACTTTTAAGTTGGAGCTTTGCCTTATGATGTTATCATAAGCTGAAGATTTATGATTGAAGAAAATAATACTCCTCATTACTGAGAACTTTGTATGCTTGTTCTAAGTGTGTACTACGAAGACAAAAGGATAAAAAGAGAGGATTACGCTTTAAACGAGGGGCTAATTCGTTCCTTAATTTGGATATCAAAGTCGGCGTATTCGAAGGCTGCTTTAACTTATTCCAAAGCTCTTTTTCGCGGTCATTATTGAAAAATAAGACTTATACTCAATTTAATCAAGAGGAATTCAAATACTCCCTTAGAAATCTTCGTCTGAGGCAGCTTTGCAGTAATTTGCTTTGTAAGAAAACGGATCAACTAAAACCCACTTAAGCGCCCTTTTATGCGTCCCTTTGAGCACAACTTATAAAATATCTTATGGCAAAGCTCCAACTCTGCTAAATTCTTTAGTTAATATGACCAAAACTGAACTCTTAACTGAATTTCATTTACAATAGTTCTTAATGACCAAAAGTTCTACCAGACACTCACCTCCGCGGTTTTCACTGTCCGCCGGCTTCACTTGGATAGGACGGTTCATCTGTAACAAATAAATATCATCTTGATAATTATTGGGTTAAAGTTTCCCACTTAAACACATATTAGTGTACTGTTCAGTCGATTCAAGATACTTTGTATGAACTTTTATACACTAAATAAAAAAAAACAGAAAACAGAAAAAGGTGTTTCTCACAAGGGCTGTTTGTGCTAACTTTGCTTGGAGAAATTTCCAATGACAGTATACTGAAAATGAAAAGCTTCGTGTTTCAACTTTCATTCCCGTAGGCTGCAGCTTTCTGACAAAAACATAAAACAAAGCATGTCTGTGGTTGCCAATTTTTTATTTTTACTTTCTCTAACCCCGTATGTACAATATATATAGGGATAGAGAAGGTATTGTATTCCTTACAACATTCGATGCTGAGATTTCACCGGAAATACATGTTTTGGGTCCCCTAAATCCAAAAAAAGCATTTTTAGGAAAAGGTCTGTGTGTATGTGTGTGTATGTGTGTGTGTGTGTGTGTGTGTGTGTGTGTCTGTGTGGCTGTGGACAGCATAGCTCATAAACAAAAAGGCCGTTAAATACCAACCTTTGTATTTAACTTTTGTATCTTTCAAGGATGCGACACGAAGATTTGCAAGAAAATCTCCCCACCCCCAACTACCCTTTACATGGAACTCTTTTAAAAAAAAATATTTTGCCAAAAATGGCTCTAACGATTTTAATTAAAATATCGAATATTAAAGATATTTACCTCATAAATAAAATGTATATTTTGAATTTTCTGGGAACAGCCTCTGAAGACTATTCTGGATGAATTTTATGGATGAATTTTAACTGCCAAGATAGACAAAAGCTCACCACTCAAAAAACTGTAGATTACATTAAAACACACTGTTTATGTCATATACATTTTTTTCGTGGAGTGGTTCGTTTTTTAGATATTCCTTGATATTGGTTTCAGCTTTGAAAAACTTATACTTTTCTCATACAGGAATTTTTCAACTCCTGTTCATGCAAGGAAAGGAATTTTAGTCACATAGCAACCAGGCTTCGACTATCACTTTAACCTATAATACTCTCTTATTTCGGATCTGCTTACATGGAAGCAAGTAACAATACTGTTTCTGCTAATTTTCTCTCGATTAGCACGAAGTAAATAGAAGAATAAGCTTATTAATACTAATTTGTTACAGAGATATAGAGAAAGGCATGTGAATGGAACACACCAGATTTGTTTAATGTTAGTTTTTTACCGTTCACAATACACTGGAATATTTAACACGTATTTACAGTTACTATTTAGTATAGTTTAGCACGCAAAACTGCTTGCTCGCGTTCCTCAGCTATAAACTCAAAAGTAGGTAGTTGAGGCAAGGGGAAAGACGAGTTTCTGTTAGTGAATTCTAGATAGGTAATGGTACATTTATTTACGCTCATAACAAGTGGCTCATTCCCTTAGATCACATTGATGTTTTCCCTTGTAAGTAATTTTCAAGCGTTAGGTATCCTACTCAAAACCTCTCTAGCTGACACAGGTGACTGAACACGCCCCCCTCAGAAGAAAAATATTCAGGGATATAAAAGAACAAAATAATAATGTAATTATTGTGAAATGTTCAGATATCCTCTCTAAGAAAGTATTTAACTTCGATTGGTAGGTAAACAACGAAAGACTAAAGCAACGAAACATAATTCGTTCTTCTAGAGGAAGAGATGTGTTATTTGCATGGATCGTTAGATGAAAACCTTTATTAGGACATGGAGATGAGGTTAAAAATATTGCGGCTATTGAACGGTAATAATAAAACGACGTAAGGAAACGGTACCTAACATGATAACACGAGGTTTAACTGTATTAAAAGGCAAAGAAGAGAAAGAGAGACAGAGATAGAGAAGGAGAGAGAGATAGAAGAAAGAAATCTTAACCTTCGTCTTCATTTCTTCGTTTTTGCTGTACATATATTGCATTATGCTATACTAGTTATACTTCATTGTAAAATATTATATTACACTATATTACGTAATACAGTACGATATCTCTGTATTATTATAATATTGCATTATACTATAGATATATAATATTCTTTTAATGAAACGTTGCCTTAACGGTTCTTCACTATTGAGAATATAGAAAACTAGTGGCAGTTCAGCCATATTTAGGTGAATAAAGTACATTATGGTTAGAATTATACTCGCGTAAGAGAAGAACTCCACGCTGACAGAAGGTAGGGCTAAATTTGCCACTATCAACATAAACAAGCGGTTCCAGTACGCATCACCTTTTGTGCGCGGCAGTATACTGTCAATTAAAGGTTTAATTCTTTTCCTTTACCTTTTCCATGTCTACGAATCTCCTAAACAGTGGGACACAATTATGATGCATCACATGCTATTGCGTCGACTGTTTTGAACCCTCGTAAGCTATAAACAATTCTGAATATGCTTTGTTAAAAATATCACATTTCTGCATAGAATCGCATATATTCTGACTCGAACATTACCAGTTCTAACTCAGTCAGCGATTTTGTTACACTTGTCATTTTATCTTTACATTACTTTCCTCCTCACTGAAGGATATGTTAGTTTATTCACTAACAGAATAAAAATGTTCAATATATTTATTTAAAGCACTTAAACTAGAAGGAAATTTTACTGCGATTAACTATTAAGATTTACATATCTTATCATTACAGAAAATATTTCTACAAACGTCATCTCGAGTTAAAAAATATATAGAATAAGCTTTAGTAAGAATAGTCTGTGGAAGTTTGGGTTGCGAAGGTCATGTGTATGCAACACCTCAGATTTGTAAACATTTTGATTCTCGCAATCCTTTTGTGCAATGAAACCATCTCTGCAAACGTTTATCTCGATTAAAATGAAGTAGATCGGAGAATTAACTAATATACAGTACAGTTCGTACAAAGACGATAGACGATTGTTGATGCAGAGGGTCGCGTTGCTGTATTTTTAACACACCAAACATGTTTATGTCTATATAGTAGTGCCATGCTAAACATGCTATGTTCGGTCCATGTTAGTCGAGTAAGGCCACAACCGAAGTTTTTTGCTCAGATGCGAGGCAAGCTTCATTCCACTTTGCCTCTTGTCTACTGGATGGACTCTCTTCTTTATGCGATAATTCAGTTGCAGGGAGACTTTCTTACAAATTTAGCAGAAATGGGTAATCAGCTTATGGGCTACACCACATATTTTGGACGCACTTTATTGTTCCTATTTACAGCAAATAAATACAAATTATTAGGTTGTCCTCATATATGTATAAGCTCTACATTTCACTACTGGTTATATCAAAGATGTATTTTTTATAAAAAGACGCATAAGTTAATGATACTACGTTTCTGAAAAATAATCGCTTGTTATGAACCTTTAAACAATAACAATGAAAATTATCAAGTCATTATTACACATAGAATAACATTTCTCAAAATTAATAAAAATTCTTCCTCCTTGCTCAATATAATTTCCAAATGGAAATGACTAGAGTAGAGACGCTACCTATAAACGGGATTAACGTAATAAAATAATTACTTACTATCATGTTATAAATTAATAAAAATGTCGTTAACTTGTCCTGGGTGAAACCTATCCATTATCGTTGTATATCAATAGATTCCAGAACTTTGCTATATTTTGAAAACAAGGCTTTACTTATCTCTGATTGAACTACGCTTGGAAAGTAAACGAGGCAAAGCCAAACAGTAAATATTGTTTTGACAAGCCCCTTAGAACGAAATTGACCTGATCAGGCATATTAGATTACAAGCTTCCCTCATACATTTTGATGGTTGCATATGCAGCGAGGTTTACATTGCCTCGTCTTGGTTTCCCGCAGGTTTGAACATTACACACCACTAATATGTAGTGTAATCGTAAGCTAGGGAAACACGCGGAATGAGGTTCGCTTTAATCAAAGACAAATGTCGCTCTGAGTACGGAAGGAATATACTCTTCGGGAAGCGATTTCATAGAGTAAACACCTGTCAGTCACAGGTGGTCGAGTACATTGTCAAGTACTCACATTGATGAGGTATTGTTGTCCGTTACTATTGGATACGAACAGGGATTATAGGTTAGGTAACGGAGAGTTCTTTTTCATCCTATGTAGACTATTCTCATACATGTGTCTCTTAATACATCGTAGCTATATTCCTGTGGTAGTTTGTCCCCCCTTGTTTGTGTGAGGGCGGTGTCCCTTTGATGGGAATCAAACCCAGGCACGTTATATTTACACTAGTAAAAAGTCACCATAGTTAAGCCCTCCCGCACGGAACAAAAGAAAGGTATATCACTTTGCGTCCAACAAAACGAAAGCGAAACTTATCTGGTAGAAACCATCTTGATGGGGCAGCCCGCTGTGTTCACATAGCTCATATCGGACATTGCGCTCTCATTAGTTAATAGCATCAAACAATGGGCTTGTTCACGGAGCGCTATCTCCCATTTCACACACCGTCCCTACAGTCCGGACTCTTAATTTCCTGTGCTGCTGAGCTCGCAGTATTTTATTGTGTACATCTCACATAAAACAATTCCAACACCTGCACTGAGATGAAATTGCTCTGCGACAGGTGTTTTCTCATTTGCTTTCTTTATAGCAGAAGTATTTGTTCCCTAAGGGATTTTTATTTTTCCCGGACTTCTAAATGAACTGTCAAAATCACAGACGTGTATTCTGTGTTCATGCTCGACGTCAAGTACGAAGAACATTATTTAATAAACAGTATATCAACATAATGTATTTTTCAAACGACGACTATTTTTATAAGGATATAGTTAAATGCAATTTGTATAGCGCCATAAATACCTATGTCTGTCTGGAAGGCTGGCGTTCTGATCCCAAGGTCGTGGCTTAAAATTCTGCTCAAATCGATGATATGTACATATATGTAAAAGTGGCAACTCTACATCATTAGATTTACTGCATATAAAACAACCGTCGCGGGACGAAATTTCGGCACACCGGCGGCACTGACATAATCGTGGAAATTAATAACGTGGCCAAATACAAGTGCGGTAATTACATTAATTGGAACATGAGGGTTAGTTTGAAATTACGACATCAAGCATGAGTATTCCAAACTATTTTTTCGGTGATAGAGCATAATAAAAATAATATATGAATATAAAATTAATAATTTAGTAATTGATATTACAAATGGTGATTGCAGAAGCAAGGTTACCAAGATAAACATTGGTTGCAAAGCAACGATCGATTATCCATGCCTAGTTGCTGATTTTAAAAATGCAATAGCTCGCAGCTCATAGTTAGCTAATACATGAATTGAATCATTAGTAAATATTGGAAAATAAACAGAAATTGAACTCCAAGAAACTTTTAAATAGTAAAATTAAAATATCAAATATTGTTATATTCCATAACTACAATATTAAGCGTGTTAAAATTAAAGGAATTAATATTGTTCATTAACATAGGCATAGAAATATAAGCAAAACACGTAGGAGATCATTGAATGCAGAAAATTCAGCTTTCCACCAACAGAGCATGAAGCGGAAATGCATCAAAAATACTATAATCGAAAAATAAATCTTGTGCGTTAGTTTCAGCTAATGTAATATAAAGCAAAACTAATTTTATCTTCCTAATTCTGACAACCTTTTTGTCCTCTTGCCTTCGAAATATCAAATCAGGCACAATACGTCTCCGTCCAATACACTTTTTTTCATTTACACCTCTAGTTGTCCACAAAAAGAGTACGTTTGATGGGAAGAGAAACTAAGCAGTTACGGAATAAGTGAGGCATCGGAAGCATATTCAGTTTTTACATTGTGCAGTTGGATAGTCCCACAGTCTCTTTTCCTCTCAATTTCCTCGGAACCCAAGTCTTGAGGATGTCAGCGTCACCGCGGCGCCCTCCTTCAAGTACGTTCATATGGTCGAATAACACAATAACTCTCCACGCAGAATGTAGTTTGGAGTGGGTATTTTTGTAAAACGTTGTGTTTATTCTTGGAGGATGCTGGAAATAGATCAGCAATTGCGTGCAAATACACGTGCGTACGCAAACGCACCCCACTAACATCATCTTCTAAAGAATTTTTCGGTGTTTACGGGATCTCAAACATATATTTTCAGTATTCGATATCTAATATTTTAATTAACTACAACGTTTCCTTTGGTAGAATAGATAATCAACAAAGAAGTAAAAAGTATAATAAAATAAGTATAAATATTATAAATATATTCTTATTATAAATATTTATTGATATTTTTAGGTTCATAAAATCTGTTTAATCCTTACTAGTAAAATTAAAACAGATATTTTAAACTATCCTTCATTTTCCGTGGTGCTAGTGCGATAGTATGGAATTCCCTCCTGCCCATATCCCTTGGCTAGGATATTATGGTCTCAGGACTCCCGCTGTTAATGTGCGGACGCATTAACAAGATACATCTAAATACCCTAAGGACAATTTTCATATACTATTACTCAAAATTCAAATTCTTGGTTTTTTTTCTTCAAAACTTTCAAGATCTAAATGTGTATTCTACATATTTACAAAATACCGCATTTTACCTACAGGAAATAAGAAATGAAAAACCTCCGAATCCGGTGATGTTTTTCGAAATTTTCTTAGCTTGAAGTAAGTGCATTTATGCAAACTTTCAACCTCTAAAAAGTATTGATTTTCAAAATGTTTCAAGTTTTTGTAGCTGTTGGTATATATGCAGGTATTACACAATTTCCGTTGCTTTTGTTCGAATTGGCAATCTAAATGGCATCAGGAATGTACTGCTATTTCAGCTAGTTTATCGAAAGGCGTACTGATATTATAACGGTTACAAGACTACATATTATATGTAATCATATTTTGCTTTCATTATTTCATAACTGCATGTAGTATTATGTTTATAATATAAATACTAATGTAATTTTTATTGAATAAATAATAATAATAATAATAATAATAATAAAACGAATAGTCCGTCATGAATCAGAATCTGAAGATTACCTGTTAAATAACTACTTGGACTTAATTGGCGCAGCTGTTCGTTGTGAAGGTATAAATAATTGGGGTGGCGAGTTTATGGAAGAGGCTCGGAGTTTACATCCCGCTCGTGTTAAGGAATTTTATATCTGAAATACACACTGTATTTTCCACTGGTCTGCTCAGTAGACTGTGCTACGTATTCCAATTTTGTTATTTATGCTTAGGAAGGAACATTATAACTGCTATACATTTTTAATACTTAAATATTATTACATAATTTTGTGTTTTATTAAACACATACAAATACATGTTTCACATTGCAATATTTGCATTAATGAATGAAGGTGGTTCAAATTTATTGAAGCGATGTATTTGTTTTTTTTTTCTTTATTGTTTTCGCCCTAAGCATGCTTTTTTGTTTTGTTTGGCAAAGAATTAAGGTAAAAGCAAGTAATGAAACATTTAAAGATAAAGTAAATGTTTAAAGATTGTTCTAACATTATCACCTGAACTTAAACGCCACAACTTCCGTTCAAAACCAATTTTCCCCAAAATGTTCTATATTATCTACACTTTAGGATAGAATGAAATGGACTGAACACTAAGAAACCTGCATGCAATTGCTCTAGCAAACACTATAATTATGGGTGATTTATATACATAAACTAATTTCCTGCTATCGTGCGCACCTAGTGGCGGAAACAGTAAGTATAAAAGTTCACCTGATTATAGAAGGGACCGCTAGCGTATCCGTATACGTCAATGATGTGACAAGACACTAACTTACTTAATTTTACATACATATCTTTGCAGAGCGTTGATGTTTCCAAACAATATATGGGGGAGAAAGGATATCATGAGTTATTTTCAAAATAAATATTAGTGACATTTTATAATCATGAAGCACGATGTAACTACACATATAAAACCCTTATACTTGAAAGAAATAACAGAATAGGAATTACCTACGATGATGACGTTTGCAATAAGCGGTAGAATTATTTCTCTTTAAGAAAGAAACAGGCTATCGAAGTTGAACATAAACTTCATACACTTTTGCGTGGGTTATTTATGTTTGCGTGACTTAAAGACGACCTTAACCCTTCCTGTGTCCATCTGCACTCACCAATGACATCAAAGCTAATGAATAAATTATCTGACGTACCGCTAAACATCGACTCCAATGCATTTTCGGAGTTCTGACATTCTAATTGTTCACTTACATTTTGACTTCGTGTACAGTTAAGCAGATATAGGCTTCCATGCTTCTTCGTATCTAAGTATTTCGTTTTTATTCGATAAAATTCACCCTTAAGTTTCAACTTTGGTCCAAGCTATAAAACGATTTAAGCAATAAACCTTTTTCCCCCAAAACTATAGTGAGCCTACTAAAACTCAATTAATTGAAACTGGTGGCCCTTACTCTGCTAACATGAGTTTTCCACAAAATATGATACCTGTAGATGACATATCTTAATTTTTCATTTGAAACCTCTAGGTTTGCTTGGGATTACGGCACTGTGAAACGAGTTAGAAAATAAAAGGAATTCCACATAAAAACAGTATAGCCTTTGTTGATTTCACAGCAGCTTTTTGATAAAGTAAAACTAAAATTATTTCTAAGAAAAGCAGTTATTATTATATAATATTAATATCTCATACTAAAATGAACAATTTTGATTTTACTTTGTTTTACGCCGCTTTAACAACCCGGTCCAATCGCGATGGAGTTGTTCGGTAAGGTGCCTCATTTATTGTATGTGGTGGAAAGTAATCATTAAGATCTTAACTCCGCTCCATATTAGCTTAGCGTCAAGCGTTAGTGTGCCGTTCAGTCTAGGTCCACTACTACTGTAGTCAGATGGCAACGAGCACCTAGACTTCTAAGGTCTCATCTCCTCACACCATTCTTAGCACTTAGCTCTGCGACAGGCAGATGGGGTTAGGGGTGCCTCCAGTGTACTGCTTACACTATCTGTGGATAGATGACAGTGCAATCGGAATTACCATCTGTTTTCGAGTTTGCTATTGCATTAGCTTGAAGGTGGAACGTTGGATCATGATATTAAATATCGAATCCCAAACTTACCTTGGCGACTGAGGGAAACTACGAAAAACCCCAGCCAGGTTGATCAGCCGATGGAATCTAAACCCAGGACTTCCCGAATGTAGGCCACAGACTTTACCACCTCAGCCTTCCTCCTCGGTTAAATTAATATTCTTTTATCCCTCAAAAATACCTTTAAAGTGATTAATTATATTTTTATTCTTTTCAATTATTACATTAACCCATTACGCAACAGCTCGAAGTCGAGCCAAGGTCTACCACTCGATCACTGCATCACATTACAGATGTCATGAGTGGGGTGCAGTACTAAAGGACGTGGTTAGCGTCCCGAGTCCCTTCCGACCAATTAACGCGGTCGTACTACCTAAAGGAGGGAGCTCAATAATTGCCCCCCCCCCAACAGGGACCTCACGAGACTGGTTGCACCCCGGACGAGGTTTCCCAGCGAGGTAAAAATCGTCAATCTGGTCCCGAGAATCGAACCCGGGGCTGCCGCTTAATAAACAGCCGCGCTAAGGAGACGACTTTGCAATGTAGATAGAAACAAATTATTGCAAATTCAGCAGACGATTTATAGCATATATTGTATCACATAGCAACATAACACACATATACATAGCATCCATAAATATAATGACATCTGCATTAAACAAAATGACAAACTATCTGCTTGGATAAAAGAATGCAGATGTGGGCTTTCAACAGTACTTTTCATCGTTTATTTTAAAATAGAATATTAACAAAATGGAGGAAAACACAACGGGTGATTAACTATCAATGTTATTGTTTTTTTTTACACGATTTGAACCTTTGATACTCTCTGAAAATAATTTGCAACGATCAATTTGTAAAAATTTGCAACAAAAATAGTCTTCACGTTTAATTGATAAATCTAAAATTATTCTATTTCGTGGAAAAGAATCCATGCAAAGATAAAAATCTTTGTCTCCAGGACAACATTTTAGGGAGATCTAAATGCGTTGGCTATAATCTCCCTATCTGGAAAGAAAAAATGTAACCTAAAAATACCTTTACACAAAAGGTATACCAGAGTACATTTATATAACACTTTAACTAGATCATTTTTAACCTATGGTAGTGTAAGAAGGACGCCAAAAATGCGACATGAAATCAGAATAACAGCTTGCGATTCACGCGAACAGCAGAATGCATTAGATGGGGTTGGAAGAGAAACACCGACGTCTTAGACAAACTGAAAACTACGCCTGCGTTATATCAAACAATACCAAGTAAATTGGAGACACCATCATGAAAGAATTAGTTCATATCGGATCTCCAAAGTTGTTACATGCCAGGAGGACCAAGATGTTAAGGGTGTCCTGAAGAACTGTTGAAAGAGGAGCCGGTACAGGTTGAACAGTTTATCCACCTCTTTCAGCAAGTATTGCTCCTGCACCTTGACTTGAAATATTAATTAATTGTATACCTAGAAAATTACCTAAAAGTATATTCTTAAACAGCAAATACAGCTCCTATGGAAAGTACATACTGAAAATAAGTTACACCATAATAGGTATCATGAAGAATAATATCTGAAACGCTTCAGATGCTTAATACTTGAAAAGATGATGATGATGATGATGTTGATGATGGTGAATAAGATTGGATTTCTGCCTCCATAATAGCAATTTATGCAACAGCTATAAAATGTCAATGCTTAATCTTCAGTATTATATTGAAATCATCCAAGAGTTGAAGACATTTGATGCACTCTTACTTTCTCTACTTCGTACATGGTATAACAAGCTGATTCAAAAATACGTCAACAAAGTTTAGGGACTGGTTCCTTACATCAAAACAAGAAGAAATATTTGTATAAACACATGTCCTAAAACCCTTCGTCCTCTATTTATTGAGGTTCAAAATGCTATTAATCAAAGCATTTTAAAGCGACACATTATTCTATTTTTGGTGTTTTCAGCTTGTTAGGAGGTGATCCATCAAACACCACTTATAGCAAATGATCCAAATGTGCTCCTCTTGCATCTAGAAACGCATATACTCGTGGAAGCATGGAAAGTCAATGCTTCCAGTCGGTGTCATATGACACTTTCATGACACGTAGATTAAGAATCTCTTCATCCGGAATGTTTGCTGTATAAACCAATGGTTTAGGGTGCCCCCAAAAAATAAAAATCGAAAAGATTGAGGTCGGGGAAATGCGCAGGCCATGGAATTGGTCCCTCTGTATCTATCCATTTGTTATGCTAGATACCAACCAGTGCATCTCGAACATGAAACTAAAGTGTGCTAGAGCATAATGTATAAACCACATGTTTATTCTTATTCACAAAGGCACATTTCTTAATATTTCAGGGAGAGTGATCTGAAGGAAGTCCCTGTAGATAGCACTTATAGGGCGTGCTGGGGGAATGTATTGCACAACTGATAAATGACAAATGTTAGCAAGTAGCCATGGTAGCACAAGGCCAACTCTGCATGCTTTCTGTGAATGAGTGCATAAATAAATGAAGTTATTCAGTTGAACCACTGAAGGCGACTTTCGTTAAAAACTGATAACGCAAAAATAAAGGTTTTAGAGCATAAGTTTATAGAAGTCTATTTTCGTGTTTTAATGTGAGAAATCCATCCTTAAACGTTGTAAAAGTATTCTTGAGTCATTCTGTATAAAGTATTGGATTCTACTCAAACATTCGATACCAAGAATTCACTGAAATACACGTTTTACGGCCCTAGTATATAAAAATAGTGTTCCCCCAAAAATACTCCTTAATGTTGCTTCCTAGCAAACATACTTTTTAAAGACTAATTTTTACATCTCTACCACTCACCTATAGCAAATAGAGTGAGTATTATATACTAGCATAAAAATGCTCATTGAAAGATTTCAATGGAAATTTAATTAGAGATCCCTTGAATAAAAACATATTTTTGGAGAAAAAATTATGTTTTTGAACAGCTTAATCAAAATGCAGTCCGTATGGGATAAAAACCAAACTTAGTATTTAAAGTCAATCTTTGAAAAATACAACGACAAACATTTTGAAGAAAATGCTCCCACTGCCAGCTATCCTTTACATTGGCAAAATTTCATTATTTTATGCCATTAAAGCAGTTTTATTAAAAGGCAATAAGTATGCACAAGAAATAAAACACCTAACTTGAGTTATTTTCATATAATATGTAAAGTCCTCTCCATTTTCAATTAATTTAATATACTATTGCGTATTGGGTAAACCTTAGAGATAAAAAAAGCTTACTACGTAAAACTGTACATCTTATTAAAATAAGTAATTTGAGAAACAGTCTTTATGTAGAATTTCCAATAATTGATTAGATTTTTACAATAATTTAGCATTTGAAGTGCTTGATCCTCATTCGTTTGTTTCGGGAGATTATGCAAGGAATGTGAAATTTCAAAGTAGCATATAGGGACATGCTTTTAAATGCTTTACTATCGTTGACTTGTCCCTCCTGTGATCTTTTGAATCTCAACGGAACGGTAATAAAATTTGATGTGATCCATTCAAATGACTTTCTTTATATCACTGCAACAAATTATTGTTAAAAAACTAATGCTTCTATTTACTTCAGGCTAATCGAGAAAACATTAGCAGAAATAGTCTTATTGCTTGCTTCCTTGTAAGTACAAGCGAAATAGGGAGTACCATAGGTTAAAGAGGTAATCAAAAGCTAGTTAATCTGTGATTGAAGTTCCTTTGTTTGCATAGACAGGAGCTGACAAATTCCCGTATGAGAAAACTATGTTTTTAAAGCTCAGGCCAAAAACAAGGAATATCTAAAAAAACGATCAACTCCACGAAAAAAAATTATATGACATAAATTGTGTGTTTTAATGTGCTCTACATTTTTTGTAAGGTAAGTTTTTGTATATCTCTTGACGGTTTAGCAGTTATGAAAATTTCCGTAAAATTCATCCAGAATAAGTAGTCTTCAGAGGCTATTCCCAAACATTTCAGGATATACATATTATTTGTCAGGTAAAAATATCTTTAATATACGATATTTTAATCAAAATCGTTTGAGCCACTTTTGAGAAATCAAAATTCTATGTAAGCGGTAGTGGGGTGGGGGGATTTTCTTGAAAATCTTTTGTTGATGCATCCTTGCAAGGTATCAAACTTAAACACCAAGTTTGATATTTAACGGTCTTTTCATTTTTGAGCTATGCATACATACACAAAGACACACACACCTTTCCCCGAAAGCTTTTTGGGATTCAGGGGGACTAAAAATATGTATTTCCTGTGAAACCTTAGTATCAACATTTTGGGTGCATTATAATACCCTCTATATACACTATGTACATAGTACGTGAAGAGAAAGTAAAACTATTTCTGTAAAAATTTATCTCGTTATCACGAAAAATAAGTTTTCATAAGAATAGTTTGTAGAGGGACAACTAACTAAAATAATTTTAAAGAAAGTGTTGTTGAGTAGTGATAGTTATCAGTATCATGACTGTTATGATAACCAGTAGTTGATAATTTTGTAATTATCTCGAGCAAAGTAATCTTCCGAAAAAATAATCTTGAAATCTTGAATCTGTCATTGCAAGCTGAGCAAGATAAAAAGTAAATCGAGCTGCAATAATGATGCCCTTTCGTGTACAGTTCAATTAAGTAAAATTGAAGCTAGTTTCAGTACAAAAACTTTTATTTATTATATTCACATGAATTTCTCTATTTTATAGCAAACTATTCTTACAAAAGCTTATGCTTCTATCTACTTCATGTTATTCGAAATAAAATTTA
Organism: Hymenopus coronatus; assembly: GCA_030762935.1. Taxonomy (NCBI): domain Eukaryota; kingdom Metazoa; phylum Arthropoda; class Insecta; order Mantodea; family Hymenopodidae; genus Hymenopus; species Hymenopus coronatus. The sequence goes on along the minus strand of CM060898.1, from coordinate 46,450,180 downwards.
GTAAAAATTGTTTTTTTTTACATATTTTTTCCTGGGTACAAGAGAGGTAGGGGAATATACTAGACATAATCGAAAGGTAGTCAAACATTTCAGGAGATGGTTACTATGTGATGCTTGAAATTCCGTTCCTTTTACATGACCAGAATGACAAAAATCTAATAAAGATTCCCAATAAAATTAAGAAAAATGGAAGTATAAAATATAATAAAATAAATAAGGCTACCCTTACCATTGGGCAATGATTAAAAACTCAAAAAAGAAAACAAGGATTAAATTTATATATTTTTAAATTAATAAATAACCCAGACATTAAATTAAACATATGTTAAACACATTAAACACATTAAAAGTGGAATTTTGGGCCGCATTCTTGGAAAATGCTGAATCAAAATATCAAGTTTGATATGTAACCGACTTTTCGTTTTTAAGTTATAGTGTTCGCAGACAAACACTCGTGGATTCGCAAACACAAGTACTTTTCAGGGAGAAATACAATTCTTCAGCTACTTATCATCCATAGTAGAGAAGGTAAAATATAAACAAAACCGGAATATAGAAGAGTTGCGGAGAGCCTACCACCCTACTCTGACTCTGGAAACCTAACGGAAGAACCGTTTTAATGAAGACTACTGCACACACAAATTTATTCAAAGCTATTTGCCAGTAAACGTAACGTATGACCAAATTAGTTCCAATACCCTTCGCTATTAGGGCTAGTCATATTTATACACAAATACTCCACTGTATCTTTACAACGCATTCATCTCAGCAATCACGCACAGAGTTGTTTCAGCTTCTGTGGAATATTTACCAAGAGAAAGATTGGAAAGACTGCCTCCTGGTCGAGTGGGCAACCAGTTGTCTTCTAATCCCAAAGTCCCGGGTTCGATTCCCGGCTGGGGTGGGGAATTCTTCTTTAACCAGAATTATTCTCTATCCTCTATTGTATTTCACCAAAAAATTCGATACCGATATTTCACGGAAATATATGTTTTGGAGACCCCTGAATCAAAAGAAAATCTTAGAAAAAGATCAGTGTACCTATGTGTGTGTGTGAGCGCGTGTGTCTGGACAGCACAACTCAAAAGCAAAATGCCCTTTACATACTAAATTTGGTATTTACGTTTAGTATCTCCCAAGGATGCGATACGAACATTTTCAGAAAAATCCCTCATCCCAAATTACCATTTACATGAACTATTTTTGAAAATTTTCGATTTTCTAAAAAATGACTAATGATTTTGTTTAAAGATGTTTACATGGCAAATGAAATGTATATCCTGAATTTCTTGGGAAGTCCTTATTATTCTGAATGACTTTTGCATAACTGGTAAACTGTAAGAGAGAGAGAGAGAGAGAGAGAGAGAGAGAGAGAGAGAGAGAAATACTTCACAAAAAACGCAGATAGCATTAAAACACCAATTTATGTCATATACACATTTTGTAAAGCTAACCACTTCCAAGTTATTCCTTATTAATGTTACCAATTTTAAAATAGTATAGCTTTCTCAAAAGGGAAGTTCCTCATTCCTTTCATTTCTTTATTTTGCTCCTAGCTGTGTAAAAAGTATCGAATATCAATGTCTATCGCAAAGCAACGGTTTTCAAAATATTTGACTATCGTTTTAGCGTAGTGTATTCTCTTATTTCTCCTCTACAATAAGGACGCAAGTAATAAATACATTTCTGTTAATTCTTATATTTATTAGCATAGCTAAAACGACTGTCAAATCTTTTAAAAGCCGGTCCATATGTGAGCAATTGAAGATTGGTTCACTTTGCATTTACAGAAAAACAAAAGAGAGATGAATCGAAAGGAGACCCCATCTGAGGATATAATTTAAAATTGAAAACAATAACAAGGAATATCTCGGAAAGGTCATCTCCGCATGTAACATATAATTGTGTGTTTTAACGAGCTCTACATTTTTTTTGTTTAGTAAATTTTTTTATTTACCAGTTATGCAAAATTCAGCAAAATTCATCCAGAATACACAGGCTTTCAGAAGCTATTCCCAGAAAATTCATGATGATGTACCACCTAGTTTTCATATACGGCATTTTAATCGAAATCTTTAGAGTCATTTTTGTGAAATTATCAAGTTTGGTATTTAACGACCTTTTAGTTTTTGAGCTATTGTCTATAGACTCACACAGGAGCATTAAATGTTAAAAATAGATTTTTTGTACTCATGGGACCTCAAAACATATATTTCTATTGAAATCTTGACATCGAATTTTTGGGCAGAATACGGACCTTCTCTATACAATACATACTTACTGCGCGTAGAGAAAGTAAAAACAAAGTCGACAGTTTTCTTAAGGAATTCGGAACTGAGAATGACAAGGCAGTAATAAAACGAATTCAATATCGAAACCGCAGGGGTCCGTCCTTGACAAAGCCCTTCCTCAGACCTCTAGCGCTTCCAACGCTCTCGACCTTTGAACTCCGCCATCTATCAAGCATCCCTGGAGGCATCTCTTGAACAGCGCTGTAATGGAGAGAGCTGAAACTTCAATTTCAGCCCCAACTTTTCATCTAATCTATCGTTGTATACTTACGTTGCCGACACCGAAAGCTGAAGGCTGCTGTTGCTGAATGCCCACCACATATACCATGTTGCTTCCTCACAGAATTGCACGGTACAACAATAGTTTTTATGCACTAGACTCACACATATACACACCGCATGTTTCAACAAAGTTAACAACAAATGTCTTCTTGTCTTAGCACCATTTCGACAATGTGAGATGTTTGCCAACACAACCACAGACACACGTGATAACAACAATGGTTTCCGAACCAGAAGCGTTAGGATGATGCCTGCCCCATTTCTCGACGGCAGCGTCCGATGCCCTCCCTCTCCTACCCCTTGCGGCAGAGACGCGGGGCGGCAAATGAATTCCCTCTACTCTACTCCAGTGGCGAGTGGGTGCATGTGAAAACAGACTACTGTAGTATAATGTAATACCGAGCAAGAGGGAGCACGCAAACCAATCAAAACGCCGGTAGCCATGTTCCGAGCATGTGGAGGGGAGAGTGAGTGTGTATATGGGAGGGAGTTAAAAGGGTGGCTCTGTGTGGGTGGGGGCACATAAACTGCTCTTGCATGTTGCAAGCACTCCCTGCACCCTTTCCGTACTTTTCATTTATTCAGTTTTATGGTTTTAACGTCAAACGCCTTTCAACATTAAAGAGAGCGGCTTTTCTTCTCAAAGTCAGGAATTAAGGAAGGCAAAATTGGATATGCATAACAGAATACAGACACGCATTGTTTAGGAGCTAAGGCTTCGTTATTAATGAGAAACTATTGTCTGTCCCCAGTACCATCCCCCTGCAGTATCACCAATACCGAACCTGACTGCATACCATACCTACTGAGGTAGGCGCATCTTCTTTGTTTAACCACTACCGGTCCTATCTGTCGTTGCAGGTCACATTTTCCAAGTAAGGAGTAAGAAAACTACAAACTCAAGGGAATTCAGTGTTATCCTATTAACAAACGTATACTTTGATTACTAACGTGGAATAATTGTTTCTTCTCACTAGCCGTGAGTAGAACAGACAAATAGTTCAAATTCCGGCTATGGCATTGAATTTTAGACTCTACCTTTTCAATAGTTATAGTTGTTATCTTATTAACATGAATGGAACTTGCCCAGTAGAATACCCTTAGATTTTGAAATTCTAAGTAAGCTACTATATTATGAGACCTAGCATATTGTACATAACTGGCTAACAAAAGAGGGTTTTTGACGCTTTGAAATGCGACATTCTTTATTATATTATTTTGATTCTCACCTGAGTTCGAAAAAATTATCAATACAACAGGCGTCACCAAATCACTTGCTTCTATGTTGCAGCAAACAGGCTTGTTCCGTGCATGTAGTGGATAAACACGACAGAGCAGGAACTCTCTCTTCCATGTAAAGTGCATCAATTTATAATGACGGAGCCAGAAAACAGTCTAACATGCAAGCCATCGACTCCTACGTTTATGCCTGCCAAAGAGAAATCTATATTATTTGTAGATAGTGGTGGAACAACTGTTTGGTTTTTGGCAAAGTTCTGCACTCAGAAAGTTAGCGTCATTACGAGTAAGTATGCTTATTTTCAGTGCTATAAATGTGAAAGAATTTCTCCACAAACATTACTCTGTTAACGTAACAAAGCGATTACAATGGCATTAACCAAATTAAGGCGCTTGTTGTTTCATTATGTTAATACTTCGATAGTCATTACTTTTTGCATTGATTTATATTACTGTTATTAGTTACTACCAAACATATGAAAATATGTGTATGCTCGTATTCAAAAAATAAACACTAATATCATACACATTATAGAGCAATTGTGCTACCAATCATAAACCCATAATAGGTGCATGAACCTATGAGAGGTAGATTGCGTATTTCAAACGCTGCCTCAGCACTGAAGGAATTATTATGTTCTTGCTTTCCGGACTGTACACAGAAGGCGATTTGCAGGAGCATCGAGCAAATTTGCTTACTTGGCTTTCCTCAAAGGATAACCAGTTGGTGACCTCTGGTAAGCAAATTGTGAATATAAGCGTGATCGTGTATGCCTTTCTGAGCGCATGTTACAAGGAGAAATAGACGAAATATACAGTGCGTCCAGAAGTCATAGTGCAGCTATGAACTCTTATAATGGCCAAACGAAACAAACCTAAGGCATGAAACTTACACTACATTTAAGATTACCTCATGGACTGTGTGTGGCATAATTTATATTGCTGTGCACGAGCAAGTAACGACGTAACACAACAATGAAGCAAATCGCGTAGCTACAGCGGACCGTAACAGCCATTTTAAACAGGATGTAGAGGAAATTTTAGCTGTTCTGTGATTTCACGTGTGAGGTAAATATCTTCACTTGTGCAACGAAGACCCACCAGATGAACATAATACTAACCGGTGGCTTAAGCAGCCGACGGAAATTAGCAGCTATTTTGGGCTAAGAATATTGTGATAGGCCTTCGGTTAGCTATGAGCCTGTAATAAAAAAAATGTTCGTTAACGACATCAACTACCATAATCATTTCAGCGCCGCCGGTGTGCCGGAATTTCATCCCGTAGTTCTTTTACACACCAGTAAATCTAAGAGGAACGTAATCATCATGCCTGAGCATCTTAAATGGAAACGTGGAGGCAACGTTACAAGGATGTGTAAAACAGATGAACTTATAGAACAACCATGTGGGACACCAGAACAGGTAGAAGATGCGTGGGTAAGCAGAGGACCAGATGGCTGGACTTCTTTAAGCAGAAAATGCGACATCTGTGTTCGAGATGTGCAAGAGACAGGGAAGTGTGGAAAGAACTCTTAAAATGTTAATGTGCATATAATATGCATGATATAGAAGAGACAGGGATAGAGTAACAAGGTAAAAGTTTCGAAAGTTTAATGTAAAAATTATGTTAATGTTAATATTGAATTGTGTACTGTACAGGGAATATCTAATTGTTTGGATTACCTCCTGTAATTTACCCTTCCAACAGTTAGGAGACCTTTGAGATTAATGGATGAAACAGGTAAATAAGTAAATAAATAAATAAATAAATTTCCTGAAATGGGGTCGCACCCTTAAATACCTTCGGACTGGGCCGGGTTTAAACTTCAACCTTGGGATTAGAAGGGAAGCCCATAAACAACTGAGCCACTCAGACCAACAACGAGTCTGTAGAAACTATGCGGACTAGCTACCAAAGAGGATTGCTTTCAGAAGGTATCATGTGTAAAATTTTTTTTGGTGAGTTAAAATAGATCAGATAATTTATGTAGAATGGCACAATAGAGCTTGTATTCAGGCATACACACGTCAACATATTCACAAATAGGTTCTAGAGATATCAAGAAATCTTCTAAATCAAATATAAACTTCCCGAATCGAAACAGCGATTTTTGAAACAGCAGAATTATTAGCATCACAAGCCGAATATCTTAGAAAGTATTAATATTTTCAAATAATACGTACTACTAATTGTTTTACTCACTGAGGATCTGTTCTTTGTGAGCCAGACATGTAGATACAGCAGGATACAATGAAATATTGAGTATAGAGGGAATGGCAAATGTAGCGATGTGGCAACAACGCTATAGCTCCCACGCTGCTGCATGCTAAACACTGTGTTCGCTCTTTTAAAGTGCACGGTACCCAGCAATCATCATCATCGCTAGACACGTGGAACTGCCTGGGATCTGTAGTACTTGCACAGTTAAAACATTACTCCCCACACATGCTCTTTTTTTTTTTTTTTTTTTTTGTTCCCCTCTCTTCGCTCCCCTTCCCTCTTTTGTTCACGTCGTTCTCCCTCGCAACAGCGCACGGGGGGAAGATGAAAATGCGTGTGAAAGGAATCGGGAAGAGATCGATCTCTCGAATCTGATGCCACCCATTCGAAGGTTTTTCATTTCGTGAGTGCTTTGAACCTGCGTCACATCTCACCTGAAGACTGCCTTTGTGACTCGGCGACAATTTTGGGAAACGTTTTCACTTCTGCTATAGAACGAGTAATACCTTTGGGTTCACTATCGGTGATGTTCCAACAGATGCTAAGTTAAGTTCGTGATTTAAATCTAGGCTGTTTTAATTCCCTCGAACAGTTACGTAACCTTAATGTCAATACATGCAGCTGTATTAGATGTTAATTAATCTAACCAAAATCACTGCAATCACCTCAGTGTAATAGTATATTGCAATACGAGAACGGCAACTGCATCTTTGCAGTACGAGGAAAATTTGAAAATTAAAGTACCATACTTTTAAGATATTTTTATGACCGATGAAACCTGTTTTGCTTATTCTGAGAAAAGTATGTAATGTTTAGTTCACACAGAATGATTTTTGCGTAACTGTAAGAGATGAACAGATCTTATCGCACAAAAAATCTAGATCTCGTTGAAACATATAATTTATGGCAAATACATTTTTTGCGGAGTTAACTATTTTCAAGATACTTCTCGTTATTGATTTAAAATTTTCAATATTTACGCTGTTCTCCAATGAGAATTCGGAATTATTTTTTTTTTTTTTTTTTTTTGCTTCTGGTAAAGCAAAGAGAAGGAATTTCAAAACCAGCACACAGTCACGCTATTTAAAATAGTTTACAATTTTTTTAACCTAGTGCATTCGTTTGTATTATAAAATATATAATTAATCCATTTCAGGTAATGATTATCTCGATGATCATGAACTATATAAGAAAATAATATATTGTCTAAAAAGCGTTTATTCTCTCTTTATCTTAGAAAACACGGGCGCTTATTTTTACCTTCTCTGCACGTACTTATACTGTACACAATTCGATGAAGGCATTGTAATGCACCCAAAAATTTGATACCAAGATTTCACAGGAAATATATGTTTTAGGACCCCCTGAAACAAAGAAAAAAAAAAAGAATTTTTAGAAAACTGTCCGTATGTGTGTGTGTCTGTGTGTGTCTATGGGCAGCATAGCTCAACAACGAAAAGTCAAAAACTTAAATACAAAACTTGATATTTAAGTTCAATATCTTCCAAGGATGCGACACGAAGATTTTCATGAAAATCCTCCCACCCCAAACTACCGTTTACATGTAAAATTTGGATTTTCTCAAAAATCGCTCTAACGATTTTGATTAAAATATCGTATATTAAAGATGATAGCATGACAAATAAAATGTGTATCTTCAATTTTTTTAGGAATAGGCTTTGAAGATATGCTTATTCTGGATGAATTTTGAGGAAGTTTGCATACTGGTAAACCGTAAGAGATAGACAAAAACTTAGTTCACAAAAAATGTACAGCTCGTTAAAACACACAATTTTGTTATATACGTTTTTTTTTCGTGGAGTTAACTGTGTTTGAGATATTCCTTGTTATTGGTTTCATATTTAAAATACTTAAAATATTTTTCATACGCGAATTTGTCAACTACTAGCTATACAAACAAAGGAACATCAACTACATAGCAACCAGATGTTAAAAGATTTGTCTATCACTTTAGCCTAGGGTACTCCCATATTTCCCATCTACTTACAAGGAAGTAATAAGACCCTTTCTGCTATTTTTTCGATTAGCATTAAGCAAATAGAAGAATGAGCAAATTTTAACAATAATTTATTGCAGAGATGTAGAGAAAGGCATATGAATGAAACACATAAGATTTTTTAAAATATTTTATTTTTTAATCAAAGAATTCCAAAACTTTATTCCCAATAAAATTTTGGTTTGGAATTTTTGGACGGAATGCAATAACCTTCCTACCTACTATGGACAAGGAAGTGAAAGTACGCACCAACAGTGAGAAAAATTCGATGATTGAAAGAGAATATTTCCACAAAAGGCAATAAGTAACTACTATTAGTTTCCAGATTTAGTGTCCAGATCAGTACTTGGAAATCCAGAGAAAAATCTCAAAGCAGAAAACATGATGTTTGCAAAAATTTAATGCCTTTTTTTTTTTTTTTTTTTTTTTTTTTTTTTTCCTCTAACCATTGTAACAACAACGTCATAGCCAATTCCATTAAAACTGTTACGCGAAACGCAAATACGCATGAATAGTTTTGTTTACAGTTTGATGAAATTTATTTTAAACGTTGTGTGTTAGCAACATTGTGCATAAAATAGAGAACCAAGTATCAAACTCCTATTTATTTCATGGCTACATATGTTCGCTGGATTTCCGCTATTTAGAAATGTTAACATTAACTTCAAAGCGACACAAACACTGCTGATAAATTTATTCCGTGAGTGGCTGGCTTTAAAATGTGTTCGTGTTTTTTATTGGCGTAGGTAAAGTAGTGGCTTAATCAATTTTTCATTGTGTGCCATCAGTGGGCCGACAGTATTTTGTTGACAGAACTCTCCCACACCCCTGTCAACAAACATTAGCTGCTGACCAACTACCTCATCAAGCCAGCAATTGTAGTTTTTATTCTGTAAACTGTCGCAGAGACAAAGGGTGCTGTTTGCCACGCTCTCCCTTATTTGTTGGGTGTGATTGATTTGTATGTTACATCCAACTCTTCAAGGACTCTCGAGATCTAATGGTATTTTACAATGAGTATATGAATCCTCTAACCTGCAAAGACACTTTTACTGAAGAATTTTAAAAGGAAATTTAATGTGAGTTTATTTAAAAATAATTAAGTCAGCACATATATTAATATTCAAATAATAATAATAATAGTGTTTATTTATACAATGAAAGCAAGTTTCAGCCGAACATAAGTAATAAAGCAATGAATAAATGCTATACATACAATGCAAATGGAGAGATCAGCATTAACGTATGCAGACTGTAAGTAAGGGGTGAAAGTGCAGCTACTTGTATTTGTAGTTAACAACAGTATAATAAGCAATATTACATCAATATTTCCTTCATTCGCGGACTTATAATTTTGCTTGTTAACAGTATTATGTTTTCAGGTTGATTAGTACTTTTAAGTAAGAGAGACATACACAAATCATACGTGTTTATTTCCTCTAGGGGAAGGTATAAAATTGAGTGGGTGTGCCTTGCTATAACGAATGTTTTATCGGAACTAAGTTTGAATGCTTAGTGCAAGGCCGATTACCCCCACACTATCTAGACCAGTAGGGTTAAACCTAGAAGAAAAATAGAGAGTCTATAGTGAAAGCCGTTGTTCATTTCGCCACGCAGTTAAGCCAAAACAAAACACATCATGTAGTATTGTATGATTAGTCTGTGAAAAATTGTGAGAAGAGAAAAAGTATTAACACACCGAAGTGAACACACTAAGATACAATTCATCAAAATATCTGCAACCTACCCCTAACACTTTGTATTATTTTAAATATTATTGGGCAGAATTTATGTTTTGTCACTTCTTTCATTGTTAGATTGACTTTCGTCACAATAATGATTTTTAATATAAGTAGCTTTTAAAATCCTCAATGTAACCACGAGTATAGTAACAAAAACAAGAAAATGTTTTGTTTTATACTTTTCCACTTGTAATCATTTTATTTATCCAGATTGTACAAAACCTCATATACACACATGTATTGTAAATAATATACCCGTATTTATTTCACAGCCCAAAATATGTGTGTATGGGTGAGAAAGAGCGAAAATATAGAGATTACACAGAGAGAAAGAACATCTCTCCTTTCCCCCCTTTACCTAAAAAGGGTAGGGGACTTTATATAAGAATTTATTTTTAAATAAGGAAATATTTTGGATTATATTACCTTTATTACAAACCTTTCTTATTTCCATACTTTATTGTTGAGTTTCGTTTAAAATGAGTTAAACAAGTATGAGGTTATCGTACGAAAAAAAAAATTACATACCTCGTACTCTTTTTATAATTAGCCACTGAAGAATTATTAATACACATTTAATTTTATCTGTAACTGCGCAAGAATAAAATGCCTATAGCAACATACTTATTTCAGGAAAATGCATGGCTCATGAATATGTACAGCCAATTTCATTTTTTTTTCACTGCATCAACCATTTACGAAACATTATTTTGTGTGTTTAAATTCTCCGACTTTGAGGTATACTTTGAAGAGCTATCTACAGGCCAACATAAAATATTCGTAAACCACTATAGAACATTTTAGTTATAAACATATGGTAATAGAGCTACTGTTTACACGATTTACAAAAGTCTGCATTTTGAGTTTTATATTTTTTACAGACTAACAAATATTTTTCCTTTTTTTAGTGTGCAATAGTTTCAAAATTAACCTCCATATATAGTAGGGACTTAATGTTATGGCACTGCTTCTGGGTGATTTAGATTGCAGATTATGCAAAAAGAGACTGAAACAGTCCTGAATATTCTATCTACTTGTAAGACTTTGGCTCACAAAAGTTATTCTACATTTGGGGAAATATTTTTAATACCAAAATATTTTAAATGAATATCTGTTATGGGACTGTACCAACTCATTATACGCTTAATGAGTTGGTATTAAATATATACACAGAGCACCGATCTGTTTCCTCTCACCTAGACGGCTTGGGGTCGATCCTAAGCGACCGCATGTAAGATTTGTGGCGGACAAAGCGGCACAGTGGCGGGTTTTCTCCGGGTTCTCCGGTTTCCTCCGCTATCGCATTCCTCCAGGGCTCTATCTCCATTCCATGTATCATCAGTGTCATCGCTGCAGTGCCACTAGTAGTAGAAGCGGGCGTTTTCTTTAAGAAAGAAAAATTGACTGAAAAAAGACCAAATATAAAAAATATTAAACGATATGTCTTATGAAGGATGTGCTTGTTCTTTTGGTAGGACCTGTTCATCCAGATGGCTCAGGTATACGACGGTTGAATGACTCAACAGCCTGAGAAATTCCCTGACCTATTCGGGAGGATATATTTCCCTATCTAGAAAACAAAGTGTGCTGGGCACAGAAAGATAAGAAGAAGGAAATGAGATAACGAGGGCCTCGCAGCTGTACGGCCTTCCCTTCCAAAACGCGTTTGGAATAACCAGGGCTATGAACCATAAAGTATGCACGCCTAACGTCAACTTGGTGACGTAGTTACGGGGCGTCATGCTTCAGCTAACTCTACCCTTTGATGCACCCAACCAACCAGCCAGTTGGAAAGTTGCATGCACTGTCGTGTGGTTGGTTGGCTGCACGTGTAGTACCACTTTCCTTCCAACAGGGGCCAGCAGCAGCACTTGTCCGTCAGGAATATGAGAGTCAAGGAAACCTGTTCCAGAATAACAGGATACTCTTTCAGTGATTCTTCATTAAGATGTGCTACCATGAAGGACTTTTTTCCCCAGAAAGAATATTGGCATACCGTAGACGAATCTTCTTGGAAGAGAGCTTCTTATTCCACTCCCTGTAATATACTATACAGAAATTCAAAGACGCAAAAGACCAGCTCTGCGATAAGGTTGTTAGTATGTTAGCTTCTAGCTCCAGAGGTTGTGGGTTTGATTTCCGGCTGAAGGATGGTAATTTTTTTTATCCAGGATTATTACCATTACTTCCTAGAATCTGGAGGTATCAGTATATGTGTGTTTGTGTGCGCAAACATGATGTTTAAATATAAAATTAAAAAAAACCAACACAAACAAAGATTAACAATAGTAAAACGAGTGGATATCATTGCCAATGAGTAATTATTCCGAAGGCAAAGCCCCCGATATGAACTTAGTTGTTAACAGCGGTAGATATATAGAAGAAATAAGAACAAAGTATAAAAAACTTTGCTTGTACTTTTCTTAAGAAACCTGTATAAAGATAATATTGTAGAAAAACTGATTAAAACTTTTTGTTAGGATTAGCCAGCTGTAATTTATTTTAAAATCTTTAGTTCTGATTACATTAATTTGTATTAATGTTCAGTGTTTTTATAGGTTTAAGGGAAGTAATTTTTAATATTATTAATAAATAATTATGTGAATTCTAGACCATAATTGTTTAAGGATAAAATCTCATTTTTTCTATAGATACTGTGTGTTGCTGAATTTCAATATAAATCCACCACACCAGTAATACTAAAATCGAAACGAACAATCAACAAAATCAAATTTCAAAATGAAGTTAAAATGGTATACAGCGCGGAAAAACTCCTCGGCAGCTACATTGGATTGAATTTACTGAAGCTAGTGTTAGATCGCTCGCTTCTCTTGGTTCGATCCAAGGGGAAAGCACGTGGGATATTTTTTTGTAGAAAAAGCGGCTTTTCCGGATTCTCGGGTTTCTCCCGTCATTCATTCACCAATTACTCCATAATCATCTTTCCTTTCATCCATCTCACCGTCATTTCAAGTCATCCATTTCCTCACTTTCAAACTGGCTTCTCCCTGATCCATAACAGTTGCTCATCTTTGAACCCAGGCTCTGACTTGTAACTCCCGGGTGTGTAAGTTCTACATGAGGAGAGTACACAGAGACAGAAGATCTACTGAATTTGAATAATTTTATTGACTCTATGACTTAACTCCTTTAATTATTTTAACGCATTCATTTCGTAATGGTACGATACATAAATCCGAAATAGTTAAGTTATTAAACCGTTAAAAATATTGTTTGGTTTATTTGTGATCTGAAGAAACTTTTTAAAAACAGTAATTAGATAATGAGATACTTTAATTTTATTATTCATCGACAACTCTTATAAACAGCAGAGTGTTTTTAACCATTCATATTGATTAGTAAGCGACTACATGCCTCTTTAATATAAACACTCTTAATATGTGCCTGTTGTAGTAATATCATTAAAGCATTATAAAACTGGACCTGGCTTTGCAAGACTCGTATTTAAGCACAAGGGAAAGTGGAGTTTTACCAAAATCGAACGCAGGAGTTAGAGCGCTGTCCGAAGGCTGCCTCTTGTATAATAGATGTCTTCCCCCACTGGTGCCACCAAATAATTTGTTTTCTTTATTCTTCTTCTTTGGGGTTTCTTTTCCTCCTTGTTCCCCGCATCCCACCCCCCTTTTGTGGCACAAGGTTCTCCAAGGATCGATAGAGGTTGAAGCTAGGTGATGCTCTTTAATAATGCACGTGGAAAAATAGTCCCTGGAGACCGGCTACACTTTCCCTGAACGTCGATATCGGCTTAAGGATGTTGCCAGTAAGGTCTCCCAGATAGGAATCGGAAAATTAGCGGAGTCCGCTGTGGTCACTCTTTGCCTCCAATAATAGCTCAAGTAGTTCAGAGGTCCCGAGTTCGAATTTCCGTTAGGTTGAATTACCCAGAATAGGCTTTTCCGAAGTTTTTCCATACCTATAGTGAGAAAACAAAGGTCGAGAAACTTTAAGACCCATGAAATCCCGTGCTTATTTGAGCATCATTTCACCTAATTCATTCATTATTCGATATGACCTACCAGGTTAACGGACGACACACTAAAAAAAAAAAAAAAAAAAAAAAAAAAAAAAAAAAATCGATGTGTTCCATTCACATGACTTTATCTAACCGTTTTGCCAACAAACTATGGTTACAAAATATTATTTTATCAACTTTTTACATCATGCTATACAAGATAAACATTACTGCAAATGGTGTTATTATTTAGTTCCTAATAATAAGTGGGCGGGAAATAAAGGAATACACTTGGCTAAAGCGGCATTTTAAATCTGTCGCTATGGAAATGTCACTGAAATGCGGTTCGACTTCCATAACCAGAAGAAAAACAAAAGAGGGATGAAACATAAGAGGGCTTTACTTTCGAAGTATAAGTATTTTAAAATTGATACCAATAACAGAGAATATCTGTGAAATGGATAGCTCTACAAAAAAACTGAATATGGCATAAAGTGTATGTTTTAGCAAGATCTACATTTTTCGTGCAATACATTTTCATCTTTCTCTTACAGTTTACCAGATACGCAAAAGTCATTCAGAATGAAGAGGACTTCAGGAGACGTTCCTCAGAAATTTAAGATATAGATTTTATTTGCCATGTAAATATCTTTAGTATATTGCATTTCAATTCAACTTGTTAGAGGCAAATGACTCTAACATCAACAGAGGCCTGTTGAGCAGGCGGGCTGTGATAGAGTATCAGATTGAGTATCCAGGGTTAGGGGATCAGCCCAACGGCGGTATAAATGTGGCATGTAAATGCAATGAATATAAGGTATCATGATTTCAGGAACCGCTAATAAAAACAAAATATTGTAAAATAAGAACTAAAGCTTTCCTGGCGACGTGTTAATTCAAATTCTAACGACTTTCTCTATCCATTATCAATTATTTTTATAAAACTTCTACAGGCAATTCATACTTAAGCTTGTTGTTTTATCCATTTCATGCTAATCGAGATAAAATTTTGCAAAATAAATTTCATTACATAATCGTTATAGGTAATAAGAGAGAAAGAGCAAACTGAAGGGATTGTCAGGTGTTTAAAATTCCATACTCTTTCTATAATGTTGCGAGAAATAAATGAATAGCGAAAAAAAAAAAACACACACACACACAGAATTTAACAACAACAACAAAAATACTAACGAGTATCTTGAGATTGTTCATTTAAAAAACTTCTTTGAATTAAATGTTGTTGTTTTAAAGATAGCTATACTTTTATCGGGTAGACTTTCTTTATCTCTTAACGTTTAAAATTTTACGCCATTACAAAAACTTTTCTCCGAACGAAGCGGATTTCACAGGTCATTCTCGGAAAATTCAGAATTACGCTCTAATTGCGCAAAGTATCTGACTTCAATAATGACATTTTAATCAAAATTTTTAGAGCCGGTTTAGAGAATAAAATATATGGAAAATGATCCATGTAGAGCTTAAACTGGCGAGCAAAAGTTTTGTTACTGAAAATCTTCGTGCCGTACTTTGGAAGATACTAAACTTAATTGCTTATCGATATTTTTATTTTGGTGATATTGTTTACAGATGCACACAGACACAATAAATATAATACTTTAAAATTAAAGGAATTACAGTGTAAATAAGAATTAAAGCATTTGTTTGAAACCACTGATTAAAAGTTCCTTACTTAAATAAAACAAAATATAGATGTTGTGTACTAAAATATTTTCTTTATCCTAAATCCTGTTTCTAAAATAATGTTTATTTGGTTAAAAAAAAACGTGTATTTGTGCCAAAATCTTAACATTGCATTTTTGGCGGAACAGATTACTTCCTTTGCTTACTAGTTTAAGTGTATTTAGTTTTGGTTTAGGTTCAGGTTTAGAAGGGGTAGACTATTCCAAGCCCTAAGCACTCGACTACTGCTGATCTACTATGTACCCATTCATTTTACAGTATCTCAGAATATGAAAAAATGATAGCTTTCTTATTGATATGCAATTGCATAAAATCTCGATTAAAATGTTTAATCCTTTAATTTGTAAATGTTCTCAGTCAACAAAAGATAACTTGGCATTTACATCTGCCTGTTTACTTTCTTTAGCACGTATGTACAATATAAAGTAGATAGAGAAGGTACTGAATTCCACCCAAAAATCGGATATTGATATTTCACCGGAAATGCAAATTTTGAGACGCATAACTCCAAAAGAAAGCATTTTAAGTATAATGTAAGTATTTGTGTGTTTGTGCATTTGGGCAGTAAGCTCATAAAAGATAAATTTGTTACATACCAAACTTGGTATTTAACCTCATTTGAAGCAATCCCTCCATCCCGAACTACCCCTTATTTGGAACATTTCTCGAAATTTTTGTCTCAAAAATGGCTCCTACGATTTTGATTAAAATTTAAGAGAGTTTCCTTACAAACATGTGTACCTATATCTTAGTTATTATAAGAATAGCATCTGAAGACCTTTTCATTCTGGATGACTTTTGTGTAACTCGCAGATTGTATGAGAAAGACGAACATAGTACACAAGAAATGTAGATCTCGTTAATACACACACTTTATGCCATATACATTTTGTTGGCAGAGTTAAGCATTTCCAAGATGTTCCTTGTTATTGGTTTCAGTTTTAAACTACTTAAAACTTTCTCAAACGGGAATACTCTATCGTTTTTCATACCTCTTTTGTTATACTTCTAGCCACAGAAAAAAAAAATTCAATTGTTTCATAGTGATAGCTTTTAAAAAGTTTGGCTATCGCGTTAGTCTCGTGTATTCTATTTTTTCTCTTCTGCTTGCAAGAAAACAAGTAGTAAGACATTTCTGTTAGTGTTTATGTCAATTAGCATGATGTAAGTTAATTTTCTACTCGAAAACATCTATAGAATAATCTTAAAATGGGTTTCAAAATCCAATCATTGGTGTAAAACTTGATCTTTATAAAGTGACATTGTCTGTCCTGTCATTGCCTATATGCCTTGGCACCCATAACAGTGACACTATATTGTATTCGTCCAGTTTCGTTAAGGACCCTTGACACTCCAAGACAAATTTTTATTTAACTTCATTCACAGATGATTATTTTGTCTGCTTGACGCTTTAAGTAGATAGAAAGTAAAATATATTCAGATTCTTGAATACGCATTTCAATAAAACTTGCACATAATAGTAACCTAATGAATATTCGAGCTAGATCAACTAATGTGGCACCACTATCGTTTAAACTCCATAAGATAGATTCGTTTTCGTTTAAACGAAAGATAAGCAAATGCCTGAGAAAACTTTATGAGAAAAGTACTGAAGTGCGTGATTTGAAACACTGCTAAACATTTAGCATAAGACATATTAGCCCAATTAAATAAAACTTGGAATCTTCTTTTTCAAATTATCCTCATCTTTTTTTAGGGCTTCCAAGCTTTAGATTTAAAGCAAGCAACTGTAGATAATAGCATATCCAGGATGGAAGATTAGCTCAATACCTGGTATGGAGGTGAAGAAGAAAGAATCTGATATGTTCTATTCACATGCCTTTATCTATCTGTTCTGCAAACAAACTATTCTTAGAAAATATTATTCTTTTATCTACAGCATGCTAATCAACATAAATATTACTAGAAATGGTCTAATTACATAGTTTCTTTAAGTATAAAGGAAATAAGGGAATACATTAGTCTAAAACGACAGTCAAACCTTTTAAAAGTGTTGTGCTAATGTCGTTGAAATTCGGTTCTCTTTCCATGGCCAGGAATAAAACAAAAGCGGCATGACACGGATGAGAACACGTTTGAAAAAAAAAAATTTAGAATTCAAAATAATAACAGGAATATATCTGAAAAGGCTAGATCTACATAAAAACTGTTCATGAACATAAATTTTGTGTTTTTGTGAAATTTACATTTTTTGTGCTGTAAATTTTGCCTATCTCTTTTTGCTTAGCAGTTATGTAGAACTCTTTTAGAATAAAGAAAACTTCAGCTGATATTCCCAAAAAGTTCAAGATATATGTATTATTTGTCATGTAAACATATTTAATGTACAGCATTTTAATCAAAATAGTTAGACATTTTATTAGAAAATTTGGAAAAATTTTTGGGGTACAGGTATTTTTTTGGAAAATCTTCGTGTCTCATCTTTTGTAGATGCCTACCAAAATAGATACCAATTTTGGTATTCAACTATTTTTGTTTTTGGATTATGCAGACAAATAAACAGACAATCATACGCTGACCTATTTCTAAAAAGTGTATTTTTTGGATTAGGGATTCTCAAAGCATCTATTTCCGGTGAAATCTCGATGTAAATTTTTGGTTAGAATAAAACATCTTCTCTATCTAGTATGTACCTACATTCGCAGATCATATTAACCAACCCAGCACTTGCTAGTCACCAGGAAAACTACGAAAATACTTTCGGTGAGTTTGTTTGTCCTCAGGAGGTTTGAAACCGGGATTCTCCGAGAACGGGCCACAACTTTACCACCTGAGCCATCCCGCTCGATCCATATGGATACATTAGAATATAGTATGCAGTGATTTCAGAAGCCGACAACTAGCAAAAGATTTAGGGCTGGAATGCATATTATTGATCAAAGTATGCATATGCTTGAAAAGAATAATATCCATACCTATTGCCCGGTAATGTAAAGGACATATACGAGACTAGATTTATTCAAAATTACTGTCTTTGGGCAGAAATCTATTATGGATTGAATGAGAGAATCGTTTTTAACTTTCTACTTCAAAATCGTGTTTGGGTGGATTAGATCTATTTGTGAAAGACAGATTAAGTAGAATAAACAAACAACAAAAACAAAAAACAAAAACAAACAAAACAAAGGCATTTCCTTTTTAAAGAGAGAATCTACCCAAAGTTCGATTCCTAAAGATGTTTACAAAACGCTGGTTTTCTTAACGATATTTTTAGTATGTTTTCATACTGCATAGATTCTATTTTTGGAGTTGCTTAAAATTCTTATTTGAAATCCGTAAATTTGTGCGTAAAATAAATTATAATATGGTCATTGAAACCACGATCATATACATTGTTGTTTTCCAAATGCTCTTCAGATATAAAGGTCCGTTGCAAAATGGCACAAAGGGTACATACATCCTTATGTTCAGAGTTAAGGTTTCTCTGAAATCAACGTTCATAAAAGAGAGCTTGTAAAACACATAAAACTTCATGTGACACTGATATGCTCAGTGAGCTCTTACAAAAGGATGGAACGAACATTCTCTGTTCTATAAGGCTATCGAACGGTCGTTTCGCATTTACGGCGAATTGTCACGGCTAACCGGTTTATAACAGGGGGTTTGAGGAAATGTCGGTGAATAAGCAAAGGGTTGCTAGTGGTACATTATTTATTTTGTGCATGGAGCACCGTTCACTTTGATGCCGCTTGGGGCGCTTCTCTTTCCCGTAATGCGGCTATTTACTGAGGTACTGCTAATTAAAGGAGAATTTCCAGGCTGGCGAGCTAGCGGAGATAAAATCAAAATTGAAACTTTCTGGACTTTGTCGTCCTTGTCCTGGACTAAGCAGAGATAGGCTGCACGAAACTTCTCAATTTCTCTATAGACCTGAAAGCAAATGTTGAGCAAACTGTCTTGAGTGTCTCTCTTTACATTTAGAAGTACATAAGTACGTTGTTGGAATCTCAAAGAACGCTAAAAACAACATTAGATGTGCCTTTACTCCCAAACTCCCACTCAGTGCCTTGATACACGTGCTTCAAACTGTGACCTCTTAGGGGTTAACTTTAAAGCGATCAGTTCAACGGCTTTTTAAATGTGAAGCCACGCGCACCACGTTATCTGAAGCCATTACAGTTCAGTGACATTCGTTAGATACGCGATCGACAGAGGCTTATAATTTTTACTGTCCAGGAGGAACTGACTGGGATACAAGAAAAGTGCTATTTAAAAAGTCTGACGTGTGCCATTAGCATTAATTTCTCTGACTCCTATCCTTTATTACTTTCTCTATCATGTATGTACAATGTACACAATAGGTAGAGAAGAAATCGAGATATCGAAATTTCACTGGAAATACATTTCTGAGGACCCCTGTAATCATAAAATAATTTTTATAAAAAGGCAAGTATTTCAGTAGAGCATAACTAAAAAACGAAAATTTAGTTTAATACCAACTTAGTATTTAAGTTCAGTATCTTCCAAAGCTGCGAATGAAAATGTTCATGAAAATTGTCCACCCCTAATTAGCCTTTACATAGAACATTTTACGGAATTTTATATTTTCTAAAAAAATGCCTCTAACAAGTTTTTTTTGTTGATATTAAAATTAAAAAAAAATGTATTAAAGATTGATTAAATTGTTTTTTTTCACACAGGCTGTGCATAGGACAGGAGTTGGATAGGTAGAGTCAGATTGAAAAATTCAATGTCATAGCCGGGATCTCCTGGTCTCTAGCCGGCTGCTCTGCCACTGAGCTACCATGGCAACATGACGGCATAGCATTGAATTCCTCATCTTGTAAGTCGTCACTGAGATATGTCGTCTCAAAATACTTTGAGATCACCTTGTGGTTTACCAGGAAACATGCGAGTCAGTTCTATTCACATTATATACTCTACCTATTTTACAAACAAACTATTCTTACAAAACCGTATTCTTGCTAATCGAGATTAACATTAGTAGAAGTAGAAAGAAAGTAGGGAAGTAAGTGGCTAAAGTGCTACTGAAATATTTTAAAAGCGGGCCGTATGTGATGCAACTGAAATTCGGGGCTCTTTGCATGGCTAGGAGTAAAATAAAAGAGATATGAAACTTCCTATTTGAGAAAAGTATAAGTATTTTTGATACAAATATTAAGGAATATATTGAAAATTTTCAGCTCTATAAGGAAAGTGAAAATGATCTGCATTGTGTGACATTTTTATGTAGCAACTTTATGTCTAATCGCTCACCTCCCACCTAGGTGGCCCAGGTTTGATCCCAAGCGCCCGCATGCATGATGAATGTGGACGAAGCGGCGTCTGGACGGTTTTCTCAGGGGCCTCCGGTTTCCTCCGCCACTCATTCCACCAATTGCTCCATCACCGTTCCTATCATCCATTTCGCTTGCATTTCATATCATCCAGTTCCTCTCGCTCATGCCTGGCTACGGGCTGATCACTCGTTCCAGGTTCTCCATTCTGTGGTTTCGTGTCGTTGGCTCCCCGACAGGCTTCTGACCCCTAGACATTCGCTTGCAAGTCCTAGGAGAGTGTCAGTCCTAACTAGGGGGAGGGTAAGCCGACTATCTTTCTCTAATGGTTTACTAGTTATGCAAAAGTCATTCAAAATAAAGAGGAGTCCAGCGGTATTCCAAGAAATTGAGGCCATACCTGTTACTTTACATGTAAATATCTTTAATATACGGTGTTTTAATCATATCGTTGGAGTCATTTTTAGAACATCGATATTTTTGAAAATTTTCCATGGAAAAGATAGTTTAGCTTGGGGGGATTTTCTTGAAAATCTTTCTATCCGTATTTTAACGGACTTTTTACTTAGAGGTATGCTGCCTATAGACACATACATTTTTTAAACATGTATTTTGGGTGAAGTCTGAGTATCGAATTTTTGGGCGGGATGTAATACCATCTCATATTATGTGCATATCTAGCACTCGTAAAAACAAAAAAACTAAAGAGTTTGAAAGGGATTACCTTTATCCAACACTGTTTAACATATACGACCAACACTGGAGCTGTTCTCTTCGTAGAAAGACTAGTCATTTGCATAGTCGATTTTCAATTCGCAAACCTTATGGCAGGACCCACTAAAAGAACTGTTAACAGAATTTGCAAATACATACTTTCCACTTCAAACTTGATATTGACGACTTCGCCAAGGCAGAGGCGAAAAGTCTAAACATTTTCTCACCTTAGCAGTACTAACATCTGAAACTGTTACCAAAAAAAAAAAAAAAAATGATGTAACGAAAAGAAAGGGAGGAGCAGAATAATAAATGAAGAAAGCAGCAAAGCGATGCTGTGAGCAACAAAGAGTGAGTCAGTATGCAGATTCTTTAAAGTGCCACGGTTACTTCTTGCAGAAGTGCTTCACGTTTAAGTCATCTCTCCTTGATATTTCGAATGCAGTTTGATGAGAAGGGAGAGAAACTTGTGTAACTTGGAAAAATAATGAGGCTTTATCATTAAAGGCAGTAAGGGATAAGAAGAGATGGGGAAGAGGCGAGAAAGAGGCAAACATCATCTGAGACTCCTAAAAAGTTTGTTTGAATTTCCAAATAATAAATATGAAGCAGAAATGAGAGGAAAAAGGACAAAAATAATATTATTTGAATGTGAATGTAAGAAACTTAAGGGAAAAGATAATGTGCATTGCCATCTACTCAACTTAAGCATCAGTAGCACTATCAGTGTTAACCTTGGACAATAAACAGAGCATAAAGAAACAAGTTCGGAATTGCGAAAATTGAGTTCTTGCGTTTGTGTTTCTCTTCGCGACAAAAAAGAAGCAAATTATAAGAAAATGTTTTAATATTTCAATAGATCATAGGTAAATGTTACAAACACAACAAAAGTATGTAATTAAACAGGATATGTAAATTGTTATTAAAACTAAAGGACCGGAGAAGGTGAGAAATTGTGTAACCCTAAAGTGGACGATAAGTGTTAACCCTATCGCTTTACCAACCTTATCTTACAACGACATTTTTAAATGAGAATTGATGGTTGGATTAAGAAGTAGGAAGTATAATAGGATTTGTAAGAATTTATTATAAAAGAATGAGTAAAAAATATTGTGTGAACGAAACTCATCAGGTTTTCTATAAATTCCTAAAGAGAGAAAGAACCGAAGAGAAAGTTGCATAATTACTCTATAAGAATTCTAGAAAATTAAAAAGAGGTATAAGCGTAAAATATACGACAAACGTTAACTGAAGAGCATTTCATTTCTGTGCGACGCACTTAGAGTAAAAAACGCTAGCTAGCTGATTACAGCATGCCGTTTGAACATTCAGTGAGGAATTTAGGAATTTCATTTCCCTAGAAAGGATACCTCTAGAACATGATGAAGAATACTCATCGCATTCCTGCGCAATCTGAACACAATAAAGAGTAAAATGCACGGCTATGATGGAGAGGGAGGTTTTTGGGCAGATACGTTTCGCGAACAAAGGCAGAAAAAAAGGAGTGGAACTCTTGCTTGAATGGGACAAGTGGGGTGAGCAAAAAAGAGACAAAGATGAAAACGTCGGAGTAGAGAAATAATCCGGAAGTTGTTCATAAAGCCAGAACCGAGAAACAAAACCGTTCCTGCGAGTTTTTTTCTTTAATTTAAACGCCCACGTCGACAATGGGGTCACCTCAGCGATCCCCATCTGATTAATGAAGTCTATTTCAACGAAATGTGTAGGTATATGGTAAAAGCTTTGTTTAAAACTTTAAGGGGGATAGTTTATAGCTTTGCATCACCCCACTACAGTCCCGGGAATAAGAGTAGCTTCCCACAATTCCTCTGAGTGAACCGAACATTTCGAGAGTGACTTTCATTGTATTGTATGCCAAAACAGAGTTTATGATTTCCCATGTTTAAGTGACATATGTAGAAGCTCAGTTTAATATATCTGTTCATTTAAACTCATTAACAAAACTAAAGGGTATATATACAATTTTACTTCTTAGACACCTCGTAAAAACATAGTTCATTTTAGTCAAAGAAGATTAACAATTTCATCCCGGCAATGTTAAACCTGTTAAATTTATGGTCCACTCTGAAAAAAATAATCTGATGTGTTTCATTTCTTTCTCTACATCTCTGTAACAAATTATTGTTAACACTTTATTCTTCTATCCACTTCATAATAATCGAGATAGACATTAACAGAAATTGTCCTTATTACTTTCATCACACGATGTCCTCTGGTTGTTCGGTAAACAAATCTTTAATTCAAAACATGAATCTGTTATTTAAATCATGCTAATCAAGACAAACATAAGCAGAATTAGTCTTATTACTAGCTTCCTTATAAGTAGAAGGTAAATAAGAAAATGTATAGCTAAAGCGATAGTCTCATCCTTTTCAAGCTGTTCGCAATGTGAAACAATTGAAATTCTAGTCTCTTTGCTTGCCAGGAGTAAAAAAACGAGACACGAGAAGAAAGACGTCATTCCATATGACAAAAATTTAAGGGGCTTAAAACTCTAACCAATAATTCGGAATATCTCGAAAACGGTTAACTCTACAAAAAAAAAAAAAAAAAAAGTATATGACATAGATTGTGTCTTTTAATGAGATCTACATTTTTGTGTAGTAATATTTTGTATATCTCTTACGGTTTGCCAGTTATATAAAAGTCGTCCAGAATGAAGAGGTCTTTTTTTTTTTTTTTTTTTTTTTTTAAATACAGTACCGGAGTCTGATCAGAACTCCGGCACTGTATACCCTACTTTTGTTTAACTTTTTCTTTTTACCTTGTTTTGCCGTATTATTACTGTTTTCTTACTTTTACAACACAGACATATACACAAACATATAACACCCATGCCCAAGGTGGGACTCGAACCCACGATCCCCAGCGCTACGAATCACCAAAGCGGGACGCCTTGGCGAGCGCGGCCATGGGGACCGGCTTGTCTTCAGAGGCTATTTGCAGAAAATTCCAGATATACATTTCGTTTGTCATAAAATATCTTACACATAAGGATTTTAATCGAAATCGTTAGAGCCATTTTTGAGAAAATCAAAGTTTTGCAAAAATGTTCCATGTAAAGGGTAGTTTGTGGTGGAGGGATTTTCTTTTAAATGTTCTCGTCGTATTCCTAAATGCTAAGTTTGGGATTTACCAGTTTTTTTTTTTTTTTCATTTTTGAGCTATGCTGTAGACAGACACACACACACACATACATACGGACCTTTTTCTAAAAATGCTTTTTATTGGATTCAGGGGGTCCCAAAACATGTATTACCGATGAAATCGCGATATCGAATTTTGGATACATTACAATACCTTCTCTGTACACTATGTTCATAGTACGTGTAGAGAAAGTAAAAATGAAGGCTCAGATTGAAAAGCTTTTGGGTCGTAGATGATTGACTTCTAAGTTCACTAAACCAATAAGTTTTGGTTATGTTTTATTTTCTAAATCAAAATACCATGCATATCTTATTTTATTCAAGCATCACATATTTGAAATACTATTATAAATTAAATTAAAATTTGGAATAGCCTGTAAAATCCTTAGTTGAGGAAAAATTTATATCTGATTGAAATATACAATTTGAATGAAGTTTTAACACAGAATGTATCAATGAAATTTTCTTTAAATTTTCTATGTATTTTCCTGTATGAACTTCTCCACCATGTAAACAGAGAGTATTGCACTCTACCCAAAAATTGATATAGATATTTCGCTGACAAACGTTTTGTGTCCTCCGAATAAAATGTAT
This sequence comes from Hymenopus coronatus, assembly GCA_030762935.1. Lineage (NCBI taxonomy): Eukaryota > Metazoa > Arthropoda > Insecta > Mantodea > Hymenopodidae > Hymenopus > Hymenopus coronatus. Next base: position 46,424,981 of record CM060898.1, on the reverse strand, counting down.
ATTTAGAAAAATGTCCGTGTGTGTATTTGCGAAAGTATCCGTGTGTCTGTGAACAGCATAACTCAAAAATGAAAAACTAAACGCCAACATTCATATTTAAGTTAAGCCTCTTCCCAGGACGCGAAACGAAGATTTCAATAAAATCCTCACATCCCGAATCACCGTTTACATGGAAACATTTTTGATACTGTTTATTTTATCAAAATGATTTGATTAAAAATAATATATTTAAGACTTTTCTATGTACTTACATTATTGTCTGATATAAAATAATTTGCAATTCTTAAGACTATACTATACTATACAAAAACTACAGAGCTCGCTAACGCGCACAATTTATGTATTTTTTTTTGTGGAACTTACTATTTCCAGTTATTGTTATTGGTTTCAGTATTAAAAAGTTTATACTATTCTCAAATGGCGAATCATTATTAGCTTTTCCTTTGTTGGTCATGCAAGGAGAAGGGAATACCAAAGCCGTCACATAGCGAGCTTTGACTATTGCTTAATCTACTGAATTGTGGAGGTTTAAGGATTATGCTATTTTTAATCGCTCCTTATGTGTAGGATTTATTTTATTCTTTCAAGCTATTTGTTTATGTTTAATTAGATAATTTTATAAAACTTAACTTAAGTAAATTTAAGTTACTGTGAAATACATTCCCATTATACTTGAAAAAAATCTGATGTGTTCTATTCACATAACTTTCTCTACATCTCTGAAACAAATTATAGTTTAAAGGCTTATGCTTCTATTTACTTCATATTAATGGAGAAAAAATTAGCAAAAATATTTGTTTACATGCTTCCTTATAAATAGAAGCTAAATAAGGGAATACCATAGGTCAAAATGATAGTCAAAAGCTGGCTGCTATGTGACTAAAGTTTCTTTTTTGTATGGACAGGAATTGACAAATTCGTGTATGAGAAAAATACCAGCTTTTCAAAGCTGCAACCAAAAACAAGGAATATCTAAAAAAACAACCAACTCCATGAAAAAAATATATATAACATAAGTTGTGTGTTTTAAGCTGCTCTACATTTTTTGTGTGGTAAGTTTTTGTCCATCTCCTACGGTTTAGCAGTTATGAAAAATTCCGTAAAATTGATCCAGAATAAAGTAGTCTTCAGAGGCTATTCCCAGAAAATTCAAGCTATACATTTTATTTGCCAGATAAATATCTTTAATATACGATATTTTAATTAAAATTGTTAGAACCATTTTTAAGAAAATCAAGATTTTCGAAAAAAAGTTCCAGGTAAAACGTAGTTGGGGGTGGGGGGATTTTCTTGAAGATCTTCGTGTCGCATCCTTGGAAGATACTGAACTTAAATATCAAGTTTGGTATTCCACGGTCTTTTTGTTTTTGAGCAATGCTGTCTAGAGACACACAGACACACACGGACCTTTTTCCAAAAATGCTTTTTTTTGGATTCAGGGGGGACTCAAAGCATGTATTTCCGGTGAAATCTCGGTATCAAATTTTTGAGTGCATTACAATACCTTCTATATACACAATGTACATAGTACGTGTAGAGAAAGTAATAATACATAGTTAATTGACTTCTGCAAATATTTATCTCCATTAACATTTGGTAGAGAAACAAGCATTTCTTAATAATACCTTGATAAATGAGCGGAGAGTGTAATGTGAATGTAAACCAGATTTGTTAAATGTAACATATTTTTAATTTCTCTCCTTTTCCCTTCCAGAACCCCGCAAATATTAAGCATGCTTATATAAACGGTTTGACTATGGCTATGGTGTTTCTGCAAAATATATATTGCAGGCCAATTACGCCAAAATGTATCATGATTAACAGAAAGTAGACACAAAAACAGGTCTTGGTATGAGTAATATATAGAAAATATATAACAAATGGCAATTGCAAAACAAAGTTGAATAACTGTAGCATATCTTTCTAACGTACATATTTTTACTTTACTTGTTATTTAAGTTTGGTATCTTCCAAGGATGCGCACGAAGATTTTCAAGAAAATTCCCCCACCCCAACTACCCTTTACATGGAACTTTTTTTCGAAAATTTTTATTTTCTGAAAAATGGCTCTAAATATTTTGATTAAAATATCGTATATTAACGATATTTACCTGACAAATAAAATGTATATCCTGAATTTTCTGGGAAAAGCCTCTGAAGACTACTTTAGTCTGGATCAATTTTACGGAATTTTGCGTAACTGCCAAACCGTAAGAGATGGATAAAAACTTACCGCACAAAAATGAAGAGCACGTTAAAACATACAATTTATGTTATATACATTTTTTTCATTGAGTTGATCGTTTTTGCAATATTCCTTGTTTTTAATTTGGACTTTAAAAAAACATACTTTTCTCATACAGGAATTTGTCAACTCCTGTCCATACAAACAAATGAACCTGTCACATAGCAACCAGCTTTTGACTATCACTTTAACCTATGATACTCCCTTATTTCCCATTTACTTACAAGGAAGTAAGTAATAAGACTATTTCTGCTAATTTTTTCCCGATTAGCATGAAGTAAATAGAAGTATTAGCTTTTTAAGAATAATTTGTTTCAGAGATGTAGAGAAAGTCATGTGAATGGAACACATCAGGTCTTTATATTAAGCTGTGATAAAATTAATCTGCTTATAACTGAAAATAAATCATAAAATGCTTATAATAAAATCGAAAGTTTTCCTACTTTGAATACCGGTTTATTCCAGAATTTTTTTAGTTTTAATTAAGATTGGAATTTTTAAATGTTATGATATTTGATGTTTATGCTCTAAAATACCGCAATAAAAACGATTCCCCTACTTAAATCAACAACTGTTGGATTCCCATGAAATACCCACAAACAGTTTTTTTCTTTGGGCATTAATATGATCACATTCATATTTAAATATTTAGTGGTACATTTATGAATATGTAAGCTCATTAATTTACGTTCTGTTGAATATACATTTTCGAAGAATTTTCATTCCACTGGATCAAGTTTCTCATCTCATGTAAGCTAAATATAATACAGTTCCATAGATAAACAATGCAGCCCTGAATATACAACTGATTGAATGATCACAGTCCACAAACTGTACTGTTCTTTTGCGCACGAATAAAAAATTCGGGGAATTTCAAAGTTGTCTTTGCAAAACAATAATTCAGAGCGATGGATAATATTGATTTACTAGGGCTTTTTGTTGCTTGTTTGTTCCCATAAACTAGGTCAGTCGTAGTATTCAATAGTAGTACACTTTTAACTATTCTGGTTAACCCATGTGAAATATAGTATTACATTATTAAGGGATACTGTGAATCGGGTACCACGAAGATAGGAGTATCAATATGTGCAGTCATCTATCATATATGTATATGTATACACAATTTCTTTTAATGAAAGTATTTAATAGTTTCTGAAGGAATAAAACAATTTTAATTCACAAGAAATTTTAAAAGCATATTTTATATCCACATGACTTTCTCAACTTATTCAACTCATTGTAGATTATTTTTATTTTGCTTCTATAAGATATTCTTTAAATAAACATTATTTTCACTATTTCGTATAGCAAGTAGTGGACATATTAAATTACCTCAAAAGCTCTATGTTGAGATGTCACTGTAAAATATATGTTTTGATACCCAATGAAAACAAAAGAATTATGTACGTGTAACTACAAGAATTATGTATAGGTGCAGTCTGACTGAAAAATTCAACGCCATAGCCGGGATTTGAACTACGGAATTGAACTCCCGGTCTCAGCCCGTTGCTCTACCACTGAGCTATCAAGGCAACATGCCGGTATAGCATTGAATTTCTCAACTGACTCTCATGTTTCCCGGTAAACCACAAGGTGATCTCAAATTATTATGTGATGACAACCCCAATGGTAACTTACAATGTTGTAAGTACTTTAAGTTCCAGGATTCATAGAATACCCAATTATTATGGACAATTGTGATAATCTTAATTGTTTTCTCACACAAGCCGTATGTAGGACAGGAGTTGGATAGGTAGAGTCAGACAGAAAATTTCAGTGCCATAGCAGGGATTTGAACCACGGATATCCCGGTCTCTAGCCGGTTGCCCTACCACTGAGAAATCTTGGTACTTAAGTTTAGCATCTTCCAAAGATACGATACGAAGATTTTGGGGAAAATCTACCCGTCCGAAAATACCCTTCACATGGAAACAATTTCTAAAATGTTTATTTTCTCAAACATTGGTTCTAACAATTTTGATTGAAATAGCGCATATTAAAGATATTTACACCACAAATTAAATGTAAATATTGAGTTTTCTGCGCATAACCTCTGAAGATCTCTTTACTCTGCAGATAAATTTTGCTGAATTTGTATAACTGAGACAGTAAGAGATAAAACAAAAACGAAAGTACTAACAAAAATGTGGATCTCGTAAAAACACACACTTTATGTTATACATTTTCTTCGTGAAGTTGACCATTTTCGAGATATTCCTTGTTATTATTTGTTTTAAAATAGTTTAACTTTTCTCATACGGGAATTTGTCAACTCAAGGCCATGCAAACAAGGTAACTTTAAAAACTTTGAATTTTCTAAAAGGAATTTTAGATTTAGAAGAAATAGACAGTAGATAATTTTATTGACATTAAATTCAAATCGTCATTTTGGTTTTGAAGTAGCCGCCTGATATTGACATTTTGTTGATGTAGACTGATTATTCCTTTATGTATCTATTTACTGACGGGTTTCAACCACATGGCAACAGCTATTAAAATATTTGACTATCGCTTTTGCCTAGTGTATTGCTCTATTCTCTTTTCACTTACAAGAAAGCAAGTAATAAGGAAAATTTCTGCTAATATTTATCTCAATTAATATGAAGCTCTTTAACAATAATTTGTAGCAGAGAGGTAGAGAAAGTCATGTAACTAGATTTTTTTTATCGATATCACATCCCATTAGTATTTAATTCTTGACAGAAATGCGCGCTATTTAGGATGTAACATCCTGTATATGTCTAGCTGCTTTCTTTGGACGCCGATATTCTGTAGGCACATGACAGTACGCGAATGGTATAGTAGACTAGGAACGAACGCTATCCAGAGCATCTTTTCCATAACGTGAGCGCCGTTTTACTTATCTTGGCGTCGCCGATAATGTGTCGGTGTTCTGTGCTGCTGCGGGGCAGGTGGGGGTGGGGGATTGGCTTATCTCGTTTACCCAGGCTTTGGTTCCCCCAGCACGCCCTTCAGGGAGATGAAAGAAACAGTGGAGCCAGCGTTTTGTGCTGCCTGCACAACAGAAGTCATACGTGTGGCGTTCGGCCGTGAATAGTAATTGGTGGACTTTGGGACAAACTTGTGTCGTCGTCGTCAACACACCTGACTTGCTATCCGTGACATCATCATTGTTGGGCTGACAAGTTCCACCAGTGAATGAAAACTCGTCTGCAGTTCCTTAGTTTGGACACTGCAGCAATGCAATGATTACTTATGCAACTCTGTTCTCGTATATACAATTAAGGTGCAGCAGAATCAAAGTTCAGCACAAATTAAACTTTGGTTTCTAACTTGGTCTAACAGAAATGTTCTGAAACAATAATTAACGCTCCAGGAATCACAGAGTCTGCTGTCTTTGTTTAATATATAGGAATACTGTTATTTTAATTTAAACAAATATTATGTTTTTAATTTATAATTGTGCTAATGTCAAATATTGAAACCTCTTTTGTATATTTTTACACTTACTTATTCTATACACATATGTACAATATACCATACACCCAAAAATTCGAAACTGAGATATCATGGCAAATACTTGTTTTTGACACTCTGAATAAAAAATAAGAAGCATTTGTATATCAAACTTGGTATTTCAGATATTTTACAAGGATGCGACACGAAGATTTTCAAGAAAATGCTCCATCTCCAAGCACCCTTTACATGGAACATTTATCAAACATTTTTATTTTCTCAAAAATGGTTCTAACAATTTGTATTAAAATACGAAATGTTTAAGCTATTTTATAACAAATGAAATGCATGTCTTAAATTTTCAGGAGTTTCCTCTGAAGACCTCTTCAGTTTGGATTACTTTTTATAGCTTTTAACTGGTAAACCGTAAGTAATAGACAAAAAAGAACCAAAAAATTTTTGTATTTCATTAAAACGCACAATTTATGTGACAAACATTTTTTTTGTATAGTTAACCATTTTTGTGATATTCCGATTTGCCGGTTTCGTTTTAAGCTATTTATACTTTTCTCAAACGATAAGACATTTTTCTTTTCATCCCTTTTTTGTTTACTCCTAGAAAGTGGAATTTCAATTGTTTAAGGGAAAAAAAATTGACTATAGTTTTAGCCCAGTGTATAATTTGCCTTACTTTTATTTACAAAGAAGCAAGTAATAAAACCAACTCTGACAATGTTTATCTTGATTAGCATGACGTAGATAAGAGAATAATCTTTTTGTAAAGAGGAACAGCTGGAGAAAGTCATGTCAATGGAACACATCAGATTTTTTAATATAGCTTTTATAATCTATTTTTGCAAACGCTATATTTCACTTGATGTTAATAAACAAATAGTAGAAATGGTTCCACGACACATCTTGGTTATAGATAAAAAGGGTATAGAGAGTGAAGTGACGGTTAAATTTTTGAAAAAGGAATGTTGTATTTAAAACGCCATAATCATTACATGAGATGCCGAAGAACAACTGGGTTTCAATGGTAACCTTTAAAAGTTATGAAGCACTGAACAATTCAAACCTATATCAATGAATATTGATGAATGCCTGGCGTTACAAACCCTATTTGAAGTAAACTGGGTTTTTAAAAATCTTCATTTTGATGTATAGTTACTTTCTGTCTATTCCTGATGAAATTATATAAAACTACGTATACCTACAACATTTATTCTGGATGAGGAGAAAATCTTAGGCTATTCACAAAAAGCAAGACAGAGACTTTATTTTTAAATGAGCATTGTCGATTTTTGACAATTTGATAAAAATCATCATAGGCGTTTTGAGAAAATAAAAATAATGAACTATTTTCAGTGTCAGGAATAGTTTGCGGATGGGGGATAATTTTCTTTAAATATCTTTGGAATCACATCTTTGCAAGATACTAAATTTAAAAATGTAATTTGGTATTCACTAATTTTCGTGTTTGAGTACTGCTGTTCACAACTGATAGATGGCTAGACAGGCAACAACCTAACTATTTCTTAAATACAATTTTCTGGAAACCGGAACCTTAAGACATGGATTTACAGTCAAATGGCAATATAATATTTTTGCGTGAAATGCAGCACTGTTACCTGTTGCTGTTATTATGAATATTATTATTATTATTATTATTATTATTATTATTATTATCATCATCATCACCATTATATATTGTCCAACTACTGGTACCTATTGTTCCCAATGACATGTTGAGGTAACAAATATATGTACAAAATCAAACAGATAAACAAACTAACAAATAATAATTAACCTTTTAAAACAGCTAAACGAATGATTCCAGGAATAAAGGTTATAAAAGCAGAGGTGCGTACGGGAATGTTCTTGTAATTGTCTGTGAGTAATTAATTTTACAATAGAAGCGATGTTCTAGTGGCAATACTGAACTTAAATAACAACTTTGGTATTTAAGTGACTTTTAGTTTTTGAGTTATGCTGTCCAACACATACACACATATACACACGCACACGGATCTTTTTCTAAAAATGCTTCTTTTGCATTCAGGTAACCCAAAACATGTATTTCTGGAACAGAATACCTTCTATAGGTACTATGTACATTGTATATACATACGTGCTAGAGAAAATAAAACCCCTGTATTTTTGTCATCTCTAACGTAATCATAAAACAATCTATAATCAGATGTTAGCATCTAGACTCAGACGTTATATAACAGACCTTCTAGGTCTCATGCCTTAAGTTATACCCTATACCGGCCGCGCCGTGGCCGAGGGGTTAGACCACTTGCCTCTCACCTAGACGGCTGGGGTTCGATCCCAAGCATGTGAGATTTGTGGTGGACAAAGCGGCGCTGGGGCGGGTTTTCTTCGGGTACTCCGGTTTCCCCCGCCACCGCATTCCACCGGTACTCCATCATCATTCATGTATCATTAGTGTCACCGCCTGCGGTGCCATAAGTAGTTAAAGCGGGTGTTAAACACTACAAAACAAATACCCTATACCACTTTGCTCCGCGACAAGCAGATGGCGCTGGGATACTGACCGTTTCAGCTGCTTTCACAATCCGTGGGTAGATGGCAGCGTAAACACAATTACAATCCTTTTTACTTTCTCTGTACGTACTATGTACATAGTGTATAGAGAAGGTATTGTATTGCACCCAAAAATTCGATACTGAGATTTCACCGGAAATATATGTTTTGAGACTCCCTGAATCCAAAAAAAGCATTTTTTAGAAAAATGTCCGTGTGTGTGTATGTGTGGGTGTGTGTGGTCAGCATAGCTCAAAAATGAAAAGACCGTTAAAACCCAAATTCGGTATTTAAGTTTGGTAGCTTCCAAGGATACGACACGAAGGTTTTCAAGACAATCCCCACACTCCCAACTACCTTTTACATGGAACTTTTTTCGAAAAGTTTTATTTTCTCAAAAATGGGTCTAATCATTTTGATTAAAATATATATTAAAGATATTTACACGACAAATAAAGTGTATATCTTGAATTTTATGGGAATAGCCTCTGAAGACTACTTTATTCTGGATGAATTTTACGGATTTTTGCATAACTGCTAAACTGTAAGATATGGACATATACTTACCACACAGAAAATGTAGAGCACATTAAAGCATACAATTTGTATTGTATACATTTTTTGCGGAGTTGATCGTTTTTAAGATATCCCTTGTTTATAGTTTCAGCTTTGAAACACATACTTTTCTCATACAAGATTTTGTCAGCTCCTGTCCATACAAACAAAGGAACTTCAATTACATAGCAACCAGCTTTTGACTATCACTTTAACCCATGGTACTCCCTTACTTCGCTTCTACTTAAGGAAGCAAGTAAATAGACTATTTCTGCTAATGTTTTCTCAATTAGCATGAACTACGTAAAAGCATAAGCTTTTAACAGTAATTTGTTAATGTAGAGAAAGTCATGTCAATGGAACACATAAGATTTTTTTAGTTTTACGTTGTTTAAGACTAAAGGTGGAACTTCGAGTCGTGGTATTAAATATCCAATCCAGTATTTACTTGGTTACTAAATCAGAAAATCGTAATCAGATTGGTCTACCCACGGGATTTGAACCTACGACTTCCCTAATTTGGGCCACAGACGTTACCGTTTGAGCCATCCTGCTTGGCTCTCCTCAGACTTCTTATATCCTCATTTGTTCAGAGTTAAGCTTCCTTTCCTTTTGTGCCTGCAAACATTGAAAAAATGTTAAGTGTGGTATTGGGTTAACCTTGCATCTCTCTACCGTTATTCCTCTTTCTTTTCACAAAGTATCTAATGCGAAACACATTATGGAAACTAGCGCCTGGAAGGTCATTTCAATATTTTTTTTATAGCTTAACGTCCTTTATCCTGGTTGGTGATATCGGACGATGACTGAAATTGGTGAAATAATGCTCAAATGATCTCGGGGTCTATGAAGCTTAAAGTTATTCGACATTCATCTTCTCAGAATAAGAGAAAACCCCTAAAAAACTTTATCCGGGTAACTCATCCTATGCGAGTTTTGAGCTCGCGACCTTTTGAATGTGTAGCAGATACACTATCCATGCGGGCTATTTCAATTGTTTTTCTATTATTTACGCAAGAAGAAGAGAAGATAGTGGTAAACCATAAGCCCCAATTGCATGCACCGTCTGCTTTCATACCTAAATGCTATATATTATATGGTTTCAAGTAAATTACTATGTTTACTCAAGTACTGACTTTAAAATAATTTCTCTCTAAAATACTGCAACATTAATAGAGCAACAAGCTGTTTTTTTATGTGTTTTTGTTTTTGTTTTAATATTTTATTGAAGAAACTTGGATGTGCAACTCGAGACTTTGGTGCTTTACCTGTAATGCAAGAGAATAATAATTAACGATGTATGTAGTTAATCCAACTTTCTCTGAGAACAGCTAGGAAAATATGAACTGTTATCAACTTTATGTTGTTACAAACTTTTAAACTAAGGGTTTCTTTTGCCGACAGCGATAGAAGCCTGGAAAAGGAGGAAAAGTAAACTTGTTTTCTGGCTTAGTCAAAGGCTAAATCTTTACCTTTCTTTTATAGTTCTATTTATACGCTAACTTTAACCGTAATGGTCATATCGACGGCATTATAACTTTGTGATATATTGTCCATCGATAATGGTGTTAACTCTTCCACAGCTGTCATTAGATTTGATTTAGTTGGTTTTATATATAAGATCACCCCCACACATACACAATCTAATTCATACATACAGACTCTGGGGAGGAGAGGGAATAATCCTTACTTAAGAAACATTCCCAACGCAGCCGGGAATAAACGCGGGACCCCTCGCAAGGCAGACAGGTGAACTACTGACTGGGTTACAGAGTCAGTGCATAAACATGGTTTATTTATATGAGAGATTTAAAATTAAAATATAAACATACCGAACACAAATAAACCAAGTTACATTTTGTCTTTTTGGGAAAAAATGGCGTTTCTACAAATGCTTTAGATAATTATTTACCAATGTATGCCATGTGAAATAACAATATAAATAAACAATCTGGTAATCATTGTCTGCTATGTTGTTGCATTTTTCAGTCTGACTATCTTAGGCTTATATTACACTATCACATTTCTGTGTCACAGAATGAGATAAAACCTTTAGTCACATGTTGTGATCTTATTTAGGTTATTGAGTATATTACACTACGTAAAACTCTTAATCGCTGTTTCAAAAAGGATACCCTAACATTAATAGCATGAGCTATAGCATTGGTTCCTATTTCGTTCTGTTTAGGTTGTGAAGAATATCATTATTTTGAATATTTATAAATACATTTACTTTAACTTTCTATTAAATTCATGTGCAACATTTTCGTATAACCTAACCTAAAAATTAACCTCAATGAAATGATTTATTAAAGAAGTTGATGAATACTACAAGAATGAGTATTAATAACAAAGACTGCAGCAAAAACAGCAATTAGCGGTTTCTGGTATATTTTGTTCTTGTAAATATTTACTTATCAATCCTTTTAACCTTGTTCCTACATCATTTGTTGTACATTGATAATGGTTTGTATTGTGCTTCATATATTTCCAGTCTTTGTTTATGTTTTTAAAATGTTTATGTTTTGAATTGTACAGCGTTTCATGATTCATAATAGGAAATATATGCGGCACCTGTCTGCCATTTTCTTTTCTAGTCCCAGATGTGATCAAAGGTTGGTGGGTATAATTTTTATCACAGAAGTATGTCACAGTTAGATGTGATCTAAGATGCTATATTACATTGTAAAAAGTGTTATCCTTTATATTTGATCGCATTTCTGTGGCACAGAAATATAATTTACTATGGACCTTGCACACTGCTAGTTGGAAGAAATAATTAATTCGCAATGATTGACCTAATAGTAGGATTGGGTAAAACGCGATCAATTGGAGAATTTAATGACGTATCAACATGTCATGGTCGCTCAGTTGTTAGACCAACTGGACGGAGACCAGGAGAACGGTGATTCAAATCCCGGCTATGACATAGAGTCTGACTCTACCTTTCCAACTCCTGTTCTACACAAGAAACATTTACTTCACAATTGACATCTAGTTGTCAATTCCAAAAAATGAAACAGAAATGAGTAAGCTAGGAGTACAAGGTATAAGTACAGGGAGAAATGGCAGTGATGAAAGATTTTTAAGGGATTAAAGTACGAGAACAAGTCTTGTTAATAAAAATAACTGTTCTACGACGGAATCTGTTGGTAAGGACAAAGGGTTGTTAAGATAGCAGCAAATAAAAAATTAAGTTCTTTAAGCTGAGCTACCGTAAACATGTTCTAACATTTCTAACATTCGAAGGCCTCTAAAGATATCTCATTTAATCTGTGAAAAGTATTCATCTAAGAAGCATTTCCAAATACTACAGGTACCCTTACACCCGACCTTTAGTTTTAAAAGATTAACATTTAATGTTATTCATAATATTAGACTCGTTTTCACTCATACTGATAGTGGTTAAAACCGATTTTAATTCAATGCACAAATTATAGCTTTGGAGTAAGATTTATTATGATTAACTTAAATTGTAATATGACGAGTAATTGATTTGCTAATGAATATACGTACATGCACACAGTGGCATGTAATGAAGCTTGTGGTTTATCACTCTCTTATTCTTCCTGCAGGATATCAGTTGAAATGACTATGGCGCCAGTATCTATAATTCTACGAAAGAAAGGTTTAACACCTACTGTCATATTTTGAATATTGGCAAGCAAATAGGGAAAGGTAATGTGATGTTGGCGTGAGGTCTGAAGAGATCCGAACCGGATGACTCAATCATGAACGTCTGTGACTCGGATTCCAGAAGTTCTCGGTTCAATTCCCATTGGTCGATCAATTAGCATATGTTTTTTCGTAGTTTTCCTTAGTCGTCAAGGTAAATACTGCATTGGGTATTTAACATCACTACACAAAGTTCTAACTTAAAACTAAAACAACGTAAAACTCGAAAATATATGGTAATTGTGAATACGCTGCCACCTATCCAAATATTGCAAAGTAGTATAAGGTATAAGACATGAGATCTAGAAGACTACCTGTATAGCGTCTGAGAAAAAATGCCGACTGATTACAGATGGGAAAAAGCAGGCAGCCTGAGTGGCACCGTTATTCTTGGCGCGAAGCGAAAGTGGTATAGGGACGGACATGCACTCGACTTCTCCCCTTTATGCATTGCAGAGCAAATATCTAAAGCTAAGTAATAGGTAAATGTTTAAACTTAAAACATTTTTCTGCTAATTAAAAAGTAGTTGCAACATTGCAACTTTTTTTAGATATGCTAACTCGAAGATATGAAATCCGTTGAATGTCACTTGGTCATTTGAATCAGGTGAAAAGTTAATGTGTCTGGACATAGCAACTGAGCGTTGGAGTATCTATGGTTCGAGGACATTTCAAATCGGATATAGTTTTTTTCCCTTTTTTTTATTTTCTATTGGTTTTTGCAGTTTAATATGCTTTAACTTGGTAGGTATTATTCGACGATGGATGAATGAAATAATGCTCTAATGAGTATGGGGTTTAACGAGCTTAGGTTAACCTGATATTTGTCTTCTCGGGGAAACCCCCCAATAAAACCTTTTCCGGATAATTCATCATAATTGAAATTCAAACAAGGGACTTCTTCAATATGAGGCTGACACGCTACCACTAGACTACGGAGGTGGGCGGTTTTATACTATTAGAGTAAAATAACAGTTGCCAAACCACAAACTATTACTTTTATTTGGGGATTTTGGCGTTTTTAAATTAAAAAATAATCGCTTCTAAGCTTTAACTCGTATACAATTATTTGACGTGTGTGTAGATATCCATTTTTGCGTCAAAAGAGCTGCAGAACACAAATTTGGTATTACCAATGCGCATAGCCAATGTCAAAAACCATATTATTATCACCAATGAACGACAAACAAGGTTTATTAATTATGTATTGTGATTACGTAATCACCGAACGTGTGTGAACGGCTGAATTCGTAATTCGTAGCTTATTGTTGACATCCCAGTTACGTCTGTGCGAGTACACAGATTTTCTCCTAGAAGGTTCTTTGACGTCGAAGCTCGCATTGTTACACCTGAGTGAGTTTGTGAAAGCTGCACATGCGACTGTTTTAAGACATTTTCTGACACGTGATCAACAAGCTACAAAGGAAAACGAAGTCCTACCCAGAGTTCAGTTTTCTCTGGGAATTCATCGCGTGCAACAGTTGAGTGAGTTTCGACGGGAAATTTGTAGCGATTAGTAATCATCGCCGATTAGCGAACGTTGAAAAGAAGAGAGAATTGTTACAAAAGCATTGAAGACAGTTATTTGTGTGTATATTCTGATTGTAAATAGTTTGTTGTTGCAGAAAAAGAGAGTTTTTGTTACAGTCCCTTGTAACTGATGAATAATTAACAATGTGCGGTGCTTCCGGTGTAAGTATAACATTAGCTCCGTTTTAATTGATGTAATTCCATGACAGTGCTTTAATACAGCTACTTACTATGCAATGTGTTGACTTTTAAAACCTTTAAACGATTCGTTAGCATCAGTTTTCAACAATCGTAATTCTGAATCGTTAAAGTGCAGTAAACTACATGAATCAGGTTATAGAAAGGGTTTGAGACAGAAGTCATCTTCAGCATATCACATTACTCAGCTGCTTACGACATCCCAACTTGACATGCAGGCTAATGATGCAGGATTGAGCGAGGAAGGGCAATTTTTTTCCTCGACTGCTTCGTGCTCTCTCTTTTGGTCGTTATTTTCATGACGCAACAGGTGCTTGCGTGAAAATAGTTCAATGACCATTTCCTTTTATAAGAGTAGACAAGATCCCCCGATAACATTACTTTACTTTCCAACGTTAATTTGGTTAAATCTGAAACGGAACACGCTCCTTTCACGCACGCATGAAGCTTTAATGGAAATCCTAGGCTCCTTTGAGATATACGTCCTTCAATATCGGCTATTCAACGGCGTTGTAAAGGCTGGTTTTAAAGAGATATCCTCCACTAATGTAGCTTGCTATCTCCGGTCAGAAATAGAAGATACACGTGACACGCGGCGCACCAAAATATATTGAGGATAAAAAATGATGCGTGACATAATCTTATTAGCCACAAACTGTTACTTTCTCTAGCACATATGTATAATATCGTGATTAGAGAAGATATTGTATTCCACCCAAAATTCGATGTCGAGGATTCACCGGAAATATGTGTCCTGAGTCCAAAAAGCAATTTTAGAAAAAGGTCCGCGCGCATTTCTGTGTTTGTCTCTGAATCACATAGCTAAAAACGTTAAATATCAAAATAGATATTTATGTATAATTTTTTTCTTTACATGGAAACATTTGTGAGCATTTTGTTTTTCTCAAAAATGGCTCCAACAATTATGATCAAAATAACAAGTATTAAAGATATTTGCATCACAAATAAAATGTATATTTTGAATTTTCTGGGAACAACCTCTGAAGACCTGTTTATCCTGGATGAGTTTTACAGAATTTTGCATAGCGGTTAGACTGTAAGACATAGACAAAAACTTACTACACAAAAATGTGGATCTCGTTAACCTAATTTATGTCATGTATGTTTTTCTTGTAGAGTTGACCGTTTTAGAGATACTCCTTGATATTGGTTCCATTTTTAAGCCACTTTACTTATCTCAAACGGGGCCATGCAAAGCGAACCGAGCCTCAATCGTTTTACCTAGCGACGACTTGATTGTCGCTTTAGCCTAGTGTATTCCCTTATTTCTCTTCTACTTATAATGAAGCAAGTAAAAAGACAAATTCTTCTAATGTTCATTCTATTAGCATGATGTAGATGAAAGAATACTCTTTTGCATGGCTAGTTTTTATATGGAATAGCTAGAGAAAACTATGTGAATGGGACACATCAGATGTTTATTTTATGTAGTCTTAGCTTGATCAAATCTTATGATGATCACGATTCTGAATAACGGAGTTTTCCTACCAACCATGGCGTAATAAATCTGTTGAAACATTTACATTTATAATCGATTTCTTCTAATTCCCTCGTAACCGTGAAAATTCTAGAGCTTTCTACAATATTACCCTTTGGCTTGGCAATGAAAATAATTACGTTTTGTCTCAAAGTCCAAAAATTTGCCCATTATTGTAGGTATCTAGTCAACAGTGCATTTGAAGTAAAACTCGGAATTGTCATTGATCAATATGCTAAAATGAGTTTCAAGTATTGCATACTTAACTCCGCCTCCAGCCGTTTATATATGTTACAATCTTCTTCTAAACAAACCTTTCTATCTTGTTGAAAAATGAGAACTACTGGAAAATGTATAAACTTAACTACAAAGATTATAAATGGATTATATATTATAAGATTTGTTTTCTTTCGCTTATAAAATTTGCAATACTCTTTTTCATATGGTTGTTTAGATTTCTACGGAATTAATTGCGGTTCAGCATCTCAGCATAATTCAAAATTCTCCCATTTCAGCCAAATTATTGTTCTCTAGTGATAATGTGAATAACTAAGCAAACGTCTCACTTTCGTTATGAAAACATGTAATATTTTTAAATTCTATTTATGTAAAACTAATTTAAACTACTTATTTACTCAAATACATTCATTCAATGTGATTAATTAATGAAAAAATAAGCTTTTACGGATAGAAATTTCATTGAGACCTAAAATGTCTTTACATGTAAACCAAGGATGAAAAGGAGTTTTATCAATGTATCTATTTAAACTGGTTGGAATTACTGTACTTTATTATTATTATTACTATCTTTTCCAGCTTTCTATTAACTGCTTGGTGATATGCATCCTTCTAGGTTTCATGCCACTGTACTACTTTGCTCCTCGACAAGCAGATGGTGCCGTTCAAACTGCTTTCACTATCGTGGATAAATAGCAGCGTAATCACAATTACCGTCTATTTTGTTGTTTTACATTGTAGATGAAACTTTACGTTGTATTAAATATAAAATGTGACATTTATCTTAGCGACTAAGGAAATTATTAAAATAAACTCAGCCAGATTGGTCGACCCATAGGATTTGAACCAAGGGCCACCCGAATTCGGGCCACAATAATTATGGTCTGAGTCCCCCAGCTCGGTAACGTAATTTTTTTCGCGTAACATGAATAAAAAAAAACTTAAAATTTTAATTCTGGAATTTATTTAAAACTATGGGCATGGATGTTTAGTGTTGTGTGTTTCTTTCTATGTGAGTCATTCTCTCTCTTCTGATAGCCAATTAGGCTACGCCTGTAGCCAATATGGAAAGGGGGGGCAAAAATGTATAACTTTCACAGTCAAGTGAAAATGCGTGATTGTGTGTAATAATATGGGCTGTATTTCAGTTCATTTACTGCTTTTCAAACAAATGTATTTTACAAAAAACCTTTCAATTATCATATAGATAATTAACCTAAACAATTGCACCACTGAACTTTTGGAAATGTGAAACAGCTATTTGTGGGAATTGTCTGAAGTTACCTCCTGAAAAAGTTACATTTTTTAATTATGTCCCTTTCTCCCGACACTAGGAATTTTCCGCGCTAATCATTAGTTGCAGCCCGTACTGAATCAATTACCTGCTCCTCGGTATATAATGCTTATGTTCTTAGTGAAATGAACTTGGTTATTTACATAAAATTTTAGACTTTTATCTTAATTTTGTATTCCTCACTTTTTATATTGTAGTGCACCACTCAAATGTATGGTGTGCATGTGTTTTAAAAACTCTACCATATCTGTTTTTGTGCGTTTCTCCTATACATACTTTCAAGACATACATTTTTCTCTAGTGCAATTTTAAGGTTATGGTAATCCTCTTAAGTATCATATCTGCTTTCTTATTTAACAGTAACGGCTTTGGCTGGAGCATCTTATAAAATGTATGTTACTTGTTTATATACCTTTGAGTGACCAACATTAAAAATCGATTACTAAACTATAGATCAGTATATAAACACCTAAAACTAACAATAAGTCCTACCATTTTAACTTAAGAATACAAGATTTGTTTCCTTACTTCAGTTTGTATGTTGCAGGCAGTCTTCAGAGGGTCTTGAATTGGTATAAAATGTCGAAAATTATTAATATATTAGAAAGTAAACAATATAAAAGAATATTTGGGGATTAGTCAAGGTTTTCATATAAAATATGAGTGTAACATTTAATTTTATGACTTTATAATTTGGGAAACTGGAAAATATGATCTCTTTTTGCCTTTAAATAGATATTTTATGAAATGGTAATTATGTGTTTTTTTCTCTTAGCTTTTGTTTAGATATATTTCGATTGCAATTTTCGGCCTTGATAATATCTAGAAGTTTCAAAGTAATCATGTCGTGTACTTTATAGCGGCATACTAGGAGAATGACAATGGTGTTTTGAAGGGAAGACTTGCTCCAAATGAATAATGATGGTAATCTGAAGTGGAATGCTTTCAACAATCATCAAATCAGGAGAAAAGAAAGCAACAGAGGGTACATGGTCTGTTTTGGACATCAAGTACTCACATCTATACATGGTGAACATGACTATGAGGAGGCGGGGCACAATTACGTCATGCACCTCTCCCCCATTCCATTAGCTGTCATACCCACCCGACATCTTCCCTCAGCATTGTCTCCACCCTCCGGTCCGTATTTTGTAGGGTAAGTGCTGACTTTCGACCAGTGGCCGATTAATGCATAGTGCATCTCTGCTGGAGACCGGAGTTCTAATAAGATAGCAAATGTGAGCGGCGGGTGCGAAGTGAATGCTGAATAGGAACATTTCAAGCTTTAATCAGAGATATCTATAAAAAATACAATCTGATGTGTACCATTCACATGACTTTCTCTACATCTCTGCAACAAATTATTGTTAAAAAGCTTATGCTTCTATTTACTTCATGTTAATCGAGAAAAAATTATCAAAAATGGTCTTATTACGTGCTTCCTTGTAAGTAGAAGCGAAATAAGGAAGTACCATAGGTTAAAGTTACAGTCAAAAGCTGTGTGCTTTGTGACTGAAGTTCCTTTGTTTGTATGGTCAGGAGTTGACAAATTCGTGTATGAGAAAAGTATAAGTTTTTTTTAAGCTGAAACCAATAACAAGGAATATGAATATCTAAAAAACGACCAACTCCAGGAAAAATGTATATGATATAAATTGTGAGTTTTTCATGACCTACATTTTTTGTATAGTGAGTTTTTGTATATCTCTTACGGTTTAACAGTTATGCAGACTTAAATAAAAAAAATCATCCAGAATAAAGACGTCTTTAGAGACTATTCCCAGAAAATGCAAGATATACATTTTATTTGGCATGTAAATATCTTAAATATAAGAGAAATTCAGAATTTTTTAAATTTTGGTAGTTGGTGCGGGGGATTATCTTAAAAATGTTCGTGTTGCATCCTTGGAAGATACTAAATTTAAATACCAAGTTTAGTGTTTAACGGTCTTTTCATTTTTGAGCTATGCTGTCCACAGTCACACACGCACACACATACACAGACATACTCAGGCACACACGGACCTTTTTCCAAAGCTGAATTTTTTGGACTCAAAACATGCATTTCCAGTGAAATCTCGGTATCAACTTTTTGGGTGCAATACAACACATACATAGTACTTGTAGAAAAAGTAATATTTTGGGGCACACAAATGCAGTACAAAATAATTTGATGTGTTCCTTCACATGAGTATTTCTACATCTCTACAAAAAATTATTATTAAAAAGCTGATTCTTCTATCTACTTCATACTAAGCGAGATAAATATTAGCAGAAATGGTCTTATTGCTTACTTATTTATAAGTAGAAGGGAAAAAAGGGGATACACTAAGCTAAAGTGATAGTCAAACATTTTAAAATCTGGTTACTGTGGTTGAAATGTCTTTTTCTGCTCGGCCAGGAATTTACAAATTCCCGTATTAGAAAATTAATTTAAAATGTAAAAAAATATCAAGGGATGTATCGAAAATGATCAACTCTACAAAAAATATGTATATAACATAAATTGTGTGTTTTAACGAGATACACATTTTTTGTGTAGTCATTTTTTTCTATCTCTTATGGTTTATCATTTATGCAAAAGTCATTCACAATGAAGAGGTGTTTAGAGGCTATTCCCATAAAGTTCAGCATATAAATTATAGTTATCATGTAGATATCTTTAATATACACTATTTTAATCAAAATTGGTAGTCATTTTTGAGAAAATCAAAATTTTCTATATTTTTTCCATGTAAAGGGTAGTTTGAGGTGGAGGGATTTTTTTCAACATCTTCCTATCGTTTCCTTAGAAAAAATTAAATTTTAAAACCAAAGTTGTAATTTAAAATTCTTTTTGTTTTTGAGCTTTGCTGTCCTCAGACACACATAAAAGCACACACTGAGCGTTTTATAAAAATATTTTTATTGGGTTCAGGGATGCTCAAAAAGGATTCTCAACACTTGTATTTCCGATGAAGTCCCTGTATAAAATTTTTCGGTGTAATACAACACCTTCTCTATACACCATATACAGAAAGTAATACATATTGATAACTTAACAATGTAGCACGTTTTTGTATGATAAACTTTATATAAAATATAAGCTTAAAACGAAAACAAAGTATACAGAAGTTAAACTCTTAATTGAACGCTAATACGAGTGTCTCTGAACATCACTATCATAATCACTAATAATAATTGAAACATTAGTCATATAAAACATCATTTTTACAATCATAGAATTTCAGTTATGATAAATATTTTCTTGGAGCAGATAGTCAGCTGATTATGAACTAAGTGTATTTATCTAAACTATGACTCTTAAAAAGCTGAATACTTTTAGCAGCACAGTATGCGCGCATTAGAGTCAAACATAATTTTCTTTATAAAGTATTAAGATATTGAAACCAGTAAATATTATTTGAAGTAAGTAAAGTAACTTTTTGAAAATAATTCAGGGCTTTCATTACAGAAAATATATAGAATGATTTTAGAAAAACTCACACACATCCGAACTTTTGTAGGTAAAGCAGTATATGCGGAGATTCTCTAAAATATATGTCTTGCACCCTCATATGTCTGGTTTAATTATTTTCTGGAATAATTCATCATATCTTAAATAATAAAAATTGTTTTAGCGGAACTATGCTAATTTAACTTGTTTTATGCAAATCTAAAACTAGACTGAAGCGAATTATTGAAACACTGTTTAATTTTTACCTATCAATATTGAAAACACTTTACAAAAAGCCATTTGTAGAAAATGCAAAACTATACTGAGAGATAATTCGAAAATAATATTATTTTTAAAGACCTTCTCAGTGAGATGAAATACAATTCACGCATGTATGGCTTTATAATAACAAATAAAATCCCTTTGAAATTTAGATTTAAAATCACAACAAAAGAAAAGAGAAAAGAAGGGAGCAGCTAAATAATAACGGAACTCTATAGGATATTAGTTCGTGTTAGAGTTACCTCCTTGCAGGAAATATTTTTCCTAACATTTTTTTCTGTTCAGGCTACTAGGACCGACATAGTTTTTTGTATTATTGTGGATGGGATATTTTCAATTGAATTAGAAATTATTATAATCTAGTCAAAAATGTAAATCTGTATGTAAATAATCAAACCTATCTGGGCTTCGCCAACATCCAATCTGAATTTATGATATTTAATAGCGAGCCTACACATACATGAGTTCCAACGGGTGGGTGGAAGATTGAGAGAGAGAGAGAGAGAGAGAGAGGGGAGGGGGAATGGGAAATTTGTAATATGTCACACTTTATGTCTTTAGTGGTCTTTAGCTTTAAAGAATATGGGGCTTTAGAGAACGTTTCTAAATTCTTTTTGGTTATTTATTTCTAGGATACCCACATTTCAAATATGTCCATAAAACTAAACTAAAATCAGTAATGGTGAATTTACTATGAAACTTAAAAATATTTTAAGCTATGCAACTAATGTATTTAATTTCCATAACAGGTGGGTCAACTGCCCCGTATTTTAAGGGAGCAGATAGATATGCCTTCGTGCATTAATAAGAGTTTTAGGTCTCAACGTAATTATTTTATATTAAAACCCGCCACTGCAGGACGGTGAGAGTGACTTTTGCTTTACCCTTTTTTCCTTTCAGCCGAGACGGTGAGCGGATCGCACTCATTGCGAGGGGTAAAACGAAGGCTGCTGTTGCCAGCTCTCCACTCGTGGTTTTAACTTAAAATTGTCCCGTTGAGTTCTGATTTAGCGCATGAAGAAATATCTGTACATGAAAAATACGGCGCAGTATGCCCAACTGGTATAACTTTCATCAAACACGAAAACATAGTATTCATTGCCATTTCCATGTCGTTGACGAGGAATAAAATTGATTGAACAATAGCTCATGGAAATAAATGTTATAATTTTAATATCCAATAACAGTTATAGTAGCTCTGAAGTAGCAGGCCTCCCTCTCTACAACGATACATTTGCTTCTTCCGCATAAGCTCTGCAAGAATGACATCATCTAGTCCAGATAAAATATTTGATCACCTTAATCAAGCAGCACATATGCATACTTTAAAATCTACTGCTCTTATGTCATCCCGGCACAAATGAATGGCTGAGTCATGGATGCACCCCTCTTAGTAATGTTCATATATTTAAACCCTTGCGATATTAATGTGCACAGGGAATGCCACGTATCCTTTTCATAACTATTTGACAGACCCTCAGAACGTGTCCAGCCTTGAGGGCATCAATCTCTGTCCAGTTTTATCCCCAATGTCTGCAACATCTCCACTGGGGCGTGTGAGGAACGGAGACTCACTGTTGCTAATTGGTTTCATTTTCAGTTGGACAGGCCTGCCCTTTACTTCGACTCGGATCCGATTTTCTTGTTCGCTTTGTCCAGGGGACAAGCTGAAAGATGTTCTGTCCTGTCACACTACAGCTTGTAGCCACTGCACAGACATATAGGACTGCGCCAAAATTTGCCTTAAGACAGGAACAAGAAAGAGTCTTCTCGTTTAGCCTTTGATTATGAAGGGAGACCGGCATGCTTGTTTGTTTTTGCTCACAATTTCATTTGCTGTTCTGGAATCTTAAGTTTTCTGTTTCAAATTAAGTTTGTGATTGTCTTTGTTGCAATAGGCTAGTTTTCTTATTTCATAGCATAAGTAACAATCTGATATTTTCAATTTTTTACATAAATGGTTTAGTATATGAATTTACAATTTTAAATTTTGCCAGATACTAAATATTGCAGTGAAAATATTAGTGAAAGAGTATATGAATAGAATGTTCTGCAAACTTGTTTAATAGTTTTAAAACAGATAATCATAATAATATTAATATAAGGCATATATATTGTATAATATCATTACATCTATAACAATATAATTTATGAGAAAACACTTAAGAACTTAGAACAATTTCTATGGGCATATCTTATTCTCGTAAATGATGGGAAACCACATTTCCCATTTATAATATAAAAAAAATTGTAAAAGTTCTAGTTTAAGAATAATGTACCTTGTTATTATAAACACGGTATTTATTTATTTTA
Organism: Hymenopus coronatus; assembly: GCA_030762935.1. Classification (NCBI taxonomy): domain Eukaryota; kingdom Metazoa; phylum Arthropoda; class Insecta; order Mantodea; family Hymenopodidae; genus Hymenopus; species Hymenopus coronatus. The sequence continues at coordinate 46,401,751 of CM060898.1, read as the reverse complement.
AATTGCATTCAATTCCTTGTTTTAATGTAAATATGCTATTTAAAATAATTTATCAAAAGTGTACTTTTCCAGATTGATGGTTACTTTGTTCAAAACTTTAAACATATAAATAGATCAATGTTTACACAGTTTTTGTTGCACAAGACTCCAAAATGTGATTAACGATCCAAACTAAATAAATGCACATATTTATTAATATAAAGCTCCAATATATTTGAACAGAGCAAGACGTCCTTTCTTTGAATTGGACGCCTTTCACACTGTAGAATGCATAATTAATAGAATTTAGATCAATAGATCTGACCAATACGGAAAGCGTTAAGTTACGGACTCCTGAATAGAAGATCGCAGTTTAAAATTCCTCCAGAACCATCCTACCTCGCTTAGGTCTTTTCCGAGTTTTCCTCAGTCCTTGCAAATGATAAATGTCGTGGTAGTGTCCTAAACTTAGTCCTTGAACGCTTTCTTCACAAATTTCTTTCCAATATATCTTATTTCACAATCCCCAGCCTTTGATGCCTTAGAAGTAAGTCACAATTCAAAATTTATCAACGAATGCTTATAGATATGCAGAAAGCAAAGTGCAATTACACACATCGAGAATGTACATTCCAGAAGATCAAGAAGAGAGAAGACGTTTTGTTGATCGAACATGACCGTATGTCCAGAAACCTGGCTCACGTTCTCCGTTTGTAGAAGTTTTCATGTTTTGAAAAACGGATGTTAATATGTTTTCCATATTTGTGTTTGATGTTATGGCAAAGCTGACTTCCTTAATCAAGCTGGTAGAGCTGACAATGTTAGTTTCTAGAAACGTCCGGTCTACATGTCAGATTTTAGGTTTAGGAAAGGAATTTTTCGCATAGGTTCCGAACTTTCCTGGTAAACATCATAGCTTGAGCCCCAAAATGAGTGATGCAAGTTGTAGCGGCGTTAAAACCACAAGGGCAAAAGTGGGTCACTGGCTAGAGTAACGATTTTCTGGACGGGAACGGGATTAATGATCAAACTTGGGACACGAAAACCAAATAGCGTGCTCCATCCCGATGGAGCCCTCCAGCCATTAGAAGACCCCCTACCCCTATAGCAAGTTCTACGAGTTTGTCGTAAAACCGTTAGTTCACAGCAGCAGCAGCATGGTGACCGCTCATTATCGGGCGGCAAGCGCACACGACACTGCTAGTGCCTCATCTCCGCTTCCAATATATTCTTTCACGCCGGAATGAATCCTGTGACATGTGGGGATGACGTCCCACTGCTGCGCATCGAACTTACTCCATAAAATAGTATGAGACTGATCGCATTTTATAATGCCAATATCTGCTCCCTAAAACAGCAGCGTTGTTACGTAGAGTTAGCCTCTGGAAACACTGCCATTACTTTCGTTATGCCAGCTGAGAAACGAGAGTACACAACGCTTTAACTCATGTATTCAACGTTGTCAGAATTGAGCCAGTAAGCCTACGTTATCAATATATATATATATATATATATATATATATATATACATACATATAATATTAATTTATTGACTTAGATACTCCACTAAACTTCTAAATAAATATAAGAAAAATTATAATTAGTTCAATCTCCATAGCAGATAATTGTGGAAAGATTTGTTTATGAGATGGAAGATATTTCAGTGGCTGTCCTTTCTTTGTTGTATGTAAGTGAAAACTGGATATTAAAATGAAAGGAAAGAAGCAGAATACAAGCAGATGAGATGTCATTTTTGCAAAATGTGAAAGAACGCACACGAGCAAATAAGAAGATGTGTATATATGTTAGAAGACAAAATTAAAACAAACAACAATAAATGGACTGAACAAGTAATGAGGATGAGTGATGAAATAATGCCAAGAAGAGCCTTCCAATACAACCCAAGAGGAATAAGAGAGGTTTGCCGACCCCGTAAGAGTTGGACATCACTCACTACTTCACCAGAACAGGCTATTTATCCTAAGTCATGTAGAAAAAGAAAAAGAAGATATTATTTCTGCCATGTATGCCAGTATGGTAGTTCCAACTCGATCCGTCTGAGCAAGAGTACTTGTGCGATCTCAACCACAAAACTCGGAGTAGAGTTTGAGCGGGAGCGTGGTTGCCAATATGTCACTGAGTGAAGATCATAAAACAATACTTGCGTCCTGTCACTTCTTCTTAACACGTTATTCAGCCGGATGATAGCTTTACCTTAACGCTTGTATTGCAGGTAGGTCACCTGTGAGTCACCAGTTATCGGGGATCTTTTGGCCATCATACCAGTATAAACGTTTCTTGTTTGTATTAAAGTGTGAAATATAAAATTAAAAGATTTTATGCCCTTTTGACTAATCCTAAGGGAAAAAATACAATTAGTGCTTTCAAAACGGCTCCTAAAGTGTATCTTTAAAATGCCATATTTTTTCTGTACCAAATATTTTGCAGCAAATTATACTGATAAACAGATCTATAAAAATATGTTCCTGTTTTATATAGCAGGATAGAGAATATAACCCATAGGAAGACCTATGCAACCTATACAGATGTGGTCACCTCCGCCAGAAAGAATAGTTTCAACAAAGGAACTATAGGAGCAGTCCAGTGAGGCACATATATCTCTGGATATCCACGGCGAATACTCTTTTCTTGAAGCAAGTATTGGAATCCCGACTCACCGCAAGAGCCGTACAGAGTGGGAGATGAACGATCAATACAACCTAGAGATATCTCTGATGTTCTTGAGATATCTGCGTCCCGACACACTGACAGAAGCGTGTAAAGTGGGAGATGGACGACCCATACAACCTAGAGAGTACTCTGATGTTCGTCCTTGAGGTATATGCGACCCGACTCACCGCCAGAGCCGCAGAGTGGAGATGAACGACCTATGCAACCTAGAGATCTCTGGTGCCCGTCGTTGAGGTATCTGCGACCCGACTCACCGCCAGAACCGCAGAGAGGGAGATGAGTGACCCATGCAACCTAGAGAGATCGCTGGTGTTCGTCCTTGAGGTATATGCGACCCGGCTGAAAGACTTTAAGTTAAGAAAACTAATATCCTTCAAAGTTATAAATAAATAAGAGCCGCAGAGTGGGAGATGAACGGAGATCTCTGGTGCCCGTCCTTGAGATATATGAATGTGACCTGACTCACCGCTAGTGTGGTACAGAGTTCTCTAAGTAGCTCTCTATTGTCCATGGAGAATACTTTTTCCTTGGCAAAAGCCTTGCGTCGTCGGCCCAATTGTGTTTTGCATCCATACTGTGAAACCTGAAATCACACCTTAAACATCGGGAGGAAACAGAATGAAAGGAGAAAAAGCACCCCCGTACTCGGCTAACTACCAGGAAGATCATGAAAACTCCAAATGCTGGTGGTGAAAGGAAATTGAACCCGGGACCTTGCAAATGAGAGCCCTTCAAGTTGTCACGGAACCAACACGTTCGAATTTAAAATTAATAATAATTGTTATGATACTTCCTCTAGAATTAGTGCTAGTTATTTAACAGATAGATGGGTGCTTTATGCATGCGTTGATAAAAGAAGCGCTCCTTTTATGAATATTAGAGTACTCTTGTAACATATGTAATATCAAAATGAGACAACATGAAAAAAATACCTTGTTATGCTACACGTGGAAAAAACACAAGAGTATAAAGGAGAACTGAAGATTATCTACTTCAACTCCGGCACTGTGGACAAAAAGTCGAATGTTTTAAAGCTAGTTACGTAGATATTTTATACAGTAACTGAGGTCGTTGTTTGAAAACTCCTGTTTTTTTTTTTTAAGAAAATCTAATTTTAAGCCTTTCTTATGCACGTTTATTGTTAATTCGGTACTTCTGACGTCAGCATGACATATTCCCAAATATGTAAATATTTAAAAGAAATACTTGCTGCTTATGTTTTCAGTACCTATAATTAGTATTCTTGAAGGTATTCGTCTTAAGGTAATGAACCTGTGAATTTTGACCAAAAATTGTGAAAGAATGTTTTTCTTTATAGTGTAATACTGTATATTCCAAACTTTAAGTTGATATATAATTTTTCACTTGGAGTATTTAAACTAGCAATTAATTAAAACAATAAATAGATAGGTGCAGATGCTTAATAATAGCCACACCCGTTTTTAAACTTGTTTTTTCGCAAACATTTGTTCAGCATTTTTACTACTCAAGAGGGCTCCACACGATGTAATGTTTTATTAATTTGTTTGCAAATGTTTGTATTCGCTCTCAAAAACACAAAATAAAATGATTATATACGTTTTTGAAATAATTGTTAACTTTGAAAATCAACAATTTTGAGTACTTTTTATGACTTTTATACAAAAATTCTTATATATGGTAGATCTAGTTGTAAAGATGCTTACTATAAACTTGTGTTTTCATATGGATATTTTTAAAAATGCATGGTATGCAATAATTTTATTTGAACAATGAATATTGTTTAAATAATTATTCAAGCTAGAATTGTTTAAAGTTGGGAAAACATGTTATTGAATGTAATACCTGGTATAAGCTTCAACAATTTACCTTATATAATGCTTTATTACTCGTAATTTGGAGTATGGAATTTGTTTATTTTTATGAACTGTGCCCCCATAAACGGATCCACTATCCTCCTCACAAATCGGTGCATGCACTACTTAACTTATGGTTGTGAAAATCAATCACCATTGGATACTAAAATGAGATTTGAAAGCTGTTGCTATGAAACGACTCTACAAAAATGCTTATTTGAGTTTTTAATTAATGTTGGTTAACACAGTATAGGTAGCGGCTAAATGGGAAAGTCGAGAGAGCTACAATATTAATGTAACGATTCGAATCACGATTTGCTACTCTCCATGCCTATGCTGTTGTCATGGCCATATACTGCACAAGTTAAATCCTTTCATCAGATTCCAGCATCCCAGTAAATTTGTCAAACACAAGAGATAAGATACCTAAATGACAATTGTCGCTGTTGAAAATACTGTAACAATTGTAGTATTTGAATTTTTACTTTCTCTAGCGTAAATGCAAAACATATAATTATAGGTAGAGAAGGTATTGTATTTCATCCAAAAATTCAATACTGAGATTTCACCGGAAATACCTGTATGCTTTAAGATCCAATGAATCAAAAAAACATATTTAGAAAAACTTCAGTGTGTGTGCCTTTGGACAGCATAACTCAAAAACGAAAAGTCTGTTATATGTCAAACTTGGTATTTGAGTTTATTATCTGCCAAGAATGACACACAAAAATGTTAAAGAAAATCTCCCACCCCAAACTACCCTTTACATAGAATGATTTTAGAACATCTTGATTTTATCAAAAATGGCTCAAACGATTTTGATTAAAATTCCATATATTAAAGATATTTACATGACAAATAAAAGGTATATATTGAATCAACTGGAATAGCCTCCAAGTCCTCTTCATTCTAAATTACTTTTACATCACTGGTAAACCGTAAGGCATAGACAAAACTTATGTAGAATATCTGAAAACACATAGTTTATGTCCTTTACATTTTTATTGTAGAGTTAACTGTTTCTGAGAAATTCTTTGTTATTGGTTTCAATTGTAAAATACTTATGATTTTTTCATACACAAGGTCATCCTGTTTCTTTTGTTTTACTCTGGGCCAAGTAAAGAAGTGAATTTCAAATACAATCGTGTACGTTAGCTTCAAAGACATTTGATTATCGCATTGTGTATTTCGTTAGTTCTTATTTACTTATAAAGAACTAAGAAACAATTTTTGAAACTAAGACAATTTTTGCCATTTTGTAGAACGGGTACAGAAATATGTGAATGGAAAATATCATATTTTTTTTTCTCACAATGACTATTTCTGCCAATTCTCACAATAATTGTGGTTCTTTTATCGGCTATGTTTAATTACTAAATGATTGCTACGTCAGTGATAGCGGATCTTGGTTAATATGACACATGTTTATGACCTTTATCCCGACAAGTTGAAAGCAATAACAACCGTACTTTTTCTTGTGTGTTACCGCATTGCATTTCCAAATGTGTCAGTGTACATGTTACGATGTCGTGTTCGCATCAAAAGTGACCCATATGTTCTTGTCACATTAGGGAAGCGCGTGATGTTTGCGGTACGCCGGAGGATTTGAGGATGATTTAACGTGACTCCTCCCTCCCACTCTGAAGACTCAACAAAAACTGAAGTGTTCAATAATGGTTCAAAATTGAAACATCAGTTGCCGTTCTGTGAGAGGGTGGAGAGCGCGTGTCACTTGGAAAGGAAATAAAATGTGAAACTTTCTCATAACCTTCTCTTGCCACTAACATTTATTACTCTCTCTACCACGTGTATTGTACATAGCAGGAGGGAAACTATTGCATTCCACACACAAATTTGATACCGGGATGTCACCGGAAATATATATTTTGGACTACTTGAACGTAAAAACATTTTGTGTGTGTATGTGTTTGTTAACAGCGTATTCAGAAAATTTGTTTGAACACCAAACTTGGTATTTAAATTTGTCTTACAAGATTGTGACCGAAAGATTTTCAGCATTTTAGATTTTCTCAAAAAATGGCTTAAATTACTATATATTAAAGATATTTATATTTATAAAATGCATATATTTAATTTTCTGGAAATTCTCTGTGAAGCCCTCTGTAGTCTGTGTGACTTTTGACTTATTTGTAAAACCGTAAGAAACGACAAAATCTTACTACACAGAAAATATAAACCACTTTAAAACCATAATTTATGTCAAATAGGTACATTTTATGGATCTTCCGATATATTCTTCTCAAGGGAAGACGGTCATACAAGGTGAACAGAATTTCAAGGCAACCACATACCGATCAGTTCTGATCGCTAATAAATTACATGGAAATTCAGCTCTCTTAAGCAGAGAAGATTTTCAAGAAAATCTCGAAAAAATTTGATTTTAGAAAATCTTGATTTTCTCAAAAATGGCGGTAATGATTTTTAATAAAATGCCATATATTAAACATATTTACATGACAAATAAAACGAATTTTCTAGGCATAGCTTCTGAAGACTCTTCATTCTGTATGTGTTTTGCATAACTGGTAAACTGTAGGAGATAAGCAAAAACTTACTACACAAAAAATGTAGATCTCGTTAAAACACACAATGTATCTCATATCATTTTTGTGTGGAATTAATTGTTCCGAGATACTCCTTGTTATTGGTTTCAATTTTAAAACACTTGAACTTTTCTCAAACGGTTATTTGACATTCCTGTTTCTTTATATTTACTCCTGGTAATGCAAGAGAATCGAACTTCTATCACATATCATCCACTATTGACTATTGATTTGCCTATCGTTTTAGCCTATTGATTCTCTCATTTGCTCCTGATTATGAGAATATAAGTAGTAATTATCATCTTATTGGCAGGAATAATTTTGAAGAATAGGCTTTTGTAATATTAGTTTGTTTCAGAATAGATAGAGAAAGGCATATGTGGAATTGAACGTATAAGATTTTTTGAAATCAGGGCACCTCAAGACACGGTGAAATTTCGATAACGAATTTTTGGGTGGAATACAATATTTTCTCTCCCACTATGTACTTTACATACACGGTACTATATAGAGAAAATAATAAACAGTTATTTTTCTGATCTTCAGGTTTCTTATTTAATATATATCTTTCCAAGTGTATGGTGATAGTATGGCAATTTACAGTGATGATAGTGATATGTTTCTTAATAGTGATAGTGTGATGTTTCTTCATCATCTGGGAAATGTTTGTTGATGCTTATCTCTAAAAGATGAAGACCGGTGGATACAGGGCTTGATACCGTCATGAGGCACGTCCGACGTTAACATCGCTCTGACAGCTGACACTGTGCTCAAGTTAACTATGTCCTCAGCAGAATTACCTACAGGCGCACCGGGTCATTACTCGTGCACCGTTTGCAGACTACAGCTGTCGGTGATCTTGCAATCAAATGCATATTGGTTTCATGAAATGTGGACGTGAGCTTCAAGATTAGAGACATGGGAAGGACTATTCTGTACAAAATGTGGCATTGAGATTTCTTTAATTGGTTTGTAGAGTTCCAATCCAAATGATAACATTCTCTAAGATGTACTTGCTAGCTCTGCAAATAACCAAATATCTCAAACACTAAAATGAGTTACTTTATAAAATCGTTTTATAAAATAAAGGGAAATTTTAGTCTTATCAACAAACAGCAATGCTCTTTTGTTTGCACACTTGTTCAGCCTTGAATAAAAATTTACCAATAATGCTTGAAGGCTGGTTGACAATAACCTGAATGTCATCCTAATGCATAAAATCGACTTTTCACATTGCTGCGTAAAGGCATTTCCATTTCAGGTATTGTGAACCACTTGCTTTATGTTCTGTTCTCTAGTTTTTGTGGAGCAACCTCAAAGTGTAATTAAATATGGTATCCTGAGGCTATTTTATATTTATGCATTTATATAACATGTAGAACATTGCTTATTTCATACATTTGCTCTAAAATGAAATATAATTTTTACGTTAAAAATCATATGCGTATAAAAATTATTTTGCCATTTTTATCCAATTTTGTGTGGCTTTATAAAGTATTAGGACCTTAATAATACAAATGCGTTATTTCACTTTAAACATGAAAGAATAAACATTTATTCGAGCAATATGATAGAAACTGGAGAGAGAGAGAGAGAGAGAGAGAGAGAGGGAGAGGGGGGACTTTTACATGGTTGAACTTCCCTACTGCAGGAAGATATGTACTTACAATATTTACTAGGAGTTTCGTCTGTAACTTATCTGAAATGTCCTCCTTTCCTACCCAAATCATAGAGAAGACTTAATTCAGAGACAGTAACTCTCGCTCTCTTTTTGTAGTGCTTTTTACTTTCTCTACCTACTACATACGCAGAGAAGGTGTTGCATTCCACCAAAAATTCGATACCGAGAATTTACTGGAAATACACGTATTATATTCTCCTGAATAAAGTAGATATCTGTAGAAAGACGCCAGTGTAGTGTGTGCGTGTGTGGACCGCACAACTCACAAAAATCCGTTAAATATCAAAATTGGTATTTAAGTTAAGTATCTTCTAAGGATGCAACAGAAGATTTTCAGAAAAATCGTTCCACTTAAATTACTTTATACATTTATTTGAGAGTACAGCTCCAAAAGTAAATGTGTCTAATAAATGTTTAGTATAAGAGCACAGGTTGACATAGCTAGGGAAACTTTGGCCTGTTCTGTGGAACAATGGTTAAGAATTGACAATCAGCTCAACACTACGAAGAGCTGACAATGTTGTTGGCATAAACTTCCGGTTGCTATGCGGAGGACTCATTCTACAAAATTACAACCACAACCAACGAAAGGAACACAATTCCCCAAGACGTGAAACAGGACTGACCACACTGGCAAAGCAAACAAAATAAAATTACATGAAATAAACATAACTAAATATAATTATACAAATAACCCTCCCTTGAGCCCGTCTTTTCTACTAGATCTTCCTCTCTCTTTTTCACCTCCCCCCTTCAAAAAAGAAACATTTAATATAAAGTCATTAACAATTAAAAAAAGAAATAAAAATACCAAACTTGGTATTTAAGAAAAAAAAAACTAGTTCTGTTTGATCTTTCAACAGCTATATTACAAAGATTCCTAATCCAGAGTGGGAAGAAAACATTGGTCTCCCATTGGACAGTCTCTTTTGGAGATGTTACAATAAATGAGAGGACAGAAAAAAGCAGGTAAAAAGAATAGGTTTGAAAAATATAGGTCTGTAAATCATTGAGCCTGAATAGATCTGACAGCGAAGAATTGGATGGTGCAGCAGAACCAGAGCGAGTAAGATACACCTCTAGAATTAGGTGTCCCAATTTTACTGGTAGCCGTAAGAAGAAAGACAAAAACAACAATATATATTGTGCTCGTGTGACTGGAAAACTTACAACAAAAGACCAGATTGGGTTTAGTGCGTAAAATAACTTAGTTTGGACATGCTGCAAATACAATTAAGGACAATATATGTATTTTTTTAATGCAAGAACTGTTATGCATTGAGTGTTATTTTTCTCTGTGGTTTATTTTCTTTGTGTCATTTACACGGTACCGTATACGTTTGGATATTAAAATATTGTTTACATTTTTATTATCTGTTCTTGCATACCAAGTATATATTTTAAAATAAAATAACCCCAGTCAGGTACAAATTTTCGAGATCGGATGTCAAAGAGGTACGGAGTGATACCAACAGTTAAGATATTTATTTGTACTCTAAAATACGAATTATAGCAAAATGAATTTTGGTTTAAGTAGGGAAAAGTTTTGAATGACATGATGAAATTCATTTCAAATATTTGGACATCCTTTAAATGAAACTGTAAAAATCCAATGTGTGACATTCGTACGACCTTTTATATCATTTTTCATTAATTATATAGATATATAAACCATTCTTACGAAAGTATATATTTCCATATATTTCATTTTAAATCAGTTATTTCTGCAAAGAAAGTAGCAATAGTTAAATGTTTTAATATTGAACACTATATACTAGCCTTAAAAATCTGCATTCTTTCAAGAATGTCGCGAGAAAATACTGAATATTGAAAGGACTTGAAGGAATAACAAAAAAGTACTAAACAATCGGAACGGTAAATTACGGATATCTCAGAAATATATTACACTATATAAAAGGTTATTGCAATAAATTGTGGTTTTTAAAAATATCTAAATTTGTTGTGAAGTACATTTTAGTCTATTGCTCATTTTACCCGTTTAAGAAGATTATATAATATTTTCCTTCGAATAAAGAAAATTTCGTAAGCTACTTTTACAAAATACAATATATAAATTTCATATTTATAAATATTTTAATGCATATATGGTATTTTAGTTATATTCTTAGTCATCTTTGAAAAAATAAAATATTTTAAAAAATGTTTCATTTAAAGAAAAGCTATTTGGGATAGAGTGCTCCTGAAATTAGATACTAAGGTACTAAGTTTGGTATATTAATATACGTTTCGTTTTTGAGCTTTACTGTTAACAGGCACACACAGACACGCATGCAGATAGACACATAGACAGACACATATCAGAAGGTACTGTAGGCAGAGAAGTTTATCACTTTCCACAGCGTCAGGCTATCTCAATTCGTTCAGGAGGTTTAAGCAAAAAAAGGGCGGAAAGTGAAAGAGCCAGTCATTTATTATTAATTGATTCAAACATTTTCAACCCAGTGGCAAATACTTTCAATTTCTATTTGTTCTTGATTTTCAGAAGATTGTTATCATTCCGGATATTTGTTTATTGCATATAATAATTACAGTATTTTTTTGCTAATTAGTTCATCTTTTTACTGTGCATAGTTAGGTTAAAACAAATATCACCCACACAGACACTTTTTTCTAAAATGATTTTGGATTCAGGCGTCCTCAGAACCTGTATTTCCGGGGAAATGGCGATATCGGATTTTTGGGTGGAGGAAAATACCCTTCCTACCTACTGTATACATAGTAGAGAAAGTAAGAAGTGATATACAAAACTGGTAGTGTACCACATTTTAAGGTAGCTTAACTGGGATAGAAATAGCATATTAGATCTAGACTTCGACAGCATTATAAGACTTAACATTTTGATGATAAATAACTAAACAATAAAAAAGCTTAGTATGTATTGTATTATAAATTATATAGTTTATTTTATTGAAAGGGAAGTAATTAAATTAAAATCTACAAATATTATTATTCGATTGAATATCTTTATCATTTATAAGTTTGGTTCGATGTGAAACAGGCAGGTAAAGCTTTTTGTTTTGCCTCCAAAATTCAATTTGCCAATCTCTTAAAATAAACAGCTACAGCAATATTATAATTTAATGTTTAGATGTTGTACAGTATTGTGAGGGTAAATTACTTCCAATGACGATAGATCTCTAGCTACGATCAAACCGCATCTTAGCAAGTTTAGTGAAAAGCCCATAAAAGCACCTGTTCTGTTGAGTTGTATGCGAATGGAGGCACAGACAGCATTAAATTAATAGCGATTCCAGAATCAGGTGGTCAAGAGGAAACCGAAATGGGGAAAGAAAAGGAAAGACAGGGAGAGAAGTGTGCGGTGAGGTCGCGGTGAACCGGTGCGCTATATCGACCATCCACAAATCTCAATCACCTCCACACATACACAACGAGGCTGGGCAGTCCATGAATAACATTACTACCTTCCTTCCTTACACACTGGATTTGGCACCAATCCCATAAATGTTGAACAGTTCAGCTCAGCAGGTGGTATCTCTGCTGCCCTCATCTCGCAAGGATCTCAAGAGAATTCTTTACAATCAGGAATTCGGAGACCTCTGGGACATACTAACTATAAGAGGCTTCCTAAAAGATTTTATGGGCTATTCAGAGCTTATATATAAATTCAAATATTAAAATAAATAGCGTAGAAATAATACAAACCCAAAATGTAATAAATCAGGGACTAAGAGAAGGCTGAACTTTATCACCCACTGTTTGTAATCTATACTTAGACGAAGTTGTCAGGAGACATTTTTTCCTGCCGAGTCCAGTGCAGTTGTAACTCTAATGTTTTTTTTTTTTTTTGTGGGAGGAGGTGAAAAGGAGAGAGGAAGGTCCAATAGAAAAGGAGGGACCATATTGGTATTTTTTTATTTTATTTTTTATTGCTTGTTTATGTTTATTGCATGTCATTTTGATGTGTGCACTTCGCCATTGTGGTCAGTCCTATTTCACGTCTCGGGATATTTTGTTCTTTCTTTGGTTGTGTTAATAATTTTGCACAGCAGTGGGATGAGTAAGCCAATAACATTGTCAGTGCTTCGTAGTGTGGAGGTGATAGTCAACAGAGGGACCAACAATATTAGTTGGTAACCTTAAACCGTGTGATAAATGGCTGCAGATTGCCGATAAATTCGGACTTCATCAACTTTCAGCGTTCTTGTCTCAGGAAGCAGAACCAGTCCTGGCTCTTTGCCACAGTCTGATATTCTTTTCCAAGATCCAGTGGAGCCTTCCCGCTACCAACCAAATTACAGTGTTGATGGGGATGACAGCAGACTTTAAATCATTTTAATAATAAAATCCCTGTTGATGCACTTATATTTGATAACCACCAGGTTATAATGGTTCCCTCTCAGAATTATTTGAAAAGAGTCATTTCCAAATTAAAAACGATTGCACAAGACTTTTCTTTAACAAAATTAAAACTTGTTGCCCAGTGCGGTAAAGAAATGCAAAGGACAAAAATAGTGCTGACTGAAAGAACATGTACAATATTTCAATTATCTATGGGTTTCTAGGGTTCATGGGGAGTGAGATACAAACAATAAACTAAAAAGACTTTAATATATTTGTAGTATCCGGAAAGAAATTAATGCTCAGTAATATGGACACTAAGCAAACAATTAAAAGAATGGAAGCTGCAAAAATGAAATATCTACGAGTTGTGGTATATACCCTAATAGATAGAAAATGAAATGAAGATTTTCTCAACGCATTACATATATTTAGTCTCACATTTAAAATGGAATAGTATAGGAGGCTATGAGGAAAAGCAGACCAAGGACTTCCATGGAAGAGATAGATGTAGCAGTAACTCGTAATCTCAGCGCCCCTTTAGGAGGATCGGTACCCAGCGTGGACACGAGGAAAACAGTGCTTATGGATTGCAAAAGTTATTATGTTTCCATTGCCAAAATAAGAAATGAACTTCTTACACACTAGACATTATAACATCTGGGGAATGCGAATTTAAGTTCATGAACAACCTGATGCCTGCCTTTAATTGCCGCTGATGAAAAAAAAAAAAAACAACATCGGATCCAACATTTAGGATTGCATTTAGATTATAACCTAAGGGGTGCCGGTAGAATGCTCTAAGCCTGTAATTTGCTGGCAATAAAAATCCCTTCTTCCGAGAATCAATTCTCTCCAGTAATGGCTGAATCCTGACTGTCTCAACATGCAAAATTCACAATCTGAAGTCCTATAGTTTCTGTGAAAACTTTTTACAGTTGCAAAGTAACCCGATCTATTCGCTGTAAGGGGCGCTTAGGATGTGCAGCTGCAGTTGTTGATTAAACACTTTTGAAAATATTTAGTAATTGTGCACCAAATTGCTGATATTCTTGAGTTTATCGTGCAACAATATGCTAAAAACCATACTGTTGATAGAATATCAATCTCTTTAATTTAATAGGAATGGAGTTTTGCCTCCATCTATGACGAAAACAAATAAGAGAGACAGTATCGATTCGACCAAGGTAAAAGTGAACTAGCGGAAGTGTGAAAGGTACAATAACCTCAAAGTAATTGATTCTCTTCCGTCTGCATTTCGAGAAGATAACGTGTAACTAAATTATTTCCTAAACCAAATTATTCCCTTCGGAGGATAAATCACTGATATCATCGTGTACAATCTAGTTCGTGTCTTTTTATTATATCTAGGTGATCTTTGAACACCAACTGCCAACGTTTACAACAAATGCAAATGTATAGCAACCATTGAAAGGCAGCTTATGGTAGCCGGAACAATGTTTCAAATCATCCATGAGCCGTTCCCCTAGGCTGGCTCTGCTATCCTAAGTGCAGCGACTTCAGGTATAAGTCCCATATCAGATTTGAGTATTAGTTACTGTGAATTGTGTTAGAGTGTGTGTATGTGTGTACGTATGCGTCATATTATACCAGAGCACATAGATGCCAATACATATTATTATGATGTCATTTCGAAATTTGGTGTAGGTCGAAGGAGGATACAGCAGACTAGATAGTAGGCTTTTTAAAGGCGAGTGAGTGTTATATACTTGCTTTGAAACGTCATACTTCTCACTGAAACCAGGAAAACTGAAGAAAGCTACAAATTTCAAAGCAATCGAAAATCACTCTGAAAGTTTTGAGAACAACGAGTTATGATAGGCCAAAACAGACTTCCTAACTTGAGATTGAAGTTCAGATAGTAATAAACATGTACAAGCCTGGATGCGCTCCAACAATGTCCAGCTTCAGCAATGTAAGTTCATGTTACTCCTTATGTTAGGATGAATCTTAATCAAGAGCGTTTCCATGCAATAATTTTCTTTGGCATTAAATTTAGTTTAGGGGAGAGAAAACGCCTTTAAGAACTGCATCAGCTATGTGGTGTTCTGGTCCTTCGCAATTCACAGTTAACTCATGGTTCACCGAATTTAGACGAGGAAGGGATTTCCTCGAAGATAAGGACCACCCAGGACGGTCGGGTACAGTAAATGGATGAAGATGTGATGAAAACAGAATGCAGTTGCACAAAGATTATGCTGCGCATATTATAAGATAAGAATATCTTGAATATTCAATGGTAGCAGTGAGCACCACGTCAAAGATTCATATTTGGAAGCTCTGAAATCCTTGGATCCCCCACCATTTCACTATGAGCAGAAACAAGTACATGTGAATGGTTCCAGGAAATGATATATTAATAATGTGGGAGGTTCCAAAATCACATTGGGACAAAAAGTATTGAAAAAATATAGCTTTTCGTTCTTCTCAGTTAGTGGCCATATTATGACACACTGTCAGTTGCAGATGGTACACAACTAATTGTCTGACACAAGTCTTCAATGAACTGAGAATAATGCTATCTAATGCTTGCCAACATGGAATTGCGTTGCATCACTACCACACTTCTGCTTAAATTGTACTAGATATAATCAAATTTCTTCATGAGTCAGGAGTCAAATACTTATCGCAGCCTCCATAAATAAAAAATCTACTCCCATGCATATTTTCGTATACATATTTTTTCGAGATAAACTATTTGAATCATCCGAAGCTGTGGTAGCTACTTATGAACAATGTACTTGTCTTCCCTCCAAATAACAATGACGTTAGGAATTATAGCAATGGAGTATACTTTGAAAGAAAACAATGATCAGATCTAAATTTTAAAAATTTTATTCTTCCATTCTTAAAACTTTGGAGAGACACTTTAAAAGCATCGTAAATAATTACTGTCATAGAAATATTAATTTGAAACAAATTGTGTGCTTTGATGAAAACTGAATTTTTAGTAAGTAAGTTTTTGTAAGTAAGTTTAGTATGTAAGTTTTTGTCTATCTCTTGTGGCTTACCATTTATACAACAACACTGATACAAAATTCTTTCATAATGAAGAATAATTCAAGAATTATGTAAATTATGTAAGAAAGTTAATTAATAAATACGAATGAAACATATTTTTTCATTTTTAGTTGTTTTGGCTGTAAAACATTACCTTCGATGAAACCTCAAAAACATTTGGGCGGAATACAATACTTCCTTAACCTGATGAGGCAAGTGTTAGGGAAAGTAAAAGCCGGAGAGACGACCAGAGCTGCTAATCGGGTAACGTGGGTGGTTGCGAGAATGGGCAACACCAGTTGAATAATAATAAACTGTTCCTGAAAATAATCACAGTGTTCTAAATGTGCTTAACTTCCAAATTTTTAACAACTTCATGTTGTAGTTACAATTTTCCGTAGTAAAATAACGAGCTTAAGTTACCGTGGTTCACTAAGCTGCTATACGACGAATCCCTTACCAATCACCGGTAAAAGAGTGACAAGTCTAGCGTAACGACTGATGATAATACTTGTAACCATATCGCCTATAAGACAAAAAACTAGAAGGCGCCGCAGAAGTTGCAGTAGAACTTACTGCATTTTGAAAATATGCGTTATTTTATTAAGTCCCATTTACATCATAATTAACCCACCAAAGTTCCTATGTTCTACGTTGCCAAATGTAGCCCTTTATATTAGATCTTTGACACAATCTTCATTCCCTGACTGTTAATCCTAAGTATTCTTTCCCGTTGCCAATTCTTAGAAATTACTTATGTACACTTTGAACAAACCAATGTTTTCGAAGTATTATCTTCCCTGTTATTGAGCTATGAGCTGAATGGATTTTACTGTGATATTCCTTCATTACTCTGACGCGAGCTAATTGCTTTCGCCAACATATCACTTCTTATCTAGCAGCAGAATTATAGCTTGTATATGTTTACAGTATTCATTAATTTTAATATAAAGATATTTATCGCAATTGTTTATCTATTTTCACATTATTTGTCTATAAAATAATCATTAATTTAATATGACATAATTTCGGCATCATCTGGAAGTGACTTTATTTCAAAAGTGAACCCTGAAGTGAACCAAAATGCGGGCTGCTTTTTTTTTTTTTTTTTTCTGTTTCCAAAGTCATAGCTTAGTAAACAATCAGTAAAGATTTCAGCGAGAAATAACTAAAGTAGTATGTTTGCGAAGTTTGTAATGTTCAAGTTCAATAGGCTTGTGTAAAAGTATTTAAGGTTATAATTTATAAGAACGAGACAAAATCTATCTTAGAAATAAAGTTTATATAATTTGGCTATGCCCAAGTGCAGTCTACATGCAAACTAAAATAGGTTACAGGCATTAAAGTCTAGCAGTGTATCTCCGGATTTAGTGTGTGTTTAGCAGCTGAATGTGATTAATATGCATCACATAGAGCGGAATCGCTGGAGAACTGTGAATTATAAGCTTTCTTGTTCCTTTGAGAGCAGATATATCCAAGGGCTTTAATGAAGTAAACAAGCTCGCCCCACCAATGAGTATAAAAGCCATAGCAAATATTTCACTGAACTCGAACTTCTCCCAGAGGATTCCGCTGAGTATTTCAAATCATGTTTAGCGCTTTATTCTTTGGAGACCTCCGTGTGCGCTCTAATATTCCGGAAAGATAACATTCAGAACTGGTCAGAAAATTAATAACAGCACGGACTAATGGGCAAGAAATGGGTACAGCAGCGACGAAGGAAACAAAGGAAGAGATAAACAATCGAGCCTGCAAAACAAGCAGAACTCCAAGTAAATTGGAGAGAATAATGAAACGAGACGGACTGTTCCTGATACCGAATAAAAAGCTGGAAAGCATTAGATTCATTTTAGGGATGTCCAACAAGCTTTATCCATCTTATCTTTTCCCATAAGTGATAAACGCTGAGCATGATTTTACCACAATATTTTTGAATAGGGAAGTAATTAAACATTTATAGTTCTTCAGATTTTTGTGCTTATAACTTTTTTTGGCAAAGAAGTGCAAATGCGGATAAACAAGAAGCATTTATGTTCGACCATCATCATACTTGTTAATAAGAACTAAGTTTTCTTTTATATTATGGACAGCATTAGTTAGGAAAGGTAAATGTGAAGATATAATGGGGTCAAATCATTCAAAAACAGAATCTTTTTTCTCGATCTTCAATAATTTTTATAGAAATTTAGATAATTACATAACGACAAAAGACATTATTAGTGTAATTCTAGGTATGAACGCTAAAATTTGAATTATTTGTTCTAGAATGTTAAAACCATTTCTCAGAACGGACTCATAATGACGTCCAATATCGACTGTATCAGTTCGAGGTAGGTTTGCTGAGCCACGACCGCAGATCTGTGTGTGGTGAACTAGAGTGGCTGGCGCTGCAGTCACGTGACGGACGTACCATTCTGGAAGTACCGGATATAAACCCTTTGGCCGGCCAACCTGTTTTAAGTCTTTTTCGTGGTTTTCCTCGGTCGCAGGTGAATACTGGATTGCATTATTTGACCCATTATTTGGTTTCATCACCACATTTCATTTCCTCCTTCACCTCCATATCAAGCACTGAGATTATCCATCATGGAATTACTATGATCCAGAATTTGCCCAACTACTGACTCAAAGACATTAGCATATTAGTACTTGGAAACTCAGCCAGGTGGCTTAGGCGTTTCGTTTGGGACTGGCATTCGGGACGTCTTGGGCTCGATTCCCGTGGCCAAGCTCTCTGGTGCATGACGTTTTATAGTGGTTTTCTTGGTTTACCAAGCGTATTCTGGGGAGATTTCTTCACTCCCCCGAGCTTACTGTTCCTTCTTTCGTCTCCATCTTTTCATACCAACCAGTTTGTTTCAAGGTTATGAATACCAGCGAGTTTGCGATGGTTGCGCATTTCTATGGTATGAATGCTATCGGTGGTGGGGTGGCGACGAGGTTGTTAGCAGAACTTAGGGATCACAGCCAGTCTAGAGCGTGGGCTCTTAGTGCTCCCCGGGTGGACTCATAGATGAAGAACTGACTATGTTAGGGATCCATCTCGGTGGCTCTTTCCCCGCACTCGGGTTCGACCGCCCGTCAGATATTCTCCTCTCATCCAATTATCCTGGGATCTGACACACAACAAGCCCATTGAGGTTATGTATGGAACCTCCTCCAAAATGTGCCAAACAACCAAATCTGGAAGTCCTACAAAGAAGAGGTAGACCGTTGAAGAAACACTAGGGCACCCGTCGCCAACTCGCTTTATTTTGTGCCAGAGCAAGCAGTCCTGGGTCATGCATCCAGGTAAACACATGGCTTCTGAGGCTGTCGTTCCTTGTATACATAATGCGTCGTGTGTCAGTTTATGTCGGGGACAGAAAGCATCCAACATTCAACCCATCGACTTCTACGTTTATGCCTGCTTAAAATTAATATTTCTTATTTTTAGAAAGTGGGGGAGTAAGTGCTTAGTTTGCAGCAAAGTTATGCACTCTTAAAATTCAACTGGAACGTAACTATACAATCCTTGCAAATAAGTACGACAGTTAACAAGGAGAAAAACTTTCTTTCTTTTTTTCGAATTATGTTCGATCCCAATTAATTAGCAAAATGCCTGTTCATATTCACAGCTATGAATGTGTTCCAAATAAATACATTGATTATTATGCTATTGATGATGCAAAGCGATTACAATAGTATTACCTAAGTTAAAGATTTTGTTGTTTTAATGTGTTAATAGTATAATACTTCCAGTTTTTTTTTGCAACCATTTATGTTATGACTACCAAACCTATGAAAATATGTATATCTTCATATCCGAAGTATAAATACTAATGCAAGAGACATAATAGGGCAATTGTTCTACCAATCATGAATATATAATAGGTGTACTGTTCTATGAAAAGTTGGTTACGAATTTCAAACGTAAAATGTTGCATGTTGCTCAGCTGTAATGATTGCTTTCCGAGCAGTTCACAATAGGCGATTAGCAGGAGCATCGAAAAATTTTCTCTCTTTTTTACTCAAAGGGAAACCAGCTGATACTCCTGAACTAGATGTCCAACTATTTGGAAAATCGTATCAAATGTGTACCACCAAATGTGTTGCGTAATGGTGCCTTTATAGGGATGGAGTGCCATCTTGCCTGAAATAAAAATTCCATTTTTATGATTCTATATTTCTGGTATTAAAAGTTTCTGATACATTTGAAAATATTGCTGTCCATTTACGTTCCTGCTTTGGCTTATCCATTTGTCATTTCTCCACAGAAATAAGGTCTATTACATTGTGATACAATAAACTTTTCGGCATATAATCCCTTGTATATAGTGGTATTTGAATTGTTTTCTGACACTGTTTGTTTCTAAATGTATCTCATTTACTCAGAATATTTTTTCAAACATCTAAAGTTGTTATAATATCTATTAATATTTTCAAAACAAAATAACATGAAAAGGATTGTTTTCTTCTTTGAACTTAAACAAAATATTTTATAGGTATAGTGCCGAACTTATCTGCTCTGTATTCGTCACACAATTAAATTACTCAAGGTGATACGCTTTGCAAATTTATTAGTACTATAGCCTTTATATTCAGAATATACACGAACTCAAGTTCATCTAAGCTTAGAGCAGCAGTCACTTGTTAATTTTGGTGTATCAGTTTTCTGAAACTGAAACTTTTTTTCCTTCAAATTTGCTAATCGTTTTACGAAATAATTTTAGAGATCAGGGAACCTATCATAATCTGAGATGATTTTCAGTACTGACTATTGGATTCTATATAATATCCCCTCTTACTAACCGTCAAGTTTTACGCAGGTCTTATTCATCAGAAATCCAAGGCACGATATATCAGCGAGAACTTTCGAAGATATTCAGTGATAAAGGTTGTTGAAATGCTAATAAACTTGGAATTAATCTAGGTAACTGTTTACAAATTGTTTTTGGGTAGCTGTGTTTGTCAGTCGTAGCTATAAAGCATGAAAATCATCACTCTCATGCATTAAAAACAAGAAATGGGGAGAAGCAGCGTTTAGAATGTAAAGTTTATAAAATATTTTCCATGCATTTAAAATATTCATATATTCACTATTTGGGTTTTGTACCGCGCAGTCAGAGGAATTAATTTTCATGATAATAAAATAAAAATTGAATACATTCATGGTTATGTAGGCCCCGAAAGAAATATACTCCAATAGTATATATAGGTAGTTATTGATTCGGCAAAGTTTATTACAATAATGAAGAGAGTTAAACACAGCAGTGTGTGTGATAGTGGCAACGACCTCTGTTCTCAAGTAAATGTGAATTTACTTCACCTCTTACGGTTGCTGCTCTTCAAATACTGTTCTTTAGAATCAAATAATATCACACTATTTGGTAACAGCGAGACGAAACTAATTACTGTCAATTAATTCAAAATCTTCTCGGGCTTCTAACCAGGAAAAAACTTGGCTTGACACCTGTTAGAAGCCCGAGAAGATTTTGAATTAATACGTCGCCAGGAAAGCTTCAGTTCTTATTTTAATTACTGTCACTTGAATAGTAAACAACACAAAACTATAATTATCGGTAAAGAAGTCCATCTTAGTTGAGTCAACGAAATCAAACGCCATGGGGGTATACTTAAGGATGTATTTGATTTAAATCCTTTCAGTTGAAAACATTGCAAGGTAAGTTGACAGGAAAATAATGCACATAAGAAAGTAAATTACACAACCATGTCATAGATGACTTATTAAAAATCAATGACTCTTTAAGAGTTTAGAAAACTAATCAGTAAAATAGCTTTCAAGACAAAATTCTTCCATTCTTAATCTTTAAAAGCATTATGACAATTTTGATTAAAATATAACAAAAATATAACTGGTACTCTGAATTTTATATTGCATACCCTTTAAGTAATTTTTACACCGGTAACATTTTGCCAAAGGGGAAGCATAAAAAACAAAAGCTTTCTAGTAAAATTGTGTGCTGTAAAACACACACAATCGTTTATATGGTGCTTTATAAAATGTAGCGGAAAACCTTCCTTCGTTCATTTTTAAAAAAAGACGTTCTTGCTATAGCAAAATCACTGCAAACTCTCTTATAATAATTGTATACTAGGTGCACGTGTGATTTGGAAAATAGTTTCTTAAATTTTAGGTATTTTCAGTTTGAAATCAGGCACCTGTTTTCACAATGTGGGAGGGGTCATTTTGAAATGGTCATCATTAGACATAGTATGTGTGCTACAAATAGGATTATCACTATCATCATCAGCAGCAGCATCGAAAACTGGGATTTAAGATAAAATTAGTGGGATAAACTGTGCACAAAGCTAAAATCAGGCACGCTCAAGTCAGCGTTAATTGAATCCAAAGCTCATTCCAAAAGCCAAGCCTCTGGCTCGTATTGGGAGAAGGTTACCTCTCTGCAACAGACTTTACTGCATGCTTCGTATGAAACCGATTTGTGCATAGAGTTCACGATTTAGGCGAGGTTAGGAGACGAATACAAACGCGGCCATCAAATTGGAAAATTAATAACCAGCATTATGCTGACAAGAACGATCTTCCTGAGAGCAAATGCTCAGCATATTTAAGAATGCACGTTTCTAATTACACATTAAATCCTATTTCATTCAAGCTTCATAATTCCATTTCTACAGTAATTTACTAACGGTGTATGTATGTAAGAGGAGGCAAGTACCATATTTATTTGAGTTATGCACTAATAGTTAAGCCAATGCACAAAATATATGAACTATGCCTAACATACAGGACATTAGGGGTATGCATAGAGATGTTTTAATAAACAGTACCTTAATGTGTATCCATGTCGGCGTGTTAATTGTTTTCCCCCTTCATTTAATAGCTTCCATACACCAATCACATCATTTACTACCTGACGTGTTTTACGTGATCTCAAGTGCTCGGTGAAATGAACAACGCCTTTCATTTTTTACAATGTAAAACTTGCTGACCTAGGTATTCTGGGATCATTGGCCTTGCAAAATAATTCAAACTCAGTTCCGATACCACATTCGTTATGTTGAGACTCACCCACTCAATGTTATGACTTGTGACTCGCGGTCTCAGGGAAAATAAACACATTTTATGTGTGCTACGCCTATTTGGAGGTGATAACCAATTTGCAAACACACTACCCTTAATAAATACAATTTAAGTCCGCAAATGAAGGAAATATTGTTGGAATGCTCTTCATTACTCTGTTCTTAATTACCAATACAAATATCTGCGTGTTTACCTGTAACAACCTGGACAATTTGATATTATCTACAGATATGTATATCTAAATCTTTTCAGCAATATACCAACAAGATTAAATAAATAAGTCTACTATAAAATAGGAAGTTTCTTGGGTCTAATATATTCTTTAAAGTTAATTACATAATTTTATAATTTTTAAAGAATATATATTAGAATAAAAATATTTTAGGTTGGTCCCGTAACTTATGGACTAGAGCACCTGCCCGATATGTGAGGGTTTCCGGGTTCGAGTCCTGGCTGGGGTGGAAATTTTCTCCAGCCAAAATTATTTTATATCCTCCCCAGATGCTGGAAGTGTGAATACGTGTGTTGATGTATACAGGATATTAAGTAATATTTCACCAAAGTTTAACCCATCAATAGTAAACGAGTGAACATCAATATCATGAGCAATTGTTCCAAAGCAGAAGCCCTCGATATGAGTTAGATACTAAAGGTGGCATATAAATGGAACAAAAAAGCATTTTAAAGGTTAAACAAAAAAGCAAAGTCAAAACAAGTTTTATAAAAGAGATTTTACTTTCCCTTCACACACTACACATAGAGAAAAGAGAGGGTATTTTAATGCACTAAAAAATTCGATACTGAGATTTCACCGAAAATGCATGTTTTACGATAGCCTAATCAAAAAAAAAAAAAACTTTAGAAAAATGTCCATCAGATGTGTCTGTCTGTGTGTGCGTATATGTGAGTTGTGTGTGTATATGTGTGTGTGTGTGTGTGTGGGCAGCATAGCTCAAAAACGAAAAGTCCGTTAAATACCAACATTGGTATTTATGATCAGCATCTTCCAAGGATCCGACGCGAAGATTTCCAAGAAAATCCCCCCACCTTCAACTACCCTTTACATGGAAAATTTTTCGAAAATTTTGAATATCTCAAAAATGGCTCTTACGATTTTGATTAAAAGTATGTAATAAAGATATTCACATGACAAACAAAATGTATATCTTGAATCTTCTGGAAATCGCCTCTTTATTGTGTATGAATTTTGCGGACTTTTGCATAACTGGTAAACCGTAAGAGTACACAAAAATTGTTTCGTGGAGTTGACCGTTTTTGAGGTATTTCTTGCTATTGCTTTCAGTTTTAAAATACTTATACTTTTCTCATACGTAAGCTTGTCAACTCCTGGCTACGCAAATAATCGATTTCAATCCCATAGCGACCTCATTGTGAAACATTTGACAACCTCTTTAGCCTAGTGTATTCGCTTATTTAACTTCTACAGGAACTAAATACTAAGAACTAAGTTTCTGCTAATGCTTATCTTGATTAGCATGAAATAGAAGAATAAGCTTATTAACAATTATTTGTTACAGAGATATAGAGAAAGACATGTGAATGGAACACATAAGATTTTTTACTACTATGTCACCGCAGGGAATGGCACTGGTGATACATGAAATGAAGATGGAGTGCCGGTGGAATCGATGCGCCGCTTAGTCCACCACAAATCTCAGATGGGGTCGCTAGGTGAGAGACGAGCGGTCTAACCACTCGGTCACTGCGCGACCCTTTTAAAAGAATGATTAATTCCGCACTATGTGTAGAGTTCAATGCTGAATTGCAAAGAAACAGGATTTAAGAATTCCAGAAATATCGGCAGCACTAGTTAATAGAGCTGATAAACGCTCTACTAGAGAAGATACAATAAGAAACCAATATACCCAGGAGAAGTTAGGAGTCTATAAAGTTATACGGCATACAAAGTTGCAAGAACGTAAAGGGAAGGGCACATGGGAGGATAGCACACGGGATGGCATGCGCTGCTCTTGTCAGAAAAAATGTGGAGAAATGAAGTTATCGGTGAAATAGAAACAGAATGCGTGACCTAAAGGAACCTCGAGTATTTTAAAAGAAAGTTAATATTGAGTAAAGGGAGTGTTTTACCTTCATTGTGTTTACGGAAAAGCCTTCGTAGCTGACTAGAAAGCAAATCTAACATGTTCCACCTTTCGGCAAACTATACTTACATAAGATTATTCTTCTATCTACTTCACACTATTCAAGATAAAGATTAGCAGAAAGACTTTTTACCTAGTTGCTTTAAGTAGAAGGAAATAAGGAGATACAAAGGCCAAGGTGATCATCTATTTTTTTTAAAACCTGCTCGTTATTTGATGCATTTGAAGTTCGGTTTTCTTTGCATAGCTAGGAGTAAAACAAAAGAGGAAGGAAACGAATGACAACTTCCTGTTTGAGAGATGTATACATATTTTAGGATTAAAAAAAAAAACAAGAAATATCTCGTAAATCGTGAACTCAAAAAAAAAAAAAAAAAAAGAAAGAAAGAGAGAATATGAAATAAACTGTTGGTTTTTAACGAGATCTGCAGTTTTTTTTTGTAGCAACTTTTTCTATCTTTTAGGTTTACAAGTTATGCAAAAGTCAGAATGAAGACGACTTCAGAGACTATTCCAAAGAAGGTCAGGATTTATTCTATTTGCCTGTAAATATCTTTAATATATGGTATATTCTCCTTTGAGAAAATCGAAAATTTTGAAAAAAAAATGTTTCATGTAAAGGGTAGTTCAGGGTTGGAGTATTTTCCTGAAAATCTTCGTGTTATGAGGCAATCATGTTTGGTATTTAATAACCTACATTTTGTTTTTTAGTTTTCGTGTTCACGGTCTCACATACAAAAAAACAAAAAAAACAAAAAAACACACACACACTACACACAATTCCTTTTTGGTTATAGAGAACTCTAAAGCGTGTAATTTCCAGTGAAACTCGGTATCGATTTTTTGTAGAAATGCAATATGTATAATGCACGAAATAATTTCCAGATTCATACATCGTCATCCCCTCCCAACATTTAATTTCAAAGCAACATCTCCCACTAGATTTGATAAAGCAGTGAATAAGGATATAAAGGTACAAATCCTGCTATAATGGCAAAAATCTTATGTGTTATACTCACATGACTTTCTATAGCTGCTCTACAAAACTCCTACAAAATATTATTCTTCTTTGTACACAATGCTAATTAAGATAAATGTTAGTATACTGTTATTACTTAGTTCCTTATAAGTTGAAGGGAATAAGGGAATGCGCTATGCTAAAATGATTGTTAAATGTTTTAAAAGCTATCGTTATGCGATTGACATTGCAAATCACTTCTTTGCTTGGCCAGGAGTAGAACAAAAGAAAAACAGACACTTCCTGTGTGAGAAAAGTTTAAGAAACCAATAACAATGAATATCTCGAAAACGGTTACCTGACAACAAAAACGTAAAGGATAAAAATTGTGTTTTTTATCTTGAGGTACATTTTTATGTAGTACGTTTTTTCTATCTCTTACGGTTTAGCAGTTAAGCAAAATTCAGCAAAATTCATCCAGAATAAAGAGGTCTTCAGAGACTATTCACAAAAAGTTCGAGTTATACATTTTATTTCAGGCATAAATAGCTTTAATATACGGGATTTTAATTAAAATCGTTAGAGCCATTTTTAAGAAAATCAAAATTTTCGACATTTTTTCCATGTAAAGGGTAGTTTTTGGTGGGGGGATTTTTTTTGAAAATCTTCGTGTCGCATCCTTGGAAGATACTAAACCGAAATACCAAATTTGGTATTTAACGGTCATTTTGTTTTGGGGCTTTGCTGTCCACAGACACACAAGAGACAGACAGACACACACATACACGGACATTTTTTTAAAAATGCTTTTTTTCGGACTCAGGGGACCCCAAAACATATATTTCCGCTGAAATCTCGGTATAGAATTTTTGGGTGCATTACAATAGCTTCTCTATCCTTATGTACATTGTACATATGGGGCTAGAGAAAGTAAAAACATCTCTTTAGTAATAGCATCACTATTTGTAAATGGAAAATAACTTTGGAACGCGGAGTTTATTCATTCGTTGCCTATACTCTCTCCATCTAATTCTGTAATGACTTATTACTTTCTCTGTGCGTACTATGTACATAGTGTATAGAGATGGTATTGCATTGAACCCAAAAATTCGATACCGAGATTTCACCGGAAATACATGTTTTCAAACCACCTGAATCCAAAAAATGCATTTATAGAAAAATTTCCGTGTGTATGTCTCTGGGCAGCATAGCTCAAAAACGAAAAGACCGTTAAATACCAAACTTGGTATTTAAGTTCAGTATCTTCCAAGGATGCGACACGAAGATTTTTAAGAAAATCCCCCCACCCCCACTACTCTTCACATGGAAACATTTTCGCAAATTTTGATTTTCTAAAAAAATGGCTCTAACGATGTTGATTAAAATATCATATATTAAATATCTTTACTTGAAAAATAATATGTATATCTTGAATTTTCTGGGAATAGCCTCTGAAAACTACTTTATTCTGGATGAATTTCTCGGAATTTTGTGTAACTGGTAAACCGTAAGAGATAGACAAAAACTTACCACACAAAAAATGTAGAGCACATTAAAACACACAATTTATGTTATATACATTTTTTTCGTGGAGTTGATCGTTTTTTAGATATTCCTTATTTTTTGTTTCAGCCTTAAAAACTTATACTTTTCTCTTACAGGAAATTGTCAACTGCTATCCATACAAATAAAGGAACTTCAGTCACATAGCAACCATCTTTTGCTATCACTTTAACCTATGTTACTCCCTTATTTCGCTTCTACTTACAGCGAAGCAAGTAATAAGACCATTTCTGCTAATTTTTTTCTCACTTAGCATGAAGTAAATAGAAGCATAAACTTTTTAACAAAAATTTATTCAAGCGATATAGATTAAGTCATGTGAATGGATTACATCAGATTTTTTTTTAATTGTTTCACTTATATATCCCCCTTTAACATCTAAGGTAATATCAGGGACTTTTACTTAAGAAACAACTCGTTGATTGGAGGTTCTTGAAAGTAGGGTTTTAACTATTTTTACTTTCTCTATACGTATTATGTACATAGTGTATAGAGAAGGTATTGCACTCCACCAAAAAATTCGATACCGAGATTTCACCGGAAATATATGTTTTAGGGTCCCCTGTAACCAAAAAATGTATTTACAGAAAATAGTCCGTGTGTTGTGTGTTTTTTTTTTTTTTTTTGGTAGTGTTTAACGCCCGCTTTAACTACTAATGGCACCGCAGGCGGTGACACTGATGATACATGAATGATGATGGAGCACCGGTGGAATGCGATGGCGGGGGAAACCGGAGTACCCGGAGAAAACCCGCCCCAGCGCCGTTTTGTCCACCACAAATCTCACATACGGTCGCTTGGGATCGAACCCCGGCCGTCTAGGTGAGAGTCGAGTGGTCTAACCACTCGGCCACGGCGCGGCCCTGTGTTGTGTGTGTCCGTGTGTCAGTGTGTCCGTGTGTCCGTGTGTCTGTGAAAACGATAACTCAAAAACGAAAAGTCGGTAAAGTACCAAACTTGGTATTTAAGTTTAGTATCTTCCAGGAATGCGACACGAAGATTTTGAGAAAAAGCCCTCCCACTCCAAACTACCTTTTACATGGAACTTTTTTTCGAAAATGATTTTCTATAAAAATGGCTGTAACGATTTTGATTAAAATATCGTATATTAAAGATATTTAGCTGACAAAAAAATGTATATTTTGAATTTGCTGGGAATGGTCTCCGAAGACTATTTTATTCCGGGTCAATTTTACGTTATTTTCCCTAACTGCTAAACCGTAAGAGATGGACAAAATTTACTGTACAACAAATGTAAGCACTTTAAAACACACAATTTATGATATATACATTTTTTTCGTGGAGTTAATTGTTTTTGAGATATTCCTTGTTTTTGGTATCAGCTATAAAAAACTTATACTTTTCTTATACAGGACTTTGTAAACTCGTGTCCATACAAACAAAGGAACTTCAGCCACATAGCAACTAGCTTTTGACTATCACTTTAACCTATGGTACTCCCTTATTTCGCTTCTACTTATAAGGAAGCAAGTAATAAGACTATTTCTGTTAAGTTTTTCACGATTAGCATGAAGGAAATAGAAGCATAAGCTTTTTAAAAATAATTTGTTGCAGAGATGTACAGAAAGTCATGTGAATGCAATACTTCAGAATTTTTTAAACTCTGGCACATTCACTCTCAAATACATAATTCCAGACTTTGTGGGGGGATACGGAATGTTTCCTTTAGAGAAAAATTCCCCGCCTCAACCGGAATTCGAACCCGGGACCTCAGTGTGGGAAATCAGCTCGCTGACCTCTCGACCACGGAGGTAGTCAATGTAATTATTTGTATAGAAGAACTATTTGTTTTCTTCTCTTTTATTCCTTAATCGTCCTTAAAAACCTTATCTTGTGATATTTATTACACTAAAAGCTACTTTATGTATAACCTAAGCTGCATATATGTACAATAATGTAAAAACAACCGGTTTTCTTGATTTCTCTTGTTTTCCTCTTGAATGTTGTCACCAAAGTACCATATATATGTTGAAACTTGTTAATTGTATTATTTTAATCCTCATTATATTAGTGGTTCCTGGATTCTCAATAATTAAATTCTTTAAATTACTGTAACCATGATTGCTGATAATTGTTTATATCACATATATTTAAGTTATTTTAAAAACTATAGAATTTCTATCTGAAACCCACTGGCCTGCTTAAAGAACTGCATAAGTTATTTTCTTCTTATTGTTATTATTACGAACATTATTATTTTAAAGAGTCTCTCATCTCTGGTTATAGTGAATAAAACGCAGTTTTGTGTTATTATTACAAAAACTACAAGACCGGTGAATTCATATGACTGACATCTCTGTGAAGTTAAATTCCATGGATGTTGGACAGCCCTTGTGTGGTCCGGGGATTGTGGGGATGAGAGAGGAAGATGGACCACGGAGTAACGCTTTGAGTCGACTGGAAAGCGTATCCAGCAATAATGTGATACGTGCTTCAGACTGTATCCGGGGAATTCAGTGAGCTTGTGTGTGTGTGTGTGTGTGTCATGGCCGTGGAAAACAGACACATGAAGCGAACTTCTGTTTGTTTCACCCTCTATCCGATATTTCCCTCAACGTTAACAAATAAAGTTTCAGTGTTAAATCAAATGTCAATAAAATATCTTTGGATTCCACTCAACTGCCTTTCAGCAGAGTGAATGTAATAGAACATCCAGTGAAACCGCATCCCCTCACGTTTCTCGTCCTGCTTTACGTGGTGGTGTCATTAACATCACGACTATTTTTGCATTTATACTGTACCATGATTGGCATGTACAGAAGTATGAAATAATTGCAAAAAGTAAAGTTTAGATTATTTGTTGGTTTTGTTGCTACTAGATATTTATGTATGCAATATACTGAAGCTTTAATAGCTCATATAATTTTACACGAATCAGAACTAAGCGAATGTTTAATCGAAAAAGTGGAATAAAACTACAGAAAGCTAACTTTTGATTTCGTAGCACCAGACTCATGGAAATACTTTTGTACTTGGGGAAATAAGTATCTCAAAGGTACTTTAGATAGCTATTGTCAGCTTAGTTTATTATATCAGTACTTTCTGTGAAAATTCAATACCATGCTTGAAAATTAAACAAAAACCATTTATTCTATGACGTATACCTATATTCGTAGTCGGAAATAGGATATTTCAAGAAAAATTGTTACTAAAATTAAATTATTACTGGAGAACAAATGAATACTAAGTCAACGTGACAAATGAAATGCATTTTGTAACTAACGCTGAATAGAATTTGAAATCAAGTTTGCCTGACTGGAAAACCTGAAGTTAGAAAGAATGCGGACCATTTTTTTTTTTTTACAATATTACATTTGTTTTAAAGCTGTTCTGCTTAGCAGTAGCTATTTACGAAAACTAGCCGTTCTCTTCCCCACGTAAGCTAATTACTGATCACAACTGATATGTGATTCTTCTACCTTTCACCTTGACGGCCCGGGTTCAATCCCATGCGACCGCATGTGAGATTTGTGGTAGACAAAACGGCGCTGGGGCGGGTTTTCTCCGGGTACTCCGGTTTCCCACACCATCGCATTCCACCGGTGCTCCATCACCATTCGTGTATTATCAGTGTATAAATTCTGAATTTTGAAGATAAAAAAATCCTCAATCACTAATTTGATATCATTTTTGGCAAACTTTTTTTATTAAGTTAAGTTAGAACTTCTTTTATAGTAATTTTATAGTAAGTGAGGAAAAACGTAAGAATATTAAAGTATTACATTTTTTTTATTTCAATCTAAGTCAACAATTAAAACAAAATTAAACGTTTGTCGAAATCTCAAAGTTTTGTCCAGTAGAATGCTTAAATGCCTAGTGTAATGGATTATTATATTATAATTTTGGAATTACCTAAAACATTAAAAATTGTTGATGCTAAAATGTGTTGCGGTTATTATTCCATAGTTGCTATAATTACTAATTTATTGAATAAAATATTAATGACTAATAGCGTAACAGCATTTGTTAAAGAAAATATCGCCATCCCTCTTTGAGAATCCCACAGTAAAATTGCTGTTGCTAGAATGTGTTGCCGTGTTGCTTCATAGTTGCTATAATTGCCGCTTTTATTGAATAAAATATTAATGCAATAATCGAGCATCAGCAACTATTAAAAAGATTGTCATCCATAGGTTGAGAATCACACATTGAAAGTACCATCTTCACGCAACATAGCGCGCCGCCACAAATCAAAACTTGCAAAAAAATAAAATTAATTGTGCGTATCTTTAGTGGTCGTTTGACAAGCAAGTACTTTCCGAAAACATGACTTCCTGATCTGAATCACGCCTCTATGGGGGTGATAACATGGCCACTATAATTTTCCTCAATAAAAGGTTTAATAAACAGTATAATGGAAATAACATAGGCATTTTACATAATATTATATCATAACTTAACGCAACAAAGCGCCTTTTATGTCCTGAAAGCTTTGTTGGCTTCTTTAACTTACAAATCAGAAACAAATATTTTTTACTTTTTTTACATGTGCTATGTACACATTAGGTAGAGAAGGTATTGTATTCCACTACATTTAAAAACCAATGTATGCTTTGTGTGCCTTGAAACCAAAAAATCACTTTTAAAAAAAGGCCATTGTTTGTGTTTGTTAACAGCGTAACCCAAAACGAAAACATTCGGTTAAATACCAAACTTGGTATTTAAGTTTAGCACAAATTATCCTTTACATGGAAACATTTCGAAAATTTTGTTTTTCTCAAAAATGGCTATAGCGATTTCCATTAAAGTTCCATGTATTTAAAATATTTACATTAAAAACAAAAGGTATATCTTGATGTTTCTGGGAATAAGAATGAAGAATTCTGGACCACCTATACCGGTGAACCGTAAGATATACACGCAAACTTACAATACAAAACATGTAGCTCTAGTTAAAACACAACATTTATATCATTATACATTTTTCTGTACAGTTAACTTTTCCTAGGTATTCTTTATTATTTGTTTAAATTTTAAAGCACTTAAACTTTTCTCAAAAGACAAGTATGTTTCAATTCAGCTCTCTTTACTTCTGATTTTTGCGAAGAGAATAGAATTTTAATTGCTTCATATAGCGACAGCTTTTAAAGTATTGGACTACATTTTTAGTCTGGTGTGTTCCCTTATTTTACTTTCCTATAAATAAGTAATAGTAAGTCCATTTCTGCCAACGTTTATCTTGATTAGCATAGAAGAATAAGCTCTCCTGTATAAAAACAATATTACAGAATAGGTAGAGAAGATCATGTGGATGTAACACGTAGGATATTTTAATCCTATAATCTTTGCTTCGATTCAATTAGGATTTAGAAATACTATTTTCATGAATTTTTCTGCTCACTAGGGGCAGAAAGTGAAAAACTATAAAAATTAGAGTTTTAAATGATCTACATCAAAATTAAAAAACAAAAAATGCGACGTGTTCCTTTCACATGGTTTTTCTCCACATTTTCGTAACAAATTATTTTTAAAAATCTTATTATTCTATCCAACTCATTAAATCGAGAAAAACATTAGCAGAGATGTTCTCATTACTTAGTTCCTTATAAGTAGAAGGGACATAAGGAAATACCCCAGGCTTAAGCGATAATCAAATATTTTAAAAACTGGTTGCCATGTGGATCAAATCCTTTTTTTTTTTTTTTTTTTTTTTTTTTTTTGCATTGCCAGGAGTTGACTAATTCCTGTATGTGGAAAGTTTAAGTATTTTAAAACTGAAGCCAAAAACTTTGTCAACTTCACGAAAAAAATATATATGACATAAATTGTGCGTTTAACGAGATCTACATTTTTTGTGCAGTAAGGCTTTGTCTATCTCCTACGGTTTACTAGTTATGCAAAATTCAGCAAAATTCCTCCAGAATAAAGAGGCCTTCAGACGCTATTCCAATAAATTAAGAATATACGTTGTACTTGTCATCTAAATAACTTTAATATGCGATATTTTAATCCTTGGAAGATAAACTTAAATAACAAGTTTGGTATTTTAGCGACTTTTCATTTTTGAGTAATTGTGTTCACAGGCACCCGGCCATACAGGATCTTTTTCTAAAAATTGTGTTTTTGGATACAGGGGACCCTAAAACGTGTATTTCAGGTGAAATGTCGGTATCGAATTTTTGGGTAAAGTGCAACACCTTCTCTACCTACATGCCATGTAGTATGAAGAGAAAATAATGCGTGATACAAGATCAAAGATCACGCTATATTGATATGGATTCAAGAAGTAAACATCTTCGGTGATAGTACTAAAAGTAAAATAAAAGTTCATTGTTTTGTAATAATCTTACCGAATATCCCTCTTGCTCATGTTTTTTTATGGGGGTAACTTAATAGCGTATTCAAACTGTTGCTTGTTGCTATTAGATAATTATTTCTCAACTTGAAGTCTCGAAAATATATCATTACAACGAGAAGAGGTAAACCTCAATTGTATTACCAAAGAATTATTATATTGTCACTCGTGGTATTATAGATGTTTCAAAATGACACGAGCTGAACTGGAATGGTCAATACTGATTGGTTGGCGCATATTCTGCATTCTACCGTGCATACTTTTGGAGAATGAATGGTGTGTTGAACAAGCCATATTCTCAGAGTCTGCTCCCACAAAAAATCTAAGTTTTTCAAACCCTAAGTATTAAAGTTGAAGTGACTTTTGAAGAACAGCAGTTCTACACGAGTACTTTAAATTCGCTGAAAAATGTCCAAGTAATGGACGGATACTTGGGAGACCTGGTGTGGCGGTATTCGTGTCACGACCTGCAGGTCCTCAAAACCATGCTTACGTAAGCAACGACCTGCGACCCCTAGCTGTACTGAATTACGGGAGTGTACAGTAATTACTTTGAAAATCTCTCATGTGACGTCAAAGCGGACGCCTGTCGTCCTGGGGAGCATTTCATTACCTCTGACCTTTTATGGCAATGTTTGTTGTGCTTCTTGCCCAGTTTACATGTTACTACCGACATAGGCCGGTGATTAAATGTTTCGCAAACATTAACCTCCACCAACCAAGAGTCATCGGTTCAAATGCTGTCGATGATGCGTGTCTTGCATGCTTAGTGTGATCGGCATCGAGTTAAATCTGAGTGATTCAACTGTTCACAAAGTGGGTTTCGATGCAGCATCATCGGTTCGAGCCCTTCTCATTCATTACCTTAATTAAATGTGTAGTTCAAATTAACTACTAATCCAAGGGTTAAAAATAATAAAACATAAAGCTGGATGAGTGTTTGACATTCTCGTCTTGAAGCTGTGGATATAGCAGCAACCTGTAGCATACTCTCAACAAAAGCTATTTTTGAAAAAAAAAAGTTAAAGCTATAAAACAAATGCGAAAACCACATGTCACACCAGATCTAAATATTATTAAAATTCAAACTATAATCACATACTGCTATATGTTCACAAACACAGCGTTCCTTTCTAGTAATGGTTAGCTCTTGAATGCTTCTCTACTGAAGTAATTATTCATTTTGATTCAACTAGCAGTTCACACACTTCATAGTTATAGGATTCATAATAATAAAAAGTTCCCTGTATCTGTAGTCGGGGTAGCAAATCTGCCTTATATTTAAGAGGTCCCGAGTTCAAATCTCGGCTAGGGTAAGTTATCCGCATAGGAAGATTTTGTGTTGAACCATTTTAATACAGAACTTACCTGAAGTTATAAATGTGCCAAGTAAAGACATATTATGTAAAAATGAAACCAACCAGACAAGAAAAGCGTTGTGGGGGTTAAAAGAATGAATTTTAATGCATAAGCATCAAATGAGTTGTAGGAGTTTAAATAATTTATTTTAAAGAAACCTTTCAGTTGAGATTTTGAGTTGAAACTTGAGAATATTAATCTTAAAACACACACACACACACACACACACATATATATATATATATATTTATATATATATATATTTATATACATTTTGAAGATTTTAACTCACATCAAAGCACCTGGTCCGCTTAAAAGAATAACGTTGACACTCATAAACATATATTATTAAGTGCAATTAATAAGTGAGTTGCAGCATTGATGCTTTACGACTTACGACTACTCAGATCATGATTAGTATCCTAACAAAATCATAAAAGCTAAACGCCATAATCTGATAGCACTAGAAAAAACTTTCACTCTCTCAACCTGTTCCACATACAAATTATTCTTATAAAAGTGTATTCTTTTATACGTTTCAAGCTAATCGAGATAAACTTTAGCAGAAATGGTCTTATTACTTGCTTCCTTGTAATCAGAAGGTAAATAAGGGAGTACACTAGACTAAAGTGGCCGTCAAATCTTTTAAAAGTTAATCGTTTTATTAACAACTGAGGTTTAATTCACTTTGCATGACCATCAGTAAAAATCTTACTTCCCATTTGAGAAAATTTCGGTAGTGTAAAATTGAAACCAATAACAGGAAATATCTAAAAAGAAATGTATATAACATTAATTATATGTTTTAACGACGTTTACATTATTTGTGTAGTAAGTTTTTGTTATCTCTTACGGCTTAACAGTTATGCAAAATTCATTCAGAATAAAAAGGTCTTCAGACCCTATTCCTAGAAAATTCAAAATATATATTTTATTTGGAATGTATATATCATTAATATGCGTTATTTTAACGAAAATGGTTAAGCCGTTTTTGAGTATAACAAACTTTTGAAAACATTTTCCACGTAAAGGGTAGTTTAGGGTAGGGTGATTTTATCAAAAGTCTTCGTGTTGAATCCTTGGAAGATATTAAACATAAATATAAAATTTGGTATTTCACGGTTTTTTGTTTGTTTTTGAGCTCAAAATATATATTTCCGGTGAAATATTAACAAAAAAATTTTGGGTGCAAATCAATACCTTTTCTAGCTACTGCGTACATTCTACATATGTGCTAGAGAAAGTAATAATACAGCTAACGAGGGGCAAATAAATGTTTGGAGCGTTGACACAAGCACTGTAGGAAAAATAATTAAATTGTATCAAAGAGCTTGCAAGCCCAAAGATAATGAATAATGGCGGTCTTCGCTAAGTGTCCAGCTTTGGTGCCTTGTGGCGTAGCGGATCTCGGGTTCGCGGCCCACCTATGGCATGGGTATTTTTAGCGTGTTACTGTTTTTGTGTTCTAAGTCATTCTCTCTCATGTGAAGGCCAATATGTGTGAAAATAAGAACTATGCAATTATGAGCGAGACGTTCAAGAATAGTCTATTTCTTCGCCCTTGAATAATCCAGTTTCAAGACAGTGATTAAAATGTTACACAGCCTGGCGTACATTACTCCCAAAGTGTGAAATCCTTCTCCTACTTCCCCTAGCCTCCCAAAAACACAGCGAGGTGTAGGTGTGTAGTTGCCGATCAGCTTTAATAAATCCCAAGCCCGCCGTTGCTAGAGAAAACGGGTTTCACTTGGCGCGTGTCAGTCACCATTATAGGCAAGGAGAGGACGAATTTTGCTCACACTTTGGGAGTAATGTTCGCCAGGTCTGTATTAGAGGAATATAAATTATGCTATACAGCGTAGAAAGTGACCTATGATTACATGCACACCAGAGAGAGAACCTATACATACAAAAAAGGAGAAAGAGAGTGTAGCATTTCTGCTAATGTTTATTTGCATCAACATGAGTTGAATAAAATAATGCGCTTTTGAAAGAATAGTTTGTTGTAGATTAGGTAGAGAAAGTCACGTGGATGGAATATAACATTTTTTCAACTGTAACATAATTGTTGGAAAGAATGAAGATAGATTTTCAGTTGCACTCCCTAGAAAGGGTCCTTTTATGTGACACTGAGAGTAAAATTTGATTAAGATGGATTAAAATATCGAAAATCGTATTTTAATAGCAGAAGCTTGTTGAAATTTTTGGGAATTCATATAGAATCAACATTTACCTGCTCTCTCCTTTGCTTAGAACTCTACAGTCATTTAAGCATTGTACAATACATCTTACACCTAACATAACTCCATGGCACGACAGCTCACGGTGAACCTTGGCCTACCGCCCGGCCGCTGCGTCCCCCATCTCGGTCCACTACAGACGTCATGAATGGGGTGCAGTATTGGAGGGTGAGACGTGGTCAGCGCCTCGAGCCCCTCCCGGCCGGTTAATGCGGTCCTCACAACCTGGAGCCGCTACTTCTCCATCAAGTAGCTCCTCAATTGGCCCCCCAGGGACCTCACGAGGCTGAGTGCACCCCGGTCCAGGTCTCCCAGCGGGGGAAAAATCCCCACGCCGGTACTGGGGATCGAACCCAGGTCTCCCGCTTGGTAGGCAGCTGCGCTACCACCGCGCTAAGGAGACGACCACATCTTACACCTAGCATACCATTTTATGAAAGAGTGCTTTTCTCAAAACTGCATTTTCACACTTTGAAATTTTCCATGCGTCTCAGTTTCTGTATAAATTCAGCCAAGATTTTCCATTATGTGTACAAGTATCTTTCTAATATTGAAGACGACAAAATTATTCTGAAAGCAATATTATTTTATCAAAAATATCTTTATGAAAAGCTTATTAATTTTAGAGATTTAAATTTGTTGTTTTTTAAAAATTATCAAATGCAGTAATCAAGTTATTGAAATATCACCAAGTTAAGTATTTGTGTGTGAATCGAAGCTCCAATTCAATATACATTATCCAAATTTATCAAACATTTTAGGAGTGTGGAACTATGAAATATAGTTCTTAAATTTATGAAATAATGTATATCTTACAAAGTATATATCCCTTTCAATTAAATTTAGTATTAATACTAACAAACAACAATGCAATCATAGTAGAATTTTCATAAAAATCTA
The DNA here is from genome assembly GCA_030762935.1 of Hymenopus coronatus. Classification (NCBI taxonomy): domain Eukaryota; kingdom Metazoa; phylum Arthropoda; class Insecta; order Mantodea; family Hymenopodidae; genus Hymenopus; species Hymenopus coronatus. The sequence goes on along the minus strand of CM060898.1, from coordinate 46,363,153 downwards.
TACATAGATAAAGAAAATGGAAATTTAACTCTCAGTATCTCTTAAAGTATTTCACAGAAAACAGTCCGAATCATATACTTGGGCTGCCAGGTTCGTTGTTAACTGAAAATATTTTCAAAGTGGAAAATTGTAAATTTTACAAAATACGAAGAAATATAAAATTTTTATACCATATGAAGATTTACCAAAATATGATTTAATATATGTTTTGTATCAGTAATAAATTCCGGGGCAATGCGTAAAAAAGTATTGTTGTCATAGTAATAGAATATGTCTCTAGTTATCGTTTACGAACATTCTATAAAAATCTAAAACATTTTGGGTACAGCTTTGTAATGCATGTATACGTGTATCTGTGTACACAAGGAGTGGGAAAGCGTTTTTTTCGAAATCTAATTCTTGTGACCGGTAGGTTGTGGTTTAAGCGATGCTTTATTATTTACTCCTGCGAGCTATCTTGCTCAAAGAGCACACGACAGTAATGTAAACTGCAGCATGAGAAGGGACGAAGAACGTGAGCTCCCGGTGGGCAGGCGTATAAACTTAGCAACAATACACACCGTTACTGATGATTGCAGCTTCTCCCAGCGGAAGGTTACCCTCCCTGTATTTACACACAGTCCACTCGTGGTCCAAACAGTTTTGTTTTCCTTTCCGATACCGGTCTGGCTTTTTGTTTGGATTTCTCCATTTCCCATCTTTTCCTCCAGAGACCGGAAGGGAAGGGGTTTATGCTGAAGAAAACCAGCTTTTGATGTGAACGTATTAGGCTTTGAGTAACGAAACATTCACAGGTAGGCACAAGAAACTACCTGAAGCTTACGTGACTTCATTCCAAGTTTACATAACGAGCACGTGGGAAAACTTGCAATTTATTGACTATGCACAAGAAGAAATAACAGAGAAAGGCAAATATTTGCCTTTTTGGATAAGAAAAAAACATGATGTGTTCCATTCACATCACTTCCGCTACATCTCTGTAACAAATTATTCTTTATAATCTTATTGTTCTATTTCATGCTAATCGAATAAACATTAGCAGAAACGATTTAGTTCCTTATAAGTAGAAGAAAACTGAGAGAATAAACTAGGCTAAACCGACAGTCAAATGTTTTAAAATGTAGTTGCTCTGCAATTGAAATTCGTTTCTTTGCCTGCCCAAGAGATTACAAGCTTTCGTATGAGAAAAGTATAAGTACTTTAAAACTGAAACCAATAACAAGGAACATCTCAAAAACGGTCAACCCCACGAAAAAAATGTATATGACATAAATTGTGTGCTGTATCGAGATCTATACTTTCTGTGTAGTAAGTTTTTGTTTATCTCTTACGCTTTTACTAGCTATGCAAAATTCATCCAGAATAAACAGGTCTTCAAAAACTATTCCCAGAAGTTCTAGATATACATTTTATTTGATATGGAAATGACTTCAATATGCTGTATTTTAGTCAAAACCGTTATAGTCATTTTTGAGAATGTCAAAAGTTTCGAAAATGTTTCCATGTAAAGGGTAGTTGCGGGGTGTGGAATTTTCTTGAAAATCTTTGCGTTGCATACTTGCAACTTAAATATCAAGTTTGGTATTTAACGGACGTTTTGTTTTTGAGATATTCTGCCCACATACACACACAGGAACATTATTCTAAAAATGCTTTTTTGGGTTCAGGGATCTTAAAACATTATTTCCGGTGAAATCTCGGTATTTGGGTACAATACAAGGTTCTCTCCATACACTATGTATATGGTGCTTGTAGAGAAAATAAAAAATGCTATAATGTTCTATATAATTGCTCCATTGTGTCTCAAGCTAATTCGTAAAGGTGCTGAAATTTTTACCACACTTGATAACTAAAAATCTTAATTTTAATAAAAAAGGATTATATTAAAAAGGTTGTATTTTTTGCCTCAAATAAAGAGAAATTGATATATTTGAATCAACAAAAAAGCAAATAAAATATTTCTGAACATATCTTGAAACTTCAGTAAATGATCTGAAATAATTTCCTAGATAATGTATCATTAGTTCACATTGGTGCGATAGAACATTTCGACTCTTCTTAAATATATTCCCAAAACAAACTAAATAAAAGTTAAGGTATTTTCAGTTATGAGGCCATAAACTTTAAATTCCTTCAACGTGAACCTGAATTCAATTGCTGCTTAATGAAAAATAATGTTACTGCGATGATCCTCAAATATCTGCAATTATTAAAAACTATTTTATGATGATGAAAAACTCATTGTTTAAAAGTATACCTGTTTGAGCTAGAATATTGCAAATGGTCCTTTGTCATGCTGAGTTAACTTTTCTTCATTTATCTTCCGCCTTTGACATCTTGAGCCAAATCTACAGCATTTGTACGGTTGCACAGTGGCAACGAGTTCACTCCTTAGCTTTTTGGGTTAGTCATTGCATTGTTTGGGATGCGTTTAGGTAAACATACACACATATTACTCATACTCCCTTACATACTTGGAGACTCTAGAGAGAATGGAGAAAAATCTTTACTAAACAAAACTGCTAAGCGTCCAGCTCAGAATCTAAACCGAGATTTCTGAATTTTGAGGTTAGTAATGCAGCGATAAGACCTTAACGACAGTAAGATTTAGGTTTACTTGAAGAATTTAATAAACATCCTTTTGTTAAATTAATTATGCTTAGGAATACCGTTTTCAATAACTTTTAGGAATACTTTTTAGCAATAATGGCGGTGGTTATTATGCATCATTATTTCTTCTACATATAGCAATTACCACTCTTCGAAAACAACTCACGTGTTTTAGGATGTTTCCCTTTTCAGACCGTTCTTTTATTCAGTCTTTATGGTTTATATAAGAAGATACTGCGAGCAACAGAAGTCACAAAAAAGTATATTAAACGATGTTGTATTAATATTTCACAATACACTTTGTATTATATGCACGCATTACATTAACTCATATAAACGTTTAGGGACAGGTCCCAGGATGCACTTCAAAGACTATTAAAGAGAAAACATAAGTATTTAAATATTTACATTCAATTATGTACGAGATTAACATGAATATAAATGAAGTTTAATAGTCTTTTAAAACATAACATGTAATGAGCAAAAAATAAAGCACAATGTGGGTTCTTTTTATAAGTAACAACAGCTAATGTCACCGAGGAATCGAACCCAGGAAATGAAAAAGCGGAATGCAAGAGAACTTCTGAAAAGCCGAAGTCTCGTTTACTCTTGGACCGCCTCGGATGAACGGAAATTGGATTTCTGGGTTCTATTGTGCCGGCCGGCATTCATATTGCTCGAACTAGAACTTCTACCAACATCTTGTTCCTATAGGAGACGTATTGGTATTAAGACTCTCTCACACGGACTGACTACAACATCACGTTCCTACCAGATGACGTTTAAGATGCCCTGCCATCATCAAGCAACATTTCCACCTCTTTCTTACATAGAACACATTTATTTTTAGAGTTTCCAGTAGATACTTCTAACGCTGTAAATGTTCTCTACATATTTTCTGAATTGTTAAAAGTTATGCATTCACCTTTCATAAGCATGTCATTATTATTTTCTCTTCATGTTGTGTCAAATAAAAGCACGACTTCCTGCATGGTCAAGTGGTCAGTAAGCTGATTTCTCACCCAGTCCGCTAAGAATTCTGGACCTTCTTTACTTTATATTCTATATGCTTTTTACTTTCTCTATACGCACTATGTACATAGTGTATAGAGAAGGTATTGCACTCCACCCAAAAATTCGATACCGACATTTCACAGGAAATATATGTTTTAGGGTCCCTTTTATCTAAAGAAAGCATTTTCGGAAAAAGGTCCTTGTGTGTGTGTCCGTGTGTCCGTGTGTCTGTGAACACGATAACTCAAAAACGAAAAGTAGGTAAAATACCAAACTTGATATTTAAGTTTAGTAACTTCCAGAGATGCGACACGAAGATTTTGAGAAAAATCCTTCCACCCCCAACTACCCTTTAAATGGAACTTTTTTCGAAAATTTTGATGTTCTAAAAATGGCTCAAACGATTTTGATTAAAACTTCGTATATTAAAGATATTTACCTGAAAAATAAAATGTATATCTGGAATTTTCTCGTAATAGCCTCTGAAGAGTAGTTTATTCTGGATGGATTTTAATGAATTTTGAATAACTGCTAAACCGTAAGGTATGGACAAAACTTACTACACAAAACATGTAGAACACGTTAAAACACACAATTTATGTTATATACATTTTTTCGTGGAGTTCGTCGTTTTTGAGACATTCCTTATTTTTTTATTTCTGCTATGAAAAACTTATACTTTTGTCATACAGGAATTTGTCAACTGCTGTCCATACAAACAAAGGAACTTCAATGACATAGCAACCAGCTTTTGTTTAACACTTTAACTTATGGTACTCCCTTATTTCGCTTCTACTTACAAGGAAGCACGTAATATGGCTTTTTCTGCTAATTTTTTACTGATTAGCATGTATAATCTATTTAAGAATAATTTGTTGCAGAGATGTAGAGATTTTTCCAAGTCTGTCCAACATCCAAGACAACTTCTAGATACTTTACTGAAAAGATCATAATCTCTATCTCAGAATTATTCCCACAGAACTGAAATGTGTGTGTGTGTGTGTGTGTTTGAGGGAAATAAAATGATTTAATCCCAACATAAAGAACCTACAGACAACGAGTTGTTTCTAATGCAAAGCCCTCGATTTGACCTTAAAAGTTAAATGGGGCTCTATAAATGAAGCAATAAAACATAAATAAACATAGCAAGTTCGTTTTTTATGCGAAATGCGTTATATGACTTGCTTTGTAATTAATTCACAACTAGCTTGTAAGCGGTATAAACCACAGAGTTATACCTATTGTAATTGAAAGTACTTCAGATAATGATTTTATTGCAATGAATTTAAAATTTATGTAAAGAATCATCAGATGACTGAAAAGAGATTTGTACTCAAAAAGTAGTGAACTGTCAATTTTACTTAAATTTGAGTAAGAACCAAATTCATTTTAAAATTGGTTGTCTGCCTTCTGTTATAGTCCTCTTTTAGTAGGGGGAGACAGTGTTCTAGAATTTACGAGAATGCACATGGTGAACTTTGCCGAAGAGTAGCTGGTCAAACTCTTTTCCATTATTTGACCGATTGCAGTATCTGGTGGTGCTTTCTCAAATCTGCTGCGCTCAAAGTCTTCGCCGATGATGTGGCTGACTATTGTACTTTCGTTTTGGCATTTTCCCTCTTTCCAGAAAAGTGAATTTAACTTTTTCCTACAACACTTAAAGATTTATTTGGAAGGAGAATTTACAAGGATCAATAGACTGAAATATAAAGCTTCTGATTTGCTTCTACTTGCTTCTAAACTCATTGCACATTTTGTTTAAGGTAGAAAGGGCATACAGGAAACCTAAGCAAGTCAAATGTTTGAACGCTTGTCGTTCCTACCATAACACCGCAAGAAACAGCTGAATGGCGACAGCAATTAAAAAAGACAATTTTTTTAAGTTCTAAAAAATAAAAGAGAATATCTAAAGAATGGTTATATCCACAATAAAAGTTATTGAAATTAATTTGTATGCTTTAAGGATATCTATATTTTTGTGTAGTAGATTTTGTTAGTCTCTTTTGGTTTATCGGTTGTACGAATTTATACAAGATTCCTTCCAATGTCGAGGGCAATAAACTTTATTTTAAAAAATTCAGTATATACACTTTATTTGCTACACAAATATCTTAAACATACGTGTTTCAATCAAAACAGCAATAAACATTTTTGATGGAATAGAACATTTCGAAAAATGTCCACATCAGGGGTAGTTTATGGTGGGAGTAGTTGTTGAACATTTTCTTGATATCTTTGAAGGATGCGGAAGTAAATACTAAATTTGGTGTTTATTGGATGCATGGTCTTTAGGTTATGCTGTTCGAAGATAAAAACACACCCACCCGCTCATCCATCCACCCACCCGCCCACGCACACAGACCCTACCAAAAAGTTTATCAAGTGGTCACCAACAAGTATTTCTAATAATGCTTTTTGGGCGGAATGCAATACCTTCTCTATCCAGCAGGCAAGGTGTAGAGGAAGTGTATTTTTTGTATTACTTCATTTAATATCACACTTAAATTTGTTCAAAGTTGTTTCAACATTATAGGAATCTAAGTAAAATATTCCTTCACATTTGCTTGTTTCCTGCATATCCCTTTTCAACTGAACTAGTCAAGTGTTTCCAGCGTGCAACTTTAAGTGTTCAATAAGATACAAAGAGCAAGCAATTGATGTCTCACAAATAAGATTCATCTTGATGGAAGAGTTTTGTACAGTGTCGGTTGAACACAGAGCGCCGCGTGCCGGTAGCTAAGGCTAACGCAAAAATAACAGAATTACGCACGTGGAACGCTCAAGCAGGTGTGTCAAACAACAGGCGGGGGGGGGGGATGTCTGCCTGGGTAATCTCCCAAAGTGCACTGGCGGGGCGAGGCTCGCAAAGTTGTAGACACAGCTGCTGCCATCTCCCGTTAATGTTGTAATGTTGGTGTTACTGGTTTCCAGACCTCATGGCGAGTTCCTGGCCACATCCGTCCCTAACACTGGTTCACATATTCGCTAGAACAGTTCTTAAGTTTAACGTTGCAATTATTTGCATTGTTAGAAAACTTGAGTTTAGAAAATGTCATGTTTAATAAAAGTGTACAGAAACATAAAACTAAGCAATAACATGACGTAAATAATGAGGGTTAATTTAAGATTGTGTAAGAATAGTGAGTAACTCCACTTCTTTCCATACATATGTTTATGGAAGAGACACACAGAAATGTGTAGTAACAAGTTTTGGAAAAATGAATGTTGGCAATTCCTACTTTCCCTGGGAGGAGGGTGAGACAATTCCAATTTGACGGATGTTCCACATAATGCGCGTTGTGTTTCCAAAGCCGACCACCGAATATATTTCATGAGATAATATCTTTCGTCTGCATTTTTCCCCTGTAAGTTTAAAGTCACTTAACCTCACAGGTCATATTGGACCATGCATGTTTGAAATGAATGAAATGGTGCTCAAATGAGCCCAATATCATTGAGCTTAGATCCACTCGACATTTGTTTTCTTAGGATAAGGGAAAACCCCAGAAAAATCCTTTTCCAAGTAACGCACCCTAACCGAGATTCAAATTCGAGACCACTTGACTACACATAGGCGGGACTCTTTCATATACTACCCAGACACAAAATATGATAAGAACATTCTAGTCTCCTATAAATCAGATAGGTATAATAGAATATACAGAGGAGGAGAACAAAACTTCGATATGTGCAGTCTTATTGTTGCTACATCCCAGAAGCAAAATATAAAGCGAAAGAATCGCAGGAGGCTAATGTTAACCGCATAGGTCCTTAACAGTTCCAGCTCGAAGACCCCATCCACTGCTGTAACTACTACAATACTGTAGTCTCTGATGTCCTGTTTCTTTTCTTTAAACAATCAACCGCACCATCTTTCCTGCATTGCCTCACACTGTAAATCGCAAACACATAAAACATAAGAATGAAGCTGAATGAAAGGGAAACAAGAGAAAGGAAATTATGATTAAAAGAAAACTAACCCTGAATTCACCATGTAAAACCCGAAACAGTGCCAAAGTGGGCGGTCGAAAGGAAGTGAACACACTACCTTCTCATTTTTGAGTCGTCTTCGAGTACCTTGTAGTATGTTAGTGTACGTTTCTCCTTCATCCAGCTAAGTAGTATTTGTCTATCCATTTCTTCCATTCTGTATCTGATAGACCGGGCGTATTTAAGATAATCAAAATGCATGCATGTTTGAGATGTTTTGTTTTAACACTATCAGAGTATTATTCTCACTTGAAACAGCTGAGCTAAACAAATAGGTAGATATAAGAAAACGGAAGCTTTTTTTTTTTTTTAAAGAAAGTAAGAAAGAAATAAAAGTTACCTAACGAGTATGAGCTGAAGAAACTTTGTCTAACCGGCTCATAGAATCAGCACAGAATATATGTAGCAGTTATTATAAACTCAGGTCACGATAATAGTACTTGTAACAAAAAGAAAAGCATTCTTGGAGACGCACTTGCCTTGCTCACAGTCTTTGCCTTTCTATTCCCCTGCTTGAAGTTGGCTTGCTTTCTTCAAAGTTAAATAAAAACAAGGGATAGCTTGGCAACAGCGAGACAAAACCACCCAATGTCACGGTAGCAACTTCTGCTCGGAAAACTCCTCACGTTGCGACAAAATTACACCAAAATGCTTCATACAATTCGCAACTTCCAAAGTCAGGTAAATGCTCCGCGTCCGATGGAAGATATTCAGAGTACGCTTTCCTTATCAACTATGCAGAGTAGCAGGAGTAGGATTACGTGTACATATCTCGAGCAGGTACTGTACACTCGTTTATAGGTGCGCAGTCGGATTCCTTTGATAAGTGTGTGTTTGTGTGTGTGTGAGTATATGTGAGATGTTGGAAGGGATTTGCATTGCAGCCATTGGCTTATTGCACGTCAGCTCCCAGGAGGATTGAATGAGATAAGAGTAATTTCAAAGGATACCTGAAACCGGACAGCGGGAGAAGAACCACCATGGAGGGTCTCTAACACATTCCAAGTAGTTCTTCATCTCGACGCTGGGAGCGCTAGGAGCCTGTGCCTCTCTGAATCTACAGATGACTGCCAACGCCATCCCGCCGCCGAGAGCTGTATTTCCAGGGTCACCACCACGGAAGGGCATCACCACCGCAGTCCTTGCCGATATACTGGTTGTATGAAATGAACAGACGGGAATTTCGGGGGAATGAATAAACCTCCCCAGTATTTTCCTAGTAACCAGGGAAAACTCCCGAAAAAAAACCAGCAGAGATCGCAGCGGGAATCGACCCCACAACCTTCCGAATGCCAGTCTCAGTCGAAACGTCTGAGGAACCTGACTCGGTCCTTTGATAGCTAGTACGGCACATTACAAAGAGATAAGATATCATTTCACAATATTCAATACGTCTGGAGCGGTCTGCTGTTCAGTAGTCTTTTTAAGAGTAATTAAAGATGCAATAATACCGCATTTCAATTTGTTATACCTTAACGTCCTTTCCTTTTACCTGGTTTGTGTTACCGAACGATGAATGAAATCGGTAAAATGATACTGAAATTATTCATGGAATTTAAAGTTACTTAGTTACTTAAAGTCGTTCATCTTCTCAGGACAAGGAAAAAACAAAAACAAAAAACAACTTATCCGGGCAACTCACCCTAAACGAGGTTTGAACTCACGATCCCTTGAATAGGAGGCGCGCACGCCACTCCCACACTATCAAGACGGGCAGAATTTCAATATTCTAGCAGCGAGTAAGATAAAACTTATTAAACATTTAAAAATTAAAAACTTAATGTGTTGCGTACACATGAGTTTGGGTACATACTGTTCCACAAACTATTCCCACAAATCCTAATTCTTCTATCTATGTTTTGGTAATATAGATACAAATTCATTATATATTTACACAATTTCCTTGTAGGTATAACAAGAATACGATAGGAGAGCGAGTAAGATTTTTTTAGAAGAAGAGGTAGCTATGTGATGTCTTTAAAATTCCATCTTCTTTGCACGATCATGAAAAAGAAAGGGGAAAAGAAATAATGAAATAAGTAAGATAGTTTTCCCAAAAACATCACAGCATATTATCAGACTAAATTTTGTTCTTTAACTAGATCTACTTTTTTTGTGCAATAAGATACCATTTTAATTACACGTCATTCCTAATGAAGAAGGAATTATAGTCTATTCGCAGATAATTAATGGTCGTCTCCTTAGCGCGGTGGTAGCGCAGCTGCTTACCAAGCGGCAGACCTGGGTTCGATCCCCAGTACCGGCGTGGGGATTTTTCCCCCGCTGGGAGAGCTGGCCCGGGGTGCACTCAGCCTCGTAAGGTCCCTGGGGGGCAAATTGAGGAGCTATTTGATGGAGAAGTAGCGGCTCCAGGTCATGAGGACCGCATTAACCGGCCGGGAGGGACTCGAGCCGCTGACCACGTCTAACCCTCCAACACTGCACCCCATCCATGACGTCTGTAGTGGACCGAGATGGGGGACGCAGCGGCCGGGCCAAGGTTCCCCGTGAGCTGTCGTGCCATGGAGTTATATATATTAAAAGTGTCTTGTAAAGACACCCTTTGTCCAAGAGAGGCTTTCCTTACTTAATATTACGAGTTATTGCGCCCGGTTTTAGAGGAATTAGGTTTAACCTCTGCTTTCCGTTCACTGTGATAAAACTCTATCGATTAGGACATTTAAACAACAAATGAAATGTGTAGGTTGTATTTTCTGAAGTTATTTATAATTTTGTGTAACTTAACAAATAAAACTTTTTTTGGCTTAAACTTATCACATTTTGTCCTGCAATATTGGCACCTTCCATTTATTCCTCGTGATGTGATGCGTACGGATTTCGAGACATAGGAGGGCTTGTTTTTAAACATTAGGGTGTGGCTATACCCTCTCCGTATCTACAATGTAATGTGTAATGAAACGGGTTTTGTAAATGATGATATGGAGAAATATGCTTCTGTGTGAATTGTTTGAAGGATCTATATAAAAATAAACTAGATTGATTGGAGAAAGTCATGGGGTTTGAGTATGTTAGCGGCGGGGGACACCTCGGCAACTGCGACCAAGTATTGATCTATGGCCGCCTAACGCCCCCTCCCCGAGCGAAGGGATGAGAGGAGTGGAAATCATAGGCCAACACAGTTCAGCGGACGTGCGGAAAGACGCACGGAAGTCCCTGTTAGGTTACTAGATGGCGGCCGGGAGGTCGTCGGAAGAGTGCCTCTACAGCGACATCTGGCCTCAACCGGAGCAACTACTGGGAAGAGAGTTATACTCGGAGCAAGCGGCCGTGTCATCTGCCTGCAAAGCCCCGAACCAAACCTGCTGCCGACCTGAAAATTGAAGAAGGGAAATAAAATGGAGGAATGAAAGGAAAGGATAGATAGATATTCTGCACCCCAGCATTCACATAAGAGGCTCCAGAAATCCACGAAAAAATCCTGAGCCAGAGTGAGCGGTCGATAGGAGCGAACCCGGGCATTTTGAAAGCCAGTTACAGACCAAACCGCCTGAGCCACCTGACTGTGGAGAAAGTCATATGCTAGCCTCTAATTTCCAAGGTTGCGTGATAAATCCTGACGGGAGTGGTGAATTTTTTCGGACGTGAACTTTGTTACTACGGTTCATTCTAAAGAAATGTCAAGTCGTTGAAAGAAAAGGTCCCTGGGTAAAATTTCACCATTTTCAAGTTTGCAAATCATGATTTCATCCTATGGTACCGTCTATACACACATAGTGAAGGTATTGTGAATTATAAATTCTAGCATTCTAAGATAACATAGTCAGGTGTACCAACGTACACGAATTTAGCGTGATGGAACTTGAAATTGAATTGGAACTGCAGTATACCGATATACTTAAATTATATTGAGTTAAACCAATTAGACACGTAACTCAAGTAAAACAGGAGTTAACACTACATTTCCGAGATACTGGTAAAATCTTTGACAGAAATCACGTATGCATAAACAGAAACTGTATGAAACCTGCATGAAAATTTATCTAAAAATATAACCGCCACGTACTGTAAAGAAGAACATTTTACGCTTTTGGGTTTAGTTTGATTAAAACAAATTGAACATACGTCACTACAGAGTTAGAGTTTCATATTTTTGGTTGGTCATATTAATTAAAGAGCAAATAACCACCTAAAACCTCCCTCCAAACGTTAAAATTTACCTATATAAAGTTATAGATTTACATCTTTCAAAGTTATTTATTTGAATACCAATAGAGTACCATAAGTTTTTAAGAGTATAAACATTGAGTAAAATAGTTTATGCAATAAAATGTAAATTAAATAACAGAAGATTAAAATTTGACCTCATAAATTTGAAATTCAGTTTCTTTAATATTGCAGTAAAAACTTTGTTTTGATGATAAATCGAGAGAGCTCCTATTATCTATTCCTTATAATTTTGAAGTGGATAAATACGTGAACGGTTCAAATTCCACCGGAACATTTTTTCCAGTTATATCTTATATCTGGAAACCAAGAGAGCTATCCTAATCTTAGGCCTGAAACATTTCCTTCCCATGTTTCCTTTTCAAATTATAATTTCGTTTCACGTTTGTCAGCGCCTGCGGTGCTATATACCAGGTGATGCAACTGTATTTGGCGTGTGCAGATATCCCTTCGTGGGTTAAAGACTTGTAGAACTCAATGAGGCTATTTCAAGTTAAAGCCGCCAGTGGATGAACTAGTGAGAGATACCCTCATTTTACCCCTCGCAATGAGCACGACACATCTCACCCTCTTCGCGATAAGCGAAGTAGCTCAGATTTTAACTTGAAATAGTTTTACAGCTCTTTTAATGCACGAAGAAATATCTCGGTGTAGTAAGAATAGGCTCTAAACAATATTCAAAACAAAGTGCACAGAATCAATTTGGCATGAACGGGGAAGTAATAGAGGCATTGTGAATAGAGTGCAAAATAAAGGCAGAAGAAAATATTGTATTATATTTATCTTTTATTATTCTCTACATAAATTTAAACTTCAAAATAATATTTATTCCCTGTTCACAAATTAGCAATTATAGCCATTTTCCAAATATTTATGATATATATATATATATATATATATATATATATATATATATATATATATGTCGTTAAAATTTTACAGGAGAATTGAATGATGATCTGATTTATGGAATTTGTCAATTGTTGTTGTTGTTACAATTAATCCAGACCTATTTATCTATGCTGTCTATATTTCTGGCGATAATTTTATTGTAGTTGGTTTAAGAGGAACTCGAAACCTTCATAAAGTCTATATCCTCTTAATTTAACAATTCAGTATTTGTTGAATGTAAATGAAAGATAAATCAAATTCCTCTGTATCTCTTTATTTCAATTTGGCATGAGTGCTTTGTTTTAAAAATATTAACAAAAAATAATGAAAAGCAGAACAACTGCATACTTGAAGTAAAAACAATCCGGTTAATGATGAAACCAGAATTGAGAAGAAAGAGAGAAAGAGTTAGTTGGTGAGCAAATGAAAGAGAAACAGATGGACAGAAAGAGTGATTTGTTTGATAAGAAAGCAGAGTTAAAAAAGAGAAAACTTTTGAGATACTATCAGTAATTGCAAACGTAAGCAATCTTCCTTTATTTCTCTCTTCAGAAGGAAATCCTTTTCTGCCACCAGCTCTTCTTTCTACAGAATCTTCTTTGTCCCTATGATTTTCTTTTCGTTCAGTGAATTAGATAGGACTCTTCTCAGGGGTATAATGAAATTTGGACGATGAGGATACACGTAACAATGGACTAAGAGTTTAAAATAATACATGATAACGTAATGTAAATATTCCACATAAATCATCAACATTGCAAGGGACGGTGCATCATTTTAGAAATTTGACAACGATTAGAAAAGCTCTCTTGAATATCGCTTAGAAGCTTTGTAATTCCCTCCCGCTGATTAAATAGAGAGAAGTAGTGGTTTGTATACATGTACAGAAAGCAAAATCTACAAAATATTGCGGCCATTTGTCTTTAATATTTACCTCTTTGAAATAAAATATGGGGCTAAGGTTTTGCTACTACAGTTCCCCCGTCCCATTCAGACTCTTACATTTGTGCATATATTTTTATACCTATTTTATTTTTCAAGGATCAAAGATTGCAGGTAAATAAAAGAATATTCGTTTTCATAACTAGCAAAATCAGCTGGTGTAAATGCGTTCACTACCGAAAATACTTTCACGAAATATTTTGAAAGCCATAATACTTTATTAAAATCTAAATAGAATATTTAGAGGTTTGGGGGAATACAGTGGTCGTGCATTGCGATTTGAGAGCTATTGCGGCTATCATCGCAACGAGGATGGGTGACTATAGGAGGCTATAGGCACACAGAGAAGGGCGGAAGTCCCCAACAATTCATGACTTGTAGACTCCTCTTATTACTGGAGCCGCTCAGATAGGAAATGATCCAACCGTTTCAACCAAGCAGCCCTCGTCCGTCCACGGGAAATACTCCTTTAAAAATGGATTCGCACAATCTGAACGATACTGTCCTTCGTCATGAAACCTAAAAACATTTGAAGGAAACAGAATGGTGGTAGAGAAGAAACCAACGCAGTATAAAAAAAAAAAAAAACACACAAAGTGTGCTGCTGACGGAATCGAACCGAGATTTTCAGAACGCGAGCCCTACATGTTACCGCGGAATCATCACCTCGTTAGGTAAATAAAAAAAGATGAAACTTGCGTGGGTGTGTTGTGCTTCATATGCGATTTGAATACTATTGCCGGCAGTAACTGGTTTGTGTTTACGGGTTATAGCGAGAAGTAGAAATAGTAACTCGGAGGCCGTGTGGTCTGTCTACTCTCTCTCTCTCTCTCTCTCTCTCTATATATATATATATATATATATATATATATATATATATATATATATATATACACGCGCCGCATGTAAACAACAGGTTATTAGATGTACGTATCTGAACCGTGTTCCCTGTCGCGAAGTCTTCGCAGTATAAGTACTGTTTACGGACCTATCAGGGACGAGTCAATTTGAGATGCTAAGAGTATTTATCTCGTTGGACATTGCAATCTAGTATCTTGAGAGAAAATTACATTTATGATGGTGCTCATGACATGTTTCACAACGCAGATGAATTATACAGATATCAAAACTGTTATTTCCCATAAATCAGCAGTGTTTTTGCTTACCACCCATCTAACTTCAAGCGCTTTCCGCTGCTATTCAAAACATCACAGTCTATCACACTGCCAATGCCCTATTTTCCTTCTGTTAGTGCCACAATGTACACACTAAATTGTAAAAACGTCACAACTCTATACGATTATCGTCAACTTCGATTATATCCCTCTATCCGCCCCTAAGATTCTGTCCCTTACGATGAAAATGTGTTAATATACCTTTCCAAGTATTCTTCATATAATTGTTTCCGTTTATATGCCGCATTTAAGGAACACTGGTGGTGAAATTTCAATTTTATATATTTTTGTGTAGATTTTTTGAAAATAGTAATTTGATTGCATTGCTGTTATGTTAACATGAATACTTAATTTCATTAAGTTGGATAACTAATTTGCAAAATATAAATTAGTTCATAAATTCTATTCTGTAAGTATATTATACACTGAAAAAGTTCCACATGCCTCAACATTTGAAAAAAAATTGAGATGTTCTGAATTGAGATTTTAAACTGCACAATTAATTTAACATTGTGTTATTTCAATAACTCCCATTATTGAGTTATGATAATTTTTGAAACTTTAAAAATTTTAATCTCTAAAATAAAGTTTTTTTTCATAAAAAAAGGTTTTGAAAAATAATTATTGGTGTTAGGATACTTTTGTCACCTGTATAGATAGTCCTACACATTTTGATACATTTTAGCTTACTTAAACAAAAATGAGATGCTAGGAACATTCAGAATGTATGCAAATGCAGTTTTGATAAAAACATTATTTTATAAAATACTGTACTATAAAGTACAGTTGTAAGATCATTAAATGGATGTAGAGCCCCAGATAAGGGAGACAACTTAATGTTGATTCTCTGTAAATATCCACAAATTCCAACTATTCACCCTAAAATTTGTTTTCGAGTTTTTGACTTTCTGTAGTGAAAATTTCAATCTCAATTCCTTTAACATCTAGCCATAACGGCGACTTTTCCTTTGCAACAATTGCTCAAGGCAATGGTGTTCCCTCGTTTGCTGTTTGTATTTTTACGCTAATACCTTTAAGTTTGCACACACACATGTATAGTCTCATTCATACTTCCAGACTCTAGGGAGGTTAGGGAATATTCTTAAATAGAGAAGAATTCTGACGCCCAGCCGGGAATCGTACCCGAAACACCTCACACAGGAGGTAGGTGCGCTATCAACTATGCTAAAGAACCAGCCATATAAAATGTTTGTAGTTAATAAGCCAGATATTTTAATTTTTAAATTCAGTTCAGTTAATACCTCGCTCTCATTGGGAAAATAATTAAAACGTCACATGCTTTATTCTCTAAGTGAGACCTCAGTATATTATTTGTCAAGATTTATAACATTTGGACCATTTTGATAACAAAAAAAAAAAGAAAAATCTGATGTGTTCCATTCACATGACTTTCTCTGCACCTCTGCAACAAATTTTTGTTAAAAAGCTTATGCTTATTTTTACTTCATGCTAATCAAGAAAAAATCAGCAGAAATAGCCGTGTTACCTGCTTCCTTGTAAGTATAAGGGAAATAAGGGAGTAGCGTAGGTTAAAGTATTAGTCAAAAGCTAGTTATCATGTGACTGAAGTGCCTTTGTTTGTATGGACAAGAGTTAACAAATTCCTGTATGAGAAAAGTTTAAATATTTTAAAGCTGAAACCAATAACAAGGAATATCTAAAAAAAGATTCTCTCCACTAAACAAATGTATATAAAATAAATTGCGTGTTTTAGCGTGCTCTAAATTTTCTATTAAGTAAGTTTTTGTCTATTGCTTACCGTTTACCACTTATGCAAAATTCAGTAAAATTCATCCAGAATAAAGTAGTTTTCAGAGGCTATTCCAGAAAATTCAAGATATATATTTTATTTTTCAGGTAAATATCTTTAGTATACAACATTTTAATCAAAATCATTAGAGGCATTTTTGAAAAAATAAACATTCTCGAAAGTTTTTCTATGTAAAGTTTGGGGGACTTTTCTTGAAAATCTTCGTGTCGCATCCTTGGAAGATACTGAATTTAAATACCAACTGTGGTATTCAACGGACTTTTAATTTTTTAACTATGCTGTCCATAGACACACACACACACACACACACACACACACACACACACACACACACACTCACACACGCACACAGGACTTTTTTCCAAAAATATATTTGGAATAAATATATATATATTATTATAAATATATATTATTTAGTATAAAATTGTTGGGTGCATTACCTTCTATACACTATGTACATAGTACGCGTAGAGAAAGTAAAAAACGCACAAAATAAATAAATATGGCTATTAACCTCGCTCATTCAGAATTGAAAATCATCTAATACTGTTTCTTTTTAAGTTTTCTTAAAACATGGACTCATTTAATTTAGTCTTAATATATTTCGTAGAATGGTTATTTCGTGATGTAATAGAATCCCTGAAATTGAAATAATGTGGGGTTGTTTCACGAATTTTCACACATTTCTGTTATCTGTTATTATCCACTTATTGCACGCTTATCAAATGTACTATCGCGGTAGTTTCGAATAACAGAATATAGAGAAAAGAGAACTGAGCTTTTCAAACTTCAGGACAACGTACCAGATAGAGAGCACTTCATTTTCAAGACCAACGTTCCGCACTGCTGAGGTTCGTGATTCAGCAAAGTTCATTCGGGAAAGCGGAATCGGATTTGAGAAATGCAGATTAAAGCAGGGATTATAATCACTGAGGACTGAGTTCGCCATGTATGATCCCGGCTGCTACTTGCATGTTTCACACCTCCAAGTATAAAAAATGTGATGTGCTCCAATCACATAACTTTCTCTACATCTCTGCAACAAATTACTGTTAAGACGCTTCTGCTTCTATTTACTTCATGCTAATAGAGAAAAAAATAGCAGAAATAGTCTTATTACATGCTTACTTGTAAGTAGAAATGAAATAAGAGAGTACCATAGGTTAAGGTGATAGTCAAAAGCTGGTTGCTACGTGACTGAAGTTCCTTTGTTTGTATGGACAGGAGTTGAAATATTCATGTAAGAGGAGAGTATAAGTTTTTAAAGCTGAAATTATAACAAAGAATATCTAAAAAACATCAACTCCACGAAAAAATGTATATAACATAAATTGTGTGTTTTAAAGTACACTACATATTTTGTGTGGCAGGTTCTTGACCATTTCTTACGGTTTAGCAGTTATGCAAAGTTCCGTAAAATTCATCCAGAATAAAGTACTCCTCAGAGGCTATTCCCAGAAAATACAAGATATACATTTTATTTGTCATGTAAATATCTGTAATACACGATATTTTAATAAAAATCGTTAGACCCATTTTTGAGAAAATCAAAAATTTTGAAAAAAGTTCCATGTAAAGGTAGTTGGGGATGGGGGGATTTTCTTGAAAATCTTCGTGTCGCATCCTTGGAAGACCAAGTTTGGTATTCAACGGTCTTTTCGTTTTTGAACTATGTTGTCCAAAGACACAGACACAAACACAGACACACATACGGACCTTTTTCCAAAAATGATTTTTTTTTAATTCAGGGGGACACAAAACATGTATTTCCGGTGAAATCTCGGTGTCGAATTTTTGGACTACGTGTAGAGAAAGTAAAAATATATTTTAAAAACCAGTCACTATTTGGTGATATTGAAATTCTGTTTTCTTTGCCTGACCAGGATAAAAATATGAATAACGAATTATGAAAAGTTTAAACCTTTTTCAAGCAATATTTCCAAAATGGTGAGTTCCACAAAAAATGTATTGACATACATTTTGTGTTTTAAAGAGAGCTACACTTTTTGTTGTTACCTTTTTGTCTATTTTTTACGGTTTACATGTTATACAAAAGCACATCACTTCAGAGGCACCCAAGAAATTCAAAATATATATGCTATTTATCATGTAAGAATGTTTAGTATCTGATATTTTATTAAAATCGCTAAAGCCATTTTTGTAAATCATCAATATTTTCGAAAATTTTCCTATGCACATAGTAGTTTGCGGTGAGGGATTATCTTGAAAATTTTCAAATTATACATGCGATTTATTATGTAAATATATTTAATATCTGGTATTTTATTAAAATTGTAAAGCCATTTTTGAAAAACATTAACATTTTCGAAAAAATCCTATGCAATGGGTAGTTTGGATGAGCGAATTTTCTTGAAAATCTTGGAAGATGTTGAACTTAAATATAAAATTTGGTATTTAACCAACTTTTCGCTTTTGAGTTATGCTGTTCACAAACACACTCACATATACACACACGGTTCCGCACACTCAAACTTTTCTAACAATGATTTTATACAGGGTAGCCTAAAACGTGTATTTCCAGTGAAATCTTGGTACCATATTTTTGGGTGGAATGCAATAGCTTCTCTATGTGCGTAGTACAGAAATTAAAAATTGTATATCAGAGAGCAAATTCCGATCAGTCGGTTTCCCCGTTTTACCTTAGAGAAAGCATACGCCCAGTCAATAATGTCCAACTTCGCTCCAAAAAAGAACAAAAAAAGGGTGGTGTTTTAGGTTAATATACTCTAGCCCACTTTTACTACTATTACATGAAATGAAGATGGAGCACCGATGGAATGCGAGGGCGGGGAAACCGGAGAGCCCGGGGAAAACCCGTCCATCCGTCGCTTTGTCTACCACAAATTCCACATGCAGTTACCTGGGATCGAAGCCTGACCGTCTTATTGAGAGGCGAATGGTCTAACCACTCGGCCACATCACGGCCAAGTATGAATTATTCCTTTTTTCCTCTTTAACGTGAAATGAATTGGAAAGTGAAATGAGTCATTGTCGGCGGTTTCCTCAATTTGCAAGAAATACTGGATTAGATTTCACTACCGCGATTCAAAATTTCACCTATAGGAAAAATAAGTAATATAGTTCGCAAAAGTCATTTCAGAAACTGCTCTGATAAGGTGGGGTAGGATGGAAGGAGTAGCACATTAACCTCCTTCCCCAAAACATGCTGAACTAGAATCGTATCCATCCAGTCTGGTTTACTGCAGCTACTCAATCTAAAGCTGACAAACGTTTTAGGAACAGGTGACGATGATTTCGATTCCTAGCACTTCCGCCTTGGGCATGTGTGTTTATAAATGTGTATGTGTGTGTATTAAAAGAAATAGAAAAAGCAAAAACGCTAATATAATAGAAAAACAAACGAAATGTTGGGGGGGGGGGGCAATGAACACTTTGTCCGAAGGTGCAGTAAGGCCACTGACATCATTTATGTAACCACAGAACAACAATCACACAAACACATACACGCAACTTTCTGTGAATTAATTTGTATTCCACACACGTCGTGTGCAGGACAGAAGTTGTAGTGTCAGACTGAAACATTTAATGCTATAACCAGGATTTGAATCACAGATCTCCTGGTTTCCGTGGTTCAAATCCCAGCTATGTCATTGCATTTTTCAGTTTGACCCTATCTCTCCAACTTCTATTCTATACACAACTGGTGTGGAAGAAACAATGAATTCACGTTGATCAACCATAGAGCCTGTGCTTAAATACTTACGGAGTTTATAAGTCCCCATTGATCTATGACATCTCAAAATAATTTGAGATCTCCAAGAAAGCCGCGAATCAATTGGAGAATTTAGTGCCGTGCCGGCATGCTACCATGATAGCTCAGTGGTTAGAGGAACTGGGCGGAAATCTGGAAAACTGTAGTTTAAATCCCGGCTATGGCATTGAATTCAATCTGAGTGTACCTCCCCAATCCAACTTTATGTTAATCAAATAGTAGTATAGAAACTGACACCAGCATCCGCTGATTGTGCATTCATTATATGCTTAAAAAAATTGGCATGTGACCTACTGTGTTTAAGCGATAAAAAGCATGCCACGTGTGCATTTGAACATATTTACACGCTTTATTCCTTTTACAGTTGCCCTTGCTATCTTCCCCTCCGGTTCTTATTATGAATTAGGCTTTGCAATCTATACTGCTATTGCTGATTCCTTCATTCACGTCATTCTAAAGTTAGTTTGTTCACATTCAGAAGGTAATGAATTATTCTCCAAAGGGGATACGATTAAGATTACTGCGGATGGAGTCCTCAGACACCGCAATAGAGCGGTTGTCTCACATTCAGGATATTCTAATTTCGAATCTCAGCGAGGTTGACTTTCCTACTAAGCTTTTTACCGGGGCTTTCTCTTAACATGAGACGAACATTTTGAGTAACTTTAAGCTCAGTGGGGTCCCTGGTTAATTTTAATTTCATTTCACCTATTTCATTCTTTCACAAAGTGGTGAAAGGGAATGAAATATGCATTTTAAGAGCAGTGGAGTGACTTTTATAGTAAGGCTTAAACATCCTAGGCATTTGGAACAGGATTCCCATTGCTGAGAGAAAAACATTAGAGGGGACTTTGGAATATATCGGTAGACAAAGGAAACGCCTGTCACCAAGGAAATTGCATCTGTTATATAATGTAAACTAAATGTATAAGATAAACTAATAGTTGCATGTAAGTAATACATATTTTAGCTTTAGTGAGTAATTTTGTTATTCTCTCTTCTTAAGCTCTGAAAAATAATTTCAAGTTGGAGGGAGAGGGTTAGAGGAAAAACATGAAAGTGGCAGTGAGAGTTCTAAAGTGTTAATTTAAATTGTTGTAAGAAGGTGACCAAAGTGGAAGGTACTAAATAATTTATTTACGAGGTGACCTTACAAATAATGAAGACATGAAGAAACAATAAACGAATAAAATCAAAACAAATGAACTCCTATGTATGATAGAGGATGGACACCCCTGATTCTATACTACTTATTGGGTGGAAAGCCTATGTTACAGGAGGGGGAGACTGTAATTTTCTCAGTTGCTCCACCTCTCTTTCCTTTTTGCTCGTCCTTCTGTATGAAAGTAAGCATGGATGGAGACGAAAGGCTGAATAAATTACTTTCAGACAGAAAAAAGAGGAGGAAGAGGAAGAAGAGGTAAATATCGAGTCATGTCCTCCTCATCGAAAAGCCAAAGACAGACAGACAGACCTACTGGAAATACTGTCTGTCATCTCCCACCAATGACGTTCCCTTAATTACATTTTTAAAGCTGAAAGAAGGGAAGGAAATATCGGATTTGCCTTCTGCGGGTTGACTGTATTAAAAGTTTCTTCTTGCAGTGGATCTGGACCAATCTTTCCCCCCAAATCCGCTATGGATTTAAGCATCTTCACCTCAACTTGGTGATTCCACGACCATGCTAATGGAACAATTAGAAAAGTCCACGTCTAACAAAGATACGGCTTTCGTTATCCTTTAACAGTCGGAAACAACATACGAATCATGTATATAGCATGCTATTCCCTTTTCTACTACTTACAGCAAGTAGGGGAAGAAAATGCACGATTTGAAACTTCCCGGATCAAACACAATTCTAATGTGTTCCATTCACGTGATTTCTCTTCACCTCGGTAAAAACCTTTGTTAAAAAAACTTACTCTTCCATCTATTGCATACTAATCGAAATAAACATTAGCAGAAATGGTCTTCTTACTTGCTTCCTTGTAAGTAGAAGGCAAATAACGGAATACACTAGGCTAAAGAAACAGTCAAATCTTTTAAAAGCTGGTTGCCTTGTGGATAAAATCCATTTCTTTGCATTAATAGAAGTTGACAACTTCCCTTATGTGAAAAATATTTTAAAACTGAAACTAATTACAGGGAATATCTAAAAAATGGTCAACTCCACAAAAAAGTATAACTCCATGGCACGACAGCTCACGGGGAACCTTGGCCTACCGCCCGGCCGCTGCGTCCCCCATCTCGGTCCACTACAGACGTCGTGGATGGGGGGCAGTATTGGAGGGTGAGACATGGTCAGCGCCTCGAGCCCCTCCCGGCCGGTTAATGCGGTCCTCATGACCTGGAGCCGCTACTTCTCAATCAAGTAGCTCCTCAATTGGCCCCCCAGGGACTTTACGAGGCTGAGTGCACCCCGGTCCAGGTCTCCCAGCGGGGGAAAAATCCCCACGCCTGTACTGGGGATCGAACCCAGGTCCCCCGCTTGGTAAGCAGCTGCGCTACCGCGCGCTAAGGAGACGACCCCACAAAAAAGTATATATGATATAAATTGTGTGTTTTAATGAGAGCTACATTTCTTGTGTAGTAAGCCTTTGTCTATCTCTTGCGGTTTGCCAGTTATGCAACATTCCACAAATTTCATCCAGAATAAAGAGGTCTTCAGAAATATTTCTGGACAACTCAGGATATACATTTTATTTGTCATGTCTTTAATATACGGTATTTTAATCAAAATCGTTTAAGCCATTTTTGAGAAAATCAAATTTTTTTGTCGTATCCTTGAAAGACACTAAACTTAAATACCAAGTTTGGTATCTTACTGACTTTTCGTATTTGACTTATCATATTCACAAACAGACGGATACATGGACACACATATACACAATTCTAAAAATGCTTTTTTGAATACAGGGGACCCTAAAACATGCATTTCCGGTGAAATATCAAACGAAATTTCTCTATCTACGCTCCATGTACTATAGAGAAAGTAAACATCTTTTACATTGTGTGTAGAGCACGTTAAAACACACATTTAATGTAATATTCATTTTTTCGTGGAGATGTTTTTTGTTATTGGTTGGAAAAACATACTTTTCTCATGCAGGAATTTGTCATACAAACAGAGGAACTTCAGTCACATAGCAACCAGCTTTTGACTATCACTTTAACCTATGGTACTCCCTTATTTCCCTTCTACTTACAAGGAAACAAGTAATAAGACTATTTCTGCTAATGTTTTTGATTAGCATGAAGTAAATAGAAGCATAAGGTTTTTGACAATAATTTGTTACAGAGATGTAGAGAAAGTCAGTGAATGGAACACATCAGATTATTTGTATTTCGTTGTGCATATTTCTGGCAACGACTATCTGGTTGTTAAATTCTTAAGTTTCGGACCTCATAGTTGATGCAACCTTTAAGTAATCTATATTGTGCACGCCATCTCAAAATAATTTAGATCTCCTTGTGGGTTACCGGGATACATGAGAGTCAGATGGTGATTTAATGCTGTGTCGACATGTTGCCATGGTAGTTCCGTGGTTAGAGCAACCGGAGGAGGCCAGGAGATCCATGGTTCAAATTCCGGCTAGGGCATTGAAATCTTCAGCTTTCCAACTCCTATAGCTTGTGTGGAGAAAACAAATAATTGACAAAAAAAAAACTTATTTGGGCTGCCTTCGTGATCGAGTGATCTCATTTAGAGGGCTTGGATTCGATTCCGTGCTGGGGCGGGACATATTTTTATGTAGAATCATTTCCTATCCCCCAGATCTGGAAATATATATTTGAGAGTGAATGTGTGTGAGTGTGAGTGTGTGTGTTTGAAGAATAGAAAATGATTAAAAACCCAACATTAAATAACCTACGGCCAACAAGTTTTTTCTAACCCCCCGATATCATCATATATATTAAAGGGGGCTATACAAATTATATGAAACAAAACAAAAAAATAAAAAAAAAGGAAAAACCAAAAGAAAGAAAAAAGAACCTATTTGCATTTATTTCCATATCATGGTTTATGTGTTCACAGGTTAACGACCAACGTGGATGCACAAGATGATTAACAAAATAACTAACTATTTAACACTTAGTTTGCCGAAATTATGTAAATGTTCTAAACTTGTAAACTTTTTCCACATAAGGGTTTTCAGAAAACTCAATAAAAAATAAGATATGATATTATTTTATACTCCGTTTTAATCCGCCTCTGTTTATGTCATATGGTCTATAAGTGACACATAATATTAATTTTGGTAGGTTTAATTTTAATTATTTTTGTTATGGTTGGTGTAGCTTTTTTTACTTTATTTAAAGTATTAGGATATATTCATTTTCGTAAAGGACCTAATAAAGTTGGTATTGTTGTATATGTTGTTAGTAAATTTCACAGAATCACTTTGCTTCAGAAGGAACATACTATGACATTAAATAATAATGTAAAAAAAATAATTCCATATCCTCTGCAGGTTATGGACATATGAATGTACGGGGGGGGGCTATGTTTATGTTTCAGAGTAAAATTTGAAGTGTCATATTTATATACCTTTTCTAAACATTCATCAACAAACTACTCCTATATAGCCTTATTTTTTATTTATTTTATGTTAATAGATATAAATATTTGGAAAAATTGTTTTGTTGAACATTTTCTTGCAGGTACAAATAAAGTTATGGGCTTTAATCGATAGTCAAATATTTTAAGAGTGGGTCACTATGTGATGCTTTAAAATTCCGATCTCTTTGCAGTTACCGCTAGAGATAAAATAGCGATTTGCCACTTGAGAAGAGCGAAATTGTTTGAAAATTGAAACCAATAAGGAATAATTTGGGAACGGTTAAACGTTACAAAAATGGTATAGTTTATGTGATCAAAATATCGGATTTTGTCTATCTCTTACGGTTTACCAATTTTACAAATAATATTTGGAATGAAGGAGACTTTAGAGCCTATTTTCAGAAAATTCAAGATCTGCATTTTATTTACTTTGAAAATATCTTGTTCTCACACACAGATATATTTGTTGTTGTTGTTGTAAAATGCTGTTTTTGGTTCAGGTAAAATCTGCATGTATTTCAGCTAAAGTCTCGGTATCAAAGTTAGGGATGGAATACCATACCAACTTCTTCCATTTACACAGATCCACAGAAAAAGTAAAAAGTAGCAAAACCAACGTTAATAGACCTACAATTCAACGAGTAATAACAGTGTCAGTTGTTCCTAAATCGAAGCCTGCTCTATGACCATAAACGTTAAAGTTCTCAATAAAAAATCCAGTAAAATCTAGTGTGTTCCATTCTAATATGTAAAAACTATTCCTACAAGTCCTTATTCATCTATCAGCTTCATGTTAATTGATATCAAAATTAGACAAAATAGTATTGCTACTTAGTTCCTTGTAGGTAGAAAGAAAAAAAAAGGCAATGCACTAGAAAAAAATGATAGTTAAATAGTTTAAAAGCTGGTTGCTATGTGATTGAAATTTGGTTATCTTTGCATGCCCAGAAGTAAAGAAAAAGAAACATCAATGGCAAATGCCCATTTGTAAAAGGTATAAGTATTTTAAAATTAAAACCAAAGAAAAGGTATATCTTAAAAATCGTTGATTCCACAAAAAATATTTATCACATACATGAAGCTTTAACTTAATCTACATTTTTGTGCAGGATTCTAAGACAATTCAAGATATATATTTTATGTGTTATGTAAGCGTCTTTAATATACGGTACTTAAACCAAAATCATTAGAGCAGTTTTAAGAAAATCAAATTTTTCGAAAATTTTTTCTTGTAGAAGATAGTTTGGGTATTTTCTTGAAAATCTTCGTGTGGCATAATTGGAAGATCAAGTTTAACATTTTAACAGTATTTTCGTTTTTAAGTTATCGTGTAACAGGCACACGGACACACACACACACGTGCACATGCGCGCGGACCTTTTCTTAAAAAATGTGTTGTTGTTGCTGTTTTGCATATAGGCAATTCTAAAAAAAAAAAAAAAAAAAAAAAAAAAAAAAAAAATCTAGGGAGATATCTGTATTAAAATTTTGGGTAGAATACAATACCTTCGTTACCTACATACTATGTATGAGGTAGAGAAGGTAAACAGTAAAGAAAAAGAAATGTTTGTTTTCAATTTTATTCATGTTGCATTTGGATGGTAACCACAGAGCCAATACAAAAAGGAATTGGAACAATTGTTTTTTTTCCACAAAAGCCGTGTGTAGGACAGGGGTTGGATAGGTATAGTCAGACCGAAAATGTCAATGCCACAGCCGGGATTTGAATCACGGATCTCCCGATCTCTAGCCGGTTACCCTGCCTTTGAGCTACCATGTCAACATGCCGACATAGGATTTGACCATAATAGTTGACTATACTATACTATGCCATTTTAGCTCAGTGGCAGAGCAACCGGCTAGAGATCCGTGGTTCCAATTCCGGCTGTGGCATTGAATTTTTCAGTCTGAATCTACAAAAAGGAATGTTAAAAATATGGCTTTTGCCTTTAGTGTATATTAGTTATTTAAAAAGATTGAAAACTGTCCATCATCATGGTGCAAGGGCAGAGGAGGTTTCAAGTTCGAACCTTATTAGGGCCAGCTATTTAGATAAGATTTCTTGTCCCAGGAGATAGCGGTATACTTGGAAGGCGAACGTTGTATTGTATTGTATTGTATTGGCTCTATGGACTCTGGGCCCTTTTGAGTATTTTGTTCATTGCATTTAGCCACCTTCGGTATGGTTGAGGAGGCTTAATATCATAAAAAAGAAAAAGAAAATTTTCCGGAAATAGTCCAATATATATCAACAATTAAAATATTTGGCTCCATTGTGTATTTTTCACAAAATGTATAATCATTTTACTTGAATGTCATATTTGACTAACGAGGAAACTAAAAGCATATAATATATATATATATATTAAGTAGTAATTCCTATTATTATACTTACAGTAGTGTTCCCAAGTTTTGCAAATACAACGGTGACCATAATTCTGGAACACACTGTGTTTGGAATGAAATATTGCAATAAACAAAAAATGTGATCTACTTTCACAATCGCTTTTTCAAGAGAGAATTTTCTAATTAGATTCTTCATCGTTATTAAAATCACTCAGACAAAACATTTCTGTTCTGAGAAACGTGTGCTATGAAAGCTATTCATAACCATATTTTCTATTGCGTCCGGAATGTCACATTAATTTACTGGGACATCTCAAAGAAAAGAAAGGAAAATAAAAGTCTACCGGCTCCGGAAAGAACGCCTGTCCTACCTGCGCCTTTCTACTTCAGGCAAAGGTAATTCTTTTGTGAAATTTCCGGGCACTCGCACAAAAATAGCGATATTGCATTCCTGGCCTGAAAAGTCGAGAAATTATATTTCTATTTTTTCCTTTGATATTTGCTGTTTCATTTCACCTTCTCCAAGAGAAGAGAAAAATGCCAACGTTAGCTTCACTTGTTTCCATGGATATTGCGTTGGTGGGGCAACTGGGAAATAATATGTTCTTCTTCTTATTCTCGCTGTCAATTCCTTTTACCGTATTTATGTTCACTGCTGTCCCTTACCAGGGAACAAAACGAAACAAGGAAGCATCGTCGTCCTGACAACGGTTGTCATGGTAACGTACCTTAATGAGACCAAGTTGCTCGTCAGTTTTCATCCCCTCCCTTTCCCTTCTTCGTTTCGGTATTGTTATGAGTTTCGTCTGACATTACGTAAGCCTCTTGGATGTCTAGGTCCCCTGACGAGAAGAAAAACGGCCAGGAATGGAAGAGAAAAATTCCTCTCTTGCGTTTTATAACGAAGTCTCCAGATTGTGTTTATATAAAAAAATGTATCGCAAATACGAAAGAAGGAATTGGATTCGCCGAGGGCGTATCATAAGTAGTTGCAATTTCAGTTAAGTAGCTGAAGTGCTGGCGTTGTTGGGATATGAAATTGTTTTAGAAAACATTTTTGGTATTCTCGCAGCAAGGACAGTCTTTTCTCCAGAAAACAGAACTTAGAAAATGCTGGGTAAAGCGACACAGCTCGTGGAGGCTATTTGGATAAAAATAACAAGTTTTCTGATTCTCCCTTGTATGTTGTTACTGATACTAAATTAACAAAAGACAATAGTATTTGCCCTCATCTCCTGGTAAATGTAACACACACACACACACACACACATATATATATATATATATATATATATATATATATATATAGTATTACCAGCCCCGGCGGTCGAGCACTTTAACGGTTTCGGTAATACATAAGTTTTGGTCAATATTTTTGTTGACACTAGAGTGAATTAAAGCAACTACAATATGGTTGGCATTCAACTAATTTAATTTGTTGGCTTTACTTTCACCGTCTCAAACTGTTTACACTCACTGGAAACTCCAAATCTCCTGTTATGCAATATTTATCAATCGTATCCCCAAAAGAAGTGATTTTTCACTTTGAAAACTCTAAACGAACGAAGAGAGCAACTTTTATAGTATTTTTATACTGCTCCTAAAGAATACATTTTTTTTTGAAAAAGTCTTAATTTTATTTCAATTATTTAAATGACATTTTTGTACAAACGTTATAAAATTTTTCACCTCTCTAAATATGAGTTATGAAAAAATAATTAATGTTAACTGAAATGTTAATATTCTGTAACCAGGAAATGTTTAATTAATTTCTGAAACTACCCTGAACATTTACAGCTAATAAGTATAAACTATGGTCCAAGGACATTTCTGAATGTTGAACAACGATGAAGAGAAGGAACTAAGAAAAAAGGAGTTAAAGTTCAATGCGATGTTTTATTTAATAGTTCAGATGTTATTAAACAACCACTTGTTCCTTTAAAATTTTTGCCATGAAAACGAAATTGTATGATATGAAAGTATGAGTTATAGCAGATATATTAAAATACAAAAACCAAAATTAACATTTTATAACTTTTTTCCGCTTAATATTAATTTTAATATATGTATATAACTTTTTTTGTTGTAGGCATTGTTAGTGGTCACTTCGTAGATCATGTTGCTCATTTTATTTATGTCCCTTTAAATCAAATACACATGAAGCATTTTATAGCTGCTAATTCCACATATTTGTTTATTATTACGCAAACAATGCCACGTAATAAAAGGTCTATTTAGGAAGCCAATTTGTCATAGTTTAGGCTTGTCTGTAGTGCTTTCTAAAGAAAAAAAGATCTTATGTACACAGCTGTAGCTTTTCTGAAAGGCCGACACATGTTTTTGACGCAAGTGTTGAGTAGTAGCCGATCTATATCGTCCCTGTTGCTAAGCGACGATAAGGATGCCTTTAATATTCACTCTCAGTTCACCATCAAAGCCTTTCCCTTCTCTTGCCTGCAACTACATTGAAACATTCAAGTTTTATTTTAATACTTCCGATATGAAAAACATTCCATGTATTCACCAAAATGTTGAACTGTTGAAAATACCTCTATCTCTCTAGTATTTAAATGGAGACTAAATGGTAAATTCTCTTATGCGTTACATTCACAGGACCTTCTCTATTCATTCTTCAACAAACTAGTTTTTGGATACGATTGGAAGGGACTGGGCTCCGGACCAATACTGGTTTTTGTTCCATGTTTCACGAGGGGGGCCCATGGGATGGAGGGATAGATGATGGATGAGACTCACTGGGAGGCCGGAACAAGTTGCGATGGCACAGCAATGACAAGTTTCCTACAGTTTCCAGGTTGAAGCACCTCGACAGTCGGATAGGCAAACCGGGGACCCCACCCCGTCAGGGGCAGTTCTCATACCGGGAATCAGACGAAGTTGGGGGACGAAGAGAGTCATAATGTGCATCCTTTTTCCCTGCCACGCCGCAACGAGCACCATTGTCGACACTTCCAACGGCGAAAGAACCCAACGAGATGAAGGATGAATTAAATTACAGTGGAAACCATATGGAGGGATTGAAGAAACCCTCCAACATTCGCCTGGTGACCCGGAGGAACTCCCAAAAAGACCCATGGGTCTGTCTGGTAGGCCGGCCACGGTGATCTAACCATGATCTCCCGAATGCGAACCACAATGGAACCGCTTGAGCCTTTCTTCTCGGAGCGAACTAATTATAGAAAAGTTAATCCTTGTATTTGCTTCGTATTAACCGACAAAAACACTTGGAAATAGTTTAATCGCATACAACCTTGCAGATACGACAGAATGAGGAAATACAATTGGCTTAAGCCATACTGAACTCTTTTAAAAGCTGGCCGTTTTATGACGACTTTGAAATTCTGTAAAATATTCTTTTAAATTGTTATCACATGCCATTAATTTGGGAATTTAGAGTTGAACTAACTTGATTTTTTGGACGATGTGTCTAATCTCTACTGCTTACTGATAGTTTTGTTACTGGTAACCACAACTAACCTGGTTACTATAAAAACAAAAGAAATCGCATTACTGATAACCATTTTCAATATATTGTAGACTAAATCGCACTTTTGTGTAGACTTCAACGTAATTAATATACTCCCCACTCTCCAGGTTTCTTCTATTTCTCTGTCCTCTACTATAGCTTTCTCCATATTAAAATAGTCAAATCGTTTTTAATTAGGGTACTACAAATAAAAATGTCTCTATAGCTAAAAAATCTTGTATATAAAAACAATGGAAAACTACATATTAACGTCTACCAAATGTTTCATTCTCATGAAGTCATTTGTATTCAACTGGAATTTTAATTCATTTGTTACTATATTTTAATCAACTTCGTTTCGTCTTTTCAAACTTTTCCTCAATTCTGCAATAGTTACAATTCCCACACTTGTATCGCAATATACTATAACGCAATTTTAGAGTTTGTCTATACCAACATTTTCCTTAACATTATGTTAATCTCCACTGTCATGTAACAGTTTGTTTAGTAAACGATTGTGAAAGCAGAAGCGATTCAGGTCTAGTTAAAGCAATACGATGAACAATAGCTTCCATGAATGCCTCCGTGGTCGAGTGGTCAGCGAGCTGACTTCTCACCGAGAGGTCCCGGGTTCGATTTGCGGCTGGGGTGGGTAATTTTTCTTTATCCAGAATTATTCCCTATCCCCAACAGAGTCTGAAAGTATGTATCTGAGAGTGAATGTGAGTGTGTGTCTGAGGAAAATAAAATGATTTAAACTAAAAGTAAAAAGAACCAACAGACAATGAGTTGCTTCAAGTGCAAAGCCCCCGATATGATCTTAGATGGTAAAGGGGGCTACATTAGTTTCCATTTGAAGATATTAGAGCCAAGGGTGGATAGAAGGGGGTTATGAGAATCGCCCTCCTTCAGCAAGCATAACACTAATAATGAAATACAGGTATCAACATAATAAATCTCAAATATAGTTAGGAATTTTGACCGCAATATTAGTATACTAGACATGGACTTAAGTGAAATTTATTTACATATGATCAATAAAACATCTTATTTCTTACACTATGCTAAAATGATAGTAAAATATTTTAAAAACTATCGTTATGCGATTGTCAGAAGTAGAACAAAAGAAAAACCGACACTACTTTACAAGGAACTACTTTACCAATAACAAGGAACATCTCAGAAACGGTTACGTGCACAACAATGTAAATGACATATATCGTGTGTTTTGATGAGATCCACATTTTTTGTGTAGTAAGTTTTTGTCTATCTGTTACGATTTGGTAGCTACGCAAAATTCGGCAAAATTCATTGGGAATAAAGAGGTCTTCAGAGGCAAGGTATACACTTTATTTGAGATGTAAATATCTTTAATTTACGGCATTTTAACTAAATCGTTAGAACCATTTCTTAGAAAATCAAAATTTTCGAATTTTTTTCCATGTAAAGGGTAGTTTATAGTGAGGGGGAGGGTTTCTTGAGAATCCTCGTGTCGCATCCTTGGACCTTTTCCTAAAACATGCTTTTTTTTTTGGACTCAGGTGGCCCGAAATCATATATTTCCTGTGAAATCTCGGCATGGAATTTTTGGTTGGAATACAATATCTTCTCTATCCATTATGTACATTGTACATGCGGGGCTAGAGGAAGTAAAAATAAATATATCTACTTCAAAACCTGATAGCGTAGTTTGTTTGCTAGCTTACCCCACTCTGTGTGGTCGAGCAGGGAATATAGATAACAGCTAAAACAATGTTCTGATCCTTATAGTTGTTATATTACATGACACGGTATTTTTAATTTCTTTTGTGTGGTTTGAGCTTACGAAATTGAACATTTCACAATTAAGAAGAAATGAACGATGATTTTTCTTCACAAGCGGAATTATGCAATGAAACATCTTCTTCTTCATGTAAGTGCCTAACAAGTGAAGGCTATGTTCTGATAGTATATAGAGTACCTAGATTTCATTAGAAATGCATGTTTTGGGGTCCCCTAAATCCACAAAAGCGCGTGTGTGTGTCTGGACAGCGTAACTAAAAACGAGAAGAGGTTAAATATCAAACTTAGTATTTAAATTCAGTATCTTCCAAGGATGCAACACTAAAGTTTTTAAAAAAATCCTACCATCCAAACTACTTCTACATGGAACATTTTTCGAAAAGTTTGATTTTCTCAAAGGTGGCGCTAACGATTTTGAGTAAAATGCCATAATGCTTAATATATGTTTATGACAAAGGAAATGTATATCTGAATTTTCTGGAAATAGGCTGTGAAGACCTCTTCATTCTGGATGACTTTTTTTTTATAAATTTTGTATACTGGTAAATCATAAGATACTCAAAATATATAGGTTTCGTTAAAGCATGCAATTTATGCCATATACATTTTTTTTGTAGAATTAACCATTTCCGAGATAGAGATAATCCGGTCATTTGTTTCAGTTTTAAGCTACTGAAACTTTTCTCAAGAGGGATGTGAGCTTTCCTTTCGTCTCTCTTTTATTTATTCCTAGCAAGCAAAGAGAACCGATATTTTTCACACAACCATAGCTTTTACAAGAGTTGACTATCGCTTTAGCCTAGTGCATTCCCCTATTTCCTTTCTGCTTATAAGGAAGTAATAAGACAATTCTACTAATTTTTATCTCGCTTAGCATGATATAGATAATTTTGTAGATTCTTTTGTAATAACATTTTTTATGGAACAGATAGAAAACGTCATATAAATGGAACACATCATATTTTATTTGCATAAAACATATAGTTCTTTTTGATATAAGTAAAGGTACTATGTATTTTGTGGTACATTGTTTAGTTCAGAATATATTAGTTTATTTACCTTAGTGTAATGTTGGTTTAGTGGTTAAAATGTAGTGTTATAAGTAAAAAATATAGTATTATTTGTTTGGTCCTTTTAGAGATGTACTTCAAATTTCTTTTCTACTCCAAAGTTTAAGTGTTTTAATTTTCAAAGCTAAATTAAAAAAAAATCTGAGAGGTCCTCCGAATCACCCGATATGCCCTCCCTGTGCAGAAGTCCTAGATCCGCCTTTGATTAGGGTCGGGTAAAGCAGTCATCTATGTTTTAAGTAACAAGTAAGAAGTAACTCTACTCTTATGGAACAAAAATGTGTAATACAGAGTAACTGCCGAGGAGAAGCTGTTTTATTAATAGGT
Source organism: Hymenopus coronatus (assembly GCA_030762935.1). Lineage (NCBI taxonomy): Eukaryota > Metazoa > Arthropoda > Insecta > Mantodea > Hymenopodidae > Hymenopus > Hymenopus coronatus. The sequence goes on along the minus strand of CM060898.1, from coordinate 46,329,229 downwards.
ATTGCGAACATATTAAGTTTCGGGAGATGAAATTACATTATTATTTATAGTTATTAAGTTTCGAGAGATGAAATTAAATTGTTATTTACATTGCACAATAAATGTTTATGTTTGACTTCATTTTAGGTTGTTTTGGACCCATAAAATAATGAAACAATTTATTCATGAAAGACTTTCAACTACTGAAGGTAATCAGAGAAAAAACGGTCCCTAAAAGATGGAAACAAGGGGTAAAAGAAGCAATTTTACTGAGCTTCATTCGTCAACATTTAGTCCGTCGTTAAGAGTCTCCGATTGCGAAACTGTTTGTGGCGCGTCTGATGAAAATAAAATGTACCCTGTACACTACTAGTCACTGCCACTGTGTGCCTGATGATAAATGTACGGTAATATGGAACGCTCTTCTGGTTCAGTAAAGAGTGCAGTACAGTGTACGCATATAATGGTTGCACCAACACACGATTAGTTGAACGTACGTAGATAGTGTCGTATGAGTTGTAATCTATTTTGTCTAACAAACCAAGATGTTTCATAAAATCAGTTTTTTATTACACTCATCTACGACCCCATGCGCTAGCATCTAATATTTAATATGTTTCTACTTTCTACTCTAAAGTTTTTTTCACATTGTTTTCCGCATGTTGGATATCATTGTTACGGAGGACGTAGACTAAAAATGGCGAATTTTTCAAGTTTTTTATATTTCAAAAATAAATTGCTAATACATTCAGTTTTATGTTCCTAAAGTTCCATAGTCTAATTCGATTTATTTGTGGTTCAAATAAGGTCTTGTCATGTCAAGCCATGCCCACTCTTTCTGCTTGCTTGATTATCAGCTTTGATCCCTTGTTTCTCTACATTTCTAACAGGCAAACATAGTTATACATATTTAGAAGGTATGTTTCTTTAGTTTCTGACCAGGAAGAAGAAGCTGACCACAGTTATAGTGGATTTTAGGTAGTATTTAAGTATGGAGATCACTCCCTAAATAAAACAATCAAACAACATTTTCTTTTCTCATTTTATTAGTTTTATAGTTTTTCACGCTTTTTTCTTGTAAACTATTTGAGATATTGCAATGAAATTTTGTACACACATATTTCAGTTCCACAATGAGTATTTTGGTGCAGCTAGTTTTCTTTTCATTTAGATTCTATAGGTATTGTGCTATTAAATACATAATAATTTCAAATAAAAAAACTCGCATATCTTGAAAAATACTTTAAAAATAATTAAAGGGAGATACAAACAAAAATTCTAAGCCAAGATATAACACAATTTTAATACTGTATGTACGCATGTTTTCAAGCAACTTCACCAAAGGAACATTAAGAAAAAGGAACATAAACTTTTTGAGGTTTTCAAAATTTCTTTATTAATTGGAAACATTATTTATAAAATAGCACAGTCATAGAAAATATCAAGATAATTAACTGTGCAAAAGTTCATTGCTTTAGGATAAAAACTATGGACATGGTAGAATTTTTGCTGTGTTGAGATATTTCTGCCTACGTCCCCACTTAATTAAGCACATTTAAGTTTAGCGGTATTTCTTTACTTCATGCCATAAAGTTACATCACGTTACATTTGGTTCATCGCCATTTTAATTTGTTTACTAATTTTGAAAAACTGAACATCATATTAGCTAAGTTGGTGCAATAATGTCATGCACGGCCGAGAATTCGGTGCGTTGATATCTTTCAACAATGACAATGGTTGTCGTTGAAGAGATTCTTATATTCGATTGATCGATATCAAATGCATGTCATATGAATGGATAATTCCGCTAGATCAGCTCGGTATCTTCCTAAACAGCAGTTGATAATATACACCATGTTGTGACAGAAGGCTTTAGCTTGAGCCCACGAGGCTGTAACCGTACTCTTTAAGTAGGGAACGCGATGGTATTGATCTCCAGGGTGATGTGAGAGAGGATGCAACATGAAGTGGTCAGGGAGCCGAGCAAGGGGGAGGGGTAGATGGGGTTTAGTTGTCGATCTCGTACGTAAACATTGGCAAGAGCAAGGATGGCCAGAAAAACGCTCCAATCACTCCCGCTTACGAAATGTCATTTTGTGATGCTGGCAATGGTTCCAAATTGCTGTTTTGTTAATGAAGTGTATTTTGTATCACATGGATCTTATGTTTTCTGTGAGGGTTTTATTCAAAGGCACACTTCAGATTGTCACATGTTTCTGTCCTTATGCTGGTAAATTTACAGGCAAACGTTTTAATTAAAGCGCTGAGCGGATGTTTATGCAATTTTTTGAACAAATGTTTGGCTTTTTTAATATATTTTTCTAATGAATGTTAACTATTCAAGTGATATGTTCCCTTTGTTCTTATTTTTCAGTAAAAAAATGTCCAAATTTTTTTGGACGCATGATTTTACAAGTACTCTTATTGATATGTTTCCACATAAATGCCAACTAAAACTAACGAATTACATTATTTAGTGGTAACATTCAATGCCAGTTTACAAAAGGACTTTATAATCTTTTTCTACCATTAAATATAGTTACGAAATCCACCGTTGTAGTTGAAAGAGCAACTATAAATCCTTGAACTATTCCATTTAATTACCAAATTATTTTGCTCTCAGACTCAGAGACTGTAACCGGCTGATAGCTGAAGCTACAGACCTTTAGTTTCTACGGTAGGTGAATATTATATAATTCTTTACCATAGGGGTGAGGAGACCCTAACGATGGTAATATTCCTAAATCTGGAATGGATCGCATCAGCTCTGAATCTATTATTGATTTAATAGAGGTGACAACTGGAAGGTGTAATAGAAGTGTCTATTTCACACACTGGAGTTCCCTCCTCATTATTCCGACCATAGATTTGCGCAGGAAAATTGTACCATTTTAGCAAGCAATAACATAAATTTCATACTGTATATTGGCAACTGAAGATGGGAAAATATCTAGAAACCAATTAAAATTAACTATTTTAACTACGGGTTCAATAAAACCTTATTTCGATAAATTATACTTCAATTAATATGGAAGTTCGCATTTTAAACAATTAATCGGTATTTATACCATCATGATTATTTAAGGTGTCTATAACAAGGAGAAAATGTTTCTTATGAACACAAATATGTCGCTGAAATGTAGAGTTGAGTGCATTAGTCAGGCGATATAATGCGCACTGCTCTATGCTGGTAAGAAATAACTAAACCGAGCTCTTAACTTGAAACAACCTGTGTTCATAGGTTAATGTTTGAGTGCCAGACTTTTGACACCAAACCAACATGAGATGGATTTATCCAGGAGCTGGACCATTTTCCAAAGTACACCTTTCAGCCATTCTAGTTAAATGTTTCGTAATTCTCCCTTTCGCCGCTCATTTAGATGCCGATTATAATCTTATGCGCAAACTTGAAAGAATTGGTTCACCTATGGCAGATATGGAACACAAATGATAAGGAGTTTCTATATACATTGAAAAAAGAAAAACACTGTAGTACACCAGAAGCGCTGTTACGTTTCTATGCACTCGATGTCGTTAGGTTTCGCTATTCATAAGGAAGCACGTTCTAATCTGGCAAAAAAAAAATTCCCCAATTACGTGATGAATATACGAGACTGTTCTGACATCCTCTGAAGTAATTTGATGTGATTTTGATCACTGAAGCCTTTGGAAATGTAAAACTGGACTTACCGGAAGAGAGACCAATGCAGTACTAAAAATGTGTAATATAAATTTAAAACTTAGTGATTCCATTGCCAAATTGAGTATCGTGAAGATCACCCTGAAAGAGCAAATGCTATATCAATCACCAAATTTCATAAATATCAAAGCCGCCAGCCTTATGATAGTAACTCGTGATGCAAAATGAAAATTTCTCGTTAATTATTTAGGAATTTTGCACTTATAATCCCATAACAATGGTGTCTTTCATATCCATTTTATAGATCATAGTGTACAGATTTCTTAGCATACTGTTTTATAAAATTGTATAAAATAATGGTCTCGTAATAATGATTTGTTTAAATATTTCAATACTTCACATTTTTATAAATTATTTCTTTTTGTTTCATATGATTATTACACTCATTATTAACTTTTTTAAACATATCAACCTCTTATATACAGAAATTTGTTAATAAACACGCCAATACATAAACAAAAAATAAATAATACGAGTACTGAAATATGGTGTTTGAGTGCGTTTAAGTTTGTGAAAAAGGTTTAGAAAAATTATATAGTTTAAAACTAAGATTGATTTCATGCAGTTTTCTTCTTCTTCTTCTTCTTTATCAAAAGGTCCATAAAACTTACGCGCTGAGTCTAGGCTCACACACACACAAAAAAATACCAATACATAATTTTGATACTCATATGTATAAAAAATGATAATTCATTTTAATTAATTTTTCATTTACGTAATACCAAGCCTAACATTTGAAGTTGCTGGTTAATGTACAAGAGTAGTCTACACTTCGTACCAAACACTTATTGCACTTATCATTCTAATTGAAATAATACAAACTTATTAAATAGGAAAAAGAAGGATGTTAATTGCACTTTTGAAATAATGTCTTAAATAAATTATTCCGGGCTTTTATCCTGAGTTTTATGGACACATGAAGGCATATCTCATAAAATGGAAAATAAGGGCTAAAATTTACATACTATTGTAAATTATCTGCACGAAACCTACTATGTGTCGTAATTATTTAGTTTTTAAAAATGAAAGAAAATCATTCTTGTGTATTTTAAATAAGAATTCTAAAGTGCTTAATTACGAGGTAATTAACTTCGAAAGCGTTTGTTCTAGATCTCTATTCGTGTTGTTCTGAGTACTCGTGCGTACTCAACAACAAACATTTAAGGCAGCTTGAGGGGGGGCAGGTAGAGCAAAGGTCATAGGACAGCATTTGTGCTTGCGCTCACTTCATTCAGCCCTGTCAATAGCTTTCCCTCAATACTAAGATACTGCATATATGTCCCTAAGAATGAGTAGCTCGCTGCTGTTTGGTACGGAGCAAACTGGAACACGCTGTTCTTTATTGTCTTAAAAAAACAAAAAACACCTAAATGGCTGAAAGGCTGAAAAAGAATTAGGTCATGTTGGAATATGCTTATTAGGATGACTTTCACCTGTTGTTGCTGTTGAGAGAATACGCAGAAACCAAAAGCTGAGTATATTTTCCTCCAAGCAAATTTATATAAAAGCCGAAATAAAGTTTTGGGTCATAGGTGTAATACAAAGTTAGAGCGTACATACAAGGTAAATAATGAATAGGGTTCTAAAAATGGATAATATTACCAGCAGATATTTCTAAAAAGTCATGCACGATGCTATTAAAACGAGAGACATAGAAACTGTTGCTTTTTTTTGTGTAACTGTTATTGTTTCAGATGTTTACAAAAGAGTTTTCAATAACAGCATTTTAAAAACATTCACGTTCCACCAGCGCTATTATTGGGCAGACTAGCTTGGGCAACCTCAGGCAAGTTTACAATGAAAGCAATGTTGGCAGCACTGTGAACGTGATGGACACTTTGCGAAGGCTTCCATTCGCCAGCTGCGAAGTTCCGCGGTCACACTACGTAGTAATTATTTTTACACAATGATAATGATGACTGACATTTTGCCTAACCAAACCGATGTTCCAAGCGCTGCACTGATTGGTCGAACATTTCATGCATCTCGATGGTTGAATTTCGTCCTCGCCACCGAACCAAACTTGTTTGTGACATGACAGCTGTCAAAACCATCGCGTAGTACCCTCACCCTGGGCTCGGGTGGCGGGCTCTAGCCTCGTTTTCAATGGCCGAGGGTTTGCATCCCCTAAACAACATTGGTGACGGAAAAAAACGGCGTATCAGCAAGAATGTCACTAGCACGGCGAGTGGGAAAGAGAGAGGAAAAACAGAAACTGTAAAGAGAGACCATGCAAGCGAGCTAAAAAAAATACCTCGGTTTGGGACACGTTAGAGCGGTGCGATTTAAGCACCACGCAAGTGGAACGGGCATTAGCAGAAACACAAGAGAGGAAACAGTTTGATGAAAATGAAAAAAAAAAAAAAAAAAAAAAAAAAAAAAGCGAGAAGGGGGATAAAATGGTAGACGAATTGCAACGTATGGGTCTGGAAGTAGGGGAAGTTATGCTGTTTACGAGTGCGAGAGGTTTGAAAGAGACTGGCCCAGCTACACGGAAAAGTACCGCCTCGGAAATATGGAACAAAGCTTCTCTCGTTTAAATAAATGAGCGAAAACCATGCGCTGCCTAGCATTTGGGCGTGTTCAAACACCCAATAGAATTATTTAACTCGCAACGTTTTTGGAATGGATTTTCGTGTACAGCTGTGGAAATGTTTATTACACCAATTACCGCAATTTGTATTTTCGAGCGTATCTTTCGACTCGCTCTGTTGAAAACCTCCTATTCGAATATGCTAAATGTTTTAATTCCAGCGGTTTGGCACTGTGAACACATCGTTATTTGCTAACCCTCAGCCAAAAGTGGTACTTTTTTTTTTTTTTTTTTTTTTTGAAAGCGTGAAATTGATGTAGAAGACAATTCCACTTTTATCACAGTTTTTAAGTACAAAGAACATGATTCGTTCGAAAGAATATACTGTCTTTAGTTTTGAGTTAGGAGGTTATAAATAAATGTATTTGTATTTAAAACAGCGAATATAGCAAGTAATTAATAACATTCTTTTAATTGTAGTATGTATTGTGCTACATTGAAATGGTCTATTTTTACTTTTCGGAAAACACCTCGATTTCGTAATTTTTAATGGATACCTTAATCTCAACCAATTTAGCTCAAGATTTCATCACAGATTTGTTCTGAACATTTATAGTGTAGAATTAATGTTCATGGTCTTGAGTAAGCAGATAAACGTACGAACGGAAGCCACTCTCGCAACCGCGGCAGAACACTCCGGTAGGCTCCCGACCCTTTGTGCTTCTACAGTGACCACTAGGATGGGGAATGAGGAGGAGACCCAAAGGGCGACAAAAGAAGGATATGAGGGGAGGAAAGGAAATTCCTGGTAGATTAGAAACCAGTTTAAACAAAATGCATATTTTTAAATGCTATTAATCAAAAGAGCAATTGAAATACTTTGAAATCGGTTAACAATGTGATTATTAACATTTAAGGATCCAAATATTTTAATTAAATCACTATGGTTAGGAAAATCAGAAAAGTAGTTTTGCACTACATAATGGAACATTTGATTCAATAAATGAACTAAAAAAGAACAGTATTCGCCTACCAAACTAGGGAAACCATGAGAGTGTCAGAGGAGATCTCCCGGGATAGAACCCGGGACCTCAAAAATGTGAGTCGCACATGTTACCGCGGCGCCACCTCACTCTCTCTCTCTCATGTACGAAACCCTCAAAGATAATACCTAAATAAATAAAAATTCACCAAATTATGAAAAATTGGTTAATTAAATAGGCAAAATCAATGGTGTGTACCATTTTTCCCCTGGAAAACACAAAGAATGTTAAAATTAATTTTCTAAATTGAAACTAAAAGTTGTAGGTTTTATAGATATCTTTATTAAGTAAGCGTACCGAACATTTACAAATAATGGATTAAAGTGGCGGTAAATCACAGTTAAACAAAATTACGAAAAAACTGCAGTTGTAACATTGCAGCCGCTATTTGCTCATACCTCTATTTAGACGTCGCCTTTGAAAATTTAAATAATCCAAAGGATAAAATCGCTGATAATTATGATTTTCTTATGCCTATGGACCTTTTGTGTATTTAAACACTTCTGATGGATATTTTGTCAACAACTCACAATCCAATATCCTTAAAAAGAATTACGAATAAAAGGAGAAAAAAAGAAACTTAAAAAAGAAAAGAAACTGAAATAATGAAGCATTTTAAGGCTCGTATACAAAGGGAGATTTATTAAATTTAATACCGAGAATGGCATTATGATGGTTTTTAATATTTTCACACAATAACAACAACAGGGTATCTAAAAATAAGTTTTGAACCATATATTGTTCTAAGTAAACTACTAATTTTAATTGCTGTTGGTACAGAAATAATTATAGTAGCTCCTGTAGAATAAGCGTGTATCAACATATATTCCTACTGTCTAACTGCCAGTATTTGATGTGTTTTTTTTTTGTTTTTTTTTTTTCTTTTGGCAAAATACTCTTCCAGAGTCTTGTCGGGACTCGGATGCTGTATTCCTTTTTCCTCTGTTTTTTCATTTTTCCAACACTTCTTTTGTTTTTCTATTTTATTACAGTTTTTGCTTTTAATACACATTCACAAACACACAAACACCCACGGTCCCCTGCGCCACGAAGCACCAAAGCGAGGCTCTTTAGTGAGCGGCCATGGGGACCGGCTCACTTCATGCGATAATAGAATTTCAGAGTGTAATGGGGTAAAATCCGGCCGGTGGAGCCAGCGAAGGTCGCTCACACAGTTCCTCACTTACTGGTTTCATCTTCTCATAGCCCCGTTGAATTCTGTAACTCTTTTAACGCACGAATGGATATCTGTACATGTCACAGCTGAGTCAACTGTGTGTGTGTTTGAGTGTGTGTATGTATATACACTTCATTGTAATAAATACTCATCCCAACAAAGAAGCTTTATTTCTCGGTCATTATTATCGCATTATTAGGTTTATATTTTTATTCAATATTTGTATATACATTATTAAGTTTATATCGCATTATTAAGTTTATATTATTATCATAATTATTTAATACTCGTATGTACGAATATTAAATATTTGAAATTAAACAAAATGAAATAGAAGAGACTCATCAAGAGGAAAAGAATACGAGAGTGTTATTTGTACCATATTATTAATATTATTATCTTGTAGTTTTTAAAATAAGTAAATAATGTATTGAGATCATCCTACAATCATATTTTTAAACTAATATTTTTCCAACTCTAAAAGTAAACAACAAAAGTAAAATTTACAATCTAAATATGTCTTAAGGCACCACTCTAATGCAAAGATAGGATGTAAAGAAAAGTATGTGCCCGTCTCTGTAATGTAATGGAGAGCGACTGCTTCTCATTCAGGAGGTCCCGAGTTGGAATCTTGATTAGGGTAAGTATTCCGGATAAACTTTTTACGAGGTTTTCCCTTATCTGAGACGATCGGATAACTCTCACCTCTATGAATTCCGAGCTCATTTGAGCCTTATTTCATTTATATATTTTCTGATATGACCAATCAAATTAAGGAGATTAAAACATTTAAGTGGGAATAAAACAATGGAGATAATATAAAATTATTTCATTTATTTTATTTATATATTTTGGAGTTAGATTTACTTTTCTTCCAAATCACTATCATTTAAACAGAGAAAACAATGTTACGGGTTCCATGTGGCTTTTACATGATGGTGTTCCATTGCGCTTCACATAAACCCTGAGTATCTTTAAGACAAAATATATTTCCTAACAAACAAAAAATTCGTCCAGAAATATCTTATGGGTCTCCTAATACTAAATTCATGAGACATCAGAGGCATTTTTTGTGTCTTAAAACTAAAATTATTCATTCTCAAAAGATTCAAATGTCAAAGTTGTACAAATCATGATCATACCTTGACATCCTAATTTATGTCAGAAATAAAGTGAGTTTGTATCGTTTTTATGAACTTAAAATCTAGCTATTTGAGTGTAAGCTCATGATGAAAATACCCCTCCCTTATAAAGCTTGGTGCAATCTTTTATGCGAAAGATTTCAAATAAAAAATAACTTAACACGAATTAAAGAGTTAATCTAATTAATGTTATTTATTGTGACAATGCCGTAAGTGACCGCCCTCAGTTCGCTTTGTGCTATGGTGGTGGAGCTGCATTATTGTAAACAAGAGAGTGCGACGCGACGGTAAGAAGAGACTTGAGAACCTTACACGTCTGGATTCTTCCAGATTTTTGGTTTCCAAAAGCTTCCAGAAAGTTTTGTAGCGTCATTTTGTAACTATAAAAAAGTTGCAAGACGAGAGTAGTGTGTGTGTATGAGTGTGTGGTGAATTATATTGAGCCGTGAATAACTGGAATGTTAGTGCGCAGTGGTGTGTGAGTCATGGGTGGTATGCAGCCATCAACGGACTAAATATTGAGTGAATCATTTGCAGTGTGAATTTAAAACTTTATTTGTAAACAATTTTGAGCCAATTAAGACATTTGTTACATTATTATATTTAATGTATTAGGCAACATATCTTATTTGTTCCCTTACAAGGATAATTTTGTATGGAAACAAGTTACAATATAATTTTTAGAAGCGAGCCTTTATAAACCCCTCTTCACTGGAGGAGCAAGTTACAAAAATATCTTGGTATTCCGAGGGTTAAACGGGACCTTAAAACTTTCACTAGAGACTGTAGATAGGTGTCTATTACCCAGATTCATCAGATATCCCTTCGGTGTTAGTAATATAAATTTTGAAATATTACATATTTTACATTCATAGCTACGAATGTCCTGAATACAAGTTGTGATTGAACAAGCTTCCACTTTTAAATTTAGCAGAGAGTGAAAATGTTTGTTTATGAACATATTTATCGGAATTTGGTTGTAATATTACAAGATTAGGATCTTTTTTATTTGGATTAATTAGTATGGATAATGTAAGTCCTTCTTTTACATGAAATAAATATCCTTGGCTTCTCGTCGATTCTATTTTCTCTTAATCTAAAGAAGGACTTTTCTTAGGTCACGTGTGTAATATATCGCATATTAAAAGTGCACTAGCATTTTTGATGTGTTTCATTCACCTGACTTACACTACACCTCTGTAACACATTACACCTCTGTAACATATTCTTCTATCTACTTTATGATAATAAAGATAAACATTAGCAGAAATGGTCTTAATTACTTGCTTCCTTGTAAGTGGGAGGAAAATTAGGTGATACAATAAGCTAAAGCGACAGTCAAATCTTTTAAAAGCTGGTTGCTATATTGCTGAAAACCGTTCCCTTGTATGGCCAACAGTTGACAAATTTCCATGTAAGAAAAGTTAAAAGTATTATAAATCTTACAAATGACAAGGAATATCTCAAAAATGGTCAACTGCACGAAAAATACGTATATGATATAAATTGTGTTTTTTAACGAGAGCTACATTTTGTGTAATAAGTTTCTGTCTACCTCTTACGATTTACCAGTTACGCAAAATTCCGTTAAAGAGAACTTTAGAGGCTATTCTCAGAAAATTCAAGATTAAATTTTGTTTTTCATGTAAACATCTTTAATATATGGAATATTTTAATCAAAATTGTTGAGCAAATCAACATTTTGGAAATGTTTTCCATGAAAAAGTTGGATTGGTGTGGTGGGGAATTTTTTTAACATCTTTGTGCGTAATTCCTGGAAGATACTACAATTAAATACCAAGTTTTGTAATTTTCCGACTTTTCGTTTTTAACTTATCATCTTCACAGACGCACGTCAGACACACATACACACACACGAATCTGTTTTTAAAAATTCTTGTCTTTCTTTTTGGATTTCCGGTGAAATCTCGGTATCGGATTTTTGGGTGGAATGCAATCAATACCTTCACTATACTATATGCGAATTGTACAGTACAGAAAGTAAAATTGCTGACTATAACATGTTTTTGATTACTTAAAAGCACTCAAGAATGATATTTTGTCAGATGTTACAAACACTAAGAAATAAAGAAATATTTCTGTAACATTTTGATTAAAATTGTATTCTTTAAACGTCAGTAAAAAGGTAGTACCTTTTTTGAACTGCAGCCTGCGCAGACCTATCCCCATTTTCAGAGTAGCCTTGAAATTGCACTAATTCATCTGTTAAACTAGTACATCTCTCCAGCTAGTGATATCCGTTCACTGTGGATGCGATAACATTATAAATGGAACACACGCGCTATTCGAGATAGTGCTCCCTTACTATACCAGATCCATCTCTGTTGTGGACATAATCAGGAAGTATAATCTCAATGCAAACATTCATTTGTACTGATTACACCAATCAAGCGAAGATGGGTAGAACAAATCAAAGTACCAAAATAACAACTTATACTTTCAACGGTTTCACTAATTTCCAAACATATTCAGACGTCTCATTGCAGAATTAGATAGCTATTAAATTTTAACACTTTTAACCAAGATAGTTAAGAAAATTTTCCATAAGCCTGAGCTATAATGTAAGCTATTTGAAAACAGATAACAGACTTAGCTCCTTCAACTATTTATATGGAACCATACAGCGAACATTAGGTAAAAATCTGATGAGTTCCATTCAGATAACTTTCCCTACATCTCTGCAACAAATGATTGTTAAAAAGCTTATGCTTCTATTTACTTCATGCTAACCGAGAAAAAATTAATAGAAATAGTCTTATTATTTGCTTCCTTATAAATAGAAGCGAAATAAGGGAATACCATGGGTTAAAGTGATAATCAAAAGCTGGTTGCTATGTGAATGGAGTTCCTTTGTTTGTATGGGCAGGAGTTGAAAAATTCCTGTTAGAGAAAAGTTAAGTTTTTCAAAGCTGTAACCAAAAACAAGGAATATCTAAAATACGATCACCTCCACGAAAAAAATGTATTTAAAATAAACTGTGTGTTTTAATGTGCTCTACATTTTTGTGTAGTAAGTTTTTGTCCGTTTCTTACGGTTTAGCAGCTATGAAAAATCCGTAAAATTCACCCAGAATAAAGTAGTCTTCAGAGGTTATTCCCAGAACATTCATAATATACATTTTATTTGTCAGGTAAATATCTTTAATGTATGCTATTTTAATAAAAATCGTTAGAGCCATTATTTAGAAAATCAAAATTTTCGAAAAAGGTTCTATATAAAGGGTAGTTTAGGGTGGGGGGATTTTTCTCAAAATCTTAGTGTAGTATCCCTGGAAGATAGTAAACTTAAATACCAAGTTTGGTATTTTACCGACTTTTCGTTTCTGAGTTATCATGTCCACAGACACACGGACACATGGACACACACACACACACACGGACCTTTACCTACTTACTTTTTTTTGGATATAGGGGACCCTTAAACATATATTTACGGTGAAATCTTGGTATTGAGTATTTTGGTGGAATGCAATAACTTCTTTATACACTATGTATCTACATATTACGTGTAGAGAAAGTGTAAATAGAAACAGCTACTTCTAAAATTTTATATGGTATGGTCTTTCCGCAATTTATGTGGAAGTGAAAACTGGATATTAAAAATATGTTCCATTCACATGACTTTCTCTACATCTCTGAAACAAGTTATTGTTAGAAAGCTTGTTCTTCTGTCTGCTTCGTGCTAATTAAGATAAACATTAGCAGAAACGAGCTTATTATTCAACTCCTTGTCCGTAGAAAGAAAATAAGCGAACACAGTAAGTTAAAGCGATAGTCAAATCTTTTAAAAGTTGGTTACCAATTGGTTGAAGTCAACTTCTACATGACCAGGAGTTGACAAATTTCCGTAAGAGAAAAGTTCAAGAATTTTAAAATTGATACCAATAACAAGGAATGTCTCGAAAAGTTTAACTCCACAAAAAAAGAAGAAATAATGTATGTATAAGACTTAAGTTGTGTGATTTGACGAGATCTAAATTTTTGTGTAGGAAGTTTTTCTATTTCTTACGGTTTACCATTTATTCAAAAATCATCATCCAAAATGAAGAGATTTTCAGAGCATATTCCCAGAAAATTCAAGATATACATTTTATTTTCCATGTAAGTTATCTTTAATATACGGTATTTTATTCAAAATGTTTAGATTCATATTTGAGAAAATTAACATTTTAAAAATTGTTCCAATATAAAGGGTAGTTTGCGTTGGGGAATGTTTTTAAAAATCTTTGAGTCGCTTCCTTGAAAGATACTAAACTTAAATACCAAGTTTGGCATTTCACATACTTTTTGTTTTTGAGATATTGTGTTCACAGACATACGGACACACACACACACACACACACACGTACACACACACTCACACAAACCATTTTTCTAAAAATATTTTTATAGGGGAGTCTAAAACGTGTAATTCCATGAAAGTTTTGGTATCAAATTTTTGTGAGGAGTACAATACCTTCTCTACTTATGTGCTATATACTAAGCAGGAAAATAAAAATGAAGACTTCAAGCTGAAACACATTTTTAAGATTCGTGGCAGGCTTATACACTTTATAGAAAAAGGAGTGAAGAAATAACAGTTGATTTAAACATACAGAACATTTTAGAAATAGTGAAAGGATATCACGATAGATGGTTGGAGCGTATACAATGAATGCCAGATGATACAATAACGAAAATAGCATATATAATCCACGAGGAAAGATATCACAAGAAGAACGTTGGCGGAATCAATTTTTTTGAGATGTAACAGGACAAAAGGCCTAACGCATAAAGAAGAAGAAGGTATGATAGTTTTTTCTTAAAATAACATACGAGTACAAGTATCATGACTTACATTATCTGCTGGCCTCATGGAGTTTTACTGGTTAATTAATTATTCAGTACTTAGAAGTTTCATATACCATAAAATTGAAAATTTGATTTTTATGGATATAACCATTCAATGTAATAAGTTGTATATTTATTCAAGTAATAAATAGATACAATAATGCTGACGCGTAGCTTTAAAACAAAACAGAAAAAGTATAAAATGGGAAAACACCTAATGGTTGAGAATCTAAGATTGAAGCGAAGCAGGAAGGTTTATAAAAGTAAAGCGTATGTTTTAAGATACTACAACTAGCAAACACCCAGTAGGTATCACGATTTTACTCTCTTAAAAAACAGCCCGCGATTAATTTGTTAATTCCTAAGCGTCGGAAATTAATTTCCAAAGAGCCGCTGCTGCAGGAAAACGCTTCCGGCATTGCAAATCGAAGAGGGTCACGAAAACGGAGTTGCGGCTACGGAGTACAAAGGCCTGGATTATAGGGAGAAACTTGTCTTCATTTTTCCTGGCCATTCTTCTATTAAAGCTTCACACCCAGGCACAGGAAGGAGGGAAAGGCTGTTAGTTGCTACTGGAAGACGGGAGCAGTGGCGTTAACTGTTCTGGTAGCATCATATTCCTCTTCCATTTAAGAAGTCTATTCACACTGGCGAGATATTTGATACGTATAAAATAACTTTAGTTTCAGAAACATTGCAATCTATAAAAGCTGATGCTGGAAATTTCTGGTGACAAACCAACATTAGTTTTTAACCTTTACTCCTGATATTCTTCGCCTTTTTTATTTTCTCAAATTTATTTTCTCTGTATATACATAGTAGAAAGAGAAGGTATTGTATTGTATCCAAACCTCGGTGTCGTGTTTTCATCAGAATTACATGCTTTGAGAGCTCCTGAGTCCAAAAATAGATTTTAGAAAAAGGTCCGAGCGCACGTGTGTATATGTGTGTAAACAACATAGCAGAAAAACGAAACTACCGTTAAAAATCAAACTTAGTATATATGTTTAATATCTTCCAAGGATACAACACAAAGATTTTATAGAGAATCTCCCCTCCCCAAACTAACTTTACGTTGGAAAAGTTTGATTTTTTTCCCTCAAATATGGCTCTAATGATGTTTGATATATAAATGATTCATCAGCTATACCTATGTGCGGTGGTAGGCTCCTGCTGGAAATATCCATACCAACATTCAATATCCATCAGCTGTTCGAAATATGGTGCCAGTGTATTATGTGTCTATTTCTGCATTTATAGTACTCATAAAAAGGCCTCATTATTCTGCATCCAGATTTTTTGATCATGTACGGGAGCTCCATGAATCATTGGATTTGTCTGAAGCATAATATTGATTGTGTTGTGATGACACATAACCATGTGAATGAGATCATTCTTCGTCACTGAAAAGTATTAATCGTGGATCGATTGTTCCATCATTTACTTTCTTCAAAATCAAATTACGGAAATTTACCCGACTCTGGTAGCAATTACGGACAACAGTAACCTTGTATGGTTTGAGGTTTAAAAGTTTTGTTGCTTTCCATGCTGAAGCTTTCGAATTGCCAGTTTCTTGTGCAAGTGGTCTAAGAGATTTTCGAGGTGACATTGTAACCTTTCTCCGATTTCGTTTAATTTCTGCTCCATAAACACACACATGTCTATCTTTCTTTTCCTATCACAAATTTATCCCGTCTCCCTGAATTTATTTACAGGCAAACGGACGGCCTTTTTACTTGGAACACGCACGTCAGGGAATTTAGTTTCAAATTGTCTTACAACTTCGTTACAAGATGATGTAAGTACATAATATCGTATGCAAACACTCTTTGTGGAACTGTATACTGCATTTTGAAAGTACTACAAGCAAAACTAAACATTTGTAAACATTCCTAATGCTATTCACGTGTGAACTGGACTAGAACAGAAGTAAGACTCACGTGTGTCGACAGAACGGATGTAGGACGCGCGCGCAGGGAAATGCGGTGAAGGTCACATGGCCGTGCTACTGTTGGCCATGTTTTCTGACAAACACACTGTATTATACTAAAAACGTACGTAGTGAATTGATTCACGAATTATTTAACTGGCAAGCAGATATATTCTACTATGTTTATCAATAACTGCTACGATATATAGAAAAAAAGCTGCTGAAGGAAGAGCGTGCCAGGATCTGAAAGCAATGCAGCGCATTCCTTCAGGAGCAGTTTAAATACAGGGTAGAAAACGGAGGGTGTGCAAATGCAAAGTCTCTGGAAAGAGATGTGACACTACAAAGGTTCACTTACGATTGGTAGCAATGTTTCCGTATTATTAATCATTAAAAAGAAACTTATGGAGTCAGATGCAAGATGAAAGGAAGAAACTTGTACATCAACCGAAGGAAGAGATCAATTTCCGGAGGAGAGTAGCGATGTCATTATGCTACCAGGTTGCCTCCATCCGATTCATCTTCTTCAGCGCTTTGAAGAAACTCCTTTGAAAACTGTACTTCATTGGTGGATCGGTTTGTGAGGGAAGTGTTAAACAAAAGAAAACAAAGATGTCCTCCAAATAAATCAAATTAATGTATTAAATTGAACATTTTTACTATCTATTCCTGTAGTTTGAACGAGGATTGTTCCCAAAAAATCATATAAGGTATAAAGGTATTTCATTTCTCCCTAACTATTTTGGTGCAGGTTTTGATACAGTTTTTGTTGTGTTTTTATAATAAATAACAAAATGATAACAAATAAAGTGTTTATTTAAAATCCAAGGTGGGGTTTTTATTACATAGCAAAACATCTAATCTGTTATATTCACATATCTTCCTCTCCTCTACCAGTTTTGGTGTTTTTTTTTTTTTTTTTTTTTTTGATAGTCAGCTACCCTCCCCCTATTTAGGACTGATACCCCCATAAAGACTTACAAGCGGATGTCTAGTGGTCAGAAGCCTGTCGGAGAGTCAATGACAGGAATGGAAAACCTGGAACGAGTGGTCGGCCCGAAACCAAACATGGGCGTGAGAAAGTGGATGATATGAATTGTAAGCGAAATTGATTATTGGAAGGGTAATGATAGAAGAAATGATGGAATGAGTGACGGGGGAAACCGGAAGACTCGGAGAGAACCCGCCCAGACGCCGTTTCTTCCACCCCAAATCCCACATGCGGGCGCCTGGGTTCGAGCCCGGGCCGCCTAGATGGGATGCGACCATTCAGTCACGGTACCGCTTTTAGTGTATATACAAATTATTATTACCAATATTTATTTTTCTGTCCAGTTCATTAAAATGGACATAAATCTCGTAGAAATAGCCGCATTGCACATTTCCTTATAAATCAACGAGAATAGCGGCGGTAAAATTTTTAAGAGCTATATATTAACCTTAAATTGGCATACTGATTGCATACAATCGCAAGAAATATCTGAATAACTTTAAAATAATGCCTAACTTATTGAAAACATCGAATCATAAACGGATATATGACAGATGACTTATTGCAAAAAACCAACACCCTACTGCCACCATCACCATCACCATCTCCAACAACAATAAAAACTTATTTGTAATAAATTGTGTACGATTTCGTTTTTTGCTTAGTACTTACCTATGCATAAGATTATATAATTCCAAATGAAGAGGACTTCATAGACTACTCCAAAAAGTTCAAGATAAGCATTTTATTTCCATTTAAATATCTCAAACATACGTTATTTTAATAAAATGGCTGAACCAATTTTTGAAAAAAATATTTCAAGTAAAGGTAGGATGACATTTTTTTGTTTGCTTTTGTATATATTGTTCGTATTATCAAGTTACTACATTTATACGACTTTTCGTTTGTTACAGGCATACAGAGATACACAGACACACTCACAGGAAACATTTGTAATTATTATTATTATTATTATTATTATTATTATTATTATTATTCAGTGAGTCGTTTATTTCACGTTTATTTTTTGTGAAATCTGGATATCGAATTTGTGGGTGCAATGCTGTACTTTTCCTAGTTATACTCAGTAGAGTAAGGAAAAATTTCGATGTGTTACGTTCACTTGACTTTCTCTACTCCTTATCGTTTCATAGTGGCTATAAAAGCTATTTCTCGAAAGGACACTCTTCTAATTTTAGTCCCGCTAAGCCTTTGTAGAAACAGCTACATTACACGTTTCATTATAGGCACGAATGGAAAGTCAAATATTGAAAAAGTGGACGCTTTACGTTGATGTTAAAGTTCCATACTGTTTCGATGCAATTGCGAGGAACAACTGAAACTCGAGAGTACTTTAAAAGAATGATATATTGAACAATTTGAATCTTCGATTACGGATAACTTGGAAATGGAATATCACAAAAAAGGCATTTGTAATATGTTTGAAATAAAACTATTTTATGTTATTCCAGTTACGTACAAGACTGTACAAAATGCCTTCCAAATGAAGTACACTTAATTGGCTTTTCCCAGGAAATTCAAGATATACATTTTATTAATTTTCATGTAAATATATTTAATATAAATGTTACATATATTAAATAAAGGATAGTTGGTAGTAGGAGGATTGCTTCTAAAAGTAGTTTGTTATTTCATTGGAAGATATTAAAACTAACTACCAAATTTTGTATTTATCTGCTTTTTTGTTTTGAGTTATGATGTTCACAGATACAGACACGCGCACACATACACCACAGAAACTAGACAGACATCTGTAGAGAGACACAGACAGTCACACATAGAGATATCCAAATTTAGACACACCATTTTAAAAATTATATTTTTTAAACTAGGAAGCCTTCAAAATATGTATTTTCGTAATGTTTTTGGAATACAATGCCTTTTCTAGCTGCTATTTATGTGACGTATTTATAATTGCACATGTATAAAGAAATAATTGCTAATATATTTATATATGGATGTCACACCCCAATGGCGACTTACAATGTCGTAAGTATTTTTTGAACGGGGTTCTAAGTTAATATACTATTAGGTCAATTATTGTCAATTACCTGTTTGTTCCAGAATAATTGAAGATTTCCTTGTGGTTTACTGGAAAAAAAAATACGCGAGCCAGGAGAAATTTAATGCTGTGTGGGTATTTTGTCACGGTAGCACACAGTTTAGAGCAACTGGACATAAAGCAGAAGACTAGTGGTTCAAATCGCGGCTATAGTATTGCATTCTTGTTCTTGTTCTACTTTTCCAACTCCTTTCTTAACACGGCCAGTATAGAAGAAAAAAAAAATAATTGAAAAATATAGGTTATATTTTATCTACATTGAATGCTTCTTTTACGTCCTGCAGAACAGTTTGGCGAGCAAGGATTTGGATTTGGATAGTTAACAAAACACATAGTAGAGTGTATAACAGATAATACAAATAACTCTTGATTTTTGTGCCGGATGATGAAAAACTACAAACCATTTAGCACTATAGATTATGTAACATAATACCTAAAGTGGTATTGGAGTCCAACATTAATGGTAAATTACAGGTCGTTTGGACAGTGTTCACCTGACACTGCATTGCGTTTTCACAACGCACACCACTACATCACGTGGTCAAAGAAAAACAGCGGGCTACCTGTAAATACAAAAACGGTTTTGAGGTACACTCAAAGCGTTTTGATGTGCTAACCGACATGAAGGTGGATACAACGCTTTCCATGGTGCGATAAAGTAAATACAACAGGAATATGACACTATTTAGCTACATCTGCAATATTTTCAGTTCGTAACAGCACTGCAGTAATTTATTCTTCTATACACATTTTTTATTTTGTTTTATTTTGAATGCCTATAGCGCTTAATGGAAACTATTGCATAAAGGGCAATGGAGGAGTGTGGTATCAAATCCTGTTAATATAAAGTAAAACTTTGCTGGAAAAACAGAAGTGCGATATTCGCTAAACTGAGAATATATTGATAAATACACAAATATATCTCAAAAAGTAAGTCCAAGCAATAAAACTATTATTCTAATAAATTTAGGCTATAATTATGCTTATACTACAAAAATTATATTATATCAAAATTATATGTCTCAAAAATGAAATTGTTGCATGTTACATCACATGCTTGACTTGCTTTTTGAAGTTCTAGATTCGCTTTTCATTGACACTTGAATTTTCCGTGACTTCTCTGGACGGTAGCCGACTACTGGGGTGGTTTCTCATCTACCATGGTCTACTTTCCACTGTTTTCATTTTATTCCGTTTACTTTTCAACTTTCAGATGTGCTGGGTTGTTTTTAATTGCTTATTTAGACAGTTCCAGCGACGACACTTCTAGTCTTCAACTGTTGAGCGCGGAAGCCCTATGGTCCCTTATGGTTTTATTCAATTGCCTTGCTCCTAGAGGGTATTAGCTGCAATAGGTCTATATAGAAGCAGCGTGTGAGGTGTCCTCTTTACTTGTATAGATTATACGTCTACTTATTGATGACATAAGTGCTTTAAATGGACTGCAACTTACAGTTATACGAGTAACTCCCATTTCTTGTCTTCAATTTACTTTCTAGATGCAAGACCTTCAGTCTAATAATTCGGCACAAGGTGTGCTATTTCTCAAAATTAAACCTTTTTTTTCCACACACAAGCCATATGTAAGGCAAAATTTCAAAAGTGCAATGCCATGGCCGGGATTTGAACCACGGATCTCCTGTTCTTCGTTCAGTTGCTCTAACCACATGCTAATACGTTGACACGACATTAAATTTTAGTGTCAGTTGGGGAATTTAATGTCGTGATGGAATACTGATGTAATAGCTCAGTGGTTAGAGGAACCGGAAGGGAACCAGGAGACCCTGGTTCAAATCTCAATTATGGTACTGAATTGTTCAGTCTGATTCTATCTTGTAGAAAATTGTTTTGTTTAGATCTTCCTCTTGGCCAGTAGTTTCTGTAGTAGAAATTTCGGTCTAAATTCAGCATGAAAGGTCTGGTGTTAGTAAACAATGGCTGATGGGGGGCAAATGAGTAAACGGTTTATGGGAAATAGAACTATAATACATCCACTGTAAGAGCTTTATGAACTGAGAAGAAGCAAGTTAAGAGGAATAAATGACTATCTATAGCAATGAAACTTAAGGGTTTAACAAGTTTTACACTGGGCAGAGCATTAACCGAAGGTGGGTTAGAAAGAGCAATTATTTTAAACATTGGAAAATGCCTTCATTGTTATTACTGAGAAGTGTAGCGCTTGTATGGTTGCCGAAGCAACGCCACTGAGCACTTAGCGACAAGCCCTTTCATTTGCATCCTCGTCCTCTTTGCCTTGCCTCGCCTCGCCTCGCCTCGCCTTGCCTACAGGAAGCAGGATATTGGTTGTGACGACGGCCGTGGAGGAAGCTGTTTAACCAAACGCAAAGTGTTGCCGCCATTTGCATCTGCCGTAACAACACAGGTACGCCCGCTTTATTGCGTCTACTGCGGTGGGAAACTACTTCGTTACTTCACATTGTTGTAGCCTGTCATGCCTCGCTCGGAGCTGCTGGCAGCCAGCATTGTGTCAACTCAAAGCACACTATTCTTTTGTGCGCTCCAGACTTACTTAACCTACATAGGCATTAAATACTGGTACAGGAAAGGTGTATTATATGTACTTAATACACGAATATCTGTGACAGGTGCCTGCGGTAAATGCATAAACATATTTCTGACATTACTTTTGTTTGCGTTTTATGAGCCATAATTAATGACTTAAGAATGAATCAAGTCAATTGTGTCAAAATAATAATTGTTGCTCTTTTATTTTCTCTACCATCTATAGTGATTAGAGGGATTATGTTCCACACAAAAATTCGATACATTTACACCGTAAATAGATGTTTTAGGCCTCCTGTGTCCAATAAAAGCAATTTTAGTAAAAGATCTGTGTACGTGTTTGAACAGCATACTTATAAATGAAAAGTCGTTTAAATACCACACTTGGTATTTAAGTTCAACATCTTCAAAGGATGTACGAACCGAAGATTTTCAAGAAAATCTCCCACCACTAAGTATGCGTTACAGGGAACTGTTTTGGAAAATGTTATTTTGTCAAAAATACTCTAACAATTGTTATTAAACTACAATATTTAAAGATATTTTATGACAAATGAAATGTACGTGTTAAAATGTTTTCTGAGGTCCTCTTCATTCTGGAATAATTTTCCATAACGGGTGAAATGTAAGAGACAAACAAAATATTACTACACAAAAAATTGAAGTTCTCGTTAAAACATGCAAATATAAGTCACATGCATGTTTTGTGGAGTTCACAATGTCCGATATATTCCTTCTTGATGGTTTCAATTTTATAATAAGTTTAATTACTAAAACGGAAAGTGTTTGGCTTTCAAATCCTAGTCACGCAAACAGAAAGGAATTTTAACACCATCACATAACTACCAGCGCTTAAAAATTTTACTTTTGCTCTAGCGCTTATCCCCTTTGCCTATAAGAGAATATCTAATAAAGCAACTGATACTAATATTTATCTCAATTAACATGACGTAGATAAAGACTAAACTTTTTTCAAACAATAGTTTGTTGCAGAATATGTAGAGAAAGTATTGTATATAAGACATCTGATGTTGGTTAAAGTAACACGCTTGATTTTGGTTGTTACCAGTATGTACTTATCTTTGACTTGAACATCTAATAATCACAGATAATTTCAATCAAAATAATTAATCAAAAAAAAAAAATATAAATTGTACCTCTCCTTGGACGCTCGGCTTCATTCGGTAGGTTTCGCAGAGTTTCGAAAGCAGGGCAGAGCTACAACATTCAGATATGACGTAAGCTATACAGCCTGATATTTAGTGGCTTCAATTCTAGGTTACGTCTATCTAATATTCCAGATTTCACGCACATCTACATGCGTTGTGTTTCATTTAATGATTAGTATGGTTTGCGGTAAATTATATAACCTATTCACCATAATGGCTGAGGGCCTCAAAAATAGAAATCTTCTTTGGTTGACAACCCTGCGAAAAGACAACCGGGAGAGCTCTCGTTTCTTCCCCTCGGGCCACGCTTTCCCGTAAAACTGGCGCCAGGAAAAGGTGCGCCATTAGCAAAATTAGGATTTCTAATAGATAATAAAACAACGAATGCTACCATAATATTTTGAATCCAAAGTATTTAAAAACCATTCATTTAAGTTTGGAGAGTAAAACATTCTGTGTTGTTCTATTGAAGTGGCTAATGATGTTGATGCAGTTTCCGCAGGCGGTTGAATGCGTTGAAACTGAGCACAAATCTACTTCTCTTCTTCGTTTTTTTTTATTTTATATACTTTTCTAAACAGGATTTCGAACCTTTCATTTAAATAATTAATTTAATATATTTGATTGGTGTCGATGACTTCTCTGATTCTCACAGTTTATTAATGATGAAAATATTTTTATCTACGGAATTATTGGTTCTAGGAAGGAACAAAACTAATTCACATATTTTATTCAAGTTTCAAAATATCATGTCTTTCTTATTCAGGTCATTGAAGCTGTTAACTATCATTTCCGATTTTCTGCTTTCTAGCAACTGGTTCTGTCTCGTGTGGTTTCGTGCAAGACTGTTTGTATTTTGGTGATATCTACATATGTTCTACACTTCTACAGATATAATAGTGAACCTGGGATGCTTTTTTTCGTGTTTGGAGATAAAGAAGAAATTGAAGGGAGTCAGATCGGGAATATGAAAGGGGTTTAGCAAACTCCATAACGAAGTTCATACAAATTAGTAGCGACAACTTGCCGGTGCGTTGCCGTGGTAAAAAATCACTTTCTTCTTCGCCATTCAACGTACTATACAATCGGGCTCTCTCTAGTATTTTCCGCTAACATTTATGCCTTTTTATACGAAGCAATGAGCATGATATCCTCTATATCCCAAAAGAACGTGACCATCACTTTTTCCGGCCGATGGGACTGTCTTTGGCTTCTTTGGAGCAAATTCGAAGGTGAAAGCCGCATTCACTTGTATGCTGTGAGAAATTGCAACACCCATCGGATTGACAACCTTTTCATCTCCAACTTATCATGCAAAATATTAATTGCCTTACCGTCGACACACTTATAGCCTCAGCCAATTTGCGATCTTCCGTTCGATGATCAGTGAGAATCATAACATTTGTCAATGGTTCCCTCGCAAACTTCTTTTAGGAGTGCCTTGTGCGTTTGACCACTTTTAAAGTCATTAAACCAGTATCTAATTTTTGCCATAAATGGCGAAAGCCGCCATATACTTCCTTTTATCTCCTCGCAAGATTTGCCCATCAAAAAGTAAAAATCAAATTAAAAATCGATACTACATTACACGACAAACTAAAATGGGTGCCAAATACAAAATAATATATGAATCATTTGGTGACATGTAACAAATTAAAGCACGATAGTAATACTAACTTGCCTTAGCATCTATTTTGAAACATGGGTACCTATTGAAACCCCTCGAACAGATTAATTGTAACGTGCATGAGATTATTGATTTAGCCATAAAATTGAAAACTATCAATTAATTTGGAATCGGAATTTAAACTATGGATGTCCCTCTATTCTAACTACTGAGCTATCATAGTAATATGCCCACTGACTCGCACTAGGTAAACAACAAGGTGATCTCAAATAATTTTGAGATGACATACCCTAATGACGATATAGAATGTCGCAAGTACTTTGAGTTTAAGGCTATGGTGGCTCAGTTGTTAGAGAAACTGCCTAGAGAACGGGAGATCCGCAGTTCAAATCCCGGTAATAGCATTACATTTTTAATTTAAAATTTTAAATCTGACTTATCTCACCACCTTGAGTCCTACACACGGCTCATGTGAAAAAACAATTAAGTAGAACTTAATTTGTTTATATTTAATCCGTTCAGATGTACGTTCACCCGCTGGAACTCGCCCCCCCCCACCCGCTAAAGACCCTGCAGAACACTCTGTTCTATGAGGGCGTTGTTAAATTTATACACACAACACACACACAAACACGCAGTGAAAGCTGGCGTAGAACATTATTTATGTGATATAATTGCAATCAACTGCCTTTATGAAATAGTGATTAAAGTTTGTGCTTATAAACCTATAAGCCGCTGGTTCGATTTTCGGCTGGGACAGGGTGATATTTTTTTAGCAAGAATTATTGCATATGTTTGCAGAATATGGAAAAACAATCTTGGGCATAAACGTGAGCGTGTTTGTTGATATAAACTAACAAAAACAAGGTTAAAACTTACAGTTCAACAACTCTCTCAGCTGTTTCTCAAGTCAAACTCCAAACTTAGAAGTTAAAGGGAACTGTGCAAATGAAAACAATCTCACACGTGCAAAACTGCGTATTATGTGCAACATAAATACGTAACATTAATATATCCCAGAAAGCAGATGAGTAAAATATAAGCAAATTAAAATCCAGCATTCAGCGATGTAAAAAGTGTTTACTATTGGAAATTCAAATTAAGTTATCCAAATTAGCCGATTTATTCCACAAATTATTAAAATTTAATTTGTGCAAAAATATAACTGTATCGAAACTATAATTCCATATATTTGGGTTAATAAATACCTTGTAAATTCATGTTTTCTATATGCGGAGTAAAGGGAACAGCGTTCAAAAGGAGGAGTAAATAAAGCTAATTAAACTCTACAACGTACAATCATCTCATTTATTGTTATAAACAGAACAAGAACTCTCATTAATTCAAACTCCTGAGGCATATTTGGTTGGCACTAACAAATTACACACTTTTTTGCTGTCTGTATTTTTCTGCCTTTTACGTACTATATATCACAAGTTAGGATCTAAGAAATAAAACATGATTTGAAGATACGAGGAAATTATATAATTAATGGTCTTGTTTAATTAATGAGCTGGCTTTATATTCTATACTCTCTCATTTGGACAAAATTAGCTTATTAGGAGCTATAAATCAGAAGAAATGAAAGAATGTGTTTATGAACATATGAACAAGTTCTCCATTTAATTCCTTATTTCGCTTTGGCAGGCTGAATCAGGGTAGAAAACTGAGATTTAATTATATTCGTTTCGTAACATAAATGCTCAGTGGGTTATTGGTTTCTATATGGATTACTCGATAACATATTTCGCTTCATTTAGAGCTTTACTTATGATTTTCTGTGAAAAAATCTGATGTGTTCCATTCACATGACTTTCCCTACACCTCTGTAATAAATTACTGTTAAAAAGCTTATTCTTCATACTAATCTAGATAAACATAAGTAGAAATGTTCTTACTAATTGCTTCCTTGTAAGTGGAAGGGAAATAAAGGGAATACACTAGGCTAAAGCGTTAGTCAAATCTTTTAAAGAGCTGATCGTTATGTGATTGAAATTTGTTTCTTTGTATAGGCAGAAATTGACAAATCTCAGCACGATAAAAATACAAGTAAAAATGAAACAAATAATAAGGAATATCTCAGAAACGCTAAGGACTACCAGAAAACGTATAGGACAAATATTATTTGCTTTAACGAAATCTACATTGTTTTAAGTAATTTCTTGTCTATCTCTTACCAGTTATGCAAAATTCAGTAAAATTCAACCAGAATAAAGAGGCATTCAGAAGCTATTCTCAGAAAGTTCAAAGATATACGTTTTATTTGACATGTAAATATACTTAATGCACAGAATTTTAATAAAAATAGATTAAGCTGTTTTTGAGAAAATTAAAATTTTCAAAACATTTTCCACTTAAAGGGTGGTTTAAGGTGGGGGAGGGATCATCTTGAAAATCTTTGTGTTGCATCCTTTGGAGATATTTAATTTAAATACCAAGTTTGGTATTTAACAGCCTTTTCGTTTTAAAGCTCTGCTGTCCACAGTCGTACACACACGGACCTTATTCTAAAAATTCTCTTTTTTTTTGGATTCTGGAGGTCTCAAAACATGTATTTGCGGTGAGATCTCGGTATTAAAATGTTGAGTGAAATACAATACTTTCTCCATACACTATGTGCATAGACATGTAGAAAAAGTAAAGATGTAATAGGATGAGGAAGCTGTGTTATTGTACATTATAGCTGAGCTTAATTCCAAATTATATCTCGTTCATGATTAAAACAGTGGGCGTTTAACGCAACACATATGTGAATCTTTTATTATTTCCTCTACCCCAATATGTACAATGCTATTTTGGGTTCACCGGAAATATAGGTTTTGATGTCCTCTGAGTCCGAAGAAATCATTTTTAATAAAAATAGTCCATATGTGTGTCTTTGGACAGCATAGCTCAAAAACGAAAAAATATATTTGGTTTCCATCTATCTTCAGTATCTTCCAGGGATGCAACATGAACATTTTCAAGAAAATCCCCCCACCACAAATCCTCCTTTACACGTGAAAACTTTTGAAAGTGTTGTTTTCCTCAAAAGTGGCTCTAACAATTTTGCTTAAAATACTGCCTATTAAAGATATTTACATCACAAATAAAATGTAGGTATATTTCGAATTTTCTGGGAATAGCCTCTGAAGACTGGGTGAGCTTTGAAGAAATTTTCATAACGATTAAACCATAAAAGATAGATAAAAACTTATTACACAAAAATGTAGATTTCGTTAAAACACATAGTTTATGTTATTTACGTTTTTAAGTAGAGTCGACCGTTACTGAGACATTCTTTGTCATTGGATTCAAACTTAAATTACTTTTTTCTAACGGGAAATGAAGTTTCGTTTCATTTCTCTTCAGTCTGGGAAGGCAACAAATTAAGTGATGACACCGGAGTGAGAATCTGTCCACTCTGCGAGGAACATGGAGTCACATTTTGGCAGAATGCAGTGAAACAAAACTATTAAGAAAGAAATATTTACCGCCACAGGTTCTGGATTCCAATCGTGCCGGTCCCTGTGGGCGCGCTCGCTAAAGTGCCTAGCTTTGGTGCTTCATGGCTCAGGGGATCATGGGTTCATGTCCCGTCTTGGGCAAAGGTTTTTGTGTGTTTGTAAATGTGTATATATATATATATATATATATATATATATATATATATATATATGAGTAACTAAAAAGAAAACGGTAAACAAATAGCTCAATAATGGAAACGTAGGGAACTGGAAAAAGGAAAAAGAAAAAAAAAAATAAATCAGTGCTGGGGTTCTGACGAGACTTCGGAACTGTATTAAAAAAAAGTGTGGGAATGAAGGCTTGTATGGATGTAATGCTGGACGCTCAGTGTCAATAAAACGGGGTTACTTTATCTAAGATTCGGCTAATGATTTTAATTGCCCTGGAGAATGGAAGAAGAGCACAGGTTATATAAGAGCAAGGGTTCCATTATTCTAAAGTCAGAACTCTTGTATTATATGTAGTGTTAAATTTGTAGTTAAACTTCACTTTAATTCTTTCTCGTTTTTCTGTTGTTTTCTTTTTTCTTTTATCTCGTATTACAGGATGTAGTAATTTAATACTCTTCTTTCCTATTTTACAAAAATAGAGACAGGCTATATAAAGCGTAGAACACTATATTTATTTTATTTAAAATTGAGTTTTTACCTGAACGTCATTTTATTTGTTTATATTAATTACAAAAAGCTTACCAAGGACAGAAAAAGGATATGAGACCCATGCGATTATTGAGTAATTTCAGTATATTTTGAAAATGTTTGGCAGTAAACGTCCCTCTACCACCAGCA
The DNA here is from genome assembly GCA_030762935.1 of Hymenopus coronatus. Lineage (NCBI taxonomy): Eukaryota > Metazoa > Arthropoda > Insecta > Mantodea > Hymenopodidae > Hymenopus > Hymenopus coronatus. Next base: position 46,300,185 of record CM060898.1, on the reverse strand, counting down.
CCACCACCGCCGCAGCCACCACCACCGCTTATTTAAAATTTGTAATTTTAATACGAGTGCCACGTTGAGGTGTTTTTGTTTACTTGGACACCACCAGGTATCGGATTGAATGTTTGGCGCCTTTGCAGCAATCTAACAATATCATGATGTGAAGTGGAAATAACGTTTTATGAAGCTACCTGTTGATTGTGCTTATACACTAGCGTTTGCTATATTACATTTTACTCGAGCGGAATAACGGTGTTTTTGACATTTATACAACATATTTAGAAAAAAATAACACATTAGTAGGTAATAATTTTGGAAATACATCCAATAACATGAAAGTAAATAATAAATGTTTAGCATATATAATACAAATATGAATAGAATACTGTAATTATTGTAAATAATTAGAATATTGCCAGTGTACAGATTATAAAATATTAACTAATATAGGTAAGGCTTAAATGCAACTAGGAATAGTAAATATGAAGAATGTGTAAACTTCTGACTTGAGAAAAGTGAAGATATTGACTTTTTGTATAAGGAAATTAACGTAGTGGAGAATGTAGATTTTAAGTTAACTCGTATAGACAGCTTCACAAAAGTGTACGATTGGGGGGGGGGGGTTATCATTGCATGCAAGAAGAACATTTCTGTGAGTGACATTTTTCGATGTAATACACATTTAAGATGAATTTAAAATTAGGCTTGGATTGCAATAATCAGCTATGAAAGCTTGATGTTGGAAAATATTTACCATTACTGTTTTTAATATTTTTTTACAAGTCCCTTATTTTAACCAGAGAAGGAATAAACCTGAAATTTGATGTCATTCCACATTTACAACCTTGTTCTAGAATTCGTATACACATATGTACATCTCTCAATAATCTGTAATGCCTGGAAAGGGAAATTAGAGGCTGCTGTGTACAGGAAAGTGCGTGTAATATTGTGTCTTCAACAGCTGCTAGTAGCAATGCAACAAAGCAACCGATCAGTTGGAACATAGAGTTAATAGTGAAACTATGCAACTGACTAGCGGGCGACCCCTGATAATGTGGCAACTTCTCCGTCATATTATTGCAATGCGTGCAGTATAACCTCAAGGCAAATACTCTGGCAGGCAACCAAGCCCTCTGCGTTTACAAAGGAAATGAACAGTAACCGGAGAAGCAGAATTACAGAAGCGCCAGGGGCTTCTGGAGATATGCAACTTCATATGGACGAAATAAACACATGAGGTATTTGCGGTATTATGCTGAAGTATAGATAGCAAAGCGCACTGTTGAATGAGGATTCGCTGCATTAATTAATACAATGTAGCAGAGTGCGCTAAAGATAATCTTAATTATCAAAATTAATCAAATTCATACAAATTTCTATGGAAAAAATTTAATACAAATGTCTGTACAACAATTATATTGCTTCCTCTAGCCGCGACTGTTCATTATTATGTAGCTTGTACAAAGTGTTCTCACAAAATATTGCTTTCTATCGATTTATGCCAAATATAAAATGTTGCATAGCTTTTCATTTCAACCATATTTGACTACACAAAATATATAGGGGATTGAAAGAATAATCATATCTTTAAATTCTGGCCCTGAAATTTCAAAATATTTGGATTAAGTTGCCAGAAACATTTGAATGCTAATCAGTTAAAATAATAACAAGGTACTCAAGAAATAAAACTAATAATGCGGACTATTTTGTAAATGAAAGTTGTCACAAAAATGATCTGAATGTAAATTGTGAATTATTAGGTGATACGCACTTTTACACAGTGAGTTTTGAGCTTAGGAACTTTTTGAAATTATGTTTAACAGTTATACAAAATTGCATAAAGCTTATTCCGAATGAAAAGGATATAAAGAGCTGCTAAAGAGATTAAAAAATTGCAATTTACGTATTTGCAATTCGTATTAGCCGTTCAAATATACAACATACACACTTAAATTCAAACATACTCAACTAGCTATATCTTAAAATTATTTTTGCATTTATAGAAATGTCTCTTCGGTGAATATTAAGATTTTGGATGTAATAGCTGCTCTGTCTATTGTATATTTTATACGGAAAGAAAAACATAGTTTTAAGTTCACAAAGCTCATAAGTACTTTGCATTTTATAATAAAACTCCAAAATTTAGGTACCTGGATGAAGTATTAAAATGTTTTATTCGGGGTTACTTCTCTGAAGATTTGAAAACATATCTAAATTCATTTCTACTAGAGAATTTGCTGAAATGAAACTGACATTCATGTTGGTTTATGAAGCGATTTACTTATGAAAAATGTTACACATAAAGAAGTAAATAGTAATAGAGAGTAAAATCGTCCCACACAGAACCTTCTTTTCAGCTGAAGCTGTGTCTCAGCAATGACGTATACCCTAAGTAAAAATATTTATAAGTGGTTGTGCAACCATTCTCTAGTGGCTCTTGAAAATTTGTTGTGGTCCAAATTCAGGTAATCAGTTCTGAACTGCGGGTGGAGGATATACTAGTATGTGATGACTTTCAAATTCTGTTATATTTGCATGGCCTGGAAGGAAAACAACCAACAATAACCTCCCATTTGAGAAAATTATAGGTAACTTAAAACTAAAACCAATAAAAAGGAACATTTGGAAAATGTTTAGCTTCACAAAAAAATTAACATAAATTGTGTGATTTAACGAAATCTACATTTTTGGCACTAAGATTTTGTCTGTACAATTTATACCAGTTGTGCAAAAGTCATTCAGAATGAGAAGATATGCATTTCATTTGTCATGTAAATATCTTAAAACATGTGGTATTTTAATAATACATTTTAAAGATTTTTTCAACAAACTTTTTACATTAAGGCTACTTTGGGTGTGGGATTTTCTGGAAAGTTTTCGTTGAATCTTTGGAGGATGGTGAATTTAAATGCCAAGTCTGATATTTAACCGAGTTTTTGTTTTTGAGTTATACTGCTCACGGACTACACGCACTCATTTGGTCGAGCGGACCTTTTTATAAAAACGCTTTCATTATTCAGGGGGCTTCAAGAGATATATTTCGGCTCAAATTCTGACATCAAAATTCTGTGCTGAAAGGAAATATTGTTCAATAAAATTGGAGCTTTTTAAATTATTAAGGTAATTGAATTCAAATATTTGTGGAGCCAAATTATACCATGCCACATATTTTAAATTTTGGAAACATGAGCATCACTCCAAAATATATACTTTCCAAATTCAAACTTTAGGTAGGGAATTCCCACTTTAATCTTAGAAATATCGACTTCATTCCCAATATGTAATTCCAAAACTTCTTCCTGTTTCCAACAGTTATTTCAAAGTGTATGTTTAGTTGAACAATTAATATTCGCAGTTACTATGCTATATTAAACATAAAAACACGTTGTGGGTACCACAATTTTACCTGAAAATATTGTTGTAATTTTTCGCTTGAGAAATATAGCAACAGTTAAGGTTTTTAATACTCAGACCATATGAGCACAGCCAAAACCGAGAGTGAACGTCTCCAGTGGATAACTATAATCCTTTCTGGTCTTTGCGTGTTTACAGCCTACACTGTATCACTTCTCGGGAGTATTTTTCCATATCCTTGCACACCACTACTTTTTTGTAGGTGCTATTATGTTACCGAGTTTATGTTAAATACACCGGTGCATACATACACATATTAATATATTTTCTCTTATTTTAAGTTTTCCAAATCATGCAACACAATAAAAGCCCCTTAACCTGATAGGCAGCACAGTAACTGAATATCCATATTTATGCTATAGATTAAGTAGACAAGTGTCAAAGAGGTACTTCTGTTCTGTACCATGATGTTTGCGTTTATATAGAAGTTCCATGTCAGAACTTTGCTTTATATTCAAGGCCATTAGAAAACTTGTTTTGCAGTTCCGATCCTTTGCTCGAAGAAATTGCTGGTCTGAAGATCCTACGAAGTTGTAGCTGATAAAGATTGACAGCCTAATTAGCTGTGGTGTATCCACACAACTGTCTTGGAAGAGATAACACCTTGATAGCTTCTCTCCAGAAATGGATTCCTTAATCCTTCCCAGGTGGGAATGCTGGGGATACCTCCATTAAGCGGACGATGAAGAGTGAGAAGGTAATCGATTTTCTGGAGGGAGATGGAAATATGGCGTAAAACATTGCTAAGTGTCGCTTTGAGTGACAAAGTATCTACCATCATTCAGCGCTGTGTTTTATTCATGCGCATGCATCCCCCAACCCAGCTCCATTTCTCAAAACGGGGAGAGCGAGAGAGAGAGAGACAATTGTAGGACATTCATCAACTCTTTGTTCTTGTCATCCACAGTGTGAGAGCTTGGAAATGGCTGGGGACTTCGCAGGCGATATAGTCAAACGCGCGGTTTATTCACCTCAAGAACAAGCGATGGTGGTTCATAGGCAAACTATGAAAATCTTCAGAGTTGTTAGCTTAAACTGAATATTATTATCTTTTCATTGTAATTCGAAATGCAGCAACTAGTGCTCAGTTCAGGTGCAGGCATACCGAGACAGGGGTTGAAAACAGAACTGCTACTGCCAGATTCAAGGTATGTATTTTTTCATGCATGTTACTCGACAAGGATTCTTTTTTTTTTTTTTTGGTTTAAACACTTCTGTGTCAGTTTTCCGTTTAAGAAAAGTACGTACATACTGCTATTACATACACTTAGACACACATACACATAGACACACATACACGCACGCACACTCTCTCTCTCTATCTTCATTGTCCTTCCGTCTTTTGCATCTTCGCCTCAATGGCCAAGAAAGACCAAATTGACTTCCTTCATCCAAGACTTTTTCGCTAAGAACATAAGAGTCTTACTACATCTCTTCTTAATTTGCTTGATAGATACACACTTTTGTAGGATTTTTCTGGCATATAGACATATTTTCATCCACATTGTTTGCTTTGTTATATTTTGTTATTTACACCAACTATTAAGAATTTTCTTTATATTTCGTTTCTCATAGATGATATCTAGAAGTCTAAAGCCACTTATCATCTCAGCCACCTAAGATCGTCTTAGCCGTTTCTTTAATAGCTCAATTCTCAGATCCAATTTTAATAGATATCTATCCCTGTTGCTTTATAACATTCATTAATTGATAAATGATAATTCACTGTCCAAAGAAATGCAATATCTATACAAAAAATTTTGCATGAAAATAAACAAGTAACTTTAATGTGGATGCCTTCTCATCAGCAGAAGAGAGGAAACAAAAGAACAGATGAAGCAGAAAAAGAAGCAATAAAACGACCACCAATTTATCCATCACTGTTTCGCATGGAGATGTTAAGAAGATTTGATACAAAACGAAAGAACGACTGGATTGAAAATAATCGCAACAGTGAACTGCATGAAGTAAAACTTAACTCATCATTTGTTAAAATATACAAAACTCTCAGCTGACATCAACAGTGACTCACCAGACTAAGAATTGGATATATTAAACAAGCTCATGACTATGTGTTCACCAAACAGCAACCTCCATTCTGTGTATATTGCAGCCGCAGACTATCAGTCATGCATGTGATAACGGAATGTGGCTACTATTCTAACTACAGAATCAGCCACCAAATTCCTCCAGATCTTCAGGTAGCACTCGACAAACCAACCAGATTATTATCATTGTTTAAATTCATAAAACATTTTAAACTTGCTACTGTACTGTACTTTTAAGACTGTTATATGAATCACTATATAGTATATAGGAATTATTGTTCGAATCTAATAAATAATATTACAAGTTAGGTATAATTATTAATTCATTGTATAGCTATTGTATTCTAAGTTTTATGATATTTTATATTGTTACATGATGTCGCTATAATACCTGTGTAGTTAGGAGACATTAAATAAAGTCATAAATAAAAGAAAGCCGTTAATGGTGGGCTTCTTTTCAACTAGTCTCATTTTGCAGGTAACCATCCTACCCTTAATATCCAAGATTGGAGGTTTAAACCCGAAGGGGGTGATGCATTTTTTTCTGACGTAAAAAACCTTAGAACCAGAAGTAGAACCTTTAGTCTCGTGTAATGTTTATTTGCAAGTAAAGAGAAAACGAACGTTCCTGGATTCAAGATTACCATTTTCATTCCAAAAGTCATGATTGCCTCCTATGAGGCCATCTGTGGGCAAAAATCGTACCATGGCGAATAGTGGTGAAATAGCGAAGTAGAAATTTCACGCGGTCAAGAAAACACCGCTAGGCTCCAAACAGGAGATACAAGAACTAAGTACTACTACATTATATCCACCATAACTCTTATGGTCCAGGATAGGTCCTCCTTCAGCGTGGATAAGGTCCAAATTGGCAAGGCAGAGGATAAGGCTCTTTTGGAAATGCAATCTTTCAATTGGAGTGAGGAGCAAATACCTGAAAAACTTTGAACTGCAATAAGCAAGGAAAATATACCTTAAAACAAACTCTGCTCTTCCTAATACAGGGTTAAACATACATAGACAGAGAGATTCAAATCCGGTTCATCATGCATTTGAAATGTCAAAAACTATAACATCATTACATTATGTATATTTTGATTCTTAAAACAGATATGGAAGAAGAAAGCATATGAAAAGCAAACCTTAGTTTCAATGTTCAAACCAAGTGTTAATATTTTACAAAGTTTCAGCTTTTTATTATTATTCCTGTCAATTTTGGTCTGCTTTACATATGCGGGTACCGTTTTTAAAGTTTTAACATTGTATAATCAAAAGACCACTTTATATAATGAAGACATGATAATGAATCTGCAGCTGAAAAACAACAAAGGCTTTCCATTATTCAGTCGAAGAATTGAAGGAAGAATCTCAGGCAACAGCTGACTCACGTGAGGTTTGAATCCTGTCCTCAAGGTGGAGGAGGGGGCATTTGATATTCTAGGTAGACGAGAAACAACAGAAGTAATGTAAAAATAAGTTTTTCTCAAATAATAGCAAGAAATCTGCGTAACTCGTTATATTTTTATAATTTTGAATTGTTGATAACTACAAAATTTTTATAATATATCGCTATAAAATTTTCGAAAATGAGAGACAAATGTAAAATACAGAACTACGCACATATGTGAATAAGATACAAAACTAAAAATGCGTATATTATTCAGTTTGAAAAAGGTATAAGGAATGCAGAATTTGCACATTCTATGGGTTTCATATATTTTCGTTTGTTAAATTTTAATAATTGTTAAAATATGAATATTTAGCTCTCTATTGTATTTTTGTTTAAATGTTATTTTAGAAAAAGCAGTATTAATTATTTTAAACTTAATTATCAGAAATATTTTTTTGAAAAAGATAAATTCAGTAAAAGGGGGGAGGATAATAGGAATGAGTTAACAATTCTGGTAAATAGCCTCTGTTTAGGGATAAAATTATTAGTTTTAAAGAAAAGTCCTGGAATATTTGAATTATTTACAATTTCAGTGATTATTTTGGTTGCCTTTCGGAAATGTAATAACCTATATACATTTAACATTCAGTTACTCATATGAGAAACTTTCAGGAAAACTTTTAAAGTTTTAAAATAATTGATAGTATTTTGACCAGCATAATAAATATCAATCACAACATGTAATATCAAATTAATCATAAAACACAGGATTTTAAACTCAGCCAAACTTATATTAACTATATTAAATACCTAATAAAATATCATTTATATTTTTAACGACTAGTCTCTGGTAATAATTTATTGAATATTATATCTATATTTAGAAAAATTAAAAAAAGTTTTAACTACCAGAAAGGAGGAAAAATATCACTGCTTCTGTGACACTAGGTTTTTACTATGTTTACATCCCACAGAGGTATAAAATTGGAATACTTTGAAAATATATAGTATTCTTTCTTTTTCTAGGTTGCAGAGATGCATCACCTAAAGCGAATATCTTCCAAAAGAGCAAGAAAGCTCCAGTGTAACTGCGTATATCAAAACTGGCACACATCAGTGACACGTGCAGCCAATAAATCCTCAAACAAGAACACATTCCGAAGCTCTGCTGTCACACTTCTTTTATGTAAAAATGTGTATGACAAATTGGGGATTGCGATTGATGACTAGGCATTTATGCAACAGATTTGTTTATACTTACTTTTGTTTTGCTCTCTGCTTCTACTCCTACAAGAACACAATTTACATCCAGACCCTTCTATGGAGATTATGGTACACTAGATTCATTAATCTGACATATAGTTTCAATTTTGCACATCCACACCTGTTTCATAGGGAGAATTAAGCCTTTCCTTAAGGTTTTAATAATATATTGTCTTACAAAAGTCGTATAAAATTTTAAATGTAAATATTATAACATTTGAATTAGAAAAACATACTGTATTGATCAAACAACGTACTTTAGTTTTCATTTGTATTTAAAAGACTATATAATTACCATTTTATTGCATAAAATAGTAATATTGTTAGCTTAAGACCGTCAATTTATCTTAAATGTTCGAATACACATGCTTCAATGCAATTATGAAAATTATTGGAATATTTATTAGGATCTAAGTAAATTTGGAACGTTTAATTTAATAACAGATCGATGTTTCATATATACACTGAAGATATAATCCGGAAGTTTGATGGACAGTTCTTTGGCGGTAGTGTCATTAATAGGATGTTTCCACACTATGACCTCACAAGCTCCATTTCTCAATTCAACCGATCTTTATTAGATAGTGGGTTTTTCTGGCACTTACAGAAAATCCCTGTCTTTGTAGGATAAAAATATGTTCATGGGTCGCAGCAACAATTATTGTACATGTTATACTGATAAGCTCCTAATGTTTTGTAAATGTTGAGCTGAAATCTTTGCGAAACATTTTGTGTTTAAAAATTTATAATACTTTACAGTTTTAAGTGACTTTTGAAAGGGAGTGTAAGTATAGAAAGTTACATTTCAGTTTCTACTTATCAAATGTATGCCTTTCCGAGTATTACATCATGGGTGAAGCTTGTCTGACATTTGAAGACATGTGTTTCAATTGACAGTTATGATGTTTTAAATGTCTTGGTATTTTATATCCTGCCTTTAACATCTGAATCCATAGATGCTGCTTTGAATTTGGTGCAATCATTGTCAATGACGTAAAACCTATTTAACTTGTGATAATCATTGTGTCTTGCATTAGGTACTTAAGGTTTATTTTAAACGTTACATGTTACTCACTCATACTTCCTGACACAAGGGAGGATATATAACAATGCTGGCTGAAGAAAGGTTACCGTACCTATTTGAAACCGAATTGAAGATTTGAAGACCAACAAGTTACTCATCTGGGCGGCCTGTTCTGTTACCCGGATTTAAACCGCGTTACATTTTCTTCTCTAGCTTGTGCCAAAATTTTTCAATCTCATCAGTGTAACAGAAATGTAGATGTTGGCCTTGAGCCAATCCTATTCCCCTCTTTTTTGGGTTTGGTTCGTTTTTCCTCTTTTCCTCTTTAGTGGTCGAGTGATATATACTTTTCTCTGTTGCAGCAAGGAATCTTGCAACAAGTAGTTGAGAACAAAAGTACATCTCTTGATTTTCATTCTAGGCGAGACGAGGCGAGGCAAGCTTGTACCACAACCACCAGTTGCGTGCGTTTTCCTTCCAAGTGTATGTATGTGTGGACCGCGATGTGTGCCATGGTTCCGGGAGGGAAGAAGATTTTCTGACTACAGTTAGATGTTATACAAACAGCCTGTTGCGTTATTGCCTTGGTAATGTGCTTCTCGAGTGGTTCAAGTTAGCCACGCTTGTTTAGTGGTGGACAGGACTGACTGACACGCGCTCCTATCAAGCCAGCAGCTGGAGGGCTCATCATCTACCTAATCAATCACCGCTCATTTACGAGTGTGTCTTCCTGAAATAATATCTCGAGCAACTTAACCCTCCACTACTGGACTCCCAGGAGGGTGTATAAAACAAATTTACTCCTCACTTTAAACATGCTTAGCTTTGATCCGTGTGGATCAAATGTGTGGATATATTGGAGCGATTGCTGCACTTCATTTCTGTATAATTCTTTCTTATTCGCAGAAGCTCGCAAACAAGCTTTGCTAGACATTTCTTCTTAAGGGGACAAGGTAGTCTGAACATGAAATTACACCTTAAGTGAGATGAATTACCACTGCTATTAAAGTGTTTCAATTCTTTGCCCAGAAATTTGTATGAATTATTCTATAAAATCATGAAAATTATGTCAAGTGATTTTTTGCACTAAAAGCTTATGTGGTTCAGTCTATCAAAAGTATTACATTCAGCAGAAAAGAAATAAAACTTAGTTATGTGAATTCATATACCTTTTTTTCTCTGATACTACTTACCGTACATAATCACATGTTTTTATGCTTGTTCTTAGTATAATCAACTAGCTTCTGAACCCCAATTATTTAGCTATTTCAATAGAAATTAAAAAAGAAATATATTTGCCAATTGAAAAAAAGCAAAAATGTGGAAAATTTGCAATGTTGTTGCTGTCTTAATATGATCAATATATGCTATAACATCACGATTGTGGTTCTAAAAGTTTAACTATGTGTTGTATATATGTGCTGAAAATTTCAGCTTTCCAGCTCTCATAGTTTCTGAGAAAAAGGTACATAAGTATCCAAAAATGCTGTTTTGAGAAAACTAAATTTAAAGATACAAATGTTCTAAAAAGAGGCATTGCATAACAGCTTTAAAGACATGCAGACTAGCATTTAAATTATATTTAAGTTGATTAAACTCCTCAAAAGTATACATTTTCTGAAACTAGAAATAATAGAGGTTTTATTAGTGTCTAAAACAAAAAGTGTTATTTTTTACCATTTCAGAGTACCTTGTACCCTTAATATTTTTACAGATGTTACAGTATTAGATTGGATCTTTTACTCATATGTGGCTTAGCATGCCTCCATTAGAGGAACAACTTTATTTCTGCGCCTCTGTCATCATAACCGACGCTTAACTTTTTTTTGGACCTTCTATTCGGACTTCTGTATTGCGGCGTTCCTGTAGAATTGTTATAGGCTAATGTTGGCTGTGTCATGTTAAGTTTTTGATGAAACTGCCCTGTAGTAACGGCCGATGTGACCACTACAAAGATATATAACATTTTAAAAATCTTTATATAATTACAATTTAATTATATTTCAATAACAACCCATAACCCACCTCAGTAGCGTAGGTGTAACATGTCTATCTCACATTCACATTCAAATATAGCTTAATGCCGTTTTTTTCGGGGTTTTTCCTTATTCTGAGAAGACAAATATCAAGTAATTTTAAGCTCCATGGCCCACAAGGGCATATGAACATCATTTCACTGACTTCAGTCGTCGTTCAATATGCCCAGCCAAGTTTACTTTCTTGATCACGTATGTAAAATGTACAGAGTAGGTAGTGAGAGAGTAACATTATATTCTACACAAAATTTTGATACCTAAATTTTACCGGAGATGCCTGAATACAAGAAAAGCATCTTAACAAATATCTGTATGTGTGCGTTCTTGTGCGTTTCTGTGAATACGATAACTCAAAAATAAAATTCGGTTAAATACCAATTTGATATTTAAGCTCAATATCTTCCAAGGTTGCGACACGAAGATTTCCGGAAAATCCCTCTACCATTTGCATGGAACATACGCATGTTTAAGATATTTTCATTTAAAATGAAATATGTATCTTGCATTTTCTGGAATGAGTCTCTGAAGATCTCTTCACTCTGAATGAATTTTGTATTTACTAATAAATCGTAAGAGATAGACACACACACTCAACTACGCAAAAATGTAGATCTTTTTAAAATCTACAACTTATATCATACTTTATTGTAGAACTAACGACTTCCAGGATATTCCTTGTTATTAGCTTAAATTTTAAAATACGTATGCTTTTCGTATACAGGAAGTCATTACCCATTTTTCTTTAGTTTTACCCCTAGCCATGCAAAGAGAATCGAATTTCAAATTCAATCACATAACAAGATTTGATTATCGCTTTAGTATAGAGCATTCACTTATTTTCCTTCTACGTACTTAGAGGGAAGTAAGTAGATCATTTTTGCTCATTTTTATTTCGTTTTGCATGAGGTACATGTTAGAATGTTCCTTTGTAAGCATATTTTGAATCATGTGAATGGAATACATAAATAAAATTGGTAATAACTCTGAGGTTCTTTTCTTATAGCATTTTTAAAATTTCTTTTTATCGTTCCGCATATACTTTGGCATCTATCTGTAGTTGAATGGAGAAGGTTATTAACTTATTTTGTTAATTAATACGTTATTTTGAGAAGACTTTACAGCTTTTAAGAACAGAATAAGAGCAAATTTATTAGCAACAGAAAATGATAGTGAGCTTTATAAACTAGATTTAGTATCGGAAGTAGAATATATTGTTGAGGTGCCTTTGCAGATACATAATGTAAAAAATATGAGTATATTGGAGAAGACGAAAACATACAAAATATGGATATTTTATATTAATAAAGAGAAATGACTACAAGTGGAAACTGAAATAACGTGGTCAAACGCCTAAGGTTTTTCAAGTCTAAAAGGTGAAGATATATTGACAATTCGTGCATGGGGTCTTCTATAGCAAAGAAACTTTTAAGGGATTTTCCAAAGGTAAAATTAAAAATATTGATGATAATAAGATAAATTAATGGATTTTGCTATAAATAAAGAAACTATAAAACAGAAGCAATTAATATGTTGTATTGTATACTACAGATACATCCAGAAAACATATCTGGATATTGTAGAATTATGATCCCTCTATGGACCTCTGAGGAATACTCAATTATACGAATTATTATAATTCAGTTCGGGACATAAAAGTGTATAACTAATACTTATTATTTTCTCTATCATATATGTACATACAATATAAATGGTAGCTAGAGAAGATATGGTGTTCTAGCCAAATATTCTATGTCGAGATATAATCGGAAATACGTGTTTTAAGGTCCCCTGAGTCAGAATGTTTTAGAAAAATGACTGTGTGAGAGAGAGAGAGACAGAGAGAGAGTCGTATCTGTGGACAGCAGAGCTAAACAACGAAAATACCATTAAAACCCAACTTGGTATCTATGTTCAGAACCTTCCAAGCATGCGAAATGAAGATTTTCGTGAAAATACCCCATCACAAATCACTGTTTACATGAAAAAATTTTGAAAAGTTTGTTTTTCTCAAAAATGACTATAATTTTGATTAAAATACCATATTGTAAAGATATTTACATCACAAATAAAATTTATATTTTGAATTTTCTGGGAATAGCCTCTAAAGACCTCTTTATATTTGATGAGTTTTGCAGAATTTTGCAAAACGGTTAAACCGTAGAAGATAGACAAAAGGTTAATACACAAAAAATGTAGATCTCATAAAACACATAACTTATGTCATATACATTTTTTTGTTGAGTTGACCATTTCTGAGATATTCCTTGTTGTTGGTTTCAGTTTCACTTTTCTCAAACGGGACCATGCAAAGCGAACCGAACCTCAATTATTTCACATAGCGATCAGCTTTTGAAAGATTTGACTATCACTTTAGCCTAATGTATTTCCTTATTTCTGTTTTACTTGAAAGGAATCAAGTAATAATACCAATTATGATAATACTCAAATAGCACAATGCAGATAAAGAATAACTTGTATTTGAAACAGCTAGAGAAAGTTATTGAATGGAACGCATCAGATTTTGTTTTCGAAGTTTTCGAGTCAAAAGGATTGATCTATAGAAGTTTTAAAGTGCTATAATTGTCACATATAATACATACCACAAATGACTTCCACACTTGTACAGAAACGGATAAGATTTGAAATAAAATGGCATTACCGATTATTCTTAATGTGCCTAGTTGATTGTATTCTTTTAAGCTAAATATATCTGTATAATAATTAATTTCTCTACCTAGGAATTAGAAGGAGAAAGTTTTTCTATTGTATCCAAAATTTATATTCAGAAAAAATATGCCTTGAGGTACACTGAGGCCCCCCCCCCGAAAATTTGAATAAATATAACATTTCATATATTTGCATCACACAATGTTTTAATAAGTCAGGCGAAGTTTCTCGAAAAACTTTTTTCGTTCAAAATATTCTAAACAGAAAAATTATCTTTGTATTCACTTTTATTAAAACGGTAAAATAATTTTGAATAAGCAATGGTTCTTGATATATTAACATGATAAATTAAACGAATAGTCTTCAGTAAATAATCTGGTCTCTTCATAATGACTGAATTATAAAAAATTCGTATAATTGAGAATCAGAAAATATAGGCAATGCTTTGCGCATAGGAATTGTTTGAGGTTAGGCATTTTTAAAATATTCGTGCCATTAGACATTTTGGAAGTGTTCTATTTTGTAAGTCTACAATTTTCAAATTCGCCATCTGGCGGAAACTATTTAAAGTTTAGTATTTTTCTTGTTTCTTTCCATTGTAAGAGCTTGTTACAACGGTCAAACTTTTGAATTATATTTTCGAAAGTTATATTTAATTCCTTTTAGTAATTCCAAATCTTCTCGGGCTTCCAGCCAGGTAAAAACTTGGCTTGACACCAACGTTTGGAAGAAGTGCATCTTCCTCGTCTTCAGGGTGAACTGATCATCAGTTAAACTGATCATCACCCTGAAGACGAGGAAGATGCACTTCTTCGAAACGTTGGTGTCAAGCCAAGTTTTTACCTGGCTAGAAGCCCGAGAAGATTTGGAATTAACACGTCGCCAGGAAAGCTTCAGTTCTTATTTTAAATTCCTTTTAGTAAGTTTAACGCGGGTTTTACTACATATGGATGATGATACATGAAACGAAGATGGAGTAGCGGTGGAATGCGATGGTAGGTGAAATCGAAGAACCCCTGGCAATCCTACATGCGGTTGCCTGGAATTGAATCCGGACCACCCTGCTAGAGGTGAGTTGTCTAATCACTCGGCCACGACGCGGCCTATGTGCAATTACGCTTGAAACTTGAATAGAAGAAGCATTTTATATGAATGTTATAATGCATAACGGGAAGATGGAGAAATCATAAGGGTTCTGCCAGTGTTTTTGGTTGATTCCAGCGTAACAAAAATTTAATCTTTGAAAATTACTGCTGATTAATCTATAAAATGCCTCCAAGTTTCTATGAGGACATGGTAGCTGAAGATAATACGAGTCAAAGAATAAACAACGCGAGCCAAAGAATAGCTGAAAGCGCAACTTAACCCATGAGTAAACAATGGTCAACTTTACAATGTATGGAACAAGTTCTATTATTGCAACACCTTTCTCCTAATCACACTTCTTGCACACAAAAGAGCCATCTGTTGGCAGGACGCGCCACGCCCTCGCGATGGGGACAAGATGGCGGCGTCAAAGTTCGATCGCTCCATTCCGGCTCTTCACCGACCACGCCAAAGTACTACTTTACTCCAGGCGTCTTCAAACATTTTGCCCTTATTAGAGAGTCTCTGTTCCGTCCTGACCACCTCAACCAAAGTTAACCGGCTTTGATGAAACTTTCATTTTCCCCATCTTTCAGTTTTAAACTGCAAATTATTAAAATACATTTAATTGAAATTCGGAACAGATTTAAATCTTACAACATACGTTGTAGAGTAGAAAAATAACATTGTTTTTATATAGGCAAGTATATTACATAATATAAAAAATATCATTTTTCTGGTACTATTTGTTCATCCAGATTTTTCGAGAATCTCTATGTTTGAATGAAACATACATTAGGTATTTAATTAGAAACATAAAATGAAATTGCACACTCTGAATAATTTAACTATCATTTAATAATGACAGGCAAAAATTTGGTACTTGGCATATTTATGGTCTCTACTATACTAGGTTTAATTTTCATACATTTGAAAAGTTTAAGATATTTAAACAAATTGGAACCCATATAAACTGTTTCGTTGGTAATATTAAGAGTTAAGAGTTATTTATTGGCAATGATGGCATACAACAAGGCATCACAATAAGTTAACCGTTTTTCTATGTGTCGTCTTTATATTAGGTAGTATACTATATTTGAAGATATGCGTATTTTTACTTTCTCTATACTCACTATGTACATAGAGTATAGAGAAGTATTGCAGTCCACCAAAAAATTCGATAGCGAGATTTCACCGGAAATATATATTTTAGGGTCCTCTGTGTCCAAAAAAAGTATTTTCAAAAAAAGATCCGTGTGTATGTGTCCGTGTGTCCGTGTGTCCATGTGTCTGTGAACACGATAACTCAAAAACGAAAAATCGGTAAAATACCAAACTTGGTATTTAAGTTTAGTATCTTCCAGGGATGCGACACGAAGATTTTGAGAAAAATCCCCAACCCCAAACTACCCTTTACATGGAAATTTTGGCTTTCACTTTAACCTATGGTACTCCCTTATTTCGCTTCTACTTAGAATAAAGCAAGAAATAAGATTATTTCTGCTAATTTTTCTGATTAGCATGAAATAAATAAAAGATAAACTTATTAACAGTAATAATTTACAGAGAAATAGAGCAAGTCATGTGAATGGAACACATCATATTTTTCTCTTCGTGCTAACTTTACCATTTCTTTTTAATTTTGCTTAATATTTTATGTATTGTAACAGAACGTAAGGTCTGTGGACTATTTCGATTCATAAATACGAATCAATGTATGTATACTGTTACTTAAGCAAATAATTTATTCACTAACTCATTCTTTCTTTCATTCTACTGTACTGTATGTACTTGAAGCAACTACTTCATGAATCCAATTTTGTGTACATCAGGCTTTTGAAAAACAAATTATAGAATTCTACTGAATATTCGGGTAGTGATTTTGTGACTATCAGTGATCATGGGTTCAGACGCAGAGGAGGCGTACACAAAATTCCTCAGCATAGCTTCAGTCGGAAATTAAGTTAAGCCATTGGTTCAATGTGATATTAATTCGCTCGAAAAAGAACCACGAGAAAAAGGCATTTTTACATCCAAAATTATATGCCTTTTCTCAGTGTCATTCTGCCGACTTTGCGTATGACCACATCAAATGGAACGTTGGATATTACCAGCAGGCATGTAAGACGTGGAAGGGTTAGGTAAATTTCTATTAAGGGTATGTATAATAAAATTTCATTGCATATCGCATAAATTCGACTATTTTATTTTAATTTCATAAATTAATTTGAAACATTACTTAATATAAAAAAGGTGTAATTCGCCAGGCGCTATTTTTAAATGCCTTATATACTGGTGTTATAGCGAAGATAGGAGGTGAAACTGTACTGGACTGGGCAGTAAAACTTCACAGTTCGACGAGATCTCATTCGTATCATACAGAGTAGAAAACGAAATTGAGCAGAAGAATAGCAGCAATGCTACAAGAAAAGGACAGAATAATCATCAGTAGAGGAAAGGAAAGATGAGGGTCTAACCTACCAACCTGGTGGATTTTAATGTGAGACATGCATTCAAGTCTTTCCTTTTTCTCGCTATTGATATTTCCAGCATTTTTCATACTGCGGAGCAGTTTCTCTGTGACACAAATAAAATTTGCTGTACATGTTCACAGAGCTACAATGAATATGTATTGCCATGGGTTTTACTGTTAGATGCAATTAAGCCCAAAAGAGACAGATAAACCTAGGGAAATTTGAAAAAGCAGATGTATTGTGAACCTAAGGTTAAAATATTAGACCGAAATTTTAATTTTTTATCGTAAGGAAATTTTTAGTGACGTGACAAAACCACACGCATATTTGACCATAACCTCTAAACTATTCAAGCAAAATGAATGACATTTTCACGTAACTTATTTGTATTATCTTACGTCTTTGACATTAATTTCAAAAAGTTAGTATTACAAGTTTGAAATTTCAAACTTTCAGTCATACATGTTTTTAAAGGCAAAGCAAATGAGATCTGAGATAATTAGAATAAGAAATGAGGATGAAAGTAGATCAGGGTAGAGTAGAGTATTTTTCAATGATTAAAGGTAAGATATGTTTATTTATCTTTCTTAACTGCTCTTGACTAATATAATACGACATAGTATTGCACCGTAATACGATTTACATTACTTTGAGATTCGTTTATATAAATTGATAATTTTAATGTGTTTATATTATAATATTTGTATATATTATATTTAATACTCATATTTGGTACAAACCTTGGAATGGTTCGCAGTAATTCTCTGATCTTCTGATGTGTTCCATTCACATGACAACCTATTATGCAACAAACTATTCATACAAAATATTATGTTTCTATCTATTTCATGATAATAAACATAAAAATTAACAAAAATAGTGATATTACTTAGTTCCTTATAAATAGCAGGGAAATAAGGGGATACACGAGGCTAAATAAACAGTTAATCTTTTAAAAACTAGTTGCAATGTGATTAAAGTTCAATTCTATTTCCATGGCTAGGAGTAAAACAAAAGAAACGGGAGTGTCAAATTCCTGTTTTAGAAATATGTTAAGTATTTTAAAATTCAAATAAATAATAAAAAGTATCTCGAAGATTTTTAATTCCACAAAAAGATGTATGACATACATTTTGTATTTTAACGAGATCTACATTTTTTGAGTAGTAAGTTTTTGTCTATCTCTTATGGTTAACCAAGTATGCAACAGTCATCTTCAGAAGCTATTATCAGGAAATTCAAGATATACACTTTGTATTTCATAAAAATATCGTTAAATTGTTATCGCCTTTTTACAAAATCGGAAATTTCGAAAAAAAAAATGCCATGTAAATGGTAGTTTGCAGTAAGATTTTTTTTAAAAAAATCTAAGTTCTATTTTTTCTTTTACTTAGACTGTCCATTAACATATTGACTCATACTCCCCCCCCCACACACACACAGATACACGATATCTGTACATTTTTTTGGACTCAGGTGTCCTCAAAATATGTATTTCTGGCAAATTCTCATTATAATTTTTAGTTGGAATATAATACCTTCTCGATCTACTATGTATGTGCTAGTCTACTTAATAGAGACAGTAAAATTAGTACTTTTTAAAGATATTAATATTTTAAATCTGTTGCTTTTCGTGGCGCAGAAAATATAAACTAGAATATTTCAATTTCCTCTAATTTACGCATAAAAAATAAAATCAGCACTACTAAATGTTCAGATATAAGTAATACAAAAAAAAGCGTTTTCGTACGACTTAAATCAATAAACTCAAAATACTTAAATATTAGGAAAATTATACGCTAAAATTTACAGTTTCCCTGATTCTTTAACTGCTGTTTTGAAATTTTAACTTGGTGGCAAAAAGACTATTCCAGTTATGTATAGTATATCACATTTATAGTTCCAGTAATTCAGCACGTGTATACTCAGAAGAAAATCTATAGTCGTTACAGCTCTAAAATCTGATATCTGAGAGACTACTCTGCCTTATTTAGTGTTTATTCTGGGAAAATATTTTTTTTTTCGCTTTTAAAAACGGGGATTTTAAAAACAATGCCAAACATAAATAATGCAAACATAATATAGCGGGGCTAATTTTAAGATATACCCTTTAACATGGTGGCTCCTTCGGGCGTATTTCAAACAGGAGAAGAAAGAAAAACAAACGACGAGAGAAAATAGCCCTCCTGGCTGTGGGCAGACCAGAGCTTAAAACGTCAGCATACCTCCAAGATATCATCACTGACAGTTTTATATCCACAGGGATGGGGAGAGTGCATGATCCCAGTTTATCCCTTTGGAACGTAAACCCTTCCCAATTACAATACTAATCACACAGTTTTTCATCTGCCGCCCGCTGGTTTAAATAACGAACGCTGGAAATAATAATGTTGATACGTGAAATGAATAACTCCGAGCAAACACCTGTCATAATATTCTCTCACTCTCATTCCCACAACTTTGCTATAATGGTGTATTCGTATTGAAAACAAACGCAGCAGTAATTAAAAGTAATTTAAAAATAAAACGTTTACGGCGTACAGAAGTTCAACCATGTTAACGTCTGTAAATATTTGTTTAACTCTGTTGATATAATATGGACTAATTATTTCATAGCGTTCTTTAATTTACTGCTAAACACTTCAAAACTTCAAGTGAAAAACACCTGAGGCATTCTGGGTACTAATCAAATCGGGTACGTACGACATTATAGAGGCTTAGTATTTCTATCCCAAGATGTTATATGTTACTATAAATTAAAAGTAAACTCAATGAATAATAATTATATCATGGTAAACCGAGCGATGTGGTGCGTGGTATGATATGCAACTCACATTAGGAAGATCCTGGGTTCGATTTATGGCAACCATCCTCTCCAAACCATGAGGTATTATCGGGGTTTTCCCCGTCGTCAGGCGAATACTGCAAGGGTTTCCCCGAATCTGCAGCAATTGAAACATCAGTAAGATTCACCCCTCATCCCGTTTGATCTGTTTCGCGGTTGGAAGTGGTAGTAGTAGTAGTAGTAGTAGTAGTAGCAGTAGTAGCAGTCTTCTTCCTTTTCGACAACACCATTTAGCCTATTAGCCTGCTCCGGCTTCAAAGTCTTGTATTTCTTTCATTTTGTTTAAGTGTTGTTTCCAGTTTGTTTTATGTTCTTCATTATATTTTTAATTATTATGCTTTTAATTGTATTTTATTGTTTTGTTTCTTATCATATCTATATATTCAGCTATGTTTCTGAGGAACTTTATTGCTGTTCTTTGAATAGTTTTATGTTGTGTTGTTATTGTTTATGTTTCTGAACCATATGTAATAATTGAGATAGCCATTGCTTTATGCAATTTTATTATTGAATCTTTTCTTGCTTTATTATTTAAAACTGCTTTTGTTATACCTGTTGTGCAGCTAAATTTATTGACTTTTTTATTAATATCTGTTTCTGATCCATGTGTTATTTCACGTCCAAGGAAATTAAATGTTGACTCCTGTTCAATAGTTCTATTTTATAGGACTATTTTGGAGCAAACTGGATGAATATTTTTAAATGCCATTGCTTTCATTTTATCTATAAATAATTCTAGATTGTATGCTTTTGCTATAATAAAAGTGGTATTTATTAAGCGTATATGTTACATAAATTACGTCACACTGTCTCACGGCTAAGAAGACCGTAAATAATCAAAATATTTGATTTGAAAATATGATGTATTCACAAAACTGTAAACACATACATACGCGCGCCACAATAAAACAAACAAATAAAACAGTCTGGTATTACACATTTCATACTCGCACTCACATTTACTGCCACGTATTCATACATAAAAATGCTCTTACAAGTGGTCCACTGCCCCGTATTTGATGTGTGCAGATATCCCTCCGTGCGTTAAAAGAGTTGCCGAGCTTAGTGGGGTTATTTCAATTTAAAACCTGTCTGCCAGTCGAGAATTGACGAGAGTGATCTTCGTTTTCTCCGTCTTGTGGAGACGGTGAGCGGGTCGCGCTCATTGCAAGGGGTAAAATGAAGGTCGAAGAACATACCCTATAGACTAGAATATAATTTTCAAATGTGCTCATTGCAGGTCTAAAGGAATATCTAATACATAATTAGGAACAAAAATGATTGCACTCTAATTTACACCAATATACAAGATACAATAAGTTATTTGACTATGTTAACACATTAAAATCCGAAAAAATATTTTATTATGTAATCCATCCAAAAATTTGCTTCATAATATTAACGGAAATGTTTAACTGGTTAACTATACAAAACGCATCCAATATAAATTGTGTGCTTAAACGAGATCTACATGCTTCACATAGTTTTGTCTACCTCTTATAGCTTACAAGTTAAACAAAAATCATGCAGAATGAGAATCACTTCAGCGGCTATTCCCAGAAAATTGAAGATATATATTTCATTTATAATGAAAATATCTACATGTTTAGAATGTTAATTAAAATTAGAGCCACTGCCAGTAAATAAAAAATTCAGTAATAAAGAATTCCTCTAAAAATGATTTTGTATAATCAAAAACTTCTGAACTTAAATACCAAGTCTGGTATTTAATCGACTTTTTCTTGAACTTATCTTATTCATATTCACACAAACTGATATACATATACTTATCTGAAACTGCTTTTTAGTTGTTCAGGGGTCATAAAAGGGGCATTTCCGATGAAATCTAGGTATCAAATTTTTGTGTGGAATATAACACTACCCCTACTTACTGTACGCAGTAGAGAAAGTAATAAAACAAAAACGTTTGCTTAAGTAATGGTAATACACATTATGTACCTGAGGTATCAATTTACTCCTTATCAAATGAAAAATATAGATAATAAACTTTATGAATTTAGTCTTATGTGCTAAGCAATATTACATGTGGGGGTTACTTAGTGTAAATATATTTTTTGTTTGGGATCAACAAATAAAAACAGCAATGGATGTTAATGACAGTTGATAGAAAAGTTCCTTAGGGACGACTTAGGTAGTTAGATTAATTGAAACAGGATGCCAGTTAGAACGTCCAATCACTGATCTAGTTTAGCCTTCCCAGCGCCACTAGCCCCTCTATGGCAATGGAGAGAAGCTAGCCACGGTCAGTGAGCGCATGGGAATCTAGTTAGCAGTCTTTGGGGAGTCTTTGCACGGTGAAAGACAGCTGGACGCCACTTGCTACATGATCAACGGCCATCATTGAGGATGCCTTGGTGTTGGTAATAAATTGAGCTCTTGCTTTATTCTGAATTGTGTGGCTTTCGTTTGTGCCAGTCCTCCTTTCTAGAATTAATTGTTCCTGACCACCTCGCCAGGCATACTGCCCATTACTCTATTTTGCGTTCGTAGAGAATTCTGTTCCAGTTTTTGTTTGCGATTGTTGTTTAGGTTTTAATGCCCATATATATTAAGGACGTTATAATAGGACAATATAATAGTCAAGGATGGAGACCTGAGGAAACATTTCATTAGAAAATGACAGTTCTCCATTTGTTAAATTCAAGTGTTTGGACCTTAATAGGAAGCCTAAGAGGAAAACTGAATCTATACATTATAGTTTTACACATTTTTTTCTATTTTATTTTACTTCCTTTAATCATCTGGGGCATTGCGCGATGGGTATGTTCGGTAAGATACCTCGTTGACAGTTTGTAATGGACAGTAGATTTTTAAGGTCTCATCTCACTATTTCGTTTCGCGCCAAGCAGATGGTGTCGAGTGTCATTCAGTACAGCTGCTCTACCATCCGTAGATATATGATGTCATCATAAGTAGATAGATGATGTCATCCACAGTCGGATGGTTATGTGCAGCTAGCCCTTACACCATACCAGCTAGCTCCACGACAAGCAGGAGCTAAGAGGTTAGGACCTCCCTGAGCAAGGGTTAGGGTGCCGTCCGGTCTGCTGCTATCTGTGGACAAATGGTTGCGCAATCGCAATTACCACGTATTTTCAGTTTTACTATTTTTTTGAGAGAAGGTGGAACTTTGGATTATTGTATCAAATATCCAATCCACCTTGTTGACTGAGGGAAACCACGAAAAAAAAAATCCAACCAAATTGAATGGTTGGCGCGATTTGAATCCAGAGTCACAGACATAACCGCTTGAGCCATCTCCTTGGTCACAATTTGATGTTGGGTTCTCTTTGCTAGACTGAGAACTTAGATGGGTAATAAGAGACGCATTATGTTGTCCAATCACAACTATCGTAGAGTAAACTATTATTATCTATTTTAGAGGAACCTCATGCAGATGCTTTTCATAGAGGGAAAGAAGATTCAGTGGAATCATCATACTTGTATGTCAACGAAATACTGCTCCTTATGTTAAAAATAGTACTGGTATGAAATAATGCCGAAAGTATACAATATTTATATAATGTGTTTGCAAACCAGAGACACCCTGACCTGTTTTTTCAGCTCTACAGCAACCATATTAATATTCACTTCCAATTTGGATGATAAATTCTACGCAAAATGATTAATTTAAAAATTCTATTTAAAGGCCCATTATGGATGCAGCAATGATGATGAGTTTGAAAGTTTTTGAATAAACATCCCCCGAATCTCTGTTTACATGTTGTCTGTGATGAAAGTACTTGGGGAATTATAGCCCAGCGGGATGTGTATTTTCGTACTGGTGGCGGCACTGGCGAACTAAAAAGGATGCAAATGGTTTCGTGCATAAATAAATAAGACCCCATGCATTATAAATATGGCTGTATTGCAGTGGAATGCGTCCCTCATCCTATTACATACAGCTTTAATATCGAGTGGATTTAATTCAGTTAACATAACGCAATGAGTGCGGAATTAATATTAGAATTATTTCCCATGTGCCACCGCAAACGTGTGACGTCAGAGCAGCTATCATATCCCGCATAACACAGCCCTTTTGGGTCATTATTTTATTCATGCAAACACGAACCAATCAGAGCAGCAGATTACAAGCCGTACAACATCATTTTAAACCGATAAAATATCGTGCACTTTCACTTAATATGAACGCAGAGCTGTATTCCACTTGGGATGAACGTGGCATTCGTGCGAATTCAAAATATTCAGCTAACTATAAATTTATTCTTGCAAAAGACACGATTTAATTTTTTTCGTGACTTTATATTATAAGAGAATTACATGGCTAATTATAATTTAAAAAAGCAGAACTTTTGGAGAACGGAACTAGGATGGGTCCAAGCACATGTAGGAATACAAAGCAGCAAAATTTCAGACCGTTTGTGAAATGAAGATGTGTACTATTATAATAGAAATCCAAAGAGCACTATTAAGAAGATAATAAGACAAGAAGAGAAGATCATAATAAGAAGTATATACTTGTCATATATCCAAGCTTTTGCTAGTACATTTTCTGCTTTCAATTCTTTTTCTTATTAGATGGGAAGTTATTTTATCTCTGCTTTGTAATTGCAATGGAATGTTTTGGGTTTACACATACTTAGTATAAAGGTATTCGTCACAGATGACATCAGTTACTTATATATATAAGTAATACATCTGTCATTTCAGATTCAGTCGTTTCTGTGGTTCTTCTTAGTGTCATTTAGAGCCTTTACACTAATTACTCTATACTGTGGGGTCTAGCAAGCAAATAAAAAGCCGATTGTTTATAGAAAATCTTATGCCTAAAGATTCATTTTTGTTTCATTCCAGAGAGAGTTTCACACTTTAGCCACCATGGGCGCATTGTGTGTTAGACCCCCAGGAGGATAGAATGACGTCAATATGCCCAACGGGCAGCCGAAACCGATGGCAGGTAAAGAGCTATGGTGGTGGTTCCTAACATAGTCCAGTAGTTCTTCATCTCAACGCAGGGAGCGCTTGAATCCCGCGCTCTGGGTCTGATTGCATTTCCCTAGTCCTACAGACGTCTCCAACGCCACCCTGCCTCTGAAAGATTTATTTCAAAAACGCGTCACAGAGGTGCGGTACCACTGCAGTCACCTCAACACTACAACCCTGAAAGAGGCCGGTTGGAATGAAATGAAAAGAACGAAAAGGAAGTTTGGAGGAATGGGAAAAACCCCAAGAAAAAAAACATTTATCTACAAAACCTAAGAATCCAATAGTAGATACAGCTCAAATCGTACCATAATTTCCAAATGCTTCCATTTTACCTCTTTCAAGTGTATTTTATATACAATTTGTATAACCCTTTATGTCTTGTAAATGGAGATTGAATTACAATTCGAGAGGTTGGAAACGGGAATCGAACCCACGACCTCCCAATTGCCAGTTCCAGATAAAACGCCTTAGCCACCTGGCTCGGCCCTACATACAGAATTTTTGGTAAAATAGTGGTCTCTAATTTCTCTAATTTAGTTACAATTTTTGTTTGTGAAACAGAACTAGTGCTTTTTTTTACGAAGCAAGGGTTTTGGTGAATTCTTCATCTTTAGGAATTAGTGCGGAACTTTTTTAGTTCCTCTCTCCAGCGCTGTCGGTACAGCTTGTAGTCTCGGAGTTGGCTGGGCTGCTGTACGTCTCTCGTCCTGGACCCTCGGCGTGATAGCTATGCAGAGACGTGTTTTAAAAGTTTAAATATTCCGCTGGCTCTGTAACATTGGTCCCGCTTATAGTTGGCGCAACTGGAGTTCCTGATTAGCGCCGAACTATATATACATAAAGTCTTTTTTTTTATGCGTAATAATAATAATAATAATGAGTTATATTTATTACATATGCTTGGCTATGTCACTTTCTTAAATACGTCATTTTAAGAAGTTTTCGTGCGTATCGAGAAGCGATGACGTCACGTTGCAATTTCTTTACACACATGTCTTTGGCTTTTACATGCCACACAATATTATTTTATGATTTTTAGTACTGTTTTAGAGCAGTATAATTTTATTCTTAGTTGCCTAGATTGCTTCAACCTTAAATTCTGCGTCAGATTCCAGCATAAGTCCTCTAGCAGTACATTCAGAGGCTATAGAAACGCAAGGCGTATGCTTAGCATGTTGATGGGCTTTAGACACCCGAGAGACTTGCATCAATATGGGAAGTCTGAAAGCCCCGTAAGCATAAAGGAGCCCCTGTCCATCTTCATTGTAAACATTTTCTCTGAGAAACACAGCTCCAGGTTTGAGAGTTCACAACCAAAAGAAATTCCTCTTCCTTTCTCACGTCTCTCGAGGGTGTGAATGCCTCCTCACAACAAAGAAACAAACACCCCTTTGAGCTAGGGGTGGATGTCTTCTGGGGGTGGGTGATGGCGGAAACGAAGAGGAATGGACCGCCACGCAATGCTAGAAATGGGTCACACCCTCGAGAACAGAAAAAAATAAATGGATAGCGCGAGGCAGCACGATGGGTTGTGCGTGAAACTTTATTGTTACTTACTTCATGGGAATCTTATGAAAACATGTAAGGGACAAGGTGGCGAGGTATAAATCAGGTGATGCACGCCCGAAACTACCGTTATTACTTCCTTTTTATTTTTGGTTCCTTCTAAAGAAATATAAAAGCTTTCAGCGGCGGAAATATTTTTCTGAGTTGTCAACCATATTTCATAAGCACTTTAATTACCACAGCACCGGAAGAGCTTTGTAAAACAGGATGAGAAAAATGCCAGGTAATGTAGTGAGTCCACAATAAACGTTTTTTTTCGGGGGCGGGGGAGACGGGTTAAATTTTAAAGCTTGCACCCCCGAATTTTATGGAGTATGCATGAAATATAAATATTCACATTTAAGATGAGGTATATATATATATATATATATATATAATATGAAATATATATATAGAATATATAGTACTATAAAATTAATTAATTAAGTAATTAACATAACAGCGATACAATCACAGTAACCTTTTAGAAAGATCTGAAATATAGAAATTTTAATGTTCACTCCCAAGATCATTTAAGTCAAGTAAATTTCCTGTTTTGCACTTTTATAAAAAATTGCTGAATGTTTTATCACATTCTTCCCATTATGTTAACTGAAGTTATTAAGGATGGGAGGTCTACGTTCAAATCCTGCCAAATCCTTCCTAACAGAGGGTCTCCCCCACCAGTTTTCCTCAGTCCTCCTAAATGGTATATTTTCGCCTGAAACGTTTCCTTCCTTAATTTTTTCCCAATAAAATTATCAGTTCTATATATATATATATATATATATATATCGATATATCTATGCTATGCTTTCTATATATATAGAAAGCATAGCATAGGTATTTCCAAGCATTATGGCCAGAACGAAAGGAAATTAGGTTAACTGTTACTATACTGTAAGCTGTGACGTCATAGATTCCAAACTACCCCCCATTCCTGTTCAGTTTGCTTGTTCAGGCTGATCATGTAATGCATTTTACCTGCCGTCAGTGACTCATGGTCGCTGTTGTATACGTTCTTGTAATGATGATGGTTTGAGTGTAGCTAACTTAAAGCCAACTTCTTGAGGATTCGGAAAGATAGAGTCAGACCGAAGAATTCAATGCCATAGCTGCGATTTGAATCACGGATCTTCTGAACTTTGGTTGAACTACAATATCCCGATACAGCATTAATTTCCCATATGACTTGCATTTTTCCCGGTATATCACACAAGAAGAATTTAAATTATTTTTGAAACGATATACCCCGAATGGCGATTTACTATGTCGTAAGTCTATAATTCCTGCGCCTTGTAGTTTACATCCTGCTATTCAAAAAGAAGGTTTTGTCTTTGTCATTTTTCACATCATAGACCATTATCTCGTATTAAGGAATATTGTAAAGAAGATTAAGTTGATGCACGCAAATAATAACTTTAATACGAGTTACCTTAATTAAAAGAGTGGGAAATAATGATAATTTCTTTGAGATATGAATATAAAATTTAGCTGAGACAGTTTATAAATAAAGAAACCTTTAAAATACCATAGTTAACGAAAACACTTGTTTTATGTGAAGTGTGATTTGTACTGTCATATACAAAATGTTAACTAACATGCGGGAAACCTCCGGGGATAAGTAGGGAATCAGCTACCCCGCAACCAGCAAAGAAACTTAGTTTTCTCATTCACAAAGCAAGAGTGCACGCGTACAACAACCATTCATGGAAACCAAACAGGAATATAATAAATAGCTCCTAGCACAGTCTTTTATAGTGTTTAACGCCCGCTTTTACTACTATGGCACCGCAGGCATGACACTTATGCTACATGGAATGAAGATAGAACACCGGTGGGATGTGATGGTGGGAGAAACTGGAGAACCCTAAGAAAAACATGCCCCTGCGCCGCTTTGTCCACTAAAAATCATGTGTGTGGTCAAATCCGAGCCGCCATGGTGATAGGCGAGCAGTCTAACCACTCGGCAACAGCGTGGCCCCTATCACCGTGAACATATATTAGACAAGCAGGGTCTATGATTTTCCCAAGTCGAGAACGTAGCAGCCTCCGCAAAATAGGTTTATAGATTGATTTGTTTACTGTGCTGCAAGAAGTTTGGGTAGTTAAAAACTGAATTTGTGCTCCACTATTTATGTCTCAGATAAGCTTCGCCGACAATAAAGGACCTGTGAACTTACCTTAAAGATCCATGACCTTATATGATATGGGGTGAAGATGACTTTAGACTGAAGACACTGTTGCCGATAGAAGCTTTTACACTTCATCGAGATGATTCTCCAGGTTTGTATGGGTTAGGTATTAGTAGAGATAGCAGACGGGATATGATTTGGTATGGTTTGAGAGATTGCAAGTAAACAGCTATGGGATTGTACACTCAGTGTCCGCATATGTCTCCAGAGTCTTGTATTAGGACATTATTTTAAATCTGTTGTAATGCCTAATTAAAGCTTAGTTTAAACATTTTAGTGTTTATTGCGCCGAGCGCTAGTTAATATAGTAATTCACGTCTATTCTGTTCTCCCTCGATGTTTATATCAGTATTAGTATTTACCTTGACAGAATATAAGTGTATATTTGCATTCCGGTTTGGTTTGAAATCTTTTCTTTCAGAAAACGATTTTTTAGTAATATAGCAATTTTATATCTATGTTTTCTTTTAAACTTTCTCTTTCTGAACCCATCCACATAATTCCCCTGTCTAGTACATGATTTACATAGTCAGGAGAAGAGTCATTTGGTGGTGGTGTTTTCTAACGTTCACCTAACAACCTCTGACTTTTGGGGTAAGCTCATTGCACCAAATGACGACGGACCCAATTGTGAACAGAAGGCACCCAGCGGGCGGAGTCCATTGCCGCTATTGGTGAGGATGGCGATGGAATGAGAGAACCTAAAGCTTTTACCGTGCTGTCCAAGTTTCGTTAGATCCAAGGGAGCATGTGTTTGTCAGATGAAGGGCATAGACGCGCCATGGCCGAGTGCTTAGACCACTCGCCTCTCACCTAGACGACCCGGGTTCGATCCCAAATGACCGCATGTGAAATTTGTGGTGGACAAAACGGCGCAGGGGAAGGTTTTCTCCAGGATCTCCGGTTTCCACTGTCATCGCTTTCCACCCATGCTCCATCTTCATTCCTTGTATCACCAGTGTCATCGCCTGCGGTGCCAAAAGTAGTAAAACATTAAACACTGCAAAAAAATGAAGGGTATCTAGAATCGGAATTGAACATGGACTCGAGAGTCGAATGAAACTATTAAGCTAACCTAGCTCCCCCTGGAAAGGGCACAAACTTCAGGACACTTTTTTTACTTGTTAGAAAATGCACGTCACAACTACATTCTTTATTCATATCATCGTTGGCAAAGATTGGTAGTGAAGGAGTCAGCGATCCTACTGCTTGTAGTCCAAACTCTTTAATGCAACTGTACCTGAAGCGTACAACAAACTATGTCTACAAGCATTAAATAATGCATATATTTTCGCGTTTACTGCACAGCCACAGCTATATATTAACATATTCAGTAGTTGCTTGCGTTATTTTAGCGAGCAACTGTTGCTTTCCCATTAAGGATGGAATATGCTAAAGTTGGGCGCAGGTAATCATTTGGCTCAAGGCTAGTGGAACCAGTTTAAGGCAAGATCGCGGCAAGATAAATACTACTACTCCATCCTCACGCATGTCTCTGGGAAGGAATCCGAAGAGGAAAGCGAGAGCTAGGTCTTTTCCTTTGTGCGACGGGAAATGGGAGAAAATGCTGGGGGAGAAAAATTGAGAGAAGGTTTTAGAAGGAAGAAAAAGGGGTCAGCACTGTTTCTCTGACGTGCAGTAGAAGAATGAGGAAGACTGAGTGTAGTGCGGGGTGTAAGAGGTGACAGTAAGGCTGACAGACACGCCTCGTGTTTAGGAAAATGGAAAAGTTGCAAGTGGGTTCCGGACTTGCGGAAAGTTCCACATATATCACGTGCAACTTGGTCTGGACGTGGTCTTAAAATTAGAAACCAGGAAAATGCATTTGGTACAAGGTGTTTTTTTTTTCTCTTTTCAATGCCACACACACACACACGCTCCTGCCTAAGGGCTTAGCCTACACCGCAGCTGGACACAAAGTCAGCTCCACTTTTGAGTACCAGATCGGCGCCTATACCGTACTTCAAGTGCCCTGCCTGCCGACTGTTACAAAAATATATGTCCACTAGCTAGAAGTATACTAGTAAATAAGCGAAAGAATTTCTTGGGTTTTGTTTCAAATCTCAACTGGTACGTTAACAAATGTAAACAAATGAATGAGTGTATGAGATATTTTTTTATTATTACAGAAGTTTCTTCAATACAGAGGTTTATTTCAAGCAGAACAATATCAACTTACCAAATATAAATTAAAATCTACAAATATACATAATTAGTTTTTTAAATATTTTATTTAAAATATTTTTAAGGATTTCTCAACATATAATCCATAAGATCAGACTTTTTATATTTTTATGAAGCTTAATATTTATAATCATGACTGACTAAAAACGCACAGCAAATAAACCTTAGATCAAATACATTGTTTAATTTCCCCTTATTTTGTGTATTCTTCTTTCTAAAAACAGAGGTAATATAGTTCGAATTTAGCACTTGTGTGATGTGTATCTAAGAACCTAGGTAGGGATCAGTTGGCGTGTTTTAGGAAGGCTGCATACAACGTTTCTAAACAGGATTTTTCCCGCACTGGGAGATCTAGACCGGGGTGCACTCAGCCTCGAGAGGTCTCTGGGGAGCCAATTGAGAAGCTACTTGATTGAGAAGTAGCGGCTCCAGAGGAGTGCATTAACCGGCCAATACTGCACCCCGTCTGTCACGGACCGAAATGGGGGATGCAGCGGCCGGGCGGTAGGCAAAGGTTCCTTGTGAGCTGTCGTGCCATGGAGTTAGTTTAACACACACACACCCACACACAAACACATACTGTGAGCAGGGTTTAACGTGTTGCCAGATGTTCAAAGCTTTAACATGGATAACATTGGGTTTAAATTTGGATGGTATAGTACTTATGTAGTAAAAACTTTTCTTGGTCAATTTTCATTTATTATAATAGTGTTTATCAAAATGCTCCCAAAGAATTATAACAAATGTGATCTAGGAAAGCAAAAATTGGTTTTACCCACCTCAAGTGTGTTTACGCTATGTATACTATTAGCCACCTTATATTAATATTTTTTCACAGAAACTTCAATACACTGAAACAAAACTTAGAATAAAATCCATATTTTATAATGGTAGTTTAATTGCACAAAAATGTGTGAGCATGAAGGTGATGTCACAAAAAGGAAACTAAATTGACGAATGACACACATTCCATCAATTTGTACCGCCATGACTATTAAACCTATCCCTTTAAATCGATATTGCTATAGACATAAAAGTTGAAGGATAATTTATTGTGATCATTTACGTAAATATTGCACGTACAGAGATCACACCATCTGCCGCTCGAAAGTCTAACTTCGTATAGCGTGATTCACCAACTTATGCAGATATGGCGTTATACCTGAATTGGGCTAAAGCATATACGCTGAAATTTTACTGAATACCAGGAGTATACAGAATGAATTACTTTTAATATTCAAGTACGATAGTTTACATTTTCTGTTCGGAATGTATCTTTATATATAACACTATTTAGCGCCGAATCGTATGAACACAGGCAGCCCTTTTAGAGACGATGGATTATTTTTTATTTATATTATGTTTATAGTTGATGTTTTTTGTTTTATGTGTAGATAGTTAAATATATAGCGTATAACATGATTTAGTTTATAATTTAGGCGAAATTAGTTCTTTTGTTTCACTGCAGCATTAGATTTTATATGCAGAGTTAGTAGTATTTTTATGGATCCTGTAAATGTAATTAATTATTACAATACTTTTAGAAACGGTGGACTATTCTTTATTTATATTAGATTTATGATTGATGTTTTTTGTTTTATGTGTGGATAGTTAAATATATAGCGTATAATATGCATATTATTATTTTGTTTATAATTTAGGAGAAATTAGTTGTTTTGTTTCACTGCAGTATTAGATTCTATATACATAGTAGTATTTTTATGGATCCTGTAATTATTACAATATATTGTTTTTTTAAAAGGAAGTTTAAGGCCTTATAGATTTCTGTAAAATGGCAAGGTATGGATCCACGTGCTCCCACCATTAATTGCATTATTTCTTTCTCCTACAGATGGCATTTGGATTTGTAGTAGGGTATGGTGGGTTAGTAGATTTTCTTCTTCTCCTGCTTTATCTCTTCGAGTTGGCTAATATGATGTTGCAACTGCCCTTAACTTAAATAAACATATATTCCAAAGAAATAAAATGTGTTTAAATGAATGAAATAATTCTTTCTTACTTATCACACCACTCACAAACCGATCCAACGCACCCCTTTAACTGTCAGGCAATGGACTTCTCATATACATTGAATTCTTTTTTCTTCAGTCCTTTTGCGATGTAAGACATAATGGCATGGTGTGTAGGTGTGTTTCTCATTAGTCCTCCGACAAGACATGCCCAAGGCTCAGAAGTTTTTTTTTTATTGCTACTGAAGGTGATGCGTCCGTGCAATTTAAAAAACATCACAGAATCTAAGACAACCTATTGAAATTTTAACCAATTATTATGCACAATAGTTGAAAATTTTTGTCATGTATCAAAATTAAATCTTGCATGGTTATTTAAATGACAATTTTCCCTGTCTAAATTCATTTTTTTAATAAAAATGACTCACGTGATAGATTTTTAAAAATATCCACATAAAAACCCAGCTTTGCAGAAAATTATTTTACAAATAGACATGTTATATTGTACTGTTATATTAACTCTAGTTAGTACAGAGAAACGCTTGAGTTTTCAAAATTTAATCATTTATTTCTCAAAGGTGGACAATTATTTCAAAAAAAGTATATGACCATTTTCTTTGTGAGAGGCAATGTATACGTTTCAGAGCAAATTAGTAAAATTCCATCAAGTGGAACAATTTGGGAATGGAAAAGTGTATTTGGAATACATTTTGCGAGAAAATAACTACTATAGTTTCAGTTAATTTGTAATAAAAGTGCCCCAAATTGGACATAAGACATGTTTTCTTAAAATTTGGAATTCATATTTTTTGTGCAAAAAAGTGATTTTTGTCTTTTTAATTAATTTTGGTCAAATTTCACAAATGTATCACATTAATGCAATTTGGTAAAATACGTTGTGGAAATAAATAAGCGAGAATTTCATTTCAGTAATATTTAAAGTAAGGAACATATGGATAAAGTTATTACCTATCTGGTAAAACAAGCAGAAGAACAAATTTGTTTGCATGTAGCTCTTTTGTTAACAATTGAGATACAAGGCAGTTTAAATTAGCAAGATCCCCCTCACCACAGTAAGGGTACTTTGTAGAAGCTCAAATAGCCGAGACTAAGGATATGTAGCCCGACCTTCATTGTGTTTAACGATGCTATGCGACCACTTGCTTGCGTTCCTTGGACACGCTCCAGCTATAGAACCTGTTGCGTTCTGTTCCCTTCCCTTCCCCAAAATAATTCTCTTCATATGAAGTTGTAAGAGAGAAGGCTTTTCATGTTCATTCAAGCGTGTCTTTTTGCATCCTTGGAGCTGAATACACGCACATTATTGATTTAGATTATATGTTTTGTGGAAAAAGAGGTTAATCCTCTATTGTACTCTTAGAATACACAATGATAGATCTATAAATTATAACTGAAGATACATTTTGGATATAAACGTAGGAAGTCATGCATTTCACACACATGTGTGCACGCTAATTTTTGCACGATCGTGTGTTGATTATTTTTAACAAATTATTAAAATAATAAAAAGGTTCTACTATCATCAAATTGGATTTTCGGTATGCAATTTGCTAATTCAAGAGCTATAACCATTGTACCGCCGCTTTATCTCCAATACTTTTGTTTTTTGAGGATAAAGAGTGATATGTATATATCAGAATGACCACTTTCAGCAATACTAGCGCTTAAATTTCTACTTAAAGGAAATTATTATGAATTGCTTCAACAGATACCTTGGCATTATAATTTAATTTCCCGTAACATTTTAATAAATATAGTTACCGTTGTTCCTTAGAGCTTTACCACAAGAGAAACACAACACGAAAGAAAAGAAACGAAAACCGGCAAGGATTGCAGTGCTGAGTTGACCCTCACAGCAAAGGGTAGAAGTTGTCTGCTAGAGCCAACCTCCCTTTCTCTATGTTGCCAATTCTTTGTGGGTGAAGCATGTATTGGTAATAGTTGTTTTCTATAGTCCAGGTGAAGTTTTTTTTATGCATATGCGATTTACTGCGTTATCCGTGCTATAGTTATTCCTATAGGTATAATTGTAATTGTTATAGTTAAGGTTATAGCATCATTTTTTGCATTTTACGAAGGGATAGGTCATGTACACACCATAGTAGCTAGAACTGGCAACACTGTCTTTCTCGGTTGCGCAAAATGCCAGAACTGGAGATACAGAGGCGGTACTGTAATACGATTTCTGAATACGTTTATATTATTTAGAAGCTTTGAGTCAAGACGGTTGATATCGGACTAAATAGCATTGTTTCAAAATAATAACATGGATGGCAATAGAGGCATAGGTATAGGTTAGACAATAAAGGAGACATCTCGCGCATTACGATCTAATTTGTGAAGCTTAACAACCCACAGGAGGAAAGGGTGAAATGAAAGAACTACAATAAGCTACGCGTCGCAGACAAAACGGCTCCAGAGATGCGCTGAAGTTCCTTTAATATTTACAGGCTTGGAGACCCATCCCACTGCTAGAACTCAAAAGTGGGCGATGAACATCCATTGACGCCAGCCCTTTAGTGTCCACGGAGATTTCTCCTTCCCTTAAACGTGCATTCGCGCATCAGTCCAACATCGCCAAAATTATGAACCTAGAATAACAAGTGAAAGATGAGACGGAAATGGAATGAAGCAGAAATGATGGAGAGGAAATCGTGGTAGAGGCGAAACCATCCCAGTATTCCCCACCTGTCCCAATGGAAGCAAAGAAAAACTCATGTATCATAACCGCTAAATGCGGGGACCGAGCCCGAGACTCCCTAATGCAAGTCGCCAACATTACTACGGCGAAAACTCGCTCTATTGATATATTAGACATTCATTATTTCAAGTAATATTTAAGTTTGAGACGTGAAATATAACGGTGAAGATAGAAAAGAGGTAAGGAAATAGGTGCACCTAATTGATTCCTGAAAATTTTACAATAAGGTAAGAAATGTTCATTTAATTACCGTTAATTTATTTTCAGTAATATTTTGAAGTGTACTGTACTAGTACTGATTACTGAAAAAGTACACTAAATGTATTTTATTTTCCGCCCTAGTGTGCATTTTATGAGATTATAGCTATCCAATTTTTGTTGCTAGATATATTTACGTTTCCTTAGAAACCAATGTATATATTATACTTCTAATATTCCGTCTGTTAAATATCATATAGGGGCACAAAGCTCACGATCGTGCAAAAATCTTCTTTATATCAGAATAAAGCAATAGCATGTTATTCAGAATGCCACTAGAAAAATGGTGTAAAAGCAGTGCACTAATAACTTATATCTAAAATAAAAGTAAAAGAAATATAATGCCTTTAAATTATCAATAATTTACTTACAAATGGACGTGGTAGATGAAGTATCCTAGAATGTCTCTGACCATATACTCACCTGCAACAAAGAAAGGAGCAAAATAAGTTACCAAATCAAGCCAAGGTAAATAAATAATGGCATGATATGGACAACAGCATTGCGCTCTACAGTCATTCCCATGAGTTATCTCGTTAATTAGCATTTTATTATTAAATAATATTATTTTTACTTTCTCTACATACATACTTTCTCTACACTCCACCCAAAAATGCATACCGATATTTCCGAAAATACATGTTTTAGGACGCCCTGTATGTAGAAAAAGAAAAAGCATTTTTAGAAAAAGCATTTTTGTGTGTGTGTGCGCGCGCGCGCGTTCATGTGTGCGTGTGTCTATGAATACGGTAAATCCCAAACGAAAACTAGGTAAAATACTTAATTTGGTATCTGAGTTTAGTATCTTCCAAGGATGTTACACGAAGATTATGAAGAAATTCCCCCATCCCAAACTACCATTTACATGGACACATTTTCGAACATTTTTATTTTCTCAAAAATGGATCTAACGAATTTTTTAATAAAATAAATATATCGCAAATAAAATATATATCTTGAATTTTCTGGGAATAGCCTCTGAAGACTTCTTTATTCTTGATGAATTTTGCATAACTAGTTAACGTAAGTGATAGATAAACATTTGTTATACAAAAGTGTAGATCTCATTAAAATACACAATTTATGTCATATACGTTTTCTACTTGGAGTTGACCATTTTTGAGATATTGCTTCTTATTGGTTTTAGTTTTAAAATACGGATTTCAATCACATGGCCACCAGATGTTAACAGATCCGACTATCGCTTATTTCCCTTCCACTTATAAAAAATCAAGTAATAAGACCATAATTGCTAATCAATCGGCAAGGAGTAGATAGAAGAATAAGCTTTTTAACAATAATTTGTTACAGAGATGTCGAGAAAGACATGTGCATGGAATACATCATATTTTTAAAATTCGTGTTGAAGTCTTGCAAAACTAAATAGTTTGTGGTTCGTGCTGGCATTGGTCATATATACCTTACACAATAAAGCTTCATAAACACTTAACATATTGCACCAATCTGGTGCCGCCACTAGCCTCAGACAATGTACAATTTTAAAGGTATTACAGGCCTACTCTTGGCCCAAACACAAGAGGAAGAGTTAATAAGAGGTTTCACCTATACTATTCTCATTTTATATTCAGCTTACTTAGTGTTATTGTTTGTATCTATGGAAACATTTATATTGATATTTCTCGAAAACATCAGGTTTACACGTTTCCTGATCTCGTAGTAGTCGGCTTACCCTCTTAATATTTAGGACACATAATTATGATTTATATTTAGCTTACTTAGTGTAATTATTTGTTTCTATCGAAACATTTATATCGATATTGCTCGAAAACATCAGGTTTATAGGTTTCCTGATCTCGCAGTAGTCGGCATACCCCCCACCCCATATATAGGACATATGATTATGGGAGTCAGTTCACAAATAGATGCCCAGCCTGTCGGGGAACCAACAGCACGAAATCACAGAATGGAAAACCTGGAACGAGTGGTCGGCCCATAGCCAGGCATGAGCGTGAGGAAGTGGATGATATGAAATGCAAGCGAATTGGATGATAGGAAAGGTGGTGATGGAACAATTGGTGGAATGATTGGCGGGGGAACCAGAGGAACCAGAGAAATCCACCAGACGCCGCTTCACCCACCACAAATACCACATAAGGGCGCTTGGGATCGAACCCGGGCCGCTTAGATATGAGGTGAGCGGTCTAACCAATCGGCCACGGAGCCGCCCTCTTGATCTCAATAAAATACTTTTAGAAAATGCAATGTGTGTTAATATCATCTCAAAAACGAAAGGCTTGATGGACACGAAACTTGGACATGAAACATTTAATGTTATTTTCGGTTTCTTAAATATCGCTTTAATATTTGATTACAATATCCTACGTTTGTTACATAAAGTATATATATATATATGTTGAATTTTCTGTGAATAAGCTATGAAGTCCTCTTCGTTATGCATACATTTTGTATGAGTTGTGAACAATTATAAAGAAAGCAAAACTTGGTATTCGAAAAACTTAAAAAAACAAATCAATACGTGAAGTACACTTTTTGGGGATTTTCCTTTTCCGACATATTCGTTAATACAGCAGTTTCAATGTTCTAATATTTTATAATGCAATGTGCTGTGCCACCATTCTTTTTATTTTAGGGATGTCAACAAAGTGTGTGGCATTTCAACGCCGATATTTTAATAAATATGTCCATTGCTGCAGTGTACTATATACCCTGGACTACATTTGAGTGAAACCACTTGTGCAAACGTTTATCTCGATTAATATGGTATACATGATTCAAAAATATTTTTAAAAAGTTTGGCAACAGTTTTCTTACATTAAAACAAGAAAAGATGTCAACATAAACACATATCCCAAAACTCTTTAATTTCGATTTCTGGAGATTCAAAATGCTATTAATCAAAAAAATGTAAAGTGAAATTATTCTATTTTTGACGTTTCCAACTTGTTATTAGGCGTTTCACACAAACACCACTTGTAGCAAATGATCCAAATGTCCTCCCCTTACGCATGTACTCGTCGAAGCGTGGAATGTCAAATACTCCCAGTCGATGTCATATGATTTTGCAGGCTTCCATGATACATAGATTAAGATTTCTTCATCTGGGATGTGTGCTACATAAATCAATGGTTTAAGGTTCCCACAAATGATTCAAAGGATTGAGTTCGGGGGAACCTGCAGGCCATGGAAATGGTCCTCTTCTACCAATTCATTTGTCATACTAGATATCGGCTAGTGCATCTCGAATACTTAGACTAAAATGTGCTAGAGCATCATGCGTAAATAATATTTCTTCTTATTTGCAAGAGACACATTTTCTAATAAGTCTGGAAGAGTGTTCCAAATGAATGTTCTGAATGAAGTCCCTGTAGGCAGCACTTGTAAGGCGTGCTGGGGAAATGTATTACACATCTGATAAATGACAAATGTAAACAAGCAGTCATGGCAACACAAGGCCAATTCCGCAGGGTAAAATGGACCAAAGCCTTCTATGAATGTCCGCTTAAATAAATGAAGTCAATAGGTTGGACTCGGAAAGCTGTTGAAAGTGACTTCCAATAAAAAAGTGATAACGCGAAAACGAAGCGTTTTAGAGCATATGTTTAAATAAACCTATTTACTTGTTTTGATGTCAGGAATTCATACCCAAACGTTGTAAAAGTAGTTCTGAAACATCCTGTATAGAAATTTGAAGAGGAGGGTCATGATTGCACAACTTATAAGTTTAATGCGACAAATGAAAAATGAAATATAGTCTGCGGTGTATTATATAAGGAAGTGCGTCTATCCGGCCGTGCAATGTATGAGTCTCCATATGAAACATGTTTAGAACCAATAAATACAACATTCCATTGTATTGTATTCTATCATATACCTTATGTCAAAAGGTTTGTACATAAATGGAAAAAAACAACACATTTTTAAACCGTTCTGGTGTATGATTTGATTATGTTATATTTTGTATATTGAGAATGAATGCGTAGTGCTAAATAAATGCGATGCATTAATCCGAATGTAAGACTATTTCCAAAGATCGGTTTTCGCATGCCGGAGTAATTCCTCTTATACTACGAATTTCCTGTCCATTTACAATCCTCATTATTGCCTTTTATCTGTTCAAGCCTCATTTATTTCAGGCGACGACGATTGGTGCATAGTTATGGACAGTGGAACTTGCGATTGGATGGCCACCCAATGGCCTTTCCGGGATCAACGGGGACATAAGGGCTCAGACAGACTAACGCCGGCGCCATGACTGGTGTCATTCTGGAATTGTTAGGAAGCCAATCCTTGCTGGCGCATATATGCCCTTCGCTTCTGCTTTTCATCCCTTCCTTCCTGAGAATGTGATCGTAAGTATAAATTGGGATCACGTAACAACGGACCAGAGTTGCCTCTTGTTTGACGAGCCTTATCTATCTTATCCTAACCTATCATTCTAATGTAGTTATTGCTTCTAAACATAAAGAACAACTTACACTTTTCTTCCAGAAGAGATATTTTCTGTTCCTCATTAAAATTCTGAAAATCTGGTAGGAATATTTCGAGATGCAACACGGAACTATGTTGGTAGCATTCTTTGAGGCAATACATTTTCAGTTTGTGGCTGGTTCCATCAGATGTACGCGTTAATTTATTTTCGAAGTTGTGCTGCAAGGCAATCAAAGGGATTCAGTGAGGCAAGGAAACTCAAGATTCCAGGACCGATGTTAATAGCTCCATCGATCGGCATGTTCTAACCCTTCGCCTTAATTCATTTCGTGCGAAAATCTGCTATTCTCACTACGTAACTTCATTCTGCCTCCTTGGGAACTAAAGCAAGGCAAGTTTTAAAGAAAGGGGAAAACGAACGTTTCAGGAAGGCAAACTCTTGAAAATTATCGAGATGGAAAATTTGCAACTAAGTTTTCCTTGTAAAATACGAAGGAAACACTCAAAGAAATCTATTCTAGTAAAACATTTGCTTCGAAATCTTGCTTTTATAATTTTGCTTCCACCTTCTTACTTCATCTTTTAAGGTTTTTTTAAAGCAATGGATGTTAAATTCTAATTATGCAGTGTTACGATCTATTGTATTGTGTTGTTGTTTTGGGCTATCTTACACAGCTTAAAGGGATGCATTCTTCAGTGGAGCTCAATATTGTTTCATGGACACGTTTTAAATGGACAGAGTGTACCCCAGGCTGAATCAAAAAAAAAAAAAAAAAATACAAAACTGCTTGACCTCACCACGGTTACATGTGTTGAGTATTGAATGTAGGAAAATATACTTAACGTTTAACAGGAACTTTACATACTTAGTTCTCACATGCTGTACATTTTTAAAGAATCAAATATGCTAAGATATACCAAAGAATGATAAAGTTAATCAAACGATGCTATTTGCTCATAGAAATTGCCAAAAGTGAGGAGTTTTCGAATAATTAAAGACAATGTCTCTTAAATGCTATCAAGGTGGGGTTCAATCTATTTTTACAAAAGAGTTTAGTGTCCCAACAGCTTTCGAGTATTTTTATTAACTTTACAAAACGCAAAGTATGTTTAGAAGACGAAAAAAAAAGTTAAAAAAAGATTGAATAATTTGTAGGCAATCCGTCAGATTGCATAATTCGTGATGATCTTGAGGAAAATTATAGAGTAAAAGTCTGCGTTTCGGCAATAAACTTCGATTAGCAACTGCTGACCTCCAAAATAGGCGACTCTCTCGGAAACCTCTTATTAGCGAAAAGAATAGAAGGGCTGAGCTGCAGTTTGCTAAGCAGAATGTAACATGGACTACGGATGACTGGTCCAAAACTCTCTGAAGTGATAAAACCAACTTTTAGCAGATGAATTGAAGGCCAACCAACAAAGGAAACGACCATAAATGTTATTAAGCTTGCAGGAAGTAGCATTATGTGTGGGGATATTTTTTAACAGGTACATTTGGTCCTCAAGTTCAAATTAACGGATCAATGGTCAGGCTGAAGCATGAAAACATATTGCTGAGAAATATTCTTCATAGAAGACAACACATGTCACATAAATGGAAGTTTCAGTGCAACAATGATCCTAAACATATATCTGGTCATGTCAAGAGCTTTTGCAAAAGTCTAGGATTAACATTTTTGACTGGCCAATCAAACCACGGATCTTAACCCAATTAAGCACATTTAGAAGGCACTGGATACATTTTAACCACAAAACTACCTTATAAGAAAGAGTTTATACAGCACTCACTGCATGATGCGTGGATTTATCCTACTGGTGCATTAGGCTAAATTTATTGATTAAATGACATCAAGATGAGCTGCAGATATTCAAAAACTTAGAGTCAATTAAATACCAAACTTGGTATTTAAGTTCAGTATCTTCCAAGAATATACGACATGAAGGTTTTAAAGAAAATCCCCCTCTACAAATTACCTTTTTCATTAATGATTTTTCAAAAGTTTCATTTTTTCAAAAATACCTCTAACGATTTTGAGGAAAATATTATATATCAGTTATATCCTCATAGAAAATGAAATGCACATCTTATATTTTTGGGGATTAATCTGTGAAGTCATTTTCACACGGAAGGTATTTTATAAAAAGTATGTGATCTGTTAAACATTAAACGATAGTCCAAAACGTGCTACACAGTATATTCTGATCCCTTTAAAACAACTCATAATTTATTCCAAATATGCTTTTTGAAAATGTTTTTTCCGAGATACCTCATTGTAAAGGTTAGAATTGCTCTTTTAAAGTTCGTTTCATTTCATTTGTTTCTCGCGACTGCATGGAAAGAGAATGGAATTTTAAGCATCTAGCATATAGGGTCCAATCACTTTGCATTTATAAAAAAAGTGTATTGAACCTATTTTTACA
The DNA here is from genome assembly GCA_030762935.1 of Hymenopus coronatus. Lineage (NCBI taxonomy): Eukaryota > Metazoa > Arthropoda > Insecta > Mantodea > Hymenopodidae > Hymenopus > Hymenopus coronatus. Next base: position 46,257,277 of record CM060898.1, on the reverse strand, counting down.
AAGTTTATCTCGATTAAAATGAAGAGATAAAAACATAAAATGTCATAACATAAGTTTTATATCCATTAATGAATTATACAGAGTAACATATTTTCAGATTAACATTCTTTAAAGTGTGTTAATTTTCTTGAACTTTTTTTGCTTGAAAACAAAGGCAATAATCTATCTATATCGGTAAAGGATTAGGAAGGGTTCTAATATTCGGGACCGATAGAGTGGAATGCTGTGCTATCAGGTTAAATATGCTGTTGACAGACGGCAGGTTGAATTTGTTAATATACTGTAATGCAGTCAACTTTTTTCATTGGTCCTCAAAGTACTAGCCTTGAACCTTTACAAGTTATGTGTAGTTCAAAAGTACCTGAAAAATGCATCAATTTATGGTAATATAATAATTGTGTCGAGTATCCAACACGAAAGTCGGTCAATGTGAGGGCCGGAATCGAGGAAAAAAGCACAACCTGATCTTGGCGTTTAGGTGGTGTTGCCATTCCGCGGGATGGTGATTATAAAGGACACACGTCCAGCCCTCCCAGCATGGCACAAAAGTCCCATGCTGGAACCAGAAATCGAGCCCAGGCCCCACGCGCCAGAGGCGTGCTACCACTACGCTAACTGGTCGGACATATGCTACTATAAAACCCTGTAATCCTAAGAAGTATTTTAATAGTATTTGATTTTTTTAGGTTGGCACTCAAGATATTTTGAATAGTAATAACTCTACAAGTTTTTATGTAACATTTCCAGTTTACAAGCAGCAGCACGTGTCAGGCGGATTACAGGATCTCAGAAACTGAAACTCTCTCTCCAATTTGTAAAATTCTTAATCCTTTTAAAAACTAATCTCTATGAAATATTTTACTTTGCAAAGAACAGAACCGAAAAGAGATATTAACTCTATAGATGGGGTATGAACCCATTAGCTTAAATTTAGCTTACTACTTCCATTCCTTAGTTATAGTAACAACTTTTATTGGTTATGTATTGCCTTGAGGACAAATATCTTTTTGAGGAGCTATAGTAATTACCAATTTACTACCACACTCATATTTTTTGTATACTTTTTACAATTACATATTTATCTAATTTGTGTAACATGCAAATTGTTTTCTGCAATAGTTGCAATTCGTATCATTCAACTGCGAAGCCTAATAAAAGCGTGTGCTCTATCAATGATTTCAATTTTGTAATCACGGAAAGGATATGGAGCTAAATATTAAAAACAAAATACGGCACTTCTAAAACACAGAGTTAAAAAAAAAAACATATTCACGCTGACGTAGAACAGTGCATCCAGTTTTAAGGTTATTTTTGTGTGAAACTAAAAACGAATACGCCAAACAAAAAAATTGTAGTGGCTTAACGGAAAATGACCGAAACGTAGAGCTAGCCATTATGGATAATAACCCAACATCGTTTGGAAATCCTGAAAACGACTTTGATAGCACAGAACAGGATGGGGTTTCATTTCCCATCTTGTGTGTAAATAATGGTGAACACTGGGTAAAGCGCATTAGCTGAAAGAGGCAAATGGTGTTCAGATGTAACAGACAATGTCCCTTTCCTTCCCCTCTCCTCGTAAATTTTATAAAGTATTTTGGGGGGGATGAGGGGGTCCAGCTCTACACGCTTTTCTATCACCTTTTACCACATGTCGGTAACATCTAAAATACAACTTCCTTTCTCTCTCTGTCGTGTGAAACAGCGAATGGAAGTTACGGACAAAAGATGTCATTTGTTTTCCAATCCAATGGCGCACAGAATCCTGGCGTACAGATATCGGATTTTGTATATCAGCTGCGGCCACATAAAATACACATATTATCAAGTGTTCATTGTGTTATATTATCTCTTATTCTAGCGACTTTATTGCAGCAAATGTGACAGACGGTCATGGCCTTTTCATATCTTGCTTTGATAATGTGGTAATTTTGTAATTTAAAATGCTGACGATGGTACGATAAAAGACTATTGTATTTATAGAATGCACTCTCTTAATGACGTATTTTATTATGTGGGCTTTCGCTTGAATATCATGACTTTGAGATGCTTTGGAAGAGAACTAAGTAGTAATTTCAGCACAGAAGTCGCTATTTTCTTATCTCAGGAAGCATGGAGTAGTTTCAGAGGCTGCTAACGACTTCCAAAATTACCCTTCTGCATTTAAGAGAAACTGTAAAATACAATGGGAGCACTGTCGTTATATTATACCCAGTGTTTTAACAAAGACTAACTAAAACAATTTGTTACCAAACGTAGCTAAAGATTATTCTTCTTCACTTCATCAAATTGTCAGGAAAGGTATAAGTGATTATATTCTGCACGTTATCGTAAACTCTTATTAGCTCCTTCTTACAATTAAAGTACATTAACAGAAACTAAATGAATAAACCAATCCGTGGTTTAGAGATTTGTATCAGCTGCCTATGTAAGGACGGACTATCATAAATTTGGAGAGGTGGAAGTAATGAATTGCATGTTTATACAGCGTGATTCAGGAGTTCTGTAATCAACATTGTAAAATGATGAGCCTCAAAAAGAGGATCAGGTTTTGTATTTTAAAAACACTGATATTGTTGATTCGTTGTTTAGAAGCCACATGATTGAATAATCAACCCGTAATTGTGACGTGTGGTTCTAGCATGACGAGCTCCGCCACACTACAGTCTCTACATGTACTAAATGTATACTGTATAGAGAAGGTATTGTGTGGCACCCAACAATTTGATATCGACATTTCATCAGAAATACATGTTTTGAGACCCTTAATCCAAAAAAGGATTTTTTAGAAAAATGTCCGTGAGTGTGTTGGTCTGCGTGTGTGTTTGTGTGTGTGTGTGTGTGTGTGTGTGTGTGTCTGTGAGCAGCACAGCTCAAAAACGAAAAGACCGTTAAATACCAAATTTGGTATTTAAGTTTGGCATTTTCCAAGGATGCGACACGAAGATTTTCAAGAAAATCCCCCCACATCAAACTACCCTTTATATGTAACTTTTTTTTTTCGAAAATTTTGATTTTCTCAAAAATTCCTCTAACGATTTTGATTAAAATGTTGTATACTAAAGATATTAACCTGACAAATAAAATGTATATCTTGAATTTTCTGGGAATAGCCTCTGAAGACTACTTTATTCTGGATGAATTTTGCGAATTTTGCATAACTAGTAAACTGCAAAAACTTACTTAACGATCCAGTTAAAACACACAATTTATGCTATATACATTTTCTTCGTGGAGTTCCCCGTTTTTGGGATATTCCCTGTTATTAGCTTCAGCTTTAAAATACTTTTCTTATAATTTTCTCATACGGGAATTTTTCAACTCCTGTCCTTACAAAACTACTCCAATCACTCAGCAAATGGATTTTAAAAGATTTGACTATCCACTTAGCCTATGGTACTCCCTTATTTTCCTTCTACTTGCAAGGAAGCAAGTAATAAGATGCTATCTGCCAATTTCATCTCAATTATCATGAAGTAAATAGGAGGAAAAGCTTTTTAATAATAATTTATTGCAGAGAAGTACAGATAGTATGTGAACGGAACAAAGAATTGTTTTAATTGTTTCATTTATATAGCCCCCTTTAACTTCAATGGTCATATCGGAGGCTTTTTCTTGAGAAAAAACTCGTATCAATGTAGGTTTAGAACGTTAGGGTAATCAATTACACAACCGACACACACACACACACACACACACACACATTAATTCTCACATTCATAGGGAATCGAACCCGGGACCTCCGGTTGAGAAGTTATCTCTGACCACCTGATCACAGAGGCAATCGACTTCAGTCTTGCTGTACGAGAACTTCCCAACAAAACCTACAGAGAGAAGGACCTGGTTGTTACCTTTAACCCGCTTGACATTTTGGCATTTTCTTTGGAGGCATGGGAAGAGATATAAGATGGCTTTTAAGTGCCAACGAGTTTCTTGTGCTATAGAAACCCTACTGCTTCCTCTAATCCTATTTATTCAATATCGCTTTAACTACTTGGTCATATCGCGGCGCTTCTATACGTGATACTTACTTGATCTGTGATATGGAATGGCGCTTTATTTATGGACGCTCTTTAACTGCTGTGGTTCTCAGCGTCCTAATCTACACTGGACGTGAAAGACCACTTAATTTTGCTCAGAGGTCTCTTTAATAGGTTGAGGTTCTTTTACGTGCCGTAAATTTACGACGGCGGCACGGTGGTTTAGTGGTGAGATCGCTCGCCTCCCATCTAGGTGGCCTGGGTTCGATCCCAAGCGCCCGTATGTGGGATTTGTGGTGGACGAAGTGGCGTCTGGGCGGGCTTTCTCCGGGCCATCCGGTTTCCCCCGCCACTCTTTCCACTAATTCTTTCCATCATCACCTTTCCAATCATCAATTTTGCTCACATTTCATATCATCCACTTTCTTATGTTCATGTCTGGCTAGGGACCGACGCCTCGTAACAGGTTTTGTGGTTTGGTGCCGTTGGCTCCCCGATAGGCTTCTGACCCCTGAGCATTGGCTAAGTCCCAGGGAGGTGTCAGGCCTATAAATACGGGGAGAGTAAGCCGATTACGAAACGAAACGAAATCTACGAGACGGGACCCCCTTTCGAAGGGTTTTTGCGCCCGAAAAACCATCGTCTCTCGCCGGGTTTCAACCCGAGACTTTGCGTATGTGAAGTTAGCATGATAACCATTACACAACGTAGGGCCACTCGCTTGCTCTTTGTGGTGGAGAGTAGCCTACATGTTGCTTTCCCCGCGCCGACAGACGGCGCAAGTATGTCATTCAATCTAGCTGCGTTTTCACCATCTGTATTCAGATGGTATATAAGCAGCCTGCTAGGTTTCATGTTTTATGCACTATAATACTTTGCTTCGCGACAAGCAGATAGTGCTGTGCTACCGTTCGGTCTAGCTGCTTTCACTATCTGTGGATAGATGGAAGTGTAAATCTATTTTTTCAGTTTTTCTATTGTTTTAGACTGAAGGTGGCACTATGGGTCTAGGTAATAAATATCCAGTGCCATATTTACCATGGTGACAGAGAAATCACGAAGAAACTTCAACCTGATTATTCGGCCCACGGGCCTATAGTGACAAAATTGCTTATTTCCGGGAAAAACAACAAAGAACATTCTTAAATGTTCACATGCGGAAATTTTATAGTTTCTTTAGAAAAGTTTAAATATCTTTTTATTATTTTATTTTTTTCGTTCGAATTAAAATTCTTAAAGATGTTCCTCATATACCTGCTCATGCACCAAAAAATAAAATATAATGTTCCAAAATCTTTATGATTAATTGAGAATAATCTTATAAGAAAATTGTTATCTAAAATTGAAGACACAAAAACTAAAAACTGTAAAAAGTGAGGAATGTTCAGTATTTGGGCTTTTTTATCTGGTACTCCATTATCCCTCTCCTCCAATTGGGGGACCATATAACTAACTATATACTAAGTTTCATAACATATTTTTTAAATTCATTTATTTTAGGTTGCTTTAACTGCTAGGTTAATTCGCGATCATATAATATTTATAAAAATTGATATTACAATAACGATTATTTAAACGTAAATAAAACATATGCACATTAAACGAAGGGCTGTGAATTTATAATTAAGTAGGATAGCAAGTTTAACATAGATTTACATAAAATATTGTGGATAAGCGCATTGTTGTTGAAATTAAACGTTTACACAGATTTAAAATATTGTAAATAAGTACATTACGGTTTGAAATCAATTTTTATGCTTATGAGAAAGAGTAGAACTTGTTTGAGTTTTTAAATTTTAGTACACTATTTTTTATTGATAACCTTCTCTCTCCCTTTTCCTCTGAGTTATAGTTTTATTGTATGCATGCCTAGATGTAGTATACCTCATTATTCGAAGGAGGAAAATATTGACTCTGTTTAAAATCAAATAAGTTATTTATAAGTAATGTTTCATTACAGTGTTAATGTTTGCATAATATCTAGAGTTCCTGTTGATTCAGTTATGTGTATAATGCTTCACTTTACAGAAACGTTGGAAAATATTGACTCTCTTTATTATCATGTAATGTATTTATGAAAAACATTTCAGTCCTACTTGTAAACTTTGCATGTAGGTTCTACTTGATTCAAGTATATAGAGAGGAGAATGTTGTATTTATTTTTTAAAACTTTTTTATATCGAGACTCATACATTGCTTAGGTCAAGTAGACCCTACGTATTTATACGTATAATACTGTGATACGCATGCTTCTCTCTGTATATATATATATATATATATATATATATATATATATATATTACCTATGTATATGCATGTATTCTATTCATTTAATGTTTCTTTATCTTCTTATTATATCGAGACGGTTCTTATATGTAATGCGTTGATCTGATGAGTACACAGCATTTTTCATGTCTTTTTCTCCACATCCATACCACGCGCCAAGCTCATGGTGCTAGGGAAATCCAGTTTTGCTGCTTTCTCACCATCTCAGAGGATTGCAGCCAGTCTTCAAGACCTCATACCCTATACACAACACTACTTTGCTATGCGACAAGCGGATGGCGCTTGGAGTGCTCCCCGGTCTAGCTGCTTTCAATGTCTGGGAATAGATGGCAGCTTAATCACAATTACCGTCCATTTTTCAGTATTAGACTTAAGGTGGAACTTTGAATTGTGGTATTTAAATATGAAGTTCAGTATGTTTCTTGGCGACTGAGGGAAACCAAGAAAAATCTTCAGCCAGATCGGTTGCCACAGAAACTGTCGTAGACGTTGCGGTCTGAGCCGTCCCGCTCGATCACACTACATTTGTCACATTGAACATTAAAGTTAATGCTATTTTAAAATTGAAAAATACAAAACATTTAATCCAACAAGAAAAACTATACAAACAAGCCAAAATAAGAAGCGGAAAATGCAGAAACTGTGCACACACACACACACACACACACACACACACACACACACACACACACACATATGCTATTGCTTATGAACCAACCCTAAGACGCAAACTCTCCCTCTCCTCGCTTGTCCCTCTTCCTTATATTCCGGTCTGACTTGCATCTCCTTTTGATACACCTGTTTTCAGAGTTTTCGCTATAAGAGAAAGGTTAGAAAATATTGACAAGTGAAGGGAAATGTCTGCAAATAGTTTACCTTCAGGAGTATTTTAAATACTGCGTAAGGATTTATGGGTTCGAAATTAAGCTCCCATTGGTTGACCAGTCTACAGCGGGAGGAACCATTCGGTTTTCATGTCTGTTTGAATATAGCTGTAGCTGTTAATGCTTCTTCATTACTCTCTGAATAGCTGAATAGCGACACAACCAAGCAGGTGGCGTCCTCATCGCATAGGTCCCTAGATTGTCGCTGTAACGCCCTCCGAGGGACGGCGCCTTATAATGACGACAATAAAACCGAACGCGCTGTAAAGCGCGGCAGTTCGGGTATGCGGAGGAAGGCATCATAATAAAGATAAGCCGCGAGCATTGTTGCAGATAATAGCGCTCAGAAACAAACACCGCTATCTTGCCACAGCTGCTTGTGCTGTCGGCAGCTTTGAAGCTCTCCTCTAATTTCGTGTAGCGGAGGGAGATTGCGCCAGAGGGTCCTTAATATTCCCTCCCCTTCCCTAGCGACAATTACAAAAATGCTCTTCTGCAGCATTTGTTGCAGAGTGGTCAAACTCATTATAAAGTTGTGGTCCGGTCGACAGACAGACGAACTCAAGACCGTTTCTCTGCGTTTGGGATTGAAACCAACCCGATATCCCCATTAGGGTTCTGTACGGGCTTCAAAGGCCTGTTTGTTTTGTATCCGGCATGTGTATTCCAAATTACGGCCATATCTCCTTCAAAGCCAGTGGAATCAGTTCCCTGGATTAGGTCCGCTCGCTGTGGCAACTGATTGCAAAACCGAATCTTCTGCCGTTGAATCAGTTAGCAAAATAATGATGAAACCGCTTGCTAAAACTGTTTCATTATCGTTATTGCTCGCTTAAGGAACCATATGTTTTACAAAGTACTTAGCTGAAAATATATCCATGAGTCTAACTTACATTAACATTATTGGTTTTCAAGCTATTGCAATCTTATTCCAAATAGGAAGAACGTTAAAAATACACATTGTCAATTCTATGATTAAGTAAAAACAAAATATTACTAGCCCGCCTGAGTAGTTTAGTGGTAGCGTGTCTGCCTCATATGTAACCGATCTAGAGTTCGAATCTCACTTAGGGTGAATTACCCGGATAAGGTTTTTTTTTTTTTTTTTCGGAGTTTTCTCTTATCCGAGAAGGCGAATGTCGGGTAACTCAAAGCTCCGTGGGTCCCGAGATCATTTGAGCATTATTTCACCAATTTCATTCATCGTACGATATGACCAACCAGGTCAAAGAACGTTAAGCTAAAAATAAATATATCACTTACTTGTGGTGGAGTAATTATTTTATTACATCGTGTTCGATATTAAGACTCCAACGGAAATTCACGTTTTGAGATACTCTGCAAAGATGCATTTATGTGTTTCCTCTGTGTTTGTGAACTAAAAACTTCAAATACAAAGTCACTAAACATAAATAACTAAATAAATGAAAATAAAAAACACTCCAAACAACCCTTTACATGAAAACATTATTTGTTAATTCTAATTTATTTAGAAATGTACCCACGGACTTTATTAAGAAAGAACACGTAATAGTGACAATATGCACGATTAATAAACTGCATATCTCATCTCTCCTGTGCGTATGAAGTCCTCTTAATTAATACATTTTATATACATTTCGATTACTGGAAAACCCATCTTACTACATAAAATGTAGATGGAGCTTATTGTAAAGTAAATCTGTATCAAACTGTCTTCTCTACAGATTTAGTCTTTTCCTCAACAGTCTTTGAAGTGTTATGTGGCATCTATAAAGAAATTTATATTCGAACATGCCTAAATGTAGGAATTATATGTCTAGTAGCTGCACTTTTATATACTTCGTTAAAATGTAGATTTCCATCAATCAGAAAATCCACAAGGACAACCAATACTTTCGCGTCTACGCATATACCACGACCCTGCGCAAGGTAAGGTCAATGCACTTATTGATTCAGGTGAGCGTAGAAATAAAAGATAATTTATAAATATTTTAGAAACATGGTCCAGCATAAATAAATAGTCCTGTGAAACTTGACTATAATGGCTATTAAGATGCCCGAATGAAAATTATTAAACAAGCGGAGCGAGTTTCATAATTATATCAGTATCTTAATTACTCCATTAAACTCTCGGTGCATAATATACTATTATGTGATTATTACTTCCTCTTATAGTTTAATTAGAAAAAAATTGATTATTAGTAGCTAAGCAAAGTTTACTTTTCTGGTATTTAATTGAGATAAACCTGTGCGGAAAGGGCTATACTATATATTTCATTACAGGCAGTAAGGGAATAGCCATAACCAAATACTTAACATCTGGATACTGGTTTCGTAACTAATACTGTTTCTATGTAAACGCGAGAATCAAGTGAATATCGAAATAACTTTAACTGAATGACTGAACAATTCAAACCATCAATAAGGGATATTTTGAAAATGGTGTATGTTTCAAAACACATTTGAAAAACCAAATGTACGTTTTAAACAGCGTTTGGTAAGGTATAACACCAATCTCTGTAAGTTAATTTTAAACACAGAAGAATAATTTATCAAACATCTAAGACAAATCATCATATTCGTAATAAAGAGCAACTTTTTGTACACAGGATGTTTAAAAAATACGGGTCATAATTTCAGGTATGTATTTCCCACTTGTAGACAATCAAATTAGCTCATTATATCATATGTCCGGAAATGCTTCATTTCCGAGTTATGGCCTTCACAACATTGAAATTCACTGGAACGTTTTTCTTTCCGCAGGTTGTTGTCATTACAGAAGATGTTCAAAATGTCCACCTCCTGCTTGAATACAGACCTCACATCTATGTCTCATTGACCTGCGAACACGATCCCAAACTCCAGGAGTATTGCGTATGTCCTCACAACTTGCCACAATTCGATTCCGAAGGGATTCCAAATCCGGCACCGGAGATGAATAAACCAATGATTTTAAATGGCCCCCACAAGTAGAAATCGAGAGGGTTCAGATCAGGTGAGCGTGGAGGCCAAGCAATTGGGCCACCTCTACCTATCCATCGATCAGGAAACCTTCGATCCAAATACCGGCGAGCCGTAAGACTGAAGTGTGCAGGAGCGCCATCATGCAAGAAGTGAATGTGTTGATGATTGATCAGTGGAGTGTCTTCGAAAACGTCAGGTATGGTGTTTTCCAGGAAGTTTGTGTACGCCTGCCCCGTAAGTCTGTTTACAAGTACATGGGGGTCCAACTAATCGATCACCAATGATACCGGCCCACATGTTGAGGGAGAACCGCACCTGGTGATGATATACAACAGTTGCACGTGGGTTTTCATGCGACCATACATGCTGATTGTGGAAATTTGTTATGCCATCTCTTGTGAACTGTGCTTCATCTGTAAATAATACGACGGCAGAAAAGTTCGGATTTACACCACACTGCTGCAAGAACCACTGACAGAACCTAACTCGTGCAGGGTAATCTGCTGGTGACAGGGCCTGTACACGTTGCAAATGATAAGGATACAATTGATACTCGTTCAACAGTCTCCAGACAGTCGTATGAGGAACATTGACTTGCAACGCTAACCGTCGTGTGCTGATAGGAGTCCTGTCCACCGCCTCCGAATTCTATATGAAGTGAGGCATTGCTTACTACAACAATTTTAAATGTTGCGACTAATTACAATGGATGTAATTTATTAGAAAAGAATTTGAATAGATTATTGAATGTAAGCAGATTGTATGCTAGAGAGATGTATTGAAACGAATATTGAGGAAAAATTATGTCCAATAATATACGATATTAAGATAAATGTAAGAGAAAAGTAGAAAGGAGAATTGAATAAAGGAGCACTGAAGAGTCTGTCCTCGAGCAGAAACTATGATTGATAATAATTTGTAGGAATGTTGAAGTCGCGAGAACAATTGAACCAGAGCATCAACAGATCCCGAGTTCGAATCTCGGCTATGGTGAGTTACCGATAAGGGTTTTACGGGGTTTACACTCAACCTGAAAAAATGAATTTGTGGTAACTGTTAAGCTCTCAGATTCGTTTTAATATAATTTCACCCATACGATATGATCTAGCAGATTAAAGTATGTTAAAAGCCGTCAAGAAATACAAATCGTGATGGCTTAATAGTTCTCAACAACCACAGGTTGCGGAAAAGGCCCTTATTTGATTACTAGTAGATTTACTTTCATCGCTTCTTGAACGATTCTCATATACTTAGGAATTTATTATCACTTCTTTTTCAGCCTTATTTCTCAGACCAAAGGAACTAAATAACTAACTCATATATACAGTTGACACAGTTTTCTTCAGAAAGTACAAAACTTCATCTCGAAAACTTAAGACCGAAAGAAACCGGAAGTGCATTAGTGGCTCTGCTTGGCAAAAAAACACCTGAAGATCTCGAGCATGGCGAAGTGTTGGACACCACAAAACGAATTATCTGGACATTAACGGCGCCGGGGGAGAACTGCTTGTGTGTAAATGGGGGTATAACGTCTTGAGTCCAGCACACTTTGTTGTTGCAGAGCACAAAAAGTGCCATCAAGAAGAAGGAAAAAGAGGTGCGAATACATAAGGGACTGTAGCTCGGAAATGTGGCGTTGACAGCGTATTACCATTACTTTCATGGTCGTGTTAGAGCCTGAGAAAAATAAAGAAATACTGGAATAACCTCCTCCTTCTTCCATTACTCCGTTACTTAGTCTCGGCGAGTTAATGGTTTCAACGACGCTAATGGTCGAGATAAAATGACATGGGTTCAGGCTTCATGGTTATTGGCGGCGCCAAGTTTCTCATTTTGAAAATCTTCTCAACCATACTTTCAAATAACCTACTTACTCAGGAGACGCTGTCAACAAAAATGTTCTGGGATTTTACCTACTTTGGTAGTTAGAGGGAATATGCTAAAAGGCTTTCAGAAAGCCATATGATGTAGTCGTTAGGTATGTTTAAATGGGACAGAATGGGAAATGAGACACTTAGGTTTTTCTCTACGATCCATAAAGTTGGGAGAAATACTGAACGTTTTCAAAAATGGTAGCATTAGTGCCATGGAGTAATATGAAATTACAAAGGGAATAACGTGAATAGGGGAATAAAGTGAACAAACACTCGTTCTTACAATCCATACAATTAAAAGGAAATAGATTTAAGGCAAACATAACCTACACTATAACATTCCTACAAATTATTATCAATCATAGTTTCTGCTTGAGGACAGATTCTTCAGTGCTCCTTTATTCAATTCTCCTTTCTACTTTTCTCTTACATTTACCCTAATATCGTATATTATTGGACATCCCCCATAAATAAAACATAAAGGAATTATAAAAATTATATAAAATACATATATTAACATTGTAATAACATTTTTCCTCAATATTCGTTTCAATACATCTCTCTAGCATACAATCTGCTTACATTTAATAATCTATTCAAATTCTTTTCTAATAAATTACATCCATTGTAATTAGTCGCGACATTTAAAATTGTTGTAGTAAGCAATGCCTCACTTCATATAGGATTATTAAGAATGAATAATAGTCATATTTTTAAAGAGAATTTGAAGGAAACACACTTCGCGTATCATTGGATGGAGACAAATCTCTTGTTTTATGGTCGTTTAACAACAATGTGTCGAATAATGAAAACAGTGGTCTACATTTTAATTCTTCCAGGATTGGAATAATTTCTCATCTAGTGCCAGTTTTATAAAACATGAAAACAGTGGTCTGCATTTTAATTCTTCCAAGATTTGGAATAATTTCTCATCTAATGTCAGTTTTATAAAACTTGAAAACAGGGGTCTACATTTTAATTCTTCCAGGATTTGGAATAATTTCTCATCTAATGGAAATGTTATAAAACATCCAAACAGTGCTCTACATTTTAATTCTTCCAGGGTTTGGAATAATTTCTCATCTAATGCCAGCTTTATACTTAATAGAAAATTAATTAATAATAGTAAATTTATTCCAATAATGAACATTTTCCTTAAACGAAATCAAATTTTTGCTATACCAAATCAGATGAACCCTAGTTATCAAACTTGAGTGTAGCATTTTAACAAGGAATTCAGTATACTGCAGTAAACAAAATGATTTTTTCCTGTGCTCATAATTTTCTACAATCATTACTTTATGCTACTGAATGGAAGTTGTAAGCTTGATTTTAAAAACTTTGCGTTCCCTCCAGCCAGCCATGTCTGGCTTTCATGCTTATTTCAAACAAAAAATCTTAAACATGCATATTTTTTCTATAGAAACCCTGTGCAAAGTATGTCACCAATCCCTTCATTAGCTTTTCTTTTTGTTTCAATTTTTTCAATTTGTTTTTATGCAGCGGTCCACGGATGTTTCTTTTTCTATTATAAACTTTCTACGTCCCCTGTTAACAAAAACACATGTTAATAGTTATGAACTTATGATATTCCCATGCATCTATTGCTGACACCTGCTCAATTACCGCGTCTCGAATACAACACTGCATCTTCTTCCTTTCAAGAATAGAATGCTTCTGTTTTAACTTTCTCTAGCACGTATGTACACATTGTAGGTAGGTAGAGCAGGTGTTGCATTCCACCCAACAAATTCGCTACTGAGATTTCACCGGAAATGTATGTTTTAGGGTCCCCTGTATAGAATAGTATCTGCGATTTCCCTTTCATTCGCTCTACCAATACTCCATAACCATCTTTCCTTTCATCCATTTCTTCACTTTCTACCAAGGCACCGGCTTTTTTTTTTTCATTTTATTTACACACATATAAGCGTTCAGGTGTAACCTAATTGGGAAGAGTGACTTAGATAGAACATAAACACGGAAACACACAGCATTAAACATTCAAGACTATAATAAGAGAGAACCCGAGGCTTTTCTGAACCGGAATTCCTCCACACATTTTCCACAAGAAAGAAAGAGGGAGGGAGGGAGAGAGAGGAAGAAAAAATAAATAATGACTTCCTCAAAGCTTTCTTATGACCTCGGTAGGCACCAGATTCTTTCAGGTGCCTTCAATTCTGCGGCTCAAGAAATTAAAATAAATTACGTAAAATAATAAAAGAAAACAGAAGTGTTGAAATGTCATCTTCTAATTAATTAATTATTCTTCTACATAAACGATGTGTAGAATTGTGTTGTAAACGTAGATTAAGGCTAAAAGTTCAATGTTAAAGCCAGGATTTGAATCACGAATATGGTAAAAGAGGAAATAAATCCCCTTAATAGATTCACAATCTATCACCTATCAACCTCAGCCATTTTATCCCTAGCAACGATGATTAGTCTCAACTAACCATAAAAACATCCGAACATTATATTTTATCTTTGGTGTATGAGCAGGAATATTTTAATGTTTCAGTATTCTTCTAAGTTGAAAATTCATTTTCATCAATTTATACCAAACTGATTATAGCAGAACTCCAAAAGGATTGCGTATGACTTCTTTCCAATCAATTTTAGACTAGTCAACCAGATCTTAGCAATGAAACAATTTTGATGTTTCAGAATAATTATTTTCAATAACATTTAAGAGTATTTCAGAAAAATTTTATGATGTGGACATAGATCGGCAACATTATTACCAAAAGTGTTACAAAACAACATTTTTTTATAATTTAATTTTGTTTAAAAAAGAATTATCTCATCAAAGATAACGTGCCATATCATTTTGGATCTTTGTTTAAGCACTATCAATTTCGCAGAAAGAAAGCTAATTTGCAAAATCATAATAGAAATCCATAAGAATGCATTAGAAAAGTAATAATTTTAATTAAAATTGGATCCGTGCTAAAATTAATGGAAATTGTCATGCGTCTGAAAAATCACAGATAAAAACTCTTTCGTAACTTTTACTGGTTCTTAATCGAGTCATGCACATTCGCAAATTAGCACCTTGAGGCCAATCACTTTGGCCAAACATATGACTATCGGTGAAGCGTTTGTTTACAGCTGTTTCTATGGAGCAGGTCGGTAATTTATGAATCTGCAGCTTTGTCTCTAAATGCGCGTTTTGAGACAGCTGTATCATTATTTATTGTTTGTTACCTCCCCAGCAAATGCAGCTAACAGCTTCATGTGTTCAATTAGTACACGCAGGCGCATACCTCATATGAAGCTCTGCTATTTCATATATCATTGCTAATTATGATTGCCAGCTAATCTCTTGTTACATTATTTCCGAGCAGAGTATTATATTAACCAGAAAAACATGAACTTGATCGTAGAAGCTTGTGCATCTTCCTAGCAATTCAATATGGTTATTTAAATTACTTACTTGGAAAACGAATCATTAATTAATCGCTTGTATAAAAAGTAAAAGAATCGCATTGCAGCTTCACGAGAATCCTTGATGGCAAACTCATAATGAAACATTACACAAAATAGATAACAACTTCCGAGAAAGGAACAAAATTACTTATATTTACGGACACGTGTACCGACCGCAGTTAAAGGGAGAAAACAGATAATATACCCGAGATGATAAAAGGACATATTTTTTTACTCTCTCTACCATGCACATATAGGTAGCGAAAATGCTGCATTCCACCCAATTTTCGCTACCGAGATTTTACCGGAAATATATGCTTTGATGGTCCCTGAATAAATCAAATAATTTTTAGGAAAAGGGTCAATGTGTGTGCGTCTATGTTGCGTGCGTGTGTGGAAACATGTGTGTGCGTGTGTATGTTAGTGTATGTGTGAGGACATAATAACTAAAAACAAAAACCCGTAGAAATGCCATTCATTACCAATAAACGCGAATTCATTCATGAACAATTCCTAGTCTCGGAGTAAAAGCTGATGCTACCCCAGGACGATTAAATCAAGCAACCTTTAGATTTAATCGTCCTGGGGTATTCTATGCACAATGCTCAGAAATCTATTCATGTAAGTATCTTCCAAATAAGCAACACGAAAATGTTCAAGAGAACATCTCCACCTCAACTACCCATTACAAGGAGAATTTTTAGAATTCTGATTTGCTCAAAAAGAGCTCTAAATATTTTGGTAAAAATACCATGTATTATAGACATTTATTAAATAAAATGTGGATCTTCAATTTTCTGGGTATAGCCTGTGAAGTTCATTTCATTCGAAGGAATTTTATATAATCTTGAATGTATATTAGAATACGTTAAGCGATAGATGAAAGCGTACTTAACAAAAAATGCACATGTCTTTAAAACATACGATTTATTGCAAATTAATATCATGGTTAACGTTGTTCAACACTTTCATTCTTGATATTTAGGTTCAATATGTTCCAAAGATTTTTTAAGAAATTCCCTGCACACCAAATTACACTCTATATGGAAGATTTTTCGATATTTTCGATTTTGTAAAAAATGGCTTTGACTATTTTATTAACATACCTTATATTGACATTTGCATATAAAATAAAATGTATGTCTGAATTTTCTGGGAAAAGTCTGTGAAGTTCTCTTTATTCGGAAGCAATTTAGTATACTCTTGTAAAATTAGCTTATGTTATGCGATAGTTGAAAACGTACAGAAATATAGACCTATTGTAAAAACACAATTTATTCCAAATAATCAGTTTTTGTGCCATAAGCATGTCCGAGATATTAATGGAACTCTTTGCCAATATTTTACCAATCGGCAATTGTGCTTATGTCATTGGGTTTTCCTTTACTTTAATTTTAAACATTGGATCTCACACACACACTTACACTTACATTCATGCTTTCAAACTCTGGGAAGAATAGGAAATAATCTTTGCTGGATTGTCTTAAACTTCACGCTTGGCACTAGTTAGTATAAGCCAGTTTTTCTGGAATTTTCCAACAGTGAGGAAACATGGCTTTTTGTCCCTACCCACCTGCCAGAAATCCTACCCATGGCCCCTCTACCGACGGCGTTACGGGGCCAATTAAGGTTCGAATTGTTATACACTTTTTACATTCTCTAAGCGTACTGGTATTGTATTCCACCCAAAAATTATATATCGAGATTTCACTGGAAATATATGTTTCGAGACTCCCTGAATAAAATCTGATGTGCTCCATTCACATGACTTTCTCTACATCTCTGTAACAAATTGTTGTTAATAAGCTTATTCTTCTATCTATTTAATGCTAAAACATTAGCAGAAACGGTCTTATTACTTAGTTCCCTTATAAGTGGAAGAGAAATAAGGGAATACACTACGCTAGACTGACAGTCAAATGTTTTAAAATGTGTTTGCTATGGGAATGAAATCCGTTTTTTTGCATGGTCAAGCGTTGACAAGTTCCAGTGTGAGAAAAGTTTAGGTATTTTAAAAATGAAATCATTAACAAGGAATATCTCGGATCCAGGGTCGTCCAAAACATGTACCTCCAGAGAAAGTAAAAAGAAAACGTTTTTAGAAAAAGGTAAAGTGTGTGTGTCTTTGGACAACATAACTCAAAAATAAAAGGTCCTCTAAATACCAACCTTGATATTTAAGTTTAGTATCTTCGAAGGATGCGAGATGAAGGTGTACAAGAAAATCCCCCCCAAACTACCCTTTAGGTGGAATAATTTTCAAAAATGTTGATTTTCTAAAAAATGGCTCTAATGATTTTAATTAAAATATCGTATATTAAAAATATTGACATGTCAAGTAAAATGTATATCTTAAATTTTCTGCAAATAGCCTCTGAACACCTCTTTATGGAAGAAGTTTGTTGAATTTGCATAACTGTTAAACCGTGAGAGATAAAGACAGCTTACAGCACAGAAAATGTAGATCTCGATAATTTATAGTGCTTAACACCCGCTTTTACTACTATGGCACCGCAGGCGATTTCACGATGATACATGGAATGAAGATGGAGCACAGATAAAATGCGATGGCGGGGGAAACCGGAGAAACCCCTGCGCTGCTTTGTCCACCACAAAACCACATGCGATCGCCGGAGAGCAAACCCGGTTGGTGGGGCGAGTGGTCTCGTAGATCTAGTTAAATCATATAATTTATGTCATATATGTTTGTTGCTTTTTAAATTTTGTTTTGCAGAGCTGACCTTTTCTGAAATACTTCTTTTTATTGGTTTCAGCTTTAAAATACTTATATTTTCCGCATGCGGGATTTGTCAACTTCGGGTCATGCAAAGAAACGAATTTCAATGAAATAGCAACCATCTTTTGAAGATTTGACTATTTCTTTAGCCTGGTGTATTTCCTTATTTACCTTCTATTTATATGGAAGCAAGTAATACGAAAATTTCTGCTACTGATTATCTCGATTAGCATGAAGTACTTACAAGACTAAGCTTTGTAGCAATAATTTGTTACAGATATGAAGAGAAAGTCATATGAATGAAACACATCAGATTGTTTTAATTTTTTTTTCATTTATATAACCCCCTTTAATTTCTATGGTTGTATCGGGGACTTTGTTTAGAAATACCAAACTATTGGCGTCTTGTCGTTGAACAGTATATTTTTCAACATACATTCACTCTCCAGTGCATACTTCCAAACTGTGAGGGATGGGGAACAATTCTTTTTAAATAAAAATTCCCCGCCCCAAATCGGAAATTAAACCCGGAACCTCTGGGTGAGAAACCAGAGCACTTCCACCAGACCGCAGAGGCAGTCTGTTATACACTTTTCATTCTACTAAAATATTTTCGATGTTCAGTTCCTTACAAAGTATGATAAAACCAGTATAGTTATAATGCCTGTTCTTGAATATTTGGATGTAATGTTATTTTTGCAATTTCTGTAAAGATTTATCTCAATAAGTTTAAGTAGATGGAAAAACATTCACAATATTAATTTATATTCCACAAATAACAGGGTGTATGATGGAAAAAGTCATGTGAATGCAACATAATATTTTTGTCCACATTTCATCGAGACATTGGTTGGAAATTATGCGTTGCTAAGACAATTTATGACGACCCCACGCCCTTTAAGCCAGAACCAGAACATCCAACTGGTCTCTACCTCTAGATTCCGAATAATAGTTTATAGGGTTGTTGATTGTAAAACCGATTGTAAAGAAATCTGTGCCGCTCTCTACCGGAGCGGAGGTTAATGTGGTCTACCGGCTTTGTCCTTCACCACGCCAATTCCTTCCGACTGCATCACTTATGCATTAGCAGCCACGGCCCAGCTAAGCGCTCCCTTGGGCCCAGCCACCATCACGTACAGCAATAGTATCTGTTTCTCAGTTGGCACACCTGTTGAACAGCCCTGCCTTCGGTACTGCCTTCTTTATCATAATAACGCTTTGTAGACAGCGGGGATTTCCTTCCGTATGTGATATTCCTTCAGGATGTAATGTAAATATACTCGCACATTTCAGGGAAATGACTTCCATGTTTTCAGAACTCATTTAGGACTTGAGAATGTGTTAAGTTTTTCTGAGAAGTAAAAATCTTCAGATAGTTGGCAGCACTTGTGGATTGCAATAGATTTTCCTTCCTACTAACAATAGTGCTTTTTTGTTGTGCACAAAATGGATAATCTTGATGATTATGGCACAAAGGAATGTTTGCCATTTATGTAACAATTTTCACAAGTAACATACTAAGATTATTCACAAATTGCAAACAAAA
Source organism: Hymenopus coronatus (assembly GCA_030762935.1). NCBI lineage: Eukaryota > Metazoa > Arthropoda > Insecta > Mantodea > Hymenopodidae > Hymenopus > Hymenopus coronatus. The sequence goes on along the minus strand of CM060898.1, from coordinate 46,237,595 downwards.
TGTTATGCAATAATTGGGCATCCATTGTGATATAAGTGATACTGTCCTCATGTTTTAACAGAAGTTAGCTTCATTTACTATTACCTGGCGTGTTGAACCATAAACCAGAACAGTCATTTGCATGTATTCCATTCCTGGAGTGAACCGCAGCTGTTATGGACTGTGATATAATAGCAACGCAGCGTACTGGTAATTCTTCTTCTTGTTCTTCTTTTCCTTCTTCTTCCACTTCAAGGATAGATTTTAAGATCATCGCAAACTTAGTCTTCCTGTTAATCTCGTGGAGCGTTAAGCCGCACATATTTTGTTATATACTCAGATTCAAAATGTCTCCGGAATGTCTTTAATGTACACGAAAGTAAAGACTATTTTATATTTGGGTGTTGGTAAAGTCCATGATGACAACTCATTTCAATGCTCAACCTAACAATTGTTGTTGTTGTCTTTGTTTGGTAACTAGTTTTTGTTGTGTATGTTACGGAGCACGTTTGAACATAAGGTATTATGTTTTGTTTGAATAAATCTGCTTCAGAGACATTAAGAATGATGGAATAAGTTTATGGTGAAGTAGCGATGAAGAAAACTCATGTGTATAAATTACATAATCGTTTCAATCTAGATTTTCGAACGCTGAAGAAATTACTGTACGCGCGACCAGGGCACTACGACAGGTATTTGAAAATGGCTTCCAAGAGTATTTCCAGTCTCTTTACACGCGGTTGCAGAAGTGTGTACTGCGGAAGGGAACTATTTTGAAGGAAACGTGTAAATTGCCTGATAGTAACTTGTTTCTGTGTTATTTATACATTACGGGAACTTTATGAAAGCGGTAAGTTTATATATATATATATATATATATATATATATATATATATATATTATGAATAGAGAAAATAGAAATAATCATGCATAAGTCATCCAGAATGAGCAGACCTTCAGAGGCTATTCCAGATATAATTTAATTTTTCACTTAAATATCTTTAATATACGCTATTTTAATCAAAATTGTTAGAGCCATTTTTATAAAAACAAACTTTTCAAAAAAGTGTTCCACGCAAAGGTAGTCTAGGGTGGTATACGTGTCCTTTGAAGATGCTGAATTTAATATAAAGTTTGGTATTTAACTGAATTTTCGTTTATGAACTATGCTGTTCACAGACACGGACACGCGGACACACACAGACGTTTTTTTTTAAAATGTTAAGGGTGACATTACTGTATCGAAATTTTGAGTGGAGTACAATATCTCTGTACTTACTATGTATATACCTACATATTATCTATATATGTATTGGCAGAGAAAATAAAATACCTCTAAATTTAAGTCGTGTGGCTTTATTTTACTAACAAAGGAACGTATTTTCTGATATAATGGGTTATATGATGTCAAAAACGCACAACAAACGTGTTTCAAAATCTCCCGGATACATCCGTGAAGAAACAACAGATAAGCTCTCTGTTAGTCCCAAGTTCTGTCTGTGCTGTTACTGAACATTTAGTTTTAATTGTGAATAGTGACAGCGCTTGATGAATAAGCCGAGGACGCACGTACATTCACCCACCCACATCAGATCACAACCTATTCTATTTGATTATTCCCTGTGATGCCGAAGTGCAGTGGCCGTTCTATCAATTAACCTTTGTACACCGTATGGAAATGTTTGCGTCCACCTCGCTTTACCGCCATCTAAAAATGTTCTGTTCTGCTTTGTGGATTTTGCTTGCAAATGTTGGTATAGCTATGGTATTCTATTATCTTTTTATTTCACATTAATATTGCCGCGTTTTCTGCCCTTGAGGATGCGTTCCAAATGTAAATAAATCTGCTAGTTTATATAACAGGATCCTTTCCAATAAAACAGAACAAACATAATAAAAACACAAAAAAGGATGCTTAAAAAAACGTTCCCATGCTTCATTTTTCTGGGATGAGAAAAAAAGAATCTTGCTGTTGGCGAATTTAAATTCTCTTTTCCTACTGTAAGGAAATAACATTTTGTTATGTATATTCTGGAATTAAAAAGATTCTGGCAATTTTCAGTTGTGAATAACTGATGTTAACATGTATAATGGGTTACCCTAAAGCCAAAAATAGCAGTTTCAAAGTATACCTCAGTGCGTATGTGTGTGTTTTGTATTTTTTACCGTACTATCGGGAGTTGACGAACCGACTGTTATGAAACTCTGAATATCAAATGCCTCAGAGAAACCATATGCTGCCCTGAATATTTTCCCTCAAAACGTGGACTTCTAACTAGGTCACGAAGTCAAAGCATTATCACGTTTATTGCTGAATTTATTATCATAAGCTTATGAAAATTCTTTTTATGTTAGGGTCTACCTATATATTGGATTAGTAATTAAAACGTTATACCAGTAATGAATGAAATCAAGAATCCTTAGAAAGAACTTCTTAATGTAATATTTATATGGTTTTAAGTAAATATAGCATTTGATTTTCATTCAAAAAGTACTGAATTATGAATTTTCCTTAAATTAAGTAAGAAGGAAATTGATTGTAATAAGTTTAGGTGTCTATTATAATTTAAGTACGTAAATCAGTTACCAGGAAAGCATGATTACGTTTACAGCTAATGTCTACACTTGGATCGTATAAAAGGATTAGATACTATACGCTTGAATATAAATTAGGCCTAATACAGACTAGTTGTAGGAAGTACAGGAAATTAAAGGCACTTTGCAGCAAGATATATCGAGTATTTGCAAAGACCTTGGATTTTTAACGGCTATATTGACATGTATGTATTGACTAAGCAACGGAGCAGAACATCTCATGAACTGTGACCAGCATATATCTATTATGACACACAATACTTTTTGGAATATTTATTTTAACCTAATATCAAACTGATACGGAATAATATTCACGGGAAATATTCTTTCGTCTGAAGGAGCATCAACGCTATCTATCCACCACTGCCACAAGTTACCAAAACCAGAAGCATATATGATAGATGAGAAAGACATAGAAAGAAAAATGGAGAGTAAATCGTGTATGAGAAACCCCCCAGGATTCACCTAATGATGAGGGGAAAAAAACGAAGGTCAAAGAAAGGTCAGAGTGGACGGTCAATGGGAAATGAGCCCGGGAGCCTTCCAATGCAAGCCACACAAGAGTCATCTTGCGGTAGGGTTCGCCGGTTACTACAATCATATAAAAGAGTTTAATAAATATAGACGTTAAGTTGTTTTTGTTGTTGTTTATTTCTTTTGGCTTAACGTCCTTTAACCTGGTTGGTCGTATCAGACGATGAATGAAATTGGTGAAATGATGCTCAAATGATCTCGGGGTCCATGGAGCTTAAAGTTACTCGACATTCGTCTTCTCTGGATAAGGAAAAACCCCGGGAAAAACATTATCCGAGCAACTGACCCTAAGCGAGATTCGAACTCACGACCGTTTGAATGTGAAGCAGACTCGCTACTACCACACCACCCAGGCGGGCCGATGTTAAGTTATTATTGAAAAGCGGCAGGAGCAACGATACAGAGCCATCAGTCTGATTTGTCGCTGGCCTTCTAATTCAAAGCTAATACGGTCCTGGCAAATGAGAGCATCGTTAAGAAATAATTTTTTATTCTGTAATGGGGTGCTAAATATACCTGGTTCAAAACCCGGCTGACACATTTCCAAAAAGAAAAAAGAAGTGCATAATTATCGATATACACAAATTAATGGTTTACTAGTAATTTAAAATTTAAAGTAATGAAACATGATTTAACGTATATATTGGAACAATTATGCAATAGTACGATTGTTTGATTAATTATCTACGAAAGCTAAGCCTTAAATAGATGCTATTTTATCTTATTGAGTTTCAAAGTTTTATGCAACTTTAGGGGAGTAAAATGAATTCAATTGTCATTTATCCAATACACGTCGGCTATTTTAATCATTTATATAGTACCATTTGTGATACATTAACATTCAGTAAAATTCTTCCGAGTGAAAGAACACTTGATGTTGCAAAAATGTTCCACTTTTGCCCTCGGAAATAATGCATATTGTATAATTAATTTTTGAACACTCACTCTATTCATAAGCACACTATCTCATTTAAAATAAATGCTCTCACTGCATAGCTTTTAGTGGCCTTAGCATGTACTTCCATTAATATTTGAAGAGGATTGTTTCAAACCATATTGTTTTACGGGAAAGAGAAAACTTATAACAAATACAACTCCTAAATTGAAATTATATCTAAACAATAAATCGGATTGAAATCACTTCATATTCTGATTAAACCTTGAGAAATATGCACTAAATACGGGTTAATTCGATTGTATGCAATTAAACACTTAAAAGTACAAAAACACATTGATTTAAGTAGAACATATTGAAAAAAATAATCAAATCAATAATAAACAAGCATAAGTGATGTGCAAAATATGCAACAATTATTGACAAAATAAATGAATTCATTAATTCTGCAATTTCAATCTTGAATCAATGTGGCTATTAGAAATTTTATATATCATGAAGTAATAGTATAATGGAGAAATCGCGATTTCCACGAATAACAAATTGTATCTTATCTGAAAAGTTCACATGCATTGTAAAAGTGGCAGTTTGGTTTTAATTAACGCCTTGAAAGTTGGCATAATAAAACATATAAAACTGAATTTAGTCCATGGAAGGAAGTAGTTCGGCTTCAAACTATATGTTTAATTTGTAATAGTAAGTATTATGACTTTCGGCAGGTGCTCAAAATTGGTATACAAGAGTGGTTCTCCATAGCTTCCCATCCTTCAGCATCCAATATCTCCGCTTTTTCCCTTAAATCGTCTAATACCTGATTCTTCTTCTCTGAGTCTAATCGCTCCTTCTACCCTTCTTTCTAAGACGTCATGCAATAGACTGGCATTCTTAGAAAGTGCCCTAGCCAGTTTGATTTCCTCCTGCGAATTGCATGCAGGATGATTCCTTCTCACCTATTCTTCTCAAAATCTCTTCATTTTTCACCATGTCTGTCCACTTTATTTTCTCTATCCGTCTCTAGCACACATCTCAAACTATCTAAATAATTCTTCTTCATTCTCCTCGAAGTCCATGTCTCCGATCTATACAGAGCAATGTTGAAAGTGTAACAGTTCACCAGACGTTTACTAGCTCTAGATTCAAATTGCTAGTCAGGAAGGCTTTCTTGGCCATGGCAATCTATGATCTAATTCCCTTGATGGAGTAGAGTCTTATGGCAGTAACCTTCCCAAATATTTAAACTTTTTCACATTCTCCAATTATTCATTTCCAATGACAATTTGGAGAGACCCTTCCGTCTTTGATATCCTCATCACTTTTAATCTTTCAATAAAATTAAAACTCAAAAAGTGTTTTATAAATGAGTTAACAAAAACAATTTCTGTGCAAGTGTAAGGAATAGCGTCATGTAACAGGCAATGTTGAGTGAAGTCCTTCGCTTTAACCAAATGTCTGTCTGGAAATAACGTTGCGTGCCAGGCTTTACTAAAATGTGAAAGTCTCGTCACAGACTAAAATCACGGCCCTTGATACTAAACTGTTATGGTACCAACTGTGTTTTATTACGTAGTTCCGTGTAAGCTCTGCTTCATGCAACATGCAACGGCACGGCGTCGCTGCCTGTGTTTCGTACTTAACAAACCATGAATCTTTGTGGTAATAAAAACCTTGTAATATTATATTTTTAGATGGTTATCTGCCTATATTACTAGCACCAGATAATGAACTTGTTGAGTTTGCATCTAACCACATGCGATTTTATATGCTATACTTAACTTTTCATGTACTAGTCTTTGAAGCGGTTGTTACAAAGTAAATATAATTTCTTTAAGTGTCTGCTGTTTCCAATTGATTTCTAAACAAAACATAATCATAATCACTATTATTATTACTATAATAATACCATTATGCTCAAATCTAAGCTTTGGAATGCTTCTATGTCTACATACCATAACAAAAGTAACATTTTTAGGTATTCAATACTTAAATTGCTAATATAAATTTAAACTAACTTAAATGTGTTCTACTTGTATTAAACAATTTTCATAGCTGTAATAAAATAACCTTCCTTAACTGAAAGTCAATTCTCACGAAAATGATCCATTTGATGAAAATTAGAAAATTTTAATATTTACATTTTCGTACTGTCATAAAATACTTCAATTTTCAAGAAATACAAAAATATATTAGGACCTTAAGTTCCTAAAATCAAGTATGAATTAAATTATTATAACCATAAATCCCACACTATACTCGATATCAAGAAAGGTTTTTTTTTAGATTCAAATGTCTTCAAAGAATGCATACTAAATGGGAAATCATTCAACAACAATTATGAAAAACAATTTAAAGTGTCGAAAACTTAACAACACGAACATAACGAAAACGCTGTGAGCTGACTACTCAGGTGTGTCTCACACATGTCCATGTGTTTTTCCATTAAGACGATGCCTTTTTACTTTCTCTACACGTACTATGTACATAGTATATAGAGAAGGTATTGCATTCCACCCAAAATATTGATTCCGAGAATTCACCTGAAATAGACGTTTTAGGGTTCCCTATAACCAGAAAAAGTATTTTCAGAAAAAGGTCCATGTGTGTGTCCGTGTGCCTGTGAACACGATAACTCAAAAACGAAAACTTGGTAAAATACCAAACTTGGTATTTAAATTTGGTATCTTCCAGGGATGCGACACGAAGAATTTGAGAAAAAATCCCTCCATCCCAAACTATCCTTTATATGAAAAAATTGAAAATTTTGATTTTTTCAAGAATGGCTCTAATGATTTAGATTAATATACCATATATTAAAGATATTTACATAATGGCAAACATAATGTATAACTTGAATTTTCTGGAAATAGCCTCTAAAGACCTCTATTCTGAATGAATTTTCCCGAATTTTTGGTAACTGATAAACCGTAAGATATAGACAAAATATTACTACAAAAATGTAAATCACGTTAAGACACACAGTTTATGTCATATATGTTTTTTTAGATGAATTGGCCATTTCTGAGATATTCCTTGTTTTTTGTTAGATTTAAAATAATTAATTTGTAAACTCCTGGCCCTACATAGAAACGGAACATGGCAATCGGCTTTTAAAGATTTGACTATCGTTTTAGCCTAGTGTATTCGCTTATTTACCTTTTTCTCACGAAAGCAAGTGATGAAGACAGTTTCTGCTAATGTTTATCTCAATTGTCATAAAGTGGATAGAAAAACAAGCTGAACAGTAATTTGTTACAGCAATGTAGAGAAAAACAAGCTGAACAGTAATTTGTTACAGCAATGTAGAGAAAATCATGTGAATGGAACACATCAGATTTTTATATATCAAACCTCTTGCTTACGCAAGGACGTAAAGTTAGCAGCTTATATTCGATTAACACATCTTCTTAATTGGAATAATTTATTCAATTTTATCATTAACAAGTGAATTAAATCTTTGTGAAATGTAGGATATATTACTTATATTTGTTAAGAAAATAATTATACTTATGGGCGTCGACTCCGAATTCTCGTTACTAGCTAATGTTCACTAAGCTCTACAAGTTAGCAGCCGGAGGATTAATAACGAAGGTGTGTCACAACTCCGTCCAGGCATCACTGCCCAGACGTAATGAATCTCCAATAGGTAGCGGGAACCACCACTTCACGAGTCCAACCCAAACGGAATATTCCCTTATAGGAGAGCCTCAGATGTTCAGCCCAGCGTGCTTCTAGTAACGTCAAAAGTACAAGTGCTAGGGGTCCACACCAAAACAGCAGAAAAGATCGGAAATTACCTCTATGCGAAACACGAACAATTAAAATCCCCTCACAAAATATAAACAATCTGATGTGTTCCATTCACATGACTTTCTCTATATCTCTGTAAATTATTAATGTTAATAAGCTTTTCTTTTATTTATTTCACGCTAATCGAGAAAAATTAGCAGAAATAGTCTTATTTCTTGCTTTATTGTAAGTAGAAGCGAAATAAGGGAGTACCATAGGTTAAAGTGAAAGCCAAAAGCTGGTTGCTGTGTGACTAATGTTCCTTTGTTTGTATGGACAGGAGTTGACAAATTCCTGAATGAGAAAAGTGTAAGTTTTTCAAAGCTGAAACCAAGAAAAAGGAATATCTCAAAAACGATCAACTCCACGAAAAAAATGTATATAACAAATTATGTGTTTTAACGTGCTCTACATTTTTTGTGGCTTAAGTTTTTGTCCATCTCTTACGGTTTAGTAGTTATGAAAAACTCATCCAGGCTATTCCCAGAAAATTAAAAATATACATTTTATTTGTCAGGTATATAACTTTAATATACGATATTTTAATCAAAATGGTTAGCCATTTTTTAGAAAATCAAAATTTTCGAAGAAAGTTCCATGTAAAGGGTAGTTTGGGGTGGGGGGATTATTCTCAAAATTTTCGTGTCACATCCCTGGAAGATACTAAACTTAAATACCAAGTTTGGTATTTTACCGACTTTTCGTTTTTGAGTTATCGTGTTCACAGACACACGGACACACGGACACACGGACACACACACACACACACACACGGACCATTTTCTTAAAATACTTTTTTTGGATACAGGGGACCCTAAAACATACATTTCCGGTAAAATCTCGGTATCGAATTTTTTGGTGGAGTGCAATACATTCTCTATACACTATGTATATAGTGCGTATAGAGAAAGTAAAATTTAACGAAAAGAATATCAAACATTTGATCTTGTAACAAAAGATAAAAGCTTATTTGTTACATTCACATAACTTTCTCTTGCTGTTTTACAAACAAACTTCTTACGAAAGATCATTCCCCTTTCTACTCCATGCTAATAGAGATAAGCATTAGCAGAATATTCTTACTACTTAGTTCCTTATAAGTAGAAGGGAACTAAGCCAATAACCAGGCTAAATCGATAATAAATGTTTTAAAAGCTGTCGCTATGCTAATTTACTTGGCCAGGAGTAGAACAAAAGAAAAACGGACACCTTCTGTCTGGGAAAAGTATATGTACTTTACAAATAAAACGAATAACAAGGAATATCTTGAATACGGTTCTTATACAACAAAAATGTAAAGGACATAAATTGTGTGTTTTGACGAAATATACATTTTTTGTAGTAATTTTTGTTTATATCTTACGGTTTAACAGGTAAGCAAAATTCGGCAAAATTCTAAGCGACTGTTATTTAAAAATGTTCAAGATATACTTCAATGTAGAGAGTTTTTAACCAACGATATTTTCACACAATTATTTTTTTCTGGACATGGTAATTTCGGAGATTATTTTGATTTAAAATAAATGTTACAAATGGCTTTCTCTGTGTGTGTCCAGAGAGTGTTTCATCTGTGAAACACATTTTGTTTGATTTTCCTGTTTTCCATAAAAGTATATTTCATTTAATTATTCATTTAAACAAATGTAATAAGGATTATAACCCTCCACTACATCATATTTTAAAATCTATGTGCTGTTTAAAAGAGTTTGAAAAGTTTATTAATGCTATATTTTCTAAACTTAAAATTCTATATTAGGCGCCTTTAAAGTATGTTTTACATTGAAACACATATGATACTTCTCTTTTTTTGTATTTTATCAAACTGTATATTATCTCATTATATGTATGTTATTCCATGATAAAAATATAACTATAACATTCGTGGTCCGCTTACCCTCTCTATATGTAGGACTTACATGGGTACCTAGGAGTCAGAACCTGTCGGGGAGCCAACTGCACGAACCACAGAATGTAGAACCTGGAACGAATGGTTGCCAAGCATGAGCGTGAGGAAGTGGATGAAATGACGATAGGAAAGGTAATGACGGAGCAAATGTTGGAATGAGTGGCGGGGGAAGGAGGACTCTGGAAAAACTCGCCAAGACGTCGTTTCGTCCACCACAAATCCCACATGCGGGCGCTTGGGATCGAACCCGAGCCGCCTAGGTGGGAGGCGAGAGTTCTAACCACTCGGCCTCGGCAACGCCAATAACCCTAACGTAATTTTGTAAAATAAGGTTACTAAATGAATATTCAATTAGAATAATATGTATATTGATTATTTTAACCAATCTGTTTCTGAAATGCGTGAAAACTGAATTGTAATACACTGTTATTTCAAAACGAAAAGTAATACACCGTAAGCAGTTAAAACAATTAAACAGCTTTAAAACAACATCATTCATTACTATTTTATTATAACCATCATTCTTAGCTCAAAAAGCCTGGCTGCTTTTAAGAAATAGCATTACATACTCCATGATGGTTAAATCAAAAGACTGCTTGGTTTAATCGTCCTGGCGTAGCATCAGTTGTATGAAATTTAATTATTAATAAACCTCATGAAGAATTTAAACTTTTAATTAGAAAGAAACAAATAATAAAAGAACCGGCCCGCAGTATTTTGACTGTGCGAAGGCAGCATAATCATTAAAACTGATCGGTTAGAAAATATACTTTTCCTTAGAATAAGAATGAATATAAGAACTGCATTAAATGAGATTATTAATCCTATTGACGAAACAATATTTCATGAGGAATAGCATCTGGATAATCTGATTATCGTCGGGGTAGGTCATTTTCCACATTAATTCATAACATGTACAATATAAATAGAGTAAAATATGTACAATAAAAACTAACAGATCTGAAGTCATTATCGATTAAAACTCATTTACCTGCAGAGTATTTTATTTTTGTAAAATATAATATTTTAACATTTTTCACCTGCAACTGTACTCTGAATGCATAAACTTTATAAAACTCATATTGTTGTCAACTGTAAATGTGCCTAATATTATAATAATACATATGCTTTTGTGCTTTAAACAAACGTTTGCACTAAAGTTTGTAAGGGGTAATTAATTAAATAACGAGCACTTGGTAATGCCCCATTAAACAAGCGTATAATGCTCCCAGTGGAGCCCACATGGTGCAAAATCGCTAGGGAACCGTTAGACAGAAATTACAGGCCCAGTGAATGGGCAACAGGTAGCTCTGTAATACAAACTAATTTATTAAACTTGTCAGGTGATTTCTGGCAGGAGAAAAACTCTCCCTATCTGCTTTACCTTGGGCAGATGGCCAAATTGTTTTCCGTACCTGACCCATTTTTTTCGGGTGAGAGGTAATTAATCTTAAGTTTAAAATAGCGATCAATTTTGTGCTACAGTTTGAATACTGAGTAATTCGAGTTATAGAGTGCGTAGTGAAGTAGAAAAAGAAATCTGATGTACTTCATTCACCTGACTTTCTCTACCTGTTCTACAAATAAGTCATACTTACAAAAGATTATCTACATATCTAATCGAGATAAGCATTAACGAAATTATCGTATTACTTACTTCCTTGTAAGTAGAAGGGGAATAAGAAAATACCCTAGACTAAAGCGATAGTAACATTTTTTAAAAGTTGGTCGCTATGTGAACAATTAAAGTTCGGTTAATATTGCACTTCTAACAGAAGAACATAAGAGGAAGGAAACGAAAGGTGACCCCGATTGAGAAGAGTAGTAAATTAAAACTGAAACTTAAACTTTGAAATTTAATGAAAAAACAATTTAAATGTAATTTTTTGGCTTCCCAATAGAGACTTTAAATGTTAACCTCAGTTATGTAGGACCATTACATTTTTATTATCTGCACAAATGTAATATTATTTTCTTGGAAAAGAAACATTGCAGCAACTAAATAAAGCAGCTTTTATTAGTTTTTGAGGGTCATTTTACTACAAATTGGACCACAGGATTGGGCTGGTGATATATTCAATGTAAGTACATTTGGTAAATATTTGATATAGAAATCTGTCAGTTATATTTAGGGTACCTCTCCGGCATTTAATAGTTACCTATGAACAATTAGCACAAATAAAGTGATACTTCTTAATAAGTCATCCAATGAGAGAGTGTTGCTGGGGTACTTTCCAGCCGGCCGCGCGAATCTTGCTACGCAAATACTAGCAGAACAATAATAGTGTATCAGTATTGACTTCTCTAGAATATAATGTTCTTAAGACTGCAAAGCATATGATTTAATAATAGTACTGCAGATTTTAAAGTTAGAAGAAATTATGATCTTTAAACTTAAAGAATTTGGCGACATTATAGTCTGAAATATTTGCCTAATTCTTTATACTTATACATTGACTAATGTAATATAAAGAAAATATTTTATAGGCTTTATTCTTAAAAGCAATAAAATTTAAAACCAAATTAACGCAAAGAATCTTTTTAAAATTAATAAATTAATATTTATATCTTTACTAAGATTTATTTTTGGTATATTGAATAATGTAATTTATTTTATTCTTTGGTAGCTGAAAATATATTTTATTTAGATTGTATAGTGAATAAAAGTGAATTATATTTAATTTCATTAAGTATAATGAAGAATTATATTAATAGTTTTATAGGTTATTCGACTTTGGATTAACTATATAGGATTTACATCTTTGTTTTATGAAAATATATACAAGAATTTTAAGGAATTATTTCTATTTTATAGACATTTAATCAAGCGTGTAAATGGGGATATATAGTTTTTAATTTTTTTTAAATTGATGCACATTCTTAATTAATCGATTATAATAAATAAAATATTATATATTAAAGTTTACATTGAACTTTGTAACACCATTATATGATTTATAGTCTTTGAGATGTATTTTTTATAATTTAAAGGTAAAGTAGTATTGCCCAGTTCTCTATGCAGAGAAAGTACATAGTATATAGAGAAAGCATTGTATTCCACCCAAAAATTCGGTACCGAGATTTCAGCAGAAATATATATATCTTGAGGTTCTCTGAGTCCAAAAAAAGCATTTTTAGAAAGAAAAAGAAATAAAAAGTCTGTATCAGTACGTGTGCGGCTGTGGGCAGCATAGCTAAAAGACGAAAAAGACCGTAAGATACCAAACTCAGTATCTAAAAGAATAAAGATTTTCAAGAAAATCCCCCCACCTCCAACTACACTTTACATGGAAAAAGTTCGAAATTATTCATTTTCTCAAAAATGCCCCAATGGATGTTTATTAAAATACCGTATAATAAACATATTATATGAAAAAATGTATTTCTTGACTTTTGTGGGAATAGCCTCTGAAGATCTCTTCATTTTAGATAACTTTTGCATAACTGGTAAACCATAAGTGATGGACAAAAATTTATAAAAATTCTGGATGTCGTATACTATTTGTATCTATTATATACTATTTTACGTGAAGTTGACAGTTTCCAAAATATTCCTTGTTTCAGTTTTAAAATGCTTAAACTTTTCTGATGTGGGAATTTGTCATCTCCTGGCCAAGTTAAGAATTGGATTTCAACCCCATAGCAACCAGCTTTTAAAACATTTGACTATCGCTTTAACCTGGTGTATTCCCCTATTCACTTATAAGGAAGGAAGTAATAAGACCATATCTGCTAATGTTTATCTCTACTTGCATGAAGTAGATGAAGAATAAGCTTTAACAATAATTTATTACAAAAATGATGAGAAAGTTATTTGAATTGAACACATCAGGTTTTATTTTTAATATATTACGATTTAAACAAAAATCTGATGTGTTACACTCACAAGAGTTTCTCTAGCTGTTCTACAAATTCTGCACTAGGCCAAATTTATAGTTAAATGTTTCAAAAGCTATCGGTACGCGATTTCCATTGCAAATCACTTCTTGCTTGACCGGGAGGAGAACAAAAAAGAAAGAAAAACAAAAAACAAAAAAAAAAAACGGACACTTCCTGTCTTAGAAAAGTATAAGTACTTCACAATGGAAACCAATAACAAGGAATATCTCGAGAACGGTTACCTCCACAACAAAAACGTAAAGAACATAAATTGTGTGTTTTGACTAGATCTAGATTCTTTGTGTAGTAAGTTTTTGTCTATTTCTTACGGTTTAGCAGCTAAGCAAAACTCGACAAAATTCATTCAAATAAAGAGGTATTCAAAGGCTATTCACAGAAAATTCAAGATGTACATTTTATGTGGAATCTAAATAGCATTAATATACGGGATTTTAATCCAAACTTTTAGAGCCATTTTTAACAACATCAACATTTTCGAAAAATTCTCCATGTAAAGGGTAGTTTGTGGTGGGGGGATTTTCTTTAAAATTTTCGTGTCGCATCCTTGGAAGATACTAAACCTAAATACGAAGTTTGGCATTTAACAGTCTCTTCGTTATTAAGCTATGCTGTCCATAGACACACACTCACACACAGGCAAATACATACACACACCTACGGACTTTTTAAAAAACAATTCGAACACAGGGACCTTAAAACATATATTTACTGTGAAATGTCGACATAAAATTTTTGGGTGGAATACAATACCTTCCCTATACACTTTGTACATTGTAAATGCGGGCCGGAGAAATTAATAACAATTTACAATATAATCCACTTTGCGTTTGTAAACCATGGGCAAAATTTGGAGAAATCGTATTCATGATGGTCAAATTTTGTGATAATGTATGCGATTTAACTCGTTTAAAAGTTATGAAGAATTGAGGAAATCTCAAACAGGGAGGAGGGTCCTGGTGGATGTGAACTGCGAATATGCCATTCAAAGTCCTTGTTGGTGTCGAAAAACAAAGAAATACACTTGCAGTTCTATAACAGTTCCAAATCTGCTACACGTAACACATAGAAAACTGGAAGGAATGTTTTATTGGTGTAACGATACACATTTACTGGACTATTTCCCAGGGAACAATTTTGAGTAATATTTGCAAACTTATAATAACCCAAGGTTCACTTCTTTCCTTCATATTGATGTAATTAGCGAGGCTCAGTTTGTATGGAGGGATGGGTTTACCCGCGCCGCAGTAAAGCAAGATTTATGGTTGGAACAGCGGCAGCCATTTAAACTGCACTATGGTCTTGTACCACAGTTTATTACCCTCTTTATGGATTCCATGCCCAAGTTACTTTTTTCCCTTCTATCCCGTTCAACATTAGGCGTATGTGTGGGTGCTGTATAATAGCGCATTTAAATTCCTGGCTGTTCATGTACCTCAGACATTTTGACCTAAGACTACCACACCCAGAACTTGACCAGAACGTAATGACCACCTAAATGTCCTCTGTTCGGGTTTCTAAAATACGCTAATCATATAATGTTGTTACATTTTGAGATACTGTGTTTTGTAACTATAAGTTCCGCTGTAAATATTATAATATTTGAGATAGGATAAAAACAAAAACAGGTCACATACTGGGAAAGAAATGAGGTTTGGTTTGCTTTTCTTCAAATCACCGTTACCATGGGTACATTTTATTGAAGAAAACATTATTAATTTTATTTATACCACTATAAGAATTTTGTAAATTACAAATCATTTTCCTATCACTAAATGATAGAATACAGCTGATTCAATGCTATTATGAAAGCAAGAGGAACTTTTCTCAAGGTCTGAGAAAATTTAGAGCTCTTAATAATTTAAGAACAGTTCTAATTCTATTTTATATTCTTAACTTTCAAAAAAAAAAAAAAATGGCCTTCACGATCTGCAGATCTCAATCCAACCGAGTTTTGATTATGGGGTTACCTTAAAGTACTGCAACCGTGGGCTTATTGTACATCAAATCCCTGGCGTAAGGATGAAATGAGTGTATTTTTAGAGGGTGGGGAGAGGACAGGGAGAGAGTCTTCGTGGAGAGTTCCTAACAATTCACTAAAAGTCTTCATCTCTACGCAGGGAGTGCCAGGAACCCGTGGTTCAGTCCCGTACATACCACCTGCGTCCGTAAAACAACCACTAGCGCCATCCCGCCGACAAGAGTGGTGCCTCCATGAAATGTCACCTCTGCTGCAGTCCTCGGCGACACTTACAAATCAATATACTTAATTTAATCTAAACCAATTATCATTATTAAAAGTTTTGTCTAACTGCTTTGACTTTTTGATCCTATTGATGAAACAAAAATGTAAAACAATTCATTGATTGCCTTTAAACCTATTAATTTTAATAAGAGACTTTATATTCATTTGATGTTCAGCTCACTTAAGTACATTGTAGCATAGTTTCCAATTAGACCGGTTGCCATGAAATGGTATAAGACCTGAACAGACCGTTTGGGAAGAAATGAAGGGAAAAGAAGTTCGGGGAATAATGAATTCTCTCCAGCATTCGCTATTGACCCCACCCCCCCGCAAAACCTATGGGTCAGAGAGGTCGACCACGAGAAACCGAACCCACGATCTCCGAAATGCCAGTCCCAGACGCAATGCCGAGCCACTTGGCTCGGTAAGTAGTGCACAGCAGGAGATTCGAAGGAGCATCGAGCAAATTTGCTGTTTTTGCTTTACTCAAAAGACAACCAGTTGTTGACACTTTGCTTATAATTTCCATACATCGCAGGAAAACTATAGCGATCGTACTTTAAAAAAACAGAGGTATTGAATATTCAAACCAATAATAACGATATCTTGGAATTCACTGGCAACACAAATAACTTTTTGGAATAGATTGTGTGCTTCAAAGAGCTCAAAACGTTTTATTTACTACGTTTTTTTTTGTTTTTTGTTTTTTTTTCTTATAGATTGCGATTTGTACTACAATATACAAACTTTCTTCCGGGTGTAAAGGGTTTTACAGGCTACTCCTAGAACAATCAAACTATAAATGTTACTTATGCAAATACCTTAAACATATGGTAGTTTACTCGAAATCGATAACAGCTATTTTAATGAAAATTAACAATTTGCAAAAATCTTTCATGTAAAGCATAGTGAGAGATTTTCTCGAACATCTTTATGTCGCATTTTTAAAATGTGCTAAATTGTATACGTTTACTGTTTACGGGCATTTAGATTTTGAGTTCTATTTAACCATAAACATGGACGTTTTGTTAAAAGTGTTTCTTTTGAATTAAAGGAAACCTCAAAATATGATTTCCGGTGAAATGTTGTTATTGAATTTTTGGGTTGAATGCAATACCATCTCTACTAGTCAAAAGGTAGATAAAGATAAAAAAAAAATTTTCGTAGCATTAGCTATACCCAGAATACTTCATATGTATATTCATGCCTGCTTAATACGTTATCTGTTGGATATGTTTGAGCATTGATTCTCTGTTTGTTTCCGTCGCAGGGGCCCATGTCGTTACTAGGATTCACCATATAAATACTGTTTTGGCAGACTTTGTTTAACCAACTATTTTCCGCTTATTTTAAGGCATTTCCATGTACAAAATTTGTAAATAAAATAAAGAGGAAACAAAAATAACGTATGCGAAGGATATATTTGAATACATTACAGATAGGGAAAGTTTGTTCACAAAAGTGTGTTAGTGTTTACAAAGTTCTTTTTATCCTTTTCCGTCATTTTATATGAAGAAGTATTGCTAAATTAGAAATTATTTACGTAATTAACGCAAATAGAAAAGAACAATCACTTTTTATTTTAACAGTACAGCTATAACTAATAATGGTAGACAAAATCATGTGTTAAGCATCGCCTTTTCCTTTAAAATTGTACATTCCTTTGAATATATAAACATTAATATTATGTATAACAAGAATGAGCTACATAAAAATATTGTGGTTTAAAAAAAATAGCTGAAATACAAACGTAGAGAGTTTTCATTATAAAGTCGTAGGCAACAAATCAAAATGAAGAAATCCCTAGAGGCTATCAATGCGGATGATACCAGGATTTACAGAGTTTTAATTAGCGAATGCAAAGAATTAGCCACCTGAGGGAAGAAACGCACACACATATAGAGACAGAAATAATAAAAAATTGTTTTTACCATTTGTGTTCTTGTGCATAAAACGAAAATTACCTCGAACAAAAAATAATAAAACTTCGTGACTTTCTGTTGTTGATTTCCACATTCCGATGTTTGAGATTCTTTTTCCTCTCGAGAGTCACTCACATCTAAAAGGTAAGGGGCAAAAGGACGCCTCGGGTTATTGTGCTCATTTGTTTTCGATGGACCCATTCCTTTTTCCTTTACTTTTCCTCTTTGCCTTCTTTCCTCAGTTGGAGGTTTTAATTTCCGTTCTACGTTATTTTCAGGCGAAATGTCAGTTAGGCTCAAGGCGCAGATTGTCCGGAATAGGCGGGGGGAGGGAGGCGGAGTACTTGGTCCATCAGGAACGTTCAAGTGTTTGATGTAGGAGGTCGGGGAATTTGCTCAAGCAAAGCTTTGGCACTAGAAGTAATTTAATCGTGCATTATTAATATCCCACATGGCATATCGCTTAGTTCCATAAAAACATGTACCTATATCTGCTTCACATTCAAGGGGTCCCAAGTTCGGATCCCAGCTAGGGTGAACTATACAGATAAGTTTTTAATGGGGATTTTCCTTATCCTGAAAAGCAAACGCCGAGTAACTGCAAGTTCTATGAATCTCAGACTCACTTGAGCAATATTTCATCCATTTCATTCATGGTTCAATCATATCTTCCAGGTTAAAGGGCGTTAAACTACAAAAACAAACAAGCAGGAAAATAAGTACGAGAGCCACCCAGAAAGTAACGAACGATTTATCAAAATTAAATAATAACGAAAGATAACAACACAAAACTTTATTTACAAAGTTAGAGTATCTTACTCTACTTCTCAACGTAATCTCTATTATGTCAAGACGTTTATTGTGACATGGTATCAGTTTTTCAAGCCAATGTTATACTTTTCTAGCTCCAAAGAAATTGCTAATTTTTTTTTTTTTGAATGCACAGAATGTTCGGCCAATTGAATTTTATAGGCCAATAACACAAGTGTAAGGTGAAAATGGAATAAACGAGGCTTAAGTGAGGAAATGGCGCATAATTTACGAGCAATCAGGAAGATCTACTGTCAGGACAGCAAAGACCGGAGTGGAAGTTCATGAATCGTGAAAATTAAGGAACAAAGCTCACTGAAGCAAATTTTCATTCGGTGATTATTTGTAACCAGATTTATATAGATTATTTTAGTGTGAAGTGCTTTAAAAACATATTTTGAACGTGCTTATCTACAGATTTAATTTTTGGATTTAATTACATAACTTTCCTATTTTACTCTGTGATACTGGATTTTACATCTCAGGTTTAGTTTTCTTCTGTATAAAACTCGTATGTTTTGTAGATTCCGTTGTACCGATCACCCTGACCTTGGTATGTTTCCTGATTTTATCTTAATGCAAGGGTGGTTTATATTATATTACAAATTGTTATGCCGTTCATCTATTTTCATTTACTTCAATCGTATTTCAGAATTATAGGGACAGACAATAAGGGCTGGTGCGCTGAGCAAGGCAGTAGAATTTGCACAATGGAAATAATTTCTTCCTGACGTCATTTTATTGGATTTCCAATTGAGGTGCTCTCTAGGTGGTCCCGCTCACCCTTCAAAGAGAACAGGCTCCAAGAGACAATAAGAATTGCTGGGGACCCCGACTTCCAATAGTCGAGATCTTGCTTCTAAACCCTTCTGAATTAGCTGTAAGACGAATTGATGTGATCCACATGCTCTTATCATTATTTTTCTATACAACAATATTAGTTCAAAACACCTCCATTTTCAGAATAATGAAGTCCGAGAAAGGCCTATAGCATGTTTCCTACTTTATTTAAAGTATATATTCAGGAAGTACTAGAACAGTTGGAACGATCTTGTAAAGGCTTGGGAATACAAATTCCAGGTGGCACAGTGTTTTCATTACTGTTCCTAAATGGTCAAGTGTCATAACTCAGAGTCTTGAGGATGTAAAATACATGATGATCAAATTTTGGACGCTTTCTAAAAAGTAGAACTGAGAGTAGACATGAAAAAATCTGATGTGTTCCATTCAATGACTTTTCCTACATTTCTGCAACAAATTGTGGTTAAAATGCTCATGTTTCTATTTACTTCATACTAATCTAAAAAAAAATAGCAGAAATAGTCTTGTTACTTGCTTCCTTGAAAGCATAAGGAAAATAAGGGAGTACCATAGGTTAAAGTGATAGTCAAAACTGGTTGCTATGTGTATAATACAGGGTTACTACAAAAGAAATAGACAACTTCAACTGCCTGTAAAACGAAAACTATTAGAGATAGCAACCTAATTATTTTGAAGGTATGTTGAGAAACTCTCAAAGTTTTGTTTGTTACTATTGGTAACGCTGTAGTGTTTTGTTTGTTGTTGCAGAAGCTGAAATGGCGGAAAATCCTGTGGAAAAGGCATATTGCGTGTTGGAATTTGCTAGAACGCAATCAGCAACTGTTGTCCAACGACATTTTAGAACATTTTCAACATTTTGAGAAAATCAACATTTTCAAAAAAGCTCATGTATATGGTAACTTGGGGGTGGGGATTTTTCCCAAAATCTTCGTGTCGCAACCCTGGAAGATACTGAACTTAAATACCAAGTTCGGTATTTTACCGACTTTTCGCTTTTGACTTATCGTGTTCACAGACACACGGACCCACACACACACACACACACACACACACACACACACACTCACACGGGCCTATTTCTGAAAGTGCTTTTTTTGGATACAGCGGACCCTAAAATATATACTTCCGGTGGAATCTCGGTATCGAATTTTTGTGTGGAGTGCAATACCTTCTCTATACACTATGTACATAGTACGTGTAGAGAAAGTAAAAACGGAACAAATTGCAGTAGGAGGAAGTGGAAGAGATATCTCCCTGTCCCATAGAATTATTAGAGCCGTTAAACAATTTAAACATTTAAATATTTGGTGTCAATAATTGGCGAATCAGGAAACTGCAAAGCTAATGTGATTAACAGCTTTGTCCAAGTATGAAAACATATACTATTCTCAATGGAGTTCTGTCGAGTGTGTCTATGACAAATCTTACGAAGAAGAGGATTTTGAAATCTGTTGTGGAAAGCATACAATGGAGCTGAGGGATGGACTTTGGTGCAAGGCCAGAAGTATAAGGTCTTGACAATAGAGATGGATGGCCAGGGTTTCCAGGTTAGAAAGAAATGAAGAGATGAGGCAGATGATGGATATGGAGGAGACAGTGGTAGAAAGAATCGAAAGACGATCTCTTCAATGGTATGGCCACGGTAGAAGAATGAATCAGAGTTGGTGGCCAAAAACATTTTTATAATGGTCACCTGGACGTAGAAGGAAGCGGGGCAGGCTGAGAGATCCATAGGTTATGAGTGATCGCTATATGTAGGAGGATGACTGGGTTGACCGTGAAAAATAACAACTGAAAGCAAGTTCTAAACAATTTTATATCTGGAAGAAATTTAATGTCAATTATTCCAAATGTATAATTATAATATTCGTGCTATTGATATTATATATTTTGATTTCTAACAATTCGATTCTTAAAGCTACCCTCATGCTTCACCACTAACAACTTAGCAGAATTGGCTCTCGGATTCTTATAGGCCATTTCTGAATGGTAGTTAAAATGTGGAGTAAACGGGTAAAAATCTCTAAAATGCCATTCCTAAATCGCAGAAAATACAATAATTGATTGACGCTCAAGACTACTTTTAGCTGTTCTTCATAAACGGCAGCACATATAAAACTATCTCCTCTATTAGTCCGCAATAAAACAACCTTGCGTAGCCGTGCCTTAAGCGGGCTGATGAATCATCTTCTGTAAGTGAACGAGTATACCAGTTGTTGTGAACCTCGCGTGATGATCATTTTCTAAGCTACACCATGAATTTTTTTTTTGTTGTAGTTTAAACGTCCTTTAACCAGGTTAGTCATATTGGATGATGAATGAAATTGGTGAATAATGCTCAAAAGTTACTCGATATTCGTCTTCTCAGGATGAGGGAAAAACCCCGAAAAAAACCTTATCCGGTAACTCACCCTATGCGAGATTTGAATTCACGACCTTTCGAATGTGAGGCAGACACGCTACCACCACACTACCCGGGCAGGCGAAGTTTTCTTGTCCAGGATTCTAGGAACCATCATCAGCATATCAGCATTGCACTCTCCTTTTATTCTTTGCCGGTCCTTAAGATGTTATCATGCACTCTTATGATAATGATCTACTAGCAATGCATGAAACGACCATTGGTAAGTAATCTCAATAATATTTATATGCATAAAGAAAAGAAATATATCAAACAATTGTAACAATTTAGCGATATAAATATATATTGACATTTTCAGAGTTATGTATGTTACTGTATATAGAATCACTTAGCGAGTCGCCCTCCGTGGTGTAATGGTTACCATGCTAACAAGGTCGCGGGTTCAACGATGGATTTTTTCGGGCGTAAAAATCCTTAGTATGGCTTCCTTTGGAAGGGAAGTAAAGCCGTGGGTCCCGTGTCGTAGATTTACGGCACGTAAAAGAACCTCAAGCCTGATAGAGATGCTTCTGAGCAAAATTAAGCGGTCTTTCAAGCCTAGTATAGAATGGGACGCTGAGGACCGTAGCAGTTAAGAGCGTCCATAAATAACACGCCATTTCCATTTTCCATCACTTATCGAATGCATGCTGTATCAGTGCACACTCAGGAGTACCTATTCACCCGTATGTCAGATCAATTCTTTGGCATCCATATCTACAGCTTAAAATTCTAAACTAGACTAAAATTATTCCTATATTATCTTATCTATATTATCAAGCTTACTATCACGAATACCTTTTTTTTATTACGTAATAATCCGTAAAGACCCTTAAACTAAACTGCCTTTCTAACTAACACTTTCCACGAAGAGTTCGTTTTATTCTTTTAGAGGAAATATTTCAAAATATAATCGATTCCTAAAATTGTATTATATTTCCCTTTTTTTCTTTTTTCAAGTTACTTATATTTCGTTTATATTTACATTCTCCGCTGAATTTTAATTAATACTACCTGTATAACTAAGTATAAGAAGCAATATTCGAATAGTTCTGAAGTTTGCATTCGAAGAAATGTTTAAAATTCGCCTTTGGAGGATTGAAAAACCAGAAGCTTCACAAGCACACAGGTTATTGCATAGATTTATAAATAGATACTTCTATGAGAATATTTTGCTTTCTAAACATTTCCTTCAAGATTTTAAATCTAAGTAAGGGAGTACACTAGGCTCAAGTGATAGTAACATTTTCTAAACACTAATCACTGAATGATTGAAATACGGTTTTCTTTCCATGGCCAGAAATAAAGCAAAAGAAAAAGGAATGAAGAATTTCCGTTTGAGAGAATTTTTAAGTATTTTGAGATTGAAATCAATTACAAGCCCAAATAAACTGTGGCAAAGGTCAAGAACTGAAAATCAATATAAAACAAATTATTAATAAAGAATAGCCAAAGATAGATAGCCAGTGTAAATAAACTATCCGTGGCAAAACCAGAGGTAAGTGAATCAGTAAAAGTTCTGGAACAATGGAGCTAAAAAGGTAAAAAAACAACTGAAATTAAAACCTCATTATAGAGCTCACTGGTGATAAAAATCTGATGTGTTCCATTCATATGACTTTCTTTACGTCTCCGTAACAAATTATTGTTAAAAAGCTTATTCTTCTGTTTATTTCAATCTAATCGAGAAACACATTAGCAGAATTGCATTCTTGAAAGTAGAAGGGACATAATACACTAGACTCAAACGATAGTCAAATCTTTTAAAAGTAGGTTGCCATGTGGATGAAAACCATTTAAAACAGAAACCAATAAATAACAAGGGATGTCTCAAAAATGGTGAATTCCACGAAAAGAATGTTTGTTTCAACGATATCTGCATTTTCTGTGCGGTAAGTTTTTGACTATTTCCTATGGTTTACTAATTATGCAAAGTCCAACAAAATTAATGCAAAATAAAGAGGTCTTTAGAGGCTATTACCAGAAAATTCAAGATATACATTTTATTTTTCGTGTGAATATCCTTAAATTAAATGACATTTTAATGAAATTCGTTAGAGCCATTTTTGAGAAAATCAAAATTTTCGAAAAGTTGTCCATGTTAAGGGTAGTTTGGGGTGGAGGGTTTCCTTAAAATCTTAGTGTCGCATCCTTGGAAGATGCTAATTTTATATACAAGTTTGGTATTTTATCGACTTTGTGTTCACAGACATACGCACACACCCCGGACCTTTTTCTAAAAATTATTTTTTAGACACAGGGGACCCTAAAACCTCTATTTTGGTGAACTGTTGGTATCAAATTTTTGGTCGGAATGCAATAATACCTTCTCTATACACTATGTAAAAATTTAAAACCCATATTTACCTCTCTATTAGCATCCATCCGATATATATATATATATGTATATAATTAAAACCAGATCCTTAATGCAAACCTCACTTTTGAAACCATATCTATTGCTCTGTCATCGTCTGCAAGACAGGCCGGCATTTACAGAGATGAACGAATGTGAATTAGAGGCACAAACTCTAGCAACACAAATGTACTTTTTTTTTACTTTCTCTAACATCTATGTGAATAGTTCAATAGTATTGTATTCCACCCAAAATTCAATATCGAGCTTTTACCGGAAATATATCCTGTATTTTCCTGTATATCCTGTATATCCTGAATTTTCTGGGAATGACCTCTGAAGACCTCTTCATTCTCGATGACTTTTGTATAATTTTTATATAACGATAAACCGTAAGAGGTAGACAGAAATTTTATGCACAAAAAATGTAGCTCTCGTTTTCATATATATGTTTTGTAGAGTTAAACGCTTTCAATTCATTGCGTGTTGTGGGTTTAAATTTTAAGTTATTTAAACTTTTCTCAAACGGAAAGTTATTTCTTTTTGTCTTTCTTTTGTTTACTCCTATCAAGCAAATAGAAAAGAATTTCAATTGTTTCACATAGCGACTCGCTTTGACATATCCTGGCGTATTCCCTTATTTCCCTCCTACTTACAAGGAAGAAAGTAATAAGCCCAATTCTCCTAAATCTCATTTTGATTAGCATGATGTATGTCAATAATCTTTTGTAAGAAATATTCTTTTGCGGAACAGCTAAAGAAAGTCATTCGATTGAACACACCAGATCTTTTTAGTTATTTGATCACAGACACAGATACACACACCAGCGCGCGCGGACCATTTCTCAAATTTTTAACTCAGGGATCCTCAAAACATGCATTTCCGGTGTTTAATCTGGGTACTGAATTTTTTGGGGTTATTATTACTTGGTAGGGAAAGTAATAAGGTTTAAGTGTACAGGAACACTAAGTTTTGGGATTGTTATCAGTGTAATATCAACAGTACACTAATGTAATTAAAAGCATAATATGTAGTAACGCCTCTATAAGTGAGAGTGGAGAATTTATACCTTGCGGCCGCATAGAGCTTCAGGAGGGACTGTACTCACTCCACTATGCACATAAAGCTAAAGGTAAGGATTTAATTAAAAGACACAGAAGCAAAGGGAAACGGGGCCCTCCTCGGTTTTAATACGTCAGGCAGGCGCGTTGCCTAGACACCTTGTAGTGCATTTCCTTCTTCAGCAGGGGAAGCTTAGTCTATTGTCTTCCGGCTAGGAGGGAGTGCTAACACAGAAATGAGGAAACCAGCCGCACAACATAAATTGGAAGTACACACATTCACTGCGAGGTTCACTCTAGCTCAAATAATTAAAACTGTTCTGATGTGACGAGGTTTTAACTTCCGGCCAATACAAACTGATGCTATGTCTTCTGTATAACGAACCAACTTCACTTTCCACTCCAAAATGGCGTAACTGAATGAGTATTTTAAGGAAACTAAAGCAAACATAAACGTGCAGAAATAAAATAGACTACACAATAATGCAAGTGACTCTTCAAACGATTATGCCTATAAACAAATATTTGTATATGTGACCTAAACACATTTTTCCGGTAATCTCAATATAACTTCCAATAAGGAAAGAATCCGTTTTGACAAGAAGTATTAGATAAAAGAATAAGTTGTTGTAAAAATAGTTTGTTGAATTGTAGCAAGATAAAGTCATCTCAATGTACGCATCAGAATTTTATTTTAAGCTTATTTGTCTATGTACTTTGTATTAATCGAGAAAACGCTCGCAGAAATGTCTTTATTAACCATTTCATTTTAACTACAAGGGGACACAGTTGAAGCATTATTCAACTCTCTCTCTCTCTCTCTCTCTCTCTCTCTCTCTCTCTCTCACACACACACACACACACACACACACACACACACACACACACACACGAGGATCTGTTAGGAAATACTTCGTAGCTTGGGTGTTACATTTATTTCTACACGAGCCGGGCTAAATGAGTGTCGTCAAGTATACCTGTTTTCATTATCTGTGGATAACCTACTTTCAGTTTTATTATTTTTAGGCTTAAGATGGAATCTGGGACGTTATATCAGATTATGTATAATCTAATACCTACCTTGGTGACTGGGACAATACACGGTAAACCCCACTCAGAGTTTTGGCTCACAAGATTTGAACTTCGGACCTCGAGTATGGGCCACAGAGATGTTAACAGCCTGAGTCTTCCCGCTCGGCGCGAGTTCTTATATAATAATAAATAAATGCCATGGCGCCACAGGTCGCATCTGTCAATTTGACGCAGGTAGAGGTGGATGATAATCCAACAGGGAGGTGATGTGGTCAGTATCCTCAAAGCAGAGAGTCAGCTGTCTTGGTCGGGACCAGTGTCAATCGCAGCTCCCACTGCCATTTTTCACGATGCTGAGTGGGCACAGGTTCTCTATATCTGCCTCATTGGTGACATGAAACCCAGGCAAATTCCATGGCCGGGAACCAAAGCACCATGCTCTGGACTACTTCGTCATGAAACAGGACCAGGTGTTTAAATATGTAGATAGTTTTTCATAACGTTACCAGAAACAAAAGAATTCGTCAAAAAGTTTTGAAAAATTCAAACTAATAACAGTGAATATCCCGGAAATGTCAAAGTCACAAAAATTGTGCTTTTTGAGGAGATGTAAATTTCGATGTATATGTTTCGTGGGTTATTTCTTTTGGTTTACAGTGAACGAAAATTAATTCATAATACAGAGAACTTCAAAAGCTAACCTGGAAAATTCAAGATATAAATTATACTTATAAATATGTTTTAATATATATTTATATGCGTTACTTTAACGTTTAGGCCATATCGCCATATCAGTAAATGACGGACAGACCCTTCAGAACTAACTTCGTATCATACCATTTTCGCTTTTCGCTTCGTGCCAAGCAGACGGTGATAGCATGTCACAGTATAACTACTTTCATCATTCATAGTCTAGATGCTTCCACCATCTGTAGTCAGATGAGAGAATTCAACCAGTACTTCGAGACCACATCCCGAGTTAAATACTACTTTGCTCCGTGACATGCTTATGGAACTACTCTGTCATTCAAACTAACTGCTTTAACTATTTGTGGATAGATGGCAGCGCAGTCGCTATTACTAACTTTCTTCAGTTTAACTATTGTTTTAAAATGAAGGTGGAACTTTGAGTCAAAGTGCTAAATATCCAATCTGATATTTACTTTGGCAACAGAGGAAAATCACAAAAAAAAAAAAAACAACAAAAAAACAGCCATGCGGGAAAATGCAGTTTCAAACTCTTAAGATTGGAATGCTTTAGTTTGTGGTACAGCTAGACATCCATGCCTGAATTTCATGGAGCTGTTTTTGGCACTATTGACTTTAATATTTTGCGTCTAACGCTCTCTTAAGCAGGGTCGGTGGCTTATATTTGGTGGTAGGTTTCACAATCTTATAGTTAAAACTGTCGACTAACTTTTTGGCATCGGGCCTTTTACTATAAAATCCTTAGAATTAAACTTTCGAGGCAGATTTCAGGACGAAGTGTTTGAATATATTTTGTTTATTTGTTTTTGCTTTTTGCGAACATTTTGTTGGCTCTGAGCCATATTCTCTTATTTTTCTTCTTCCGTTTATCCTCCTCGTATGGAGAACCTAAAAATCAGCACCTTGGATCATATGCTATTGAGGAACAGACGGATTGATTAAGAGAGAGTAATCCAGGTTGGGTGAATAGTCTGGTGTCGGTATGAGAGCAAGGAAGAAGATGTGAAATGACGGTGAAATAAATAAAAGGAAAGGTAACTTTGGAAACCGAAAAACCCGGAAAAAACCCGCCTAGGCATCGCTATGTCCACCACAAATTCCAAACGCGGTACCAAGGATCGAACCTGGGCCGCCTTGGTGAGAGGCGAGCGGTCTAACCAGTCGGTCACGGTGATACCATATTCAAATTTAGAAACTTTGTTTCTGTGAAGATGTTCCTGCTTTGGTAACTCGGTTTGTCTGCTTCAAGCAGAAGAGTCCATATTTATTTGGGTTCATTTTTCTTGCCGAGATACATTCAACAATCAATGTAAGTGCTCTTCAAGACAGCAAAACTCGACCCGCCGCATGAAACTAAGATCAATTCTCAAACATTTATTCTCCAATGTGACATCACTACCTACAGAAGAAGAAGAAGAAGAAGAAGAAAAAAAAAAGCCCCGTGGTCATCACTGGATAGAGGTAATGAATTGGTCGTTAATATCATAGATATTCTGAACAGATTATTACAAATGGGATGCATAAATTGTTTTGAATAATGAAACATTTATCAAAGAGCTCAATGTCCCCCAAAATTAATAATATAATGCAGTATGAGTTGGTATTTTAGGGAAAATTTGTTCTTCGATAGCATAACGTTTTATAATGAGGTGAACGATTTTGAATAGTTTACCAAGGGAAGGAGATTTTTTTTGGATAAATTAACGATATTTTGTAGAATTTGAGAAAAAGAAGAAACAGAACCAGTGGAATCCCTAGAAGCTACCACAGTAGCATAGAATTTCTGAAGAAAAAAAAACACTTTTTAAGAAATCCTGCCATGGACGACTAAAGGAAGCAAACCTGCTGTAATTGACCCCAAAATTTGTGTGTATTTACATATTTGTATTTATCAGATCTCAGAATGTATTTAGTAAGATTCTAAACGATTGGAAATTTGTCTTAATTGTGGCCAGATATTATTTAATATTTTTTTCTGACAGGCATAAAATATGGTTCTAAGTATTTTTCAAGCCTGGGACTTGGACAATAAAAGGAAAGAAAAAAGACAAATAATATTGGCCGCACAAAAAATATAGAAAGCAATTGTTAATTCATCATTGCTATGACAAGAGAAGATCGCTTCTTCATGGCTTAAAACTCAGCCAGGAGCGCTGCACGTCATCCTGAAAGTGTCGCGCTCTATGAGGTAACTACAAAAGCGAGAGAAATGATGACTATTTCCTTAGCCTATTTGTATTTCACCTCGCTTCTCGTAGGCATTTCCTTTAACCCATCCATCGCCTTCCCCCGGCACCCTTCTTTGTCTCCTATGGTCCCCATTCACACAACAATGTAAACCCTGAGCCTCATCATTCAAGTCCCCTCCTACTACCTCAACAACAACGTCCTGGCAGGCTTTTGTTTGTGCCCACCGAGCTAAGAGAGGCAAAGTAAAATCGACTCTCGTCACGAAAACTCGATCTATATATACTCGATATATCGCAAACTGACCGCAACAGCTGTGAAGATCTATTGATTATTTTTTTCCCTCTCTCTGTTGAGGCCACCATAAAGAACGCACCAGCGGTTTCGGACAAGAGTAGAGGGATGTCTAAGAAGCAATCAATAGGGGCGTCCAGTGCAGCCATGCTCTATTATTGTTATCGATTAGACAACAATAATTTTCCCCTTACTGTGGTTTTCTTTTCCTCAAGGTGACACAGTGCATTTCATTCCATGAATACTGTAGCTATGAAGTTAAAGGTATTTTATATGCTTAACTCCTCACGTCAATAAAGACATGCCCATAAATACCTTAATAATAATAATAATAATAGATAATAATAATAATCATCTTCCTGCCAAGATGGTCACTAAGCTATCTCTTCATCGGACGGCTCAACAGTCTTTACATTTTGTTCTGTAATTTAATATTTGACGTGGCATTCTGATGCAGGATTCTGAGTGCATGGGACGTCAAATTTCGATGGTAATTTTGAAGTTTTTCTATTATTGGACCAATTTTTAATTATTTCAAAATATTTGTATTATTTTTCCTATCCAGTTTAATGTATCCTGCAGTTTTTCTTAAAAATTATATTTTATTAACTGTGATACGATGTTGATCACTTAGTCGTATGGTCCAGCTACACTTCTATAAATTCTAGTGTCTTCAAAGCAGTTTATCCTAGTGTGTCTTTGGACCAGAGATGGTTTGAAAATATTATTACAAGTACTCATTGCATAACTGAAATTGTTTAATTTTATTGCTATATCTTTTTCTACTTGTAACGTAAAAAATTGCCTAACTATTTAATGATGATACCTGTTCCACTAGTTTATTGTAAAGGCATATTTTAATTTGCAAATTATTTTTTCCCACAAAGACTATTACTTTGGGTTTTTGATATTGGGGTTTTCAAGTTATAAGTTTCCGAGGTACTTTGCTTTTTATAAACTGATCGCTTAAGGCCATCTTCAGAATCTTCCAGTAATATTACATCATCTGCAAACAATAACCCATCTAGCTTAAGGTCTTTGTTTATTTTTAATTTTCCATGTTCTATTGTTTGCCATATATATGAGAAATAGTAGTGGCGAAAGACTGCAGCCTTATCTAACACCTTGGTTAATTGGTTTCCATTCTGTGTGGTTATTTCCTACTCGTACTGAAATGTAATGTTCACAATATAATTTAAAGATTGCATTACTAGCTGATTTGGAACATTATCTTACATCAATTTTTTTCTGTCTGCCTTAGTGAAATCAATAATGCCTAAATATGTTTCTTTAAATAATAATAACAATAATAGATATTATTGTACTGCTTACCAATCTTTTCTGCTTCATGGATTTAGGTCCTGGCCTGTTTCTACATCAAGAAATCGAGTCTCCCTTTTGGTACAGAAGCCGACAGGCTGACATTCTTTCGATACGATGGAGTAAGTTAAGTTTTAGGTAAGACTGTAATTCTGTTCTTATTTCTTCATTGTACTTATTTCCTAATAATAATTGGTAACCTGCTACTGAACGCAGGTACTACATTTCTGCTATTTCTATTTTTGATTTATCAGATTTATTGACTACCAGTTTTCACTTTGGTATGTTAGGGTTGGAACTTGCGTTGTTTTATAAAAAAATATGTAGATTTGGTTTGGAAACAATATTCTTAGGTTCTTTAAAAAGCGTGTCTTAGGTTTTATGTTTTGCTTCGTTTGTCTCCTTGGTCCTTGTTTACAAAAAATATAGCAACATCAATTCAGGAATTAATTCCCGTTTCAACACCTAGCATAAGCAATACATGAGAACACAACTTTATGCATATGGGCGTGACATTTGGATTACGTTGGTAGGCAGGACGGAGTCGACTCGGCACAAAACCGTTGAGGTTATATTAGCAATACCCCACGAGATGCGCCCTCGAGAGGAGAGAGGGAGGTAACACCGGCGGTCGGACCAAGATCAACGGCATTGCAATGACAGGCTCCGTGCAGATTGAGCTTCCACGGAAAGGCAAGCCGTTGAGGCCCCCACATAACGTTCGACGCCCCAAGTGACGATCCTTAAACGCCCACAATCAACCAAAGTTCGGGGGATAGTGCGTTCCAAAGAGTGTCCCACTCAAGCACCATCGCTGACACTTCCAATTCTGATAGCGACCAACGGAACGAAGGATAATGGAACGATATGATGGGACAGGAAATTCAGGTGATGAAGGAAATTACTCCGGCATTTGCCATGCGGAAAACCCTGAAAAACTGATGGGACAGAGTAAGCGGACGCTGCGAATCGTACACATTATCGTGGTTCCACCTCCCTTGGTTTGAATTATGTAGAGTTCAGGTTTGAAGGTTACATATTTTTTTCTTTTGTTTTTCCTACGTTTCCTGTTTGTTTTTCTATTAGTTTTCCGTTTTTACAAGTACACACACATTCATACACACATTTACAAGAACACAAGCACCTATACCCAAGTTGGGACTTGAACCCGCGATCCTCTGCGCCAATCTTCAAACTGACATGTTCTGCAAGGATTTCGGGTCACAATCAAAAGAATTACCACAAGCCAAATGGATTATTGATATGAACAATATTCGATTATTAACCCTAATTTTCTATAAAAAAATGTTTCCCACTGTTTTAAGGCGTTAAACCACAAAAAACATATATGTAGGAATAGCATACGAAGGGTTAGTTAATGTAAATGTATTTATTATTTGGAAGGTTAACAGATAATCATTGTTCATGGAAAAGTTCGTTAATGACAGTTTGTGAAAAGTTCGTTAATGGCAGTTGATATTTAATAGATAGGTAGATTTCGTTGGTTTAAGGAATAGTTTTACTGAAAGGGAGATCTGGTACACTCGAAAGCTACAACATTATAAATTTGAAAAAGATAATAGTTTATTAACCTACCAAGGCATCTTATGCTGATGACCGTTGCACATGTAGCACTTACAAGTGCTTACTAGCAGAGATTCTCAATGACTGACTCCCCACATTGACATGAAGAGATTTCTCCCAGCACCGCGCCCGCCTCATGCGCTTGCACGACGCTGGAAGAAACTAAATCAGGCCAACGACTGAATGCTTAATCTGGCGTGAAATGCTCTAGCCGACTTATCTATTAAGTATCAACTGTTATTAATTAACTTTTCCATGAATAGTGTTTGTCTGCTAACCCACTCAAATAAAAAATACATTTACACGACTATGCTACAAGAGGCAAAAAGTTCATTCATTTATTGAATTCAACCTTTTAATTATGATATTCACACACACACACAAAAGGAACCCCTAACAACGTCCCACAATTTATTGAATATTACAGTGTTCGTTGAAAAATTGATTTTTCGTTCATGTTACGTCTCTCAAATACATTTTTGCTAGAAATAATCTGAAAGAACCAATGTGAGCTTGGTTAAAGGTACAATATGGAGAACAAAATACGACTATTCCTATAACATAAGTCAATATTTTAGTTTGTTACTAACAAACGAGTGGAACATAAAAACCTTATAAGATATACTCACATGACTTTCTCCAGCAATGACAATTTCTCACATATTATAGTGTTCATATAAAAATGAGCATTATAGTAACGTTACTTTACTCAGGCTATAATTATGTTTACAAATAATTTCAAAATAAGCAAAAATACTTACTTAAAACATACAAAAACAATATTTGAATGTATGTTCGTGGTATAACAGACACTTTCGAGAAAAATAAGTGAATACATTAAGATAGAATCGCAAAGTTTTGAAACATGTTTGTTAGATGTTTGGAAAACTAAAACTTCAAGCAGGGAATACTTCCAAAATGTCTAACAGTATGAAAACTTTGACATTGCAAAGAGATGTGCATGCCAAACCGAGATGTTAATCATAAGCATTAAGAGCATATTTAAAAAAAAAAAACAAAAAAAGAAACATATGTCTTAAAAATCTTTGAGACGCAACCTTGGAAATGACTAAAGTTAAGCAAGAGATCTAGTTTTTCTACAACATTTCGTTGTTGAGAAATTCAGTAATTGAGCTTTGAGTTATTGCGCAATCATATGCACCTCTCTCTCTTTCTCTCTCTCTCTCTCTCTCTCTCTCACTACACACACGCACGCATACACACACACACACACACACACACACACACACACACAAAAGCATGCTCACGTGAGGAGCTTTTTCTAAAGTTCTTGTTTTGTTCAACTGACTTTAAAGTGTATTCCTGTGAAATTTGTGATCAAATTCGTCTATCATAAATAGATGGTAGAGGAAGTAATAAGAATTGGAATAGTTTATAGATGGTTGCAACATCTTATATATGTAAATGTGTTACGTGAAACTGGGTTTGTTACATTTTTGTAGTATGTATTTATGTTAATTTGCTATCTATACGAAACTGATTAAAATATTAACTGAAAACTTCAAATATTTTACAGTGTGATATTTCAATCAAAGTTCTTACTGTTAATTTAAAAAAAAAATGAAACTTCACAAGCTTTTTCCATGTACAGACATAGAAAGTAATTGCGGGTTGAGGATTTTTTTTTTAAAATTCTTTTGTGATATTCTTGAAAGTTGGTTGATTTAAATACATAGTTTAGAATGAATCTTAATTTTCGTTTTACTTTCTTTTCTCTCTCTCACACATACAGATATACGGAATGCTTCCTCTGCCACAGATAGATAGTGGTAGAGAAAGTCAAAAGAATGTCGGCATGTAATTGAACTCGTTAGCCATTGAGCCGGTGTATATCTGTCGGTAATTATTTTAAATCCCGTAAGGGTGAGCTAGGTGCTCTCATATCGCAAAGTGTTTTCATTTCGAGCTGGTGTCTACAAGTGTCGCTGATTACGTGATGCATAATACAGCGGTGTTAATTAAAAACAAAGAAAGGAAGAGGCTGCTACCGCCGCGGAGAGAAGTGTCTTTTCAGCAGTCTCAAGCACTCCGGACCATAAAACCGACCCTAGCAGAATGACCCCATAGCGTCGCCTGTCTCTAATAAATTAACTGCTTGGGGGCCGGGGTTAAAGTGACGCTATGGGCCGCACGTGAGCAGCGTCCTCGATGTGGAAGGGCCACATTTTGAATATAATCGTGCCGCGAGGGGTGTAAAACTAAGTGTTTCATTTCCCGTCTTAAAAGGAACCTTCAAAAACCTTCTTTCTTGCGTTCATCTTCAAGATGCTTCGGTCTTGATGAGATTTAATCTCGTAATAAGCTCCTATGTTTGGAATCCAAGCTGAGAAATGTTGTAAGATCACCTTTAAATGCATATTTAAAATACATTCTGATATTGCTTTTTTACTTTCTCTGCTATATATATAGTCCGAAGAGGATGTATTGTATTCCACCCAAAAATCCGATATCGAGATTTCACTGGAAATGCAGTTTTAAGTCCTCTATATCCGAAATAGAATTTTAATAAAAATATTCGTGTGCCTGTGAACAAATAACTCATAAAGAAAAGTAGGTTAACTACCAAATTAGTTCAGCATTTTTCCAAGGATACGACAAGATTTTCAAGAAAATCTATAACTGCGCTTTACATGAAACATTTTCGAAAATTTTGATTTTCTAAAAAATTATTAAAAATTTCAACATATCACATACGAAAGAATACTTACATGAAAAATAAAATGTATATCTTGAATTTCTGGAAATTACGTCTGAAAATCTCCTCACCTATATAACTAGAAAACCATAAGGAAGAAATTTAGGAATCGCTAAAGCACACAATTTATGTCCTAAACATTTGTTGTAGCGTTAGCCATTTCCAACATATCCTTTGTTATTTGCTTCAATTTTAAAATACTTAAGCTTTTCTCATAAGAAAAATTCTCATTTTTGTTTCTTTGTTATACTCAGCCATGAAAACAGAACCGAATATCAGTCTCAAAACGACAGTTTTTAAAAACATTCGCGTAAGCCTAGTATATTCCCTTGTTTCCTTTCTATTTAAAAGGAGCTAAGTAATAAGAGGGGTGTCAAGACAAAATTAGACCGCTCGTCTCTCACCTACGCGGTCCGGGTTCTATCCTAAGCGCCCACAAGTGGGATTTGTGGTGGAAGAAGCGGCATCTGGGTTTTCTACGGGTCCTTCGGTTTCCCCCGCCACCCATTCCACCAATTACTCTATCATCACCTTTCCTATCAGCAATTTCGCTTGTTTTTCATATCATCCACTTCCTGACGGTCATGCCTGGCCACGGGCTGACCAAGTTCTCCATTCTTGTTAGCTCCCCGACATACTTCTGACTCATATCCACCCGCTTGTAAGTCCTAGGAGGGTGTCAGTCCTACATAAGGGAGGGTAAGCTGACTATAAAATATAAGTACCTCAGTAAGAAGATTTCTGCTAATGCTTATCGTGATAAACATGAAATAAATAGTAGAATAAACATTTGTAGGAATAGCTTGTTGCACAATAGGCGTAGAAACCCATGTGAATGGAATACAACTAATGTATTCCTTTATTGTTTCAGGGTCATATTGGGGACTTTGACTTGAGAAACAATTGCTGGGTTTACTCATCCCTCCTCCCCCACCGTTTCCATTAAGTGAAGTTTGGTTAAGCAGGGTTTTACTGTATTGATTTAGTTTTTCGTTTTTGATTTATACCCTTCTCAGAATATCACGCATCCGTTTACACAGAATTTAACTTTTGGTTTTATTTTCACTTTCTGTAGCACGAATTACATTCAATGTGAATAGTAGCCAGAGAAAGTATGTATTCCACTCAAAAATTAGAGGACGAGATTTCACCGGAAGTATATGTTTTCAGGTCACCCGAGTGCGTTTTTTTTTTTTTTATATATATATTTTTTATTAGAAAAATGTCCTTAGTGTGTATGTGTGTGAGCGTTTATGGACAGCATAGCTCAAAAATGAAACTAATATAGAGATTTTCAAAAGATTCCCTAACCACAAACTACCCTTTACATAGACACCTTTTTTATAAAATTTGTTTGTTTTTTTTTCAAAAATGGCTCTAACACTTTTTATTAAAATACCGTATACTAAAGATATTTACGCCAAAATAAAATTTATATACTAGATTTTCTGAAAGAAGCCTCTGAAGACCTCATTATTCAGGATTAGTTTTTTCAGAATTTTGTATAATGGTTAAACCGTAAGAGACAGACAAAAACTTACTACACAAAAGGTGTAGATCACATTAAAATCATAATTTGTGCTATATACGTTTTTCTTGTAGAATTGACTGTTTTCGAGGTATTCGTTCGTATTGATTTCAATTTTAAACTACTTCAACAAAGCGTACCGAACCTTAATTGTTTCACCTAGTGCTTAGCTTTTCAAAGATTTACTATCACTTTAGCCTTATGTATGCCCTAATTTCCCTTCTATTTACAAAGAAGCAAAAAATAAGACCAGTTCTTCTAACGTTTATCTCGATTAGTATGATGTAAGAATAATCTATGTAAGAAAAGTTCGCTTACGGAGCAGCTATAAAAAGTTATGTGAGTGGAATACATTAGATGTTTTTGTATTAAGTGACCTTAAAATGTATATTTATAGTGACATTTTGACGTGAAATTTTTGGAACGGATGCAACACTTCTCCATTGTGGAAATAACATGTATATACCACCGACTATAACCGATGGAACGGGAGATATGCTTGAGTTGGTGTTTAGTCAGGAGAATACTCCAGCAACAAGTGTGAATGTGCGACACACATTACCACAAACAGGGATTAGCAGTTCAGTCAAGCGTATCTGAAACTTACGGCTGAAGAAATTCAGAGAAGCAATGCAACCAGGTGACGAAACAGATTCACCTCCCTTGAAGCTCAATAAAACAAGAGAACATCTGGTGTTATTCATTACTAACCTCTTGAGAGACGGCTAAAATACCGAGATCTTGTTTTTATAGAAACAGAGCCTTGAGAAGGGCTTAACAAAATGGAAATGGAGTTTTATTTATGGATGCTCTTTAACTGCTGTGGTTCTTAGCGTCCCATTCTATACTGGGCGTGAAAGACCGTTTAATTTTGCTCAGAGGCCTCTCTATCATGCTTGAAGATCTTTTACGTGCCGTAAATCTACAATACAAGACCAACGGCTTTAATTCCCTTCCGAAGGAAGCCATGCCAAGGACCTTTACGCCCAAAAAAATCCATCGTCCTCCGCAGGATTTGAACTTGCGACCTTGGGTACATGAAGTTGAAGGGCTTAACAGCAATACATGTACTCACATAAAAATGTAATATATTGTATTCATAGGAATTTATCTGATAAATTTTCTAAACTATTCTTGCATAAACCTATTCTTTTATCTATTTTTCGTTAGTCAAATTAAAAGTCCAATGCACATTTATACATATTTACCTATTAGATTACAGAACGATAAAATGATCTAAATTAATAAAAAAAAAAGGTATGAAAAAAACCAGTAAAGCTTCGAAGCCCAAAACAAAAGAACACAAAGTACGCAGTAAAGAAACATACGAAATGAAGAAGGGAATAGGAGGAGCACATACACCCAAAAAGGAAGAAAAAGAATAACTCCTTGGCAAAGGAAATGAAGAGAACGGAAGGCTGAAAACAAGGGACATCTTACAACTTTAGCTAATAGTTGTGGTCGGTTTTTAAATTTCTTTCAATTTGCATGACCATGAGAGTAAACGAATAACGACTTATTAAATGAAATCAATAAAGGAGCATATCCCGGAAAGGGTTGTGATAGAGATCATTTCACATAAATTGGTGTTTCACGAGATCTATACTTTTTAGTTTAGTAAAACTTTCTGTATTGCCTAGAATTTATCAGTTATAACATAAGTAATTCAGAATGAAGAGAACTTTCAAGCTATTCCAAGAAAATCCAATATACACATTTTTCGTGTAAGTATGCTAAGCATGTGGTATTTTAACTAAAATCAGAGTTATCGTTTAGGATGGGGGATTTCCTTGAAAACACTCGTGATGTATTTTTAGATGATACTGTTTTGAACGTGCAAGTTTGATATTTGTCAGATTCTTTGTTTTTAATGAAGTTTGATTCTTTGTTCGTAGACACGCATAGGCATGCGGATATACACTCGGGACTTTTCGTATAAATTCTTTTTTTTTCGGGGAGCCTCAAAACATGTGTTTCTGTAAAAACTCGAAATCAAATTTTTGGACAAAATACAATGTCCTTTACCTACTGGGTATGTGTAGATAAAGTAAGCTCGAAGAATAAATTGCCATGAAAAGAAAGTATGTAGTATTTCAGAATTCAGAGTAACAACTAGGATACATCGATAATGGTTATTGGCACAAACATGTTTATATTATAAAATCGTACGTGTTGTAGAGTCTTCCCATTTCTCGCGGTTTAACAATTATACGATTCCACTCAGAATGAATCGCTATTCCAAGAGAGGTCAAGATATGCGTTATATGATACCCTCCCACCAGAGTATTTCAGCTAACGAAAAAGCCATGAACTTGACAATAAGGCTACACAACTGCATGTTGTTCCCTACAATGGAATAGTTAACCCTTCTCCAAAAATCTGTTCCATTCACATGATTTTCTCTACATCTCTGTAACTAATTCTTGTTAAAAATCTTATTCTTTTATCTAATTCACGATAATCGAGATTAACATTAGCAGAAATTGCCCTTATTACTTGGTTCCTTGTAAGTAGAAGAGAAAAAAAATCTAATATGTTCCTTTCACATGATGTCCTTTAGCTGTTTGGTAGCAAACGTTTTTTTCAAAACATTAATCTGTTATCTACATGATGCTAATCAAGATAAACATAAGTAGAATTAGTCATATTATTAGCTTCTTTGTAAGTAGAAGAGAAATAAGAAAATGTACAGGCTACAGCGATAGTCTCGTCCTTTAAAAGCCGATCACTATGTGAAACCATTGAGACACGAGAAGAAAGCTTTGAAAGAGGTTTAAGTGGATAAAATTGAAGCAAATTATCCGGATTATCGTGGAAACGGTTATTCTACAAAATATTACATATGACAAATTGTGTGTTTTAATGAGATCTACATGTTTATGTAGTAAGTTTTGGTATATCTTTTACGGTTTACTGGTTATACAAGGCATCCAGAATGAAGAGGTCTTTAGAGACTATTTCCAGAAAATCAATATATATATATATATATATATATTATTTCGTTTATCATAAAAATATCTTATAAATAATGTATTTTAATAAAAATCGTTAGAGCCATTTTTGAGAAAATCAAAATTTTCGAAAAAGTTCTATGTAAAGGGTAGTTTGGGGTGGGGATTTTCTTGAAATCTTCGTGTTGCATCTTTGGGAGATACCAAACTTAAATACCAAGTTTGGTATTTAGCGATCTTTTCGCTTTGGAGCTATGCTATCCAAAGGAACACACACACACACACACACACACACACACACACACACGCCGCACAGACACACACACGGACATTCTACTAATTCTTTTTTTTTTGGATTCAGGGGACCCAAAATCTGTATTTCCGGTGAAATCTCGGTGTCTAATTTTTGGTGCATTACAATACCTTCCCTATACACTAAGTAGATAGTACGTGTAGAGAAAGTAAAGATATATCAAACCAGCTGGTATCAAGGAAGCTCCAAATGGTGCGTAAACATTGCACTTCTCCCTTTCCGTTAACTTCATTAGTAAGAAAACGTCAAAACCTGATATGCAGATTGAGAATAGGTCATAGAAAATCTGATGTGTTCCATTCACATAACTTTCTCCAGCTGTTCCACAAACAGCTTTTTCGTACAATAGATTATGCTTTTGTCTAAATGATGCTAATCTAGATACTAATGAGATTGTAGATGTCTTCCAAGTCTATAGCCATAGATTTCAAGATACACATTTCGTTTATAATGAAAATATCTTACCCATATGTTATTTTAAGCAAAGTCGTAAGAAATATTTTTTATAAAGGCAAAACATTCGAAAAATGTTCCTTGGAAAAGGTTAGGAAATCTTCCTATCACATCCTTGGAAGATGCTTAACTTCGATATCAAGTTTGCTGTTTAACTTAACGTTGGATTATGAGTTGTGCTCCCCCCCCCCACACACACACATACACACAGACATACGCAAACAACATAAAAATCTTTTTCAAAAATGCTTTATTTTGGAATTCATGATGCTGTCGATTTTTTGAGTGGTATATAGTACCCTCTCTATCTACTAACAATTGTACATATGTGCTACAGAAAGTAAAAATAGAGGAAACAAATTTTAAAACATTTGCAAAGAATTAAGTGATATGACTTGAGTACTCAAGAGCTGACACAGATAAGGACAGCATCACTTTTTAGAGAAAAATTTCCCTAAAAGTGCACTAAAATGTATCTCTTTATTCCATAGGATGTAGGAGTTTGATATTCTCTGTGAGCGGGCTCAAAATTCACAGTTCAATGTAGCAGATATATTAAATGTTTTAAAAATATGTATATTCAAAATATAAATACTGTAACTTTATGATAGCACATAACGAATGAAAGAGGAAACTACAATAGAAAAAGCACAAGAAAATTTAAAAAGGTCAACTCTATAGGGTCTTCTCATTCCTTAATAATATGTGGTTTTACTTCAAATTAATGCTATTACAATAAATACGAAACAGAATTCACATCATCAAACTATTCATGCCAGCCTTCAGATAAAATACTTATGACAGTCTCCCCTTGACTGTGGGAAAGAAATGTTGACGGAAGTCTATTCGGAAATATATATATACACGGAGAAGGCAGAAATAACTCAGAAAAAAAAAAAAAAGTAAGTTGTCCCACTTCAGCAAATACATACACTTTATCTATAGCGGAGTATTACGGCGTGTTCTTAATTTCCTGAGAGAGAATGAGAGAGAGTGAGAGAGAGAAGGTTAGAGAGAGAGGGAAATCCCCATACTTCCAAATGTCGAAGCCGTAAGACCGCCCTATTGTTAGCCGTCAGATCCAAGGAAGAGCGCCTTGCAGTTTGTTGCTCATAAATTATTAAGAGAGTAACTCCATCTTCATGCGAGGCACCGAACTACCCTCATTGTGTTATCTCTAAGCGAGTGGAAGAAGGAATTCAAACCAACACAATTAAGTATTGTGCTGCAGTAAACTTCAGGTGGCGCTGCCAACTTTATAGGGATGAAGAGCCGAGTTCCCGAGGGATAATAATGCCTTCTCTTCTCGTGCAGAACAAAATCAAGCTGACGTCGTTGTCATTCTACCTTGCTTCATGACGTCAAGCACCTGTGTTTGGAACTGCCAGTGATTAACCCTCTCCAAGGATTCAACATGATGCTTTTATGTTGGGAGATCGTGAGTTCGGTGCCGAGCAATTAGCGTTTTCCTAGCTTAATGCGGGCTTCTTTTTTGTGAAATTGCTAGAGATTTACATGTAAACTTTTTTTTTTTTTTATGGAAGACTACAGATCTTCGTAATCTATTGTATCAAGACATCTCCTGGACGATTGTAGAATCTTTTAACTCAACTTTCAGGGTCCTGCTTCAACTTTTTCTAGTTCTAAGAACAAAAGCTGGCAGCAGCGTGGCGCTTCTATCGTTAACTTTTGGCTGATTATAAAAAATCATCCTTAGTATAATCTAGAACCTCAATGCATGGTAACATATTTGTAGATGTACAGGTAGATACTTAAAAAATAAAACAACAAAGGAAACGCAATTAACATTTTATAAACCAGTGCCATGTCCAATATTACTTTATAGTGCAGACACTTGGATAGGTATAGCATGAGAAAAAAGAAGAGTAGGAGCTGTAGAAATGAGATTTATATATCAGTAGTTGGTGTGTTTCTAATGGATACTCTAAAAGAGTGAAAATATAAGAACGGATCTATAAATAAAATGAATTCTAGGTCATGTCCAGAATTGCTGGAAGAAATCATTGGTGGCAATATTTTTTGAAGCGGGTATTGCAAAGCTTGTGCACAGGTACGCTAAATGTCTGAATCTTTCCAAGTTATGTTGAAAAGAACCCTAAGTGTGCAAAACTTTTAATAATAAAAGAATTGTTTTCTATGAACTTTGTCTTTTACTTTTACCTTTTATGGTTATCGGAGGTTGAAAAAAACCTAACCTAGTATAAGCACATATGTTGGATTTCAACTGCGTGATGTATGTGTTTCAAGATGTAAAATGTTTAAGACAAATAAATACACCACATTACACTGCTTTTATTATGCCATAAATGTCAGCAAAATGTGATAAGTACCTGTAATATTTCTTCTCACATTAAATTAGTTATAATGATTTTATATTTTTGTTATTTTACACATTTACCTCTGTGCATCTATGTATTCTGTGATGCAATAATGATTCGCAGCATTTATTGTATATGCGCTTATTTCGATGTGCTCTTGGCCGTAACGTAATAGATTGGAAGGTGGTCCTATATTCTCAATCACAGAATTATCGAGTCCAATGGTTGAAGGGTGAATTTTTCGAGGGTGCACTGTGTTCCACTCAGCAGAATGTGGCTCTAAGGTATGTGTTCACATCATAAATTTAGCTTTTTCTGAGAAAGGCCACGACTCTACACTTATGAAACACATTTGAGGCACCCTAAATAAAGTAATTTTTTAGAAAAGGGTCCATGTGGTGTGTATGTGTGTGAATACCTTTACTACAAAATTGTAAAGTCGGTCAATTGCCAAACTGGATATTTAAATTCAGCATCTGCCAAGCGTTTTAAAGTTTTTCATGGAAATCCCCCTTCTCCACCTAGTCCACACTTTAGATGGACAGTTTTTCAAAATTTTTTATTCTAATATAACAATTCTGATTAAAATACTCCAATTTAAGATATTTTCATAAAAATACAATGTATATTTTGAATTTTTTTGGATAAACCTTTGGAATCCTCTTCATTCAAAATGATTTTTGCATACTTGGTAAACCGTGATATATATCATTGATATCATTAAAGCTCAAAATTTCTGCCAAATACTTATTTTTGTAGACATAACTATTTCTAAGATATTCCTTGTAATTGCTACGTATTTTCAAATATTATATTTTCCTCAAATAGGAAGTCGTCTTCCTTTTTCTTTCTTCTCTTTCTCCTCTTTTCATGTCCTTTGAATCGGACAACGGATGTGTGGTATATTATAAGAAACATATATGATAAGAGTTGTAATGAGGTTTGTAAACATTGG
The DNA here is from genome assembly GCA_030762935.1 of Hymenopus coronatus. NCBI lineage: Eukaryota > Metazoa > Arthropoda > Insecta > Mantodea > Hymenopodidae > Hymenopus > Hymenopus coronatus. The sequence continues at coordinate 46,194,008 of CM060898.1, read as the reverse complement.
TAAGAGAATATGACATACTTATTATATTATCTCGGAAATTGTAAATTCAAAGACTGGTATTTTAACTTAAAGTTCCAGGCCATTTTGTTTTAAATGAAGTTGTCATCTATATATATTGTTGCTGTCGTTGTTATTATTTAATTTGTATAGCCCCCTTTAACGTCTATGGTCATATCGGGAGCTTTGACTTGTGAAATGACTCATCTGATTTCAGTAGATTATCATTAAGTTTATCATTTTATATCGTTAAACATACGCACATTCACTCTCACATACATACTATCAGATTCTGTGGGGGTAGGGAATAATTCTGGTGAAATAAAAATTCCCCGCCTCAGCCGGGAATCGATTCGCTGACCACTCGACTACGGAGGCAGTAAAAATATTATATTTAAAAGATTTAGTTATGATTTTAGAAATCAACTCATAGTATAGCACTAATATAAGTTAGAGATAGAATGTTTTTCAATACTTAAATCTTCACACTTTGTAGAGAGATAGCATTCTTAGAGCCATATAATCATCGTGTTAAGTTTGCTTTGCTTGGTGTTGGCAAGATATTTACGGTTCAATTCAAAGCCAATGGCTTTTGTTCGTGTTTATCTGGAGCTGTCATCGCGTGTGTTTACACAGGCTGTGTACCATAACACTGCGCTGTTGCCATGTCACATACTTTAATAGATTTCCCGCGTTCGACGGACTCTGGAGTTGGCGGTTAGCTATGACGAACATATTGCGGCATGGTGTCACAGCAATACAATCATGGTTTCCAATGATTGGGTCTGTTTGAGGCGGAATCGTATTAATACGTGCTGAAGCCTCTGGTTTGCGCTTGACCAGCCATGAACCTGGGACTGATTGCAATCAGTGATAAGGAGGAGACCATCCGCTTCCGTTCTCGCAACAATGCTCATAAAACAACAAAGTAAATTGAGTGTCTTGATATTAGCATGACCGTAAGCCAAGAGTTTACATAAACATAATCTCAACATATTTTATAACCTGTTCTACTGGCTCAAAAATGTGTACTTATCAACAGTTGAAATATGTCTGGATAACATACTTGGTTTGCTGAATGAAATAAGAGGCTAAATTAAAATAATTCTGTTGTGAATACAGGTAAGGCTTTACTAAATCTCGGATGATTTTCTTAAATGACTATTTTAATGTGTAGGAATACATTAAAACTAGTTAAATGTCTAAGGGATTGATTTTATAGTGTCTAAGAACCAAATTTTACCACTGACGCGTATTTAGAGGTTTTAGAGCCCAACGCTTGTGTAGTTTTATTACATTTTATTTTAATGCAGCAGTATTGTTATTATGGAATTAATTTGATTCAAATTCTTTGCAATAGTTTGGTTGTAGGAGAGTAGTTTCTGGGAAAAATACATGTTTATTAGAACGATTTAACAACTAGATTTATTAGTTTTATAGAGAGAGAAATGGGAAACTTTCACTCTCTGCAAGTTATTCTGACTGCAGTACGGCGGAAATCCCTTTCAAATGGAGCATATTTTATTGTTTCGTGACTCACAAATCTCTACCCTTCCATCACGGTTGATATGCATACGTTCGGGAGATTTGTCTCCGTTGTTTTTACAATATGTCTCAGAGTTATTTTACCTTACTGTTCTTAACGATATAGATATCCTGTTTTTGAAGGACACAACACTATAGCATTTAGACTACAATGATGTATTTGTACATTTCTACTATGATCTACTATATTAGTTTTGAGAATGTCTTTTTCAACTTTATACGTTCATATTATGAATTGCCAGCCATAAAACTCATAATTTAATGCATAACATGTTTATAGAAATAATATGTTAGTAAATGTATTGCGTTTACAATTGAGTAGTTTTTAATGATCAATAAATAAATACGTTTTTATGTTTCTAGAATTTAGAAATACATTTTAGACACATAAAGTGTAATGTTAAGCTCATGGAAAATTAATTTTTGTGCATAAAACTGTGTGTATAGTTTCTATTTTTTAAAATCTGAGACAAATAAAATATGTAAATCTCGTCGAAAATATTATTTCTGATGCATAAAAATATGTATTTGGTACCTATTTTCATAGTCTGAATCCAAAAAATTGGATTTTAAGATGCTAAGAATCCGAGGTTTAGTGATTACAAACGAAACTAGTGTTTTTTTCAACATCTATTTTAGGAAATGTAACTAAGAGATAATGAAGTGCTTTGCACTCCCTGCTACCAAAAGTTGTATCTTTATTGTTGTTTTTATAATAATTTGAGAGCCTTATTTAGGTGCCCAAAGTTGGTTTCTAAAGCACTAAACATTCCAAGTCTAATGATTATAAACCAATTACTAATGTGTTTTTCAAGATTGTATTTAAGAACTTTAACTTAGAAATAAAACAGAAGATGTTTTGAACTCCCTAATAATAGTAGCACTAAAGTTAAGATGTAATTCTTAGACAAATAATATCAAATCATATTTTTAATTTGGCTGCAAACTTCAAGAACTGATGTTTACAATCACATGTCCTTCATTACGAACGATAATTATTTTTCATAACAGTTATAACAAAGGAACCATTAAAATACGTCGTCTGTTTATTGACTAACAAATATATAAATAATGGTCCAGATGGTTTGAATACACATTTTAACGTAAGGGATACAGGAGTCTAAGGCAACAGCAGATTTATATATGCTGGTCTTAATATATTTGTGATTTCAAAAGAAGGGTGATTTAACAATTCAATAAAGGTATGATTGAAATTCAAACTGATATTAACGAAAAAACCGATTATCATGTTCTTGAGAGTTGTCGTGGATTTCCAAGGTCAGTAGGCGAATGATAAAATGGGTTATGAATTTTCTGTCCATTTCCTTTCATTTTTCAGAGTTACAGAATCAGGCTTGATGGACGGTGGCGTGTAAAGTATGCTTTCCATGTACTTTGAGGAAGGAACAAGTTTTTCCGATACCACTGGCCTGTGCTTTTACTGTGGTTAGATTTGTGTGTGGGGGGAGGGGAGATTGTTCTCTGTGCCCACCACCACCACCACCAGATATAACCCTATTTCATACTTTCTGCCCTCAGCACTTTCTCCTGAAGAAATTTCCGAGCGGGCAATTAGGAGTCTTAGATACGGTACATAAATATTCATTTTCTCGCTTATCCAACTTGAAATGGATAATTTCAGTTATTATCGATTACCAATGAAAGTGTGATATGATATAAGTAAATCTATGGATATGATTGCCAATAAAACAAGGCTAATGTAAATTTAAAAAGCAGATGGTTATCCCCATTTATTTCTTATATATCTAAAAATAAAATATTTGTGAAGATTCATTTAAATTACGAAAACCTTATTATCGTTTTTATACAATTTATTCTCTTTGTTGCATATCCATTATCAGTATTTACTTGTTTTTTTTTTTTTTTTTTTTTTTTTTTTGTGGATTACCCTTCTGTCTAAGGGAGTTACCTATAACCTCAAAGGACTTACAAGCCAAACCCATGGGTCAGAAACCTTTCGAAGAGCCAAGAAACTCTGGATCATTCATTTTTGGTATGGTGGAAATTACATGTGCTGATGAAAGAGAGACTCATGATTAGCCTAGTGACCGAGAAAACTCGTGTAAAAACATTAAAAGAGAAAATAAAACATTCGGGCATATTTGCTGGCTTTGCGGGGACTTGAACTGGATTTACTGCCGTTCAAAGTTATTCTTTCTCAAATAAAACAATAATAGCAAATAATAATAATAATAATAATAGTAATGATAATAATACCCCGCCTGGGTAGTGTGTTTTTAGGTGTCTGCCTCACATCCAACAGGTCGTGAGTTCAAATCTTGCTTAGGGTGAGTTAACTGGATAAGTTTTGTTTTTTTTTTTCTCGCAGTTTACCCTTATCGTGAGAAGACAACTGTCTAGTAGCTTTAAACTCCATGGACCCAATATAATTTGAGCATCATTTTACAAATTTCATTCATCGTCCGATATGTCCAAGCAGGTTTAAGGACGTTAAGCTACAAAAATAAATAAACAAATTATATAAAATAAAATTAAATAATAATAATAATGATAATAGTAATATAAGAAAAGAATTCACACTTTTTGTAGCTTTACTAATCACTTATAATTACTTTAATGATCTTCCTTTTGATGATTCATAATATGCATCTACTACGTGATTGAATTGTTATACTTAAATGATAAGTATGGAAGAAGTATTCATTAAGAACGAGTAATATTTTCTTCTGATAATCTTTGTTATTTGTGCTTAACGTGTGATTAGCTAAAGTTGGTAACAACGTTTTCAGAAACTGTTAATTCTCATGGGACTTGAACCCTCAAGACGCACTGCCAGTAAATGAAGTGTCCATTTGATGGCACAAGGCTCTTCAAGTGCTGGGATTTCGGTCGGCGACCGAATGAGCGACGTGCTATTACTTCAGTCCGGTCTTGGCAGTATTTATACAAGGCGGAGATTGCTGCTGTTCTGTCTTCTAGGTCAGAGAAATTGCCAGGGGACTGAGATGAGACTGGCCGATCTGGTGCTCATTTCCCAATGCCAAACTTCTGCACAAGAAATTTGCTCGCGTATTTTGCTAGACAGAAACTCTTCATTCTTAACATGTTAAGGACAAATGACAACCAAGAATGCAAAACATATGATATACGACTAGCACACCTTATGTTAAGGGAATGGGTAGTGTGAGCATACAGCTCACACAGCTAACCTAAGACATACAGCTAACCCAAGATATTTGAATTTCTATGCCTTTAACTTATAGATCATTGTAAAGAAATTACTGTATAATCTGGATATATGCACGCACATCTCTTTAAATTTTAATGATCATATATTTTGTAGTTTGTCTGAAAAAAAATTAACTTCAAAAAATCGTTTTACTAAATAAATGGAAAAAATTGGACATTTTTTATGTTCCCTTTTCTGAGAAGCCAGTATTAGCAAAAAGCTGAAATTTTTATTCAAATTTTACCACATATAAAGACATTTTACCTTATACCACTGAACTAGGGGAATTAAACTACCTATGCTATTTCTGGTTTGAACATTTTTATTGTCAGTAACAAAAGTTATACCTAAATTTTTGAAGCAATGTTCTCAATTTTTCAAAAAAATGAGCCACACTTAAAATATAACTCTTATTTGGCAAATGTGATAGATTATCTCACACAAGTGTGCAACATTTGATCTATGTAGCTTTTATAGCTTTTAAGAAAAAGGAGCATAGGTTTCAAAGAAGGTATTTTTGAGATAATCCCATGTAATATATTTGCAGTTAACTCGAACGGAGGTATGAGAGATTGTAGAATTTCATATTTTCCTGCAATTTTTTTTTAAATCAATTATATCTGTCACCTCTTACGGTCTGTTTACACTAATTACGAGTACTATATAAAGAGGAAAAACGTGTTCGATGGATGGTATACAGCCGTAAACTGTCTACGCGTCGGAACATGGTGAATTATTTACAACAATGAAAATAAGACTTTATTTACAAACATTTTGAGTCAATAAAAGACATTTGTTACAATATCAGGATACTATACACATTTGATGACACGTTTGTACTTTACTTAATTTTAATGCGTATATCTCTAGCACGTATATATATGATATACATAGTAGGTAGAGAAGTATCGTATTCCACAAAATATCCATACCCCGATTTCACCGGAAATACATGTTTTAGGGTCCCTGAATCAAAAAAATAATCATATTAGGAAAAACATCCAGATGTGTGTGCAGATTTTTTGGACTGTTTAAGTAGGTAGAGAAGGTGTTATATTCCATCAAAAATTTCTTACCGCGATTTCACCGGAACATGTTTTAGGTCCCTGAATAAAAAAATTAATCGTATTGAGAAAATATCCAGATGTGTGTGGGTTTTTTTTTTTGTTTTTTTTTTAACGGTCGCGTTTGCTACACTTAGCATAGCAGGCGATAACAATGATGATGCATGGAATAAAGATGGAGCACTGGTGGAATGCGATAGTGGGCGAAGCCGGAGAACACGGAGAAAATTCGCCCTAATCCGCTTTGTCAGCCTCAAATTACATACAGTCGTCTGGAATTGAGCCAGTGCTGCCTTGGTAAGAGGCGAGTTGTCTAGCCACTCGGCCAGAGCGCGGCCTCTCTGTGTGTGTGTGTGTGTGTGTGTGTGTGTGTGTGTGTGTGTGTGTGTGTGTGTGGACATTCTAAATCGTCAGATCACTGTATATATTATATGTAATGCTAAGGTTGTGGTTGAATTTAATTTTAATTATTTCTCATTCATTTGTTTGTGTTTTTTTCTCACTTGTCTATTATTATTTTGCAACTACTAAATGTATACGTTTAATAATTAACCAAAAGCTTACTGTGAATATCCCAGGACAGGAAAAGCGTGTATGGCCATGAGGCCCATGCGTTTGTGATTGCATATTTCCAAGCGTATACTGAAAATGTTTGGCAATAAAACCACCACCACCACCATCACTACCACCACTACCACCACCACCATCACCACCACCACCATCACCACCATCACCACCATCACCACCACCATCACCACCACCACCACCACCATCACCACCACCCCCAGCGGAATAACACATGACTGTTTCTGTTAATGTTTATCTTGATTAGCACGAGTAGATAAAATAATACTTAATTCAAAATCTTCTCGGGCTTCTAGCCAGGTAAAAACTTGGCTTGACACCAACGTTTCGAAGAAGTGCATCTTCCTCGTCTTCAGTTCACCCTGAAGACGAGGAAGATGCACTTCTTCGAAACGTTGGTGTCAAGCCAAGTTTTTACCTGGCTAGAAGCCCGGGAAGATTTTGAATTAACACGTCGCCAGGAAAGCTTTAGTTCTTATTTTAAAATAATACTTTTTCGTAAGAATAATTTGTTGTAGATTAGGTACATAAAGTCATCTGAAATCAGATATGTATGTTAAATATGAGTGAAAATTTGTCTTGGTATTGAATAACTAATGTGAGTGAGCAGAACTACAAATAGACTAACCAGTAATCGAGATTTGAACAGTCATAGACGCTTTCTTCTGAGGTGTTTCGCTCAGTTAACGTTTCTTGCTTAATGCGTCGTCAGTTTTTTTAAGCACGGTTTGTTACCCGAGACCAACTATGAAACTCGACTACGCCCCCGAAGAAGGGACGAAAGGAAGGGGCGGATATTTCCAGGAGGGTCGCGATGTAAATGGGTGCGGGTGTCAGCACTAGTTGCAACATCCGCGATGTCACCCTCACTAACTCACTTAGGTGTTCCTGCCAAGCCTACCTGGTACTAACCAAAACTTAGATAACTAGCGAGGGATAATTAAATTAAAAAGTGACGTCATACTGGGACAATGGAGCGGCCTAGACCCCCATCTTCCATATTTTAGATCCGCTTTCGCTTCCACAGTACTTTAATGTGAAGGAAGGGAGAGCTACACCTAACTCGAAGTATACTTTGTTCATCGTAGCTCCCTCATACTGAAAATTCGTTGGGAACAACAGACCTGAAAGAAATCTATACATTTCACTTTAAAAAGTGAAAACACTTAATTACAATTTATAGAACGTAAAATATGCTTTGATATTCTTTTTTCCAAGTCAAACTGTGAACAGTCAGAGTGGCATTGAGATTTCCTTGCAGAATCTGCAATCCACACTCCAAAGCTGAGTAAAAAAAAAAGAACCACAGCTTAGCATTGTTTATGGCTGGGAAGGTCTTTAAAAATGTGCATTAATAATTTACTAGTATTGCAAATTTTAAGATCCATAAACAGAGTGAACATGAACCCAGGTATGCGTACACACAACATCTCCTTCCAGGATTTATACAGAGTGGGAGATGCAAATATCTGTGTCAGCGTTTGAGGTCGATGCGATGATCCAATATATTTTGTTTTTTTTGTTTTTTATTTCCTAAAGTTATGTTCATGAGAAAACACAAGATGTATCTCACACGTTTGGTGATTGATTACGTAACAGGGCACGCCGTTGAGCCTCCTCTGCCCTTTGCTTAGCCTTACCATTGGTGGTGTGAGGGAATAATATCGATAGCACTGAAACTTCAACAAACGTAAGCATAGTTTTTGTTTTCATACCAGATTATCTGATTATAATTCTGGAGATTACCTGTATTCAGAGTTCAACTTAAAACATTGAACATAATGATATGGTTATGCTTTATTTAAATTTGATTGAATTGAAAAAATACATAGCTCAAACCAACATGTTAATATTTGTACTTCCGGTTTTTAAAACTACAAAATCACCCTCATTACTCATACAAAGGTGAGGTATTAAAATTAAACCTCAACACTTGAAAAAACATTCAAATCGGGAATTAAGAGAATCCATGTCGCAGATCCATTGATGCATTGCGGTGAACATTCGTTGTCGGATAGATGACGATTTAGTAATCGCTGATGATAGAGTCCCTCGCAGCATTGTAAATTTTTCCAGTAATGATGTAAATTAAATGAATATCTACCTACTAATTCAGCATTGGTAAAGCCATTCATTGTGTAAAGCAAAATTTGCGACTGAATCAGTGCCTTGTTTCCTCATTGTGAGTCACGTGAATGTAGGTCGGCGATGTGCGTGTTGCATTAAACCCAGCAGCTTACAGTTACGTGATATATGAGATGTAAACACAGGAGAGAGAGAATGCAGAGCCAATAAAAACAAATAATAATAACAATAATAATAATACTGTGCTTCATTTATGAAAACACTATTAGTAAGCGAACAAAATGAGAGAAACTTATGAGTTATAAGCATTATTCTTTACTACATATCAAATTATATTCACTCATTTCCCAATCTATATATCTATTCAGAATACGTAGTATTGTGAAATAGAACAATCTGAAAAATAAGATTGATTGTCAACTTGTATTTTCAGCTTGTATTATTCCAAAATTTAGTTCCTGTGCTTCGTCTTGTGCCTCTGAAAGTATACTCTTCTGCACCGAAGAATGAGATGTTTCTCCAGTTTTATATTTTTCAGGCTGAAGCTGTTTCTAGATTTATTTTTCTCATTATCTCCTAAAACTGATACCATTATAAAATCTATATTACTTTTATAGATAATACGATATAAGTTTTATTTCACCAACTTGATAAAGGGCTATGATAAATAACTTGCTTTATACATCTAGTTAAAGATTTAAAATTTTTGCATTATTGATAAAAGGTAGCTTATAAGTTAATTTTTGCCTTTGTCAAATTGTTGGAAAACATATTGGATTTAAGAAATTCCCAAGCAGGAGCAGGTGTTTTAGCTTTTAAAACCTTTTTGCAAAATTCAAAATGTTCATTCTCTTTAATGCAACATTTCAATCTTTTATACCTGTGTTTTGAACCAATTCTCAAACGTTCTATTTTTCACAATTTAAAGAAAGAATCGTTGCGTATATTACGTGTGCACTTTAAAAATATTGATCGCTTTACTTCATCTTTATTTTCTTTTAAAGTTTCGACTATTTGAAGAAACCGTTACGATTCAATTATCCCTTATTGGAAACGTATTATAAAAATATGCTTTTTTTTAATTCAGTTTAATATATGCTGGATTCTATATCGAAGGATCTCATTTTAATGAAATAAATTAATATCTTTATTATTTTTGTTAAGATTATCAAACTAATTTGCTATAATATTAGTGAATGGCTGTTGAAATTGCAGAAAGCGATTATCACAATAGAAGGGAAAAGCACAACAAATAAAATAGCATTTGTTAAACTATAAGGAATTAATTGAATATTCTCTTAAAACGAATTCCTTTTGTCTCAACAAGGAATTTTTAATGAAGTGCTATTGGGCTGGAGTACTGAGCGGAGAGGATTCCACACTGAGCACTATGTTGCTATTGTATGTCAGACCCTTGGGAGATGAAGGGAGACATCAGGTGTGCCGAGCAAGTGCGGTATCAAGGTGGTCCCCATGATGCTGGTAGTTCATCTACCCGCTAGGATTCGCCAGGCAGTCGCCAGCCCGCACAGGTTTCGACATTGGCAACCCCGCTCGGACAGACAACAATCATACCATCCCAGCGGAGAGAACAGCAGTTACAAAGCAAAGTGTCATCACGTCGACCTCATGACCTCATCGACGACACTTTTACCTGAAAAGACTGAATTGAAGATCAAATGAAACGAAATGAAGGGACGGGAAATTCGAGGTATGTAAGAAACCTCACCAGCATTCGCCTGGTGCCTCGAAAAACCCCATCGGTCAGGAAGGCCAACCGCGGGAAACGAAACATGACCTCCCGAATGCAAGCCTCACGCGTTTCCGCGGAGCCATCTCGCTTGACGAGTCACTATTAATCACAGGACAATATTCCTACACTTAATTCCTGAACTTTTACTTCTGAGTTGCCCTTCAAACTTGTTTAGAATATTCATCTATATCAAACAACATATGATATATGTAAGATTTTTTAATAGTGGTTAACGCGATAGTAATTTATAGATGGCACCGCAGGCGATGACACTCATGATACTTGGAACGAAGATGGAGCACGGGGGAATGCGATGACGGGGGAAACCGGAGAACCAGGCCGCTCCGCGCCGCATTGTCCACCACAAATCCCACATGTCGTTGCTTGGGATCGAACCCGGGCCGACCTTGTGAGAGAAGAGTGGTCTAAGGTAGCGGACGCTATATCTCAATTTAAAAATAAAATTAAATAAAACACATTTAATATTTATATTGGACATGCTTAATGTATAATCCGAAAGTATTTAATATATTACCAGAGTTATCTACCTCAAAACTGTCTATAGAGGGGTAGAAGTTCTTATTCTTCTTCCCCTTTTGTGTACATTTCCATTTTTCTCACGCCAATCAGTAAGATAACACAATGAGAGAGGCAGTTGTTGACGTTATTCCTACAAGGCGCCAAGTTTTGCATTTAAATAACAAACACCCTTCCAAAATAGGATATTTTTTACGAGTGGACCATCCTAGTGGATAACTTGAACCCTTTGTGTCACATGATACCGTGCAGATTCAGCAGGGGGTCTAGCCCTACGGCAGGACCGGCCGCTTCTGTTTCCTGGAGCATAAAATAATATTTTCAGTTGAACCTTTTGTTCGGATATTCAGGCCATATTCCTCTGAGTCCTGTCGTTTTATAACCGGCTTTCAAAGTGGTACGCTTTTCTCTTGATCCCCGTCCGTCGTAAACCGCCTTCCTCACCCCTCTCCCCGCACCCACGACCGTCTTGATCTCAAACGCAATTCAGCTGCAGACCTAGTCCATCAGAAAATTTTACGACCCCAAGAGCTCTGCACCTTTCGCTGACCGCCATCTTGCTACAAACTGTCAAACTGCGCGCAGGAGGAAGGAAAAGAAATGATTGGAGTCGTGACGTCACCTCAGGGAGTTGGTGGACATTCCCTAGGGAGTGAAAGTCATCCGCTTTTTCTTCAGGAGAGTCAAGGAGGTAATATATGACACACAGCGTGTGTGCGAAATCTCTGCAGATATTGGTCGCTGAGGCTGGGATAACAAACAGAAGGAAAAAACATAAAATTATTATAGCTCTCCAAACTTTGGGTTGGTGGAGTGATCTGCACTTAAGAGTGCTTAGGTTCGACCACGTTCATGGGGTTGAGCGGTTGCAAACTGGTGTGAAATATCTGCTTAAACGTTTTCGAGTATTTGAGTTAAAGGAGCGGGAATGAATATTTACGCTGCCCCTCCTAGAACTTTCATGATATATATTAGTTTTATCCCAATAAGCATAGTCACTCCTGAAATATTATCTATCTCCATTGAGTAAATAATTGATCAAATTTCAACAGGATATGATTTACATAAAATTTTAGCAAATATGATAAGCTGATAAAATTATTATTTCATTTAAAGTAGAAATACATTTGAAAAAAACTATCAAAATATTGGATTAAAATTCCGTGTCGATAGTTTACCGAATAAGCTACCGTGTTCATCTTGTAGGTCCTGACACGCATTTTTTAAAAAAGTTTGTTCGGATTAGCTGACTTTTACAGTATGTATGTAGTATGAAATATAAAGTTTGACGAAGCTTAACCGTCCATATGAAAATATATTGACTGCGTATAAGTTTGAAAACTTACAGAATTGAACTGCAAGAAATATTGTGTAAACTATACAGAGGAAACTAAAACATGCATTATAACTGGAATACCGGAATTATTGTGATATTAAATCATTAATTATTTTATAGAAAAGGATGGGAAAATATAGAGAAATAATCAAAAATAATTAATTTTATATGCTAAACTCAACAATAATGTAAAAAGTACGGGTTTAATTCTGGGAAGCGTTGGAGCGAAATAATTAGGTTAAATTCAGAAGTGGTTTGGGCTATTCGTATTTCGGCAAACTCACTCCTCGAGAAATCCATTATTTAAAGTTTCAGTTCATGCGAAATAGTACGAATGGTTTTGAAAACCAACGTAGACCATTGCTAAGAATTAGTAAGGAAATAGAATACGTGGTTGATTAAAATACTTAATTTGGAAATGATAACGTAGAAATTTTGTCGCAGTGGTCAGAAGTATGCGGGATATATGTGAATAAAAGAACGTGTATTTCGAAAATGCAGAAAACTTCATCTTCTGCTTCCTCAACTTATAGTTGTAAGTTAGACTTAAATACAGCGCGAGGGCTCAGCCACTGACTTAGAAGTGACCGTTAGAGGATTTTTCGCATAGGAGTCATGGTAAGCTAAGCATGTAATTTTTGCCACGGAAACAAATTTTGCCTGCCTGCCTGGATAGGGTTGTGGTAGCGTGTCTGCCTCACAGGTTGCGAGTTCGAATCCTGCTTAGGGTGAGTTACCCGGATAAGGTTTTATTCCGGGTTTTCTCTTATCCTGAGATGACGAACGTCGAATAACTTTAAGTTCCATGGACCCCGAGCTCATTTGAACATCATTTCACCAAGTTCGTTCATCGTCCAATATGACCAACCAGGTTAAAGAAGTTTAAGTTACAAAATAAATAAATAAAATAAAAAATTGGCTACAAAGTATAGTCTCATATTGTGGAAGATAGTGGCTTTAACACAGCTATAATTTCTCGCCTTGATTTAAGAACATCTTATTCAACAGGTTCTTCGTTACAAAAATCATTTGTTATCTCCATTAAATATGGTACCTACATTTAACTGTGTTGTGCATTCTCACTACCAGACATACCTTAAAAAAAACTGGAGTAGTTAGACCGGTAACAGAGAGGCGACTTCATCTAATAAAATTATTTAATATTTTCTTTATAGAAAAATACGAGTACATAACATTTCAGGGTAATTAAAACATTAATACATTTCGAATATAACTGCTTAGTAAATCAGTTAGGGTCATTCTTGTTCAAAACTTCAGGACCTGAAAGCTTAATTTTAACCTGTTCACCGCTAATTTGGAAGGATTTTACTGTCCGAATTAACTCTCTTGAAGCAGAGGTGACACCAGCTTGTTTACATCGAACTTATCACTAAGGGTGTTCAAATCTTTGCTTAGCTCCCCTAAGTAAACCATTTCGGCATCTTTTACGACATTTTCTGTATTTAGAGTTCGCTCTCCATATTCCTCTGTTGTTCCAATCAGCTTCCCATAGATTTTGCTCTTCCAATGCTCTTTCCTTGTATTTTTCCCATGTTAGCGCTGGGTGCCTCTCTCTTTTTTCTTTCTATTGGCTGCCATCTTAAAATGTTTCTTGGCGTCATGATTCTGTCATGTGCTGTCTGTACTCTAAGGTTTTTGCAATTGAACAAGCCACATTCATCCTTCTTCATACCTCTTTTTTATGGTGTTAGCTGTAGACACTTCGTATATGACTGCGCCGTAGACGAGTGGTTAGATCACTCGCCTCTCACCAAAGCGGCCAGGGTCCGGTCCCAGATGACCGTACGTGGGACTTGTGGTGGACGAAGCGGCGCAGGCGTGGGTTTTTTCCGGGTTCTCCGGTTTTCCCCGCTATCGTTTTCCATCCGGTACTCCATCTTCAGTCCATGTATCACGAGTACTATCGCTTAATGAGCGGTAATAAAAGTGGGTGTTAAACAGGATAAAAATCTTTGCATATAACAGTTATTTCATTTTGTATTCTCGTTGTTATGCCCCATATAGGGTAATATTCTGAACTATATTATTAGTTTTTTTTTTTTCCTTTTATTTTCTTTAATTAAAGCTCGACCTCATATCGATCCATGTAGCGCTTTGGTGCCTTGTTTACCTCGTGCTATTTTGAATTTTGTATCTCTGGAGCAGGTGTCATCCTGATGCATAAAGCATTTAATGAACTAAATCAGGCTTTACAGAACATTGTTTTGTGATCATGATGGTGACGATAGTAATAATAATAATAATAATAATAATAATAATAATAATTATAACAATATAAACAAAACCATCAAAACTTTTTATGATCAAGGTATATCCTACATGAGCATCTAAATAACCACCAGATTTTGTTTCATTGTGATGAAACTAAAGAAATTAGTCTTAAACATAGAAGAAATTAGTCTTAAATTTATTTACGCGTATGTGCCCTAACAATGAGCGCAAGAGCAAAAATAGAAAACGTTTCATAGATAAATAATAGAGGGATTCGCCAAAAGTGAGGTGGTTTTATGTTAAGACATGATATCGTAAACCCTCAATATAACACTCCCTTATAACGCTTTCCCATCTTTAGGGCCCTCTTTTTCCGGTTCCTTGATCCATCCCATTAGGGATAATGCTGAAATATCCTGCGTATAACACTTCCCTGGCTATAATGCCCTTTTACGCTGGGTTCCGGCCAAGTGTTATCACGTAATAATACCATCTTTGCTTCCACAACTGGTCTTTTATAACCTTCATCTTTTCTGTAGTCATGCATGAATTTATCCGAAAAAGTAATCTATTTTGCTTCGCAACTTAAACTTATTAAAAACCAAGCAGTACGAGAAAAAATATATGAAAACATACACTTTTACTTCTCTGACACAGACTATGTATATAGTAGAAGCTGTTGTGTTCCATCAAAAAATTGGCTATCGAAATTTCACCGAAAATATATGTTTTGAATACCTCAGATAAAAACATTTTACTGAAAAATGTCCGTGGATATATGTGAGTGTGTGTGTGTGTGTATGTGTACCACGCAGATGGTCTGAGTTGCATAATTACCATTATGCATATCTACTTGAATTGCTTACTGATGGAAGGCACTCGAGTAACTTGCGCAATAGCCTGTACCATGTATTTTAGTTTTGCTTCATTTATTTTGCGACTAAAACCTTGGATCATGTAGCTGAGATACTCTTGCTACCCAGTCCTGAAAAAATCAAATTGAGTTTTATTTATGGGCGCTCTTTAACTGCTGAAGTTCTCAGCTTCTCATTCTATATTAGGCGTGTAAGACCACTTAATCTTGCTCAGAGGCCTCTTTATTAGAGGCTTGAGGTTTTTACGCCGTAAATCTACGACACGGAAGCAACGGCTTTACTTCCCTTCCGACGGAAGCCATGCGAAGAATTTTTACGCCCGAAAAAAATCCATCGTCCTCTACCGGGTTTGAACCTGAGACCTTACGAACCAGAGACTAGCATGTTACCACTAGACCACAAAAAACGACTGGCCACTGATAATTTCATTTTGATATTACATTTATTTGATAATTAACCACAGGACAGCAATAATAATTGTTACTACGAATCAAATACGTACTAACAAATATTAAGCAGATGCGATGAAATCTTGGATCTTTACTGATACATCCCAATATTTTGTTTTCCAGAAAGAAGAATCTTTTGAAATTGGTTGCAGCTTATTATCGTGTCGCTGTGGCAGAGAATGCAACTATTGGAGAAAAAAAATTGATGTGCTCCATTCATATGACTTTCTCTACATCTCTGTAACAAATTATTGTTAATAAGCTTATTATTCTATTTCATGCTAAAAAATTAGCAGAAACGGTTTTATAAGTAGAAGGGAAATAAGGGAATACACTAGGATAAACCGATAGCCAAATGTTTTAAAATGTGTTTGCTACGGGATTGAAATCTGTTTCTTTGCGTGGCCAAGCGTTGACAAGTTCCAGTATAAGGAAATTTTAAGTATTTTAAAACTGAAATAAATAACAAGGAACATCTCTAAAACGGTTAACTCCACGAAAAATATGTGTATGACATAAATTGAGTGTTTTATCCATATCTACATTTCTGTTAAAAGATGCCATCCAGAGTAAATAGATCTTCAGAGGCTACCCCCAGATAATTCAATATATACATTATATTTGTCATGTAAATGTCCTGAATATAAGAGATTTTAATCAAAATTGTTGGAGCCACTTTTAGGAAAATGAAGTTTTCGAACATTTTTCCATGTAAACGGTAGTTGGAGGTGGGAAATTTTCTTTAAAATCTTCGTCGCAACCTTGAAAGATAGCAAACTGAAATATCAAGTTTGGTATTTAGTGGTCTTTTCGATTTTGAGCTATGCTGTCCACAGACACACTCACAGAAACACACACGGATCTTTTTCTAAAAAGTTCTTTTTTGGATTCAGGGGGACCCAAAGATGTATTTCTGGTGAAATAACGTATTTAAATTTTTGATTGCAATACAATACCTTCTCTATACGTTATGTACATAGTACGTGTCCAGAAAGTAAAAATAAGCTAGTTATATTTGACTTTCACCCCGTACCTTCCAAATTTGAGCCAAAGACGCTAAGTGCCTGTGCCATCTCGCATGGGGTATTTTGTTTTGCAGAAAAAAAAAAGTATAAATAATGAAAGGATTAAGGACTGTCGTTTCTTCTACTTGGTCGTTAACAACGCATTTCACAGCTTAGATAAAAGAACAAATTCCTCCTAAGCACCCGAAGACTGCCATGGTCAGCATGTGGAAGTTCTCCCAAGAAGTTTCCTCGTTAGTCACTATTCACTCTACTGTCATGGGAGAAAACATCAAAGAGAGAAAAGAAAGCAAGATGTACAGGAGCTTAAGGACCTGATGAGTGCGCAGGTTTCCACTTCGTTTACACAACATTCTCCTTTCTCTCTCTTTTTTATGGAATCCTTAGACGATTTCCGACTGAAGGGAAATTGTTCAAAGATGCAATAAAGTGGAAAATGGACACATAGAAACCTATGTCCCTAAGAACAAATTTTGAATGGAGAGGTAAAGAATAGCTTTTAAGTGATTAGTATGCAAAAGATTCTAAAGAAAGCCGGAGTAGATGAAGCGCTAAAACTTTCTACCAGATCAGATTTACGATCTCCTCCTAGTTCAAAGTTAAGTCCTGCATTTTCATGGATTTCATTCTTTTCCCTCATCATGGACTAAGATACAAGTCTACTCCTTTACCCTGCAGTATCCAAAATCTAAGTATTTTGAATGTCCTTTGGTTTCTGTTGCCTATTTGCTTAGTGTGTACCTATTAGAATTTTTATTGTTTCATTTCTTGTGCATTCTGGTACCATTTGGATTAATATTTTTATGTTCCGAATAGATGTAAACAGCTATTTCTCTTATAAATATATATTATATTAAATTTAATGTTTATAATGTATTACATTTTAGAGCTCAAATATCAAATATGAAACAACTATGTTTTGTAAAATTTAATACATCCTCATTTTATGCTTTATTCTAAAGTGATTGGCAGACTATAACTGTAGTTATAACTAAAAATACAGACTTCTCTTCAAGAGTCAGTTATTTCAAAACGCTAAAATTATTGAGGTTTGGACATTCCGAATAAAACAATATTCGTTGCATGTTATAATAATATTGAGGAAAACATAGCATTTAGGAACTACACACTATTTTGTCTTTTGGTTGATGTTGATTTTAATACATTTTATGCCATATAATTTTATCCTACTACGTTGCTTCGACGCAAATTAATGTCCTCTGTAATACGTCTGAACTAAAGGAAATTGGAAATTTCAACGATATGTGCTTTAGAAAATAATCCTAAAGATACTATAATATAAACATATTAACATTAAAGGTTTTAATATTAAAAAATACAACAGTATCTTTTAAGCTGTATTACATGGAATTGCTGTCCTCCGTGGTCTAACTATAAAATGCTAATCTCGATTCCCAAGGTCACGGATTCAAACTCGGGGAAGGGCGATGGATCTTTTTCGGATGTAGAAATTCTTAACGTGGCTTCCCTCGGAAGGGTAGTCTTTTGTCGTAGATTTACGTTACGTAAAAGAACTTCAAGTGTGATACAGAGAACCCTCAGCGAACTTGAGAACTTTCACGTCCAATATAGAATGGGACAGTGAGAACCATAGGAGTTAAAGAGCGTCATAAATAAAATTCAATTTCATGTTTGCATGGTTGTGAGTTTCACTGGATGGAATTCAAATCATTACTTCGTGTAAATATTGTATAAACTGAATACTGATACAACAAATGACTTTCAGCAGGTAAGTAGCCTAAGAGGATACACCTATCCAGTAATTTTAGAAATTGCATAGGTTCTGTATTAGAAATTCAAACATGCGTTTTATAGGCTCACTAAAACTCACAAGCACACATTCACACAAAAATATTTCTAAAAAATATGTTTAATTAGCTTCTTCCTGTTCAGGGATTACGCTTTTAGCCTGTTCTGATTGCAGACCTCAACATTTTTTTCAAGGTTCAACCAATATTTCTTTATCTCATACTGTAACAAATGTCTTTATTGGCTCAAAATTGTTTACAATTACAGAGTGTGATTCGCTGCTGTAATACTTCACTAGATGTTTCGACGTGTAGACACTTAATGGCTGCACGCCAACCATGGGTCGCGCATCACTACTCACTAACATTCCAGACACACGACTGAGTACAATTTATAACAACTCACTGCAATTCTTACCCCTTTTTACAGCGAGAAAATGACGCCACAAACTTTCTGGAAACTTTTCGAAGGTACTAGAAACCGAAGCTTGGAGGAACATCTCCACTATCGGGAAAAGTCGTGATGTCATGAGAAGCGTCTTGCGTTTCGAACGATCTTGTTGTGGCGTGCCGTTGTTTACACATCCAACTGCGATATCTCACATTCCAGCTCCACCGCCGCATACCAGAGTGAACATGAGAGTGTTCACATAACGGGCAGGAAATAACTTCACACAAAAAGTTGTGTGTTTTAATGAGATATAACTTTGTTGTGGAGTAACTTTTTGTGTCTCTCTTACGGTTTACCACTTATGCAAAAATGTTTCAAAATGAGGTCTTCATAGGCTAAAAACAGAAATTGCAAGATATGTATTTTATATCATTTAAGGCGCTTTAATAAACGGTATTTTAATCAAAACCATTAGAGCTATTTTTGAAAAAATCAAAACTTTCGAAGTGTTTTCTTTGTTAAGAGTAGTTCGTGGAGTGGGAGTTTTCTTGAAAATCTTCGCGGTAAATTCTGAACTTAAATATCAAGCTTGATAGTTAAACGACTTTTCGTCTTTTAATGTCTCTCCTAGATACACATGCTGAACTTTTTCGAAAAATGGTTTTTATACATGAGAGATTGAAAGAACATACAACTTTTCCCCAGCCCAAAATACTCATAATGAATTAACTTTTATATGCTCTGAACCATGTTTACGAACATTTACACCCATAACTAATCTTAATCCAACATGGAGGTCACAATTTTTCTTTTCGATAAGAACTCTTAAAAAATTATGGAATCTCGGTATCGAATTTTTGGGTGGAATACAACCTTTTCTCTGTGTACGTTATACATAAATGCTAGAAAAAGTAATAAAATAGAGCAACCAGGTCCAATCAACAACCTGTTAAGAGTTTAATATAATGTGGAGAAGCAAATGTTTGTGCATTATCGTTTGTGAGAAATGCGAATGCTTTGGTACAGTTCTGGAACTTTTCCTCATCAGCCCAAGCTTTATGGTCCACGATATCACATCTCCACTTTCTCCCGCGCTGATTTTTCACTTTCTCGACAGAAAAAAAGGAACGAGTCCTCGGAGAGTTATATCGGCCATACCTGCAGCAACTCGAAATTATTTGAAATTACCTCCTTCTTCGAGGAATAGGCGGGGAGGGAGGAGGGAACCCTTGTTACGTTTCCAAGTCGTTTCACACATAAACACAATTTTTCATCCATCTTTCCTCTTCCTGCTTCATCATATTTCTTCTTCCCTTTTCTTTCCCAGTGCTGCCACTCGCAACATTCCCTCGGATGAAAAGTTACATATGTTGGCATACTTATCTCGCTTTGCTTCCGCCTCATTTATCCCCAGCTAGGACAGTAAAAAAATAAAAATGCGGGGCAAGAATGCGAATAAAACTAGCAAAAAGAGAGAATAGAAATGCATAAAAGAACGTTTGCAATATAGTTCGCATGAATTGTCATCTTTTCCCATTCAATCATTTCCTTTCCTCTCTCTTTTTCTCCTTATCGCTCGACGCGTTCTCTTCCTGCTGCTGCTGCTGTTATAACGGCATTTTCATGAATCTTCCATGAGCACGATGTATCGCAGCTGTGTTGTGCATAACCGTCTCATTCCCTCGCATGCGCCATCACATCGCTCCTTTTCGCTCTAAGCCTGGAGAGCACTTGTTACTGTTAGTGTTACCATGGTAACCACTGGGGAACACAACCTTGTTTCTGGACATCAGAGAAGCTGATTATTGCATTGACTGTCCCCCGCCATCCAATCTTATAATGGAGATATTCTGCTTGACTTTTCGAGAGGGAAAACTCAAAGCGGAAAATGCCAGTGATGTTAGGTTGCTGACATCATTTTGGGTTTTATTAGCTCAGTAACTTTATAGCCATTTTTACTTTCTCTACACGTACTATGTATATGGTGTATAGAGAAGGTATTGTTTACCACCCAAAATTTTGATACCGAGATTTCATCGGAAATATATGCTTTGAGGTCCCCTGAGTCCAAAAAACATTTTTAGAAAAAGTGTCGCGTCTATGTTTGTGGATAGCACAGCTCAATAACTAAAATACCCTTAAATACCAAACTTCTTATTTAATTTTACGGTCTACCAAGGATGTGACAGGGCCGCGCCGGAGCCGAGTGGTTAGACTAGTCGCCTCTCACCTAGAATGCTCGGATTCGATTCCAAGTGGACAAAGCAGCGCCTGCAGTGCCACAAGTAGTTAAAATGGGCTTTAAACACTATAAAAAAAGGACGTGAGAGGACATTTTTAAAGAAAACCCCCTCCCCTAACTACCCTTTACATGGATATTTGTCTAAACATTTTGTTTTCCTTAAAGATGACTCTAATTGTTTTTATTTTAAGATATTTACATTGCAAATAAAATGTGTATTTTGAATTTTCTGGAAATATTTTCTGTTCATTCTAGATGAATGTTGCTGAAATTTGCATAATTTTTCAACGTAAGAAATAGATAAAAGTTTATTACACAGAAAATGTAAATCTCGTTAGAACATATATATGTTATGTCATATACATCTTTGTTGTTGAAGTCACCATTTTGGAGATATTCCGTGTTATTGGTTTCAATTTTAAGCTACTTAAAGCTTTTCTCAAACTGTAGATAGTCTTTGTTTTGTCTGTCCTTTGTTTACTCATGGTAAACAAAGAGAACGGAATTTCACTTGTTTCACATAGCGACCTCTTTTTAAAGGAATTTATTATTGCTTTAGCCCAGTGTATTCCCTCATTTCGTGTCTGCTTACAAAGAGTCGCATAATAAGACAAATTCTGCTGATGTTTATCTCGATTAGCATAATGTAGACAAAACAACAATCTTCGGCAAGACATTCTTTTGCGGAACAGCTAAGAAAAGTAACGTGAATGGAACACGTCACTTTTTATAACTGGTAAACGTTAACAGATAGATTAAAACATTTTACATAACATTTAAATATCTTTAAAACAGGCAATTTATTTCAAAGCTCTTGTGCGCATCAGCCAATTGAAAACGGTCGTAAAATTAATAGAATGTGGACGTGTGAGTCCTATTTTCTTTCAGAATGCCTCATTATATGCCAGTAGTCGAAAAAATGCTCCATAGGTGCGCAATCGATACGATATTTAAAATATTGGACTCGAACCATGGCCAGAATAACCTGTTCTTTTAGACCTGTTCTGTGCACGGCGCTGATAACAGTTCGGTTGATTTGAGATCCGAGAACGCCTCGTTCTAGCACACTGGTGGTTGAGTCGGTAAAGCGCTGGTCATCGAATCCCAAGATACAAACATCATACTGCTCTCTGAAGTTTTTCTCAAAGAGCAGCACTAATGCACTTAGTTTACATTTCTGAAGCCAAAATGATAAGCTCCTCAGTACAAATTACTTTCAAAAGACTGTGAATGATGTCTACGTAACGTTCAATATTAAGTGCAGTAATTGTCAAAGAACCTACGTAGATTAACACAATAAAACAATTAAGTTTGTTGAAAACATTAACGTAATGTGAGCTTTGAAAGGTAGTAACCCAACTATATTTCTGAGGTGGAATAGAAAACGCTTATTATTGCTTAGATTCGAACAGCGGTACTTTGTATTTATCCTTATATAGACATATGCGGTTTTAACCTCTTGAGCTACTATTGTCCTGCGAGATGAGCTTCTGAAAATCTTGTCTAATGCCCACGCGTGACTACTGTAAGAATCACGCATTCCTAAATATTGTAGTCATATTGTAAAAGTATATGTGTGTAAGGAAAGACATTGTTTCAACGAGGTGCGAACCAGAGATCACACAGACTAACATCCTGCGCTAATATAAGCTGCGAGTTTCTGAGCACATTGGCTTTTTGGTGCCACATAGTACCATTGCGCGTGCTTAAGAACTTAACTTACCAGATGCCTGTTGAATCAAATGAACAACTAATTATACGAGCTTTAGCTGCTTGTGATGGAGTTCACAACCTCCTAGAATTTTTGACAGGTTGCGAGGTTTATTTCTTCATAGGTGAAGGGGCATTGCTGGTTGCTACATTCCTCTAGTAACCTGTCTATTTTGTACTTTGGATGTATTATATATTTTTATAATCATTTAAATTATTTGGTTTTTTTTTCTTTTTATGTATAAATTATTTTAGGAATTTTATCTATATTAGAATAATTTTATCTTTTTAGGTTAAGATACCAATATATTTGGCACACTTATGATTTGTTAAAGTTAATCTATTTTCTAAAGTTTCATATAGATTTATGGAGCAATGATTTAAATTCATTGATATTTTATTTAAAGCTAATTTTTGTTACCTTTACAGATATATATTTGAGTACGAGGAACAGCCTGATATCGATATTGTATTATTTGTCGTAGTCTGTTTCTATTTGTCTTTCATGTAGAGTTGAATGATTGATTGCACTTACTTGATTAGTATATAGCTCTAAATTAGCTTTATGTAAGTACTTATTTTACTAGAGCTAGTTCTTCATTTTTATTTCATTTGAATAATGATAATATTGGTTCGTAAATTGTGAACCGCGCCTACAATGTACGTACGTAACATATCAATGTACGATATACAGTATTTTAGAAACTCCTTGGCGGGGTATACCTTCAGGTGTTACTGAAAGGTTCTCCGTTGCCCTTGCAAACTAACCATACATTACATTTATTTTATTTGTCATCACGAATAAATCATATTACATAACGAAGAAAAATAGGTACCTTCAACTCCCTCAATATCTTGACGCGGTGTCCACATGCTTACCATAGCGCTAAATAATGCCTCTACGTCTACGCTCTTCGAAATCTACTGTTCCCGTTACGGTCTACTGCGGTCTGATCAGTGTTGTGCTAACCCTTAGTACATTTTATGCTGTAGTAAATAATTTAGAGCCCATAGCAAAATGTTATCTTGGACCCCTCTACGATTTTGCTAATCTTTGCGATCGAATTCTGGGACACCCTGTATATAAGACATAATTCACAACGAAAGCAGTGCTATATCGATTTTTTGCTGCAGGTATAGTTAGACCACTCTCGAGCTACGCATTATCTCAAACAGATGGTATCATGAAGATACTTTCAGTTCTTCATCTTCTGTCTCGGTCTTGACGAAACAATGGAGCCATTATTGTTAATGCCTCTAGTCCATAACATCGCTGGCCAAGAAGGAATTAAAGTACAGCCTCATAAAACGTCGCAAATTGACATGGGGACTGCATCACAGAGGTCTCTGCTCTCCCGTCTAATCGTCATTCTCTTGTCTCCTGCCTTGTATATAAACATACACCACAATAATAACTGGAGCAGTGCCACACGTGGATACAGTTGGCAGCGCCGCCGGGGGGCAGTATCTGATGACGTCACCCTCCGCCCTCGCTGAATAAACATTGCCTCATTACGCTAACTGGACAGAAAAGCAGACTACGACTACAGCAACGGCAGTAATTAACATGGAGATTGAGTTGTATTCCTACCACAAACTCGCTCTCTCTCTCTCACTCGCTCACTCTCTCTCACTCTCTCTTTGGCTTCTTCTGCTTCTTGAGTTGTTGCCACTTTACTGCTACTTCGTAAGGAAGCAGCTTGATGCCAAACTATCAGACTTGTCCATGGTACTGTTGCTACCACTGCCACATTTGTCTGTTTATTCCACGAATAAATGTCATCTTAATTTATACTTAAATGTATTTAAATATGTTTAATTATATAATTTCAAAAGTACTTCCTTTTATTTGGTGGTTGTTTATAAAGTATTAATGTGGACGTTACGGTGCTACGTTTTTTTAATAAAACATCCATTCCACAGTATTTGTTTATTCGGTTTTAATTCTTACAATTATTCACCACTTGTTCACCACATAGGTTAGAGTTAGAGGGCTGTGCCGAAGTAGTTAGATCGCTAGTCTCTCACCAAGGCGGCTCGAATTCACTACCAGGTGGTTGCAGGTGGGATTTAAGGTGAACAAAACAACATCTGGGGGTTTCTTCTTCGGGTTATACATCGCCATTCATTCTACCAGTGCTCCATATTCACCTTTCCTTTCATTCATTTTGACTTCATTTCATTCATCTTTTCCCTCGCTTTATATCTGGGTTTCATTCCTCCTTGTCGATCTCCTGCTTCAGGTTCTTCACTCTGACTCAACTTGTCTGCTCCTCGAGAGGCCTTTGACCTAGGCATTTGCGTTTAAGTGCTGGTGAAGAATACATATGAGGGGAGAAAATTGACTAAATGAGTAAGTAGATACATGAAGGTTAGAGACCGAGGAAAAATTACCAATGTTAGACACATATCACGTCTATTCTGATCTTGTAAGCGATGGCTGAGAAGTGGGTATGTGTTATGTTGGGAAGTCTCAAAGGGCTACAAATCTGAACTGCTATACCTTTACATAGCAGAGCCCATAACCATTGTAAAACTATTTCAATTATAGGGGCAATTTTAAAGGGTTACAGCTTCGCAGTTCGTCATACATGACCTTTTTTAAGAGAAATCCCAAATTCAAATTATGATGCTATACAACAATTTTTGAAAATTTGGATTTTCTCAAAAATGGCTCAAACGATTTTGATTAAAATAGTATATGTTTACGATATTTATGTAGCAAATGATATATTTATCACATATTAATATTTTTTGGAAATACTCATTGCCTTTGAAGTCCCTTTGTTTTGAATGACCTCTGCATTTATAGTAAACCGTAAGAGATAACCATACACAAATATGTGGATCTCGTTAAAGCACACGATTTAAATGAGATACTATTTTTATGAGTTAACATTTTCAATATATTCCTTGTTACTATATTGGTTTACATTTTTCAATACTAATTGTTTTCTCAAATTGGAAGTCGTCATTTGTTTTTGTTTTTTCTTTTTTACTTCAGACTATACAATGAAAAAGAAATTTCAGTGTCATCAGCTACACTTTGTGACCAGTTAGTCAGAGATATGACTATCACTTTAGCCTAGCGTATTCCCTTATTTCCCTTCTACTTACAAAGAAATAAGTACTAAGACTATTTCTCAAGTGTTCATCTCGATTAACCTGAAGTAGATGTTAAATTAAGCTTTCATAAGAACATTTTCTGGCTGAAAAGGCATAGAAAGTTATGCGAAAGTCTCATTTCTTTATTTTATTTGCCAAACATATAGAACGTTGAATACCAAAACTTTACCAGAAAATCTTTTGAGTTGACGCAATAAATATTATTTTAAAAAAAATTGACTCACGTGCTTTTCTGTGTAAGTCAGTAAGTGGCATATCTCTTAACAAGAAAATTTTAAAACGAATTTTAAGGAGAATACGTTGCCATAGATAAGCGGTAGAAAAATAATATGTATATATGTAATATGAATACATAAAATAGATATAATGTATGCGAGCAAATAAAACAGAATGATCATCACAATATAAATAAAATGGATAGAGGAATTCTTGTGAACGTTTCATATTCGATTTTTTAAAACCAACAGAATGTAAGTTCTCTAAATGGAAGAAAAAGGATATGAATTTTTCTTGTTTTTGGTTGAAGTTGAGCACACGGTAAGAAGAGCCGAGCTGCCTACAGAAATATGAGAGTGATGGAAGAGTTCCTGTGAGAGTACGTGAACCCTGCTGGTCGGTCTGCCCCGTGCGCTAGGGTGCACTTGAGAGCTCTCCACCCGCCCTGCAGTTCCCACAGTGTCCACTTGCCTGTTTTCATTAGAGCCCCGCTGTAATGGCCTCAAGATCACTCGACGCTCCGAGGGTCCACCTGATCTGTGCCCCACAGGCTGTTCTGCATTCCCCGTCACAACCAGCTTTCCATCAAAGATTTTAGTCTTTCAAGAGGGACGTCAGACTTCTTCTCTTCCTATTTACTTCCAGACTTCCTTCTCGCGTTAAAGCGTATCACTTCTAGCAGAAGGTTTTGGGAAGGTGTGTTTGGTGATATCAGAAACGAAACAACGAAAATACTAGGGGTTGGATGAGGATTTCGTCATTTCTTCCTTAATGGAATATTCTTAATTACATTAATTCATAGACTTAAATCCATTAGGCCTGTTTCCAATCAAGAGAACGGATCAATCCGTCTGGATATTGATCTTCCTATGTTTCTAAAGTTTAATGAAACATATGGCAATCTATTAAAGCCCATTTTATTTTCTCTACACGTGCCATGCACAGAGTGCATTCCACCCAAAAATTCGATACCGAAATTTCACCAGAAATACACATTTGAGGATCTCCTGTATCCAAAAAAGCATTTTAGGAAAAGGTCCGCGAGCCTGTGAACACGATAACTCAAAAATTAAAAGTCGGTAAAATACCAAACTTGGTATTTAAGTTTAGTATCTTCATGGGATGCGAATATTTCGAGAAAAAAATTTCCCACATCCCAAACTTCTGTTTACATGGAAAGAAATTCGAACATTTTTACTTTCTCAAACATGGGTCTAACGATTTTAATTAAAGTGCCGTATTTTAAAGATATTTATATGACAAATATATATATATATATATATATATATATATATATACTGAATTTTTTGGGAATAGCCTCTAAACACCTGTTTATTCTAAATTAATTTTACTAAATTTTGCGTTAAATTTTAATGTTAAATACATATAAGTCCTTCATTTCTTCACTACTTATTTTGTACATAAATCGCTCCTGCCTCCGAACGTAAGAATGTAACTCTGCCGCCTCAATTCTTCTTTTCACTGAATGTATTATCCAATTTTCACAGTCATATGTTAAAAGACGTCCAGCTATTACTTTATAAAACCTAAGTTATAAAGTTTTTAGTGTTTTATATCTCAATGTTTGGCCTGTTGTTCTACACATCTGATTGATGTTATCAATTTGGTATTTATTTTTCTGCGTATGACACCATTATACTCTAAACAAAATAAAATTATTCACCTGTTCTATCATTTGATCATTAATGACAGCTTTGTATCTAATGTGGTTCTTCCCCAGAAGACCATCATATTCATTTTCGTTTCTGATAATTTAAAGGTATGCTCAGGAGCTATTTCGTTTAATTTGTAGTTAGCTATTTTAAATCATTTTCTGAATCACTTGGACGTCTACATATAAAACAGATTTAAAATATGTCCATTTATCTTAGATTTGTTATTTTAGCCTTCCATTCTTTTATGTTTACTAAATATAGTATTACGTTTATTACAAATATGAATCTCGTTAATTCACGTTGAAAGCACTCGTTTTAAAATTATTGAATGTATATAGTAAATATAGTAAAATGTAAATGTGGCGCGGACAAGTAGGTAGGAGGGGCCTCATACGCAGAGACAGAAATGTGACAAACACTTATACATTCTGTCAAGAAAGTACCGGCAATTGATCATTTAAAAATCCTGTTTAAAAGGGGATTCGAAATTATTGTTGTCGCTAAGTTGGTACAACTTTCCTCTATACCCACGCGGAGTTTGATCTTCATCTGTCATCTAGTTTGTTTACAGTACGCCATTTTGTCAGTTCATCTCAAAGGTGATTTACGATTTTACAAATATTGAACAAAGAATCTGTCTCAAATGTTGCGTAGGAAATGGTATTTCGTGTGCCGAATCGCTGAAAATGTTACAGAGGGCTTACGGTGAATCGACTTTATCAAAAACACGTACAAATGAGTGCATTCAAATGTGGTCGAGATGTGATAGAAGATTTGCCTCACTCTGGTTGGCCATCAACGGTTTCAACTGAAGTGAAAATCGTCATTTAGGTCTGAGAGAGATTACCGCTGAACTTTCTGTATCTCACGAATCGTTCATAGGATTTTAAACGATTGTTTGGGCATGACGCGCGTTGCAGCTCTGTTAGTTCCGAAAGACTTGGCTTTTCTACAAAAACTCAATCGCGTAAGAATTGCTGAAGACATGCTAGAACGAGCCAGTTCCGACCTCACATTCATGAAATGCATTGTAACTAGTGATGAGACGTGGGTTTACGAGTCAAACCAGTCAACAAACTTCCGAATAGCGCCTTCCAGCTGAACCGAAACCTAAAAGGGCACGTCAAACTCGATCAAAACTGAAGGGCCGGTCCCCATGGCCACGCTCGCTAAAGCGTCTCGCTTTGGTGCTTCGTGAGCAGGGGATCGTGGGTTCGAGTCCCGTCTTGGGCATGGATGTTATATGTTTGTGCAATGTGTATGTGTTTGTAAAAGAAACAGTAAAACCAGTAATCAGTAAAACCTACGGGGGGAAATGTAAATAGGGATACAGTACCGGAGTCCTGATCAGACTCCGTTACTGCTTTTGTAAAAAAAAAAAAAAAAAAAAAAAAAAAAAAAAGTTATGTTGACAGTTCATTTCGATTATCGCGGTGTCGTGCACTCAGAGTTCTTGACAGAAGGTCAGATGATAAATAAAGACTATTATCTGAGCGTTATGTGGCGTTTGAGAGAACAAATACATCGAAAAAGGCCAGATTTGTGGAACGACAACCCGTGGATTCTGCACCACGATAACGCACCAGCTCACAAGACTATTATTGAGAACGAATTTCTGGCCAAAAACTCAACAAATTTCATCGAACAACCACCGTACTCACCTGATCAGGCTCCTGCTGATTTCTTTCTCTTTCCAAAACTCAAGTTACCATTTCTAGGTACCCATTTTCAGTCGATAGAAGACATAAAGGAACATTTGCGGTGACAATTGACATCGATTCCTAAAAGTGCCTACAAAAAATGTTTTGACATTTGGATTATTCGTTGGCATAAATGTATAATTTCAGAAGGGACCTACTTTGAAGGCGATAAAATAAAATTGGATGAATGATTCATTTTTTGTGTTTTATTGGCAAACTCCCGGAACTTTCTTGACACAGTAGTACTACGCTATATAGCTCGTATCAAATGCTGTCACTGACTAAGCTGTTGAAACCAATAAATGATTCAATTTTTTTCGTATATTCGTTCAGTTTAGTAAATACACAATGTCTCAATTTCAAGATCGCCAAACTAGAGGACGGATGTTATTTATAGTCAAATTGAATATCTGGACCTTCTATTTCATTCGCTAAAATTCCTCCGCTTATGAAGGAATTACATTCCCAAGGACTTAGAAGTCAGTGCTTTGGGTCAAATGCCTGCAGAGAATCATTCGGGCTCTGTATCAGAGAGAGTACCCAGGATGGGTAATCATCTCATGCCTCGTATGAGAGAGAGAGGAAGAAAATTATTTAAAATAAAGGCGAAATGGATAAAAGAGATGGCGAGGATGGAGAAATTGGTGGAAATAAGGGCGAGGGATTCCGCAGAACACGGAGAAACCCTTCCCAGAGGCCGCTTTGCCCACCACAAATTCGACATGTGGTCCCCATGGATCAAATCCGGACCGTTTAATGAGAGGCTAGCGGTCTAACTACAAGGCCAAGGCGCCGCCCATATGTGGATCTATGATGCTTATTGGTCAGTCAGAGCTTGTTTACTGAGATAAAGAGGAGAATTATACTATCTGTAATTTACTATCGTTTCTTAATACATATATCTAATATATTTTTGTTGTATTCACTATCAAGTCATCAACTGTACTAACCCTGTTTCTCCTAAGAACATTCCCAGAAGTTACACTTTTTTTTTAACATAAATGCATTTAAATCACAATTTAGTACAAGTAATTAAGACTCAGGTAACTATTTTACTATTGATTATACAATTTCTAGCGCCGATGCTCTGCATTTGTTTATGCCCTTTAGTTCATACTAGCTCTAGTAGTTATAACAAACGTCCTTTAACCTGATGGGTCATATCGGCAGTGAATGAAACGGAGGAAATGATGTTGAATTAAGCCCGGGATCCATGGGGCTAAAGAGGTACTCATTACTCGTCTTCTTAAGATAAGACAAAACCCGGAAAATTTTAGGATAACTCAACTTAACCGAGATTCGCACTCAGTACCTCTAGAATGCGAGGCAGACATACTACCAACACACTGAAGAGGCGGGCCATATATATACATTTGATGGCGCATTATAAGCTTTATTTATTTATTTGTTGCATTTTAACCCTCTTTAACTTGGTAAGTCATACCGTGCAACGAATGAAATCGGTTAAATGATGCTGAAATGAGGTCGGGGTTCATAGAACTTAAAGTTATTTGAAATTCATCTTCTTGAAAACTCCTGATAAACTTTATCCATGTAACTCACTCTAACCGAGATTCCAGTTTAGGATCTCTTTAATATGAGGAGAGACCCTACTCTCATACTGCAGAAGCGCGTTTTTTGTTTTGCTTACGATTTAAACTATTAAGTTAGGTTGGTAGGTTTCCATCGTTTTTAACTTACTTTCACGACCATTCATTCTCGCATGATTCCACTAGATTCTATAGTCTATAGATGCTTCACAAAATTGTTTGGAGACCTCAATATCATATTTCTTTGATTGTGAATTGTTTCTGCCACACTAGCCGTGTGTAGGACAGAAGTTGGAAAGTTAGAGTCAGACTGAATCACTCAAAGCCATAGCCGGGATTTGAATCATGAATTTAAA
The DNA here is from genome assembly GCA_030762935.1 of Hymenopus coronatus. Lineage (NCBI taxonomy): Eukaryota > Metazoa > Arthropoda > Insecta > Mantodea > Hymenopodidae > Hymenopus > Hymenopus coronatus. Next base: position 46,162,578 of record CM060898.1, on the reverse strand, counting down.
TTTTCTGGTTTCCGTCAAATTGCTCTATCCTCTGAGTTATGATGGCATTAACTCCCCCAACTGACACGCATTTTTCCGTTAAAACACACAAAGAGATCTCAAATTATTTTGAGATAACATACCCAAGGACCACTTAAGTATCGTCTGGACTGAGGTTTATAGTTTTTAAAGGTTTACCGGAATCTTTTAGCACCCAAAGGCGAGTTAGGAGCATGTTGGACGCTACTGGCACACATGTAATAGGCGGGGGTGAAGGTAAATTTCTACTTAAGGCGAGACAGTTGAGATCTGAGAAAGCTGATATAGGGATGAGCTAAAAAGCTATTATAATGTTTTATATATTTTTAGATTAACCTTTTTGGTCATTGTTTTGTTGTGGCGTTAGTATTGTGTATATATCTCTTAAGTATATTTGTCTAGTATAATAGGGTATATTAATACATCGGAATACGAAATGGTGTTTGAATATGTTTGTATTTTTATTTTCGTGTTCAATCTTTTCATTTTTATTTTTAATATTGCTTACTATTTTGCGTATCGCAAAAGCATGTAGGATCTGTGGATCCGTGCGAGTGATAAAGATCAGTGTGTGTGTATATATATATATATATATATATATATATATATTGGCATTTAAATAAATACACTTATTCACATTGAATCATTCATTCATTCAACCTACTATTAAGTTTGTCTATATTCTTCAATATCATACCTTCATCTGTTATACAGCGTGTAACAGAAATCTTCTTAGGAACTTTTTATGTAAACTCGTGTTAGTGCATCAGTGTCACTGTTTTTAAGTACTTGTTATCATCAAAATGAGGCTGTTTTGCTATTGCTTGCTTCGTGGCCTAATTTGAGGCAAACCTGCTATAAGTGGAACAATTGACAACGTGCCTTATCTCTTTCTCCTGTAAGTCGACAGCGTTACTAGCTTGTAGATTTATACTTTTGTTGTTTATCGCTATTGCTTGATTAAATACATCCACTACTTTAAAGATAATTCTGTTTTTGTAGGTTTTGTTCGTATAAATCTCTATTGATGGAGTCCAAAATACGCAGATGCCGGTAATCTCACAACATTCGCGTTACAGGAAAGAATCTTATCAATGGAACTAAATGACGTGCAAGAATTTTCGTTGAGGTTGTTTTGTATAAAAGAAAGTTGAGACTTGTGAAAAGAACTCACTGGTTACCGTTATTTCCTGACAGGCTGTGGAACACATCAGGTTTCTAATTAACGTTTTAGTTTTTCTATTCCCGATACAGGAGTCCCCTTCCCACTCATTAATTTTGTGTCTACTGTTTCTCCCTCTTTACAACCCTTGTTTATCGTGTCTTTGCTCCCCACAGAAATCACCTGACCAAAATCTGTGCTCGGCTTGGCAGCAGGGAGCTGAATGCCTCTCCAAGCTCTGGCTGTCAAAATAATTATGTATCCGCAAACAGACACGGCCGCGGTTTTGTCCTTTGTCTTGTCTTCAAGGATCGTATTACTCAGCCTCTAGAGAAGGAAAACCTGCAATAAACAGACGAGCAGAAAGCGACTAAAGCGCTCTCCATAATAACAAAAACATCGTAGTTTCTTATCTCTCACACACAAAATTTCATAACTTCCAGTGTGCGTTAGATTGTATAACATAACATTAGCTTGGAAAACATGAAGATAATGGAGGAATGCAAAGATGTGGTACACTAATTGAGCTCATGTACCGCTTTGATGCTTACAAGGTTTTAATATAACACAATGAAATAGGAGGAGGGAAGCACGTAGTAATAATAAGATGCGCTTGTCTTAGATGGAAGTAATTACCAATATCTTCATAACACTAATACCTTACGTTTTGCTACATGAGCTACATTCTCCACTGGATACCTCAGCGAAACAGGGGCAAAGACATATGTTACTTGCCAGATTTTCAGCTAAATGGACATTTGCCCACCCTGGTTTTGAAGGCCAGAGGCGATTCTGTAAATATCAACTTGCAAAAGAAAAAAAAACCCGTTTATATTAATATGCATTAAGGAAAATATTGTGGAATGCTCCGAAAAATCAAATTATGTATAGAATAAGTGTTACAGCTTTTTAGAAGGATAGATGTCTTTGTAATGGAGCAGACCCTAAAATCATTAAGGCTTCAAAGAGCACAGAAGTGCAATTTTGAAGCATACCATTGAAAGCATTCTTTCTTCTTCATCATTTTTCTTCATTTGTTATTAACACTCAAATTGCTTCATTCAGCAGAAATTTCTGTTAATTACGCTATAAATTTCACCAAGAAGTCTTAAGTTTATCCTGATAATTTTCAAGAAAGTAAACACACATCAGTACTCCCAGTTCTCGTAGAGGTTTGTTCTTAGGTTTGTGTTTTTTTGGGGGATGAAATCAATCTCATATGGGATATCAAGTTTATAACCGAATCTTGACTCTTTATAATGGGTATATGCTATTAGATATAATTTTAGTATTTAAAATCCATTATTTTTAAATTATTTTCTAAAGAAATTATAAAATTTTCCATAAAATGATGGGATAACTTTATAGGTAAGACATTAAAATATAAAGCTGAAACCTGGTCCCAACATTTTGAAAACTGAAGTGGAAGGAAATTTTGTTATACATAAATAAACGGCTGAGGATTCTTTATTTTTTCTCTACCCCATACAACATAGTAGCTACAGGAAGTATTTTATTCCAGCCAAACATTCCATATTGAGAAGTAGAATAGTTGCCAAATTTGGTAGTCAGGCACAGTATCTTTCAAAGATGCGACACAAAGATTTTCAAGACGCTCTATGTGGTGTATTTTTCAAAATGTATTATTTCCTTAAAAGTAACGCCAATGATTTTGAATACAATTCCATATATTCAATAAATATAACTATATTTATTTGGAAATATCCTGTGAAATCTTCATTCTGAAGAAATTTTGCATAGATTTGTAAATTACTGCAAGCGTTAAGTATTCCATATATCATTTATTTTGTTTTGATAAGGTAGCAGAACTTAGTGCTATTTTTGCGACGACAATATTCAGCAATAAAATACAAACGTTATATAATAACCAATACAAAAAAAAATGTTCCTAAAATATACACAGAATATTAAATATGTAGCTTACCATAACATTACAAATCATTAAGGAATACAAAGTAAAGTGTTACAGTTAAAATTAATTTATACATAGATATATCTTTAAAAATAGTGGTATTATGAAATAATTACGGATTATATTGAGCTATTGTAATATCCGAAGGTATGTGTTTATTTATCAATGTACTCTATGCGATTCATTCTGTAACGATGTGATATTCTGTTAAGGGTGTTCTACAGGTGCTGCACTCTGACAGATCTTTTTTGGATATTATTAGTTGGTGTGTCCAATTTTAATCTTGTCATTAAACTTGATTTCTTCTTTCTAGATTAAAAATAGATGACATGTATTGTAGCTTTCATTGCAGTATGTGATCCAAAAATGTTCCATCTTCTTGTTTATGAAAGGAAGTCTCTGTGAGGAGTATGAACGTTTTCAATTGTGGAGTTTGTATGCTTTTGTTTGCTGCTAGATCTACCAGTTCACTGCCAGTTATTTCATAATGCGAAGGTATAGTATGACAATTTCAAGTGTTCAATATGTTCTCATTCTTTTAAAATCCTGTCGACTCTTCGCTAGCTTCTCACGGTGGCATGGAACCAGTACGCACCACTTCTTAAAAATTGGATGCGTTACAATCGCATGACCTTCTCTAGCTGTTCCTCAAACAAAATCTTTGTACAAAAGATTATTTTTTTATCTACATCATGTTAATCGGGTTAAAAATTACCAGAATTAGTCTTGTTTCTTGCTTCTTTGTAAGTAGAAGGGAAATAAGGGAGTTCACTAGGCTAAAGCGATAGTCAAAACTTTTACAAGTAGGTCGTTATGTGAAACAATTGAAATACTGTTCTCTTTGCTTCTGAGGAATAAACAAAAGAAAGAACAAAGAATGATGACTTCCTATTTGAGAAAAGTTTAAGTAGCTTAAATTGAGATAAATAATGCGGAATATCTCTGAAATTTTGTGTTCTAACGAGATCTATGTTTCTGTGTAGCAAGTTTTGGTCTCTCTCTTTCAGTTCACAGCTATGCAACAGTCATCCAGAGTGAAGAGCTCTTCAGAAAATTCAGGATGTAACTACATTTCATTTGTCATAAAATATCTTAAACATATAGTAATTTAATCAAAATGTTACATCAATTTGAGAAAATAAAACATTTAAAAAAATGTTCCATGTGAAGTGTAGTTTAGTTGAGGGGATTTTTCCGAAAATTTTCTTGTGGCATCCTTGCTATATACTGAACTTAAATATCAAGTTTCTTATTTAACAGACTTTTCGTTTTTGAATTATCCTGTCCACAGACATACACACATACATTTATCTAAAAAAGCATTTTTTGGGGGGATTCAGAAGACCCTAAAGCATGTATTTCAGGTGAAATATCAGTATTTAATTACTTTCTCTACAAGTACTATGCTCATAGTATATAGAGAAGGTATTGCATTCCACCCAAAAATTCGATTCCGAGATTTCAACGGAAATGCACATTTTGGGTCCTTGTGTGTCTCTGGACGGCATAGCTCAAAAACGACCGTTAAATACCAAACTTTTCATTTAAGTTCATTATCTTCCAAGGATGCGACAGGAATATTTTCAAGAAAATTCACCCATCGCTACTACCCTTTACATGGCAAAATTTTAGAAAATTTTGATTTTCTCAAAAATGACTAACGATTTTGATTAAAATATCGTATATTAAATGTACATATACGTAAAATGTATATCTTGAATTTTCTGGGAATAGCCTCTACTTTATTCTGGACAAATGTTACGGAATTTTGTATAAGATATACAAGAGATAGACAAAAACTTACTTAACAGAAAATGTAGGGCTCATTAAAACACACAATTTATGTTACATTCGGTTTTTTGTGGAGTGGATCGTTTTTGAGATATTCCTTGTTATTGGTTTCAGCTTTAAAAAACTTATACTGTTCTCATACGAGAATTTGTCAACTTTTGTCCGGTTAGACCACTCGCCTCTCACCTAGACGGCCCGGGTTCAATCCCAAGCGACCACATGTGAGATTTGTGGTAGGCAAAGCGGCGCTGGGGCGGGTTTTCTGCGGGTTCTCCGGTTTCCCCCGCCATAGTATTCCCCCTGTGCCCCATTTTCATTCATGTATCATCAGTGTCACCACCTGCGGTGCCATTAGTAGTTAAAGCGGGCGTTAAACACTACTAACAAAAAAAATCCTGTCCAGAGAAACAAAGGAACTTCAGGCCATCACATTTAGTTTTGACTATCACTTTAACCTATGGTATTTCCTTATTTCCCTTCTACTTACATGAAAAGCAAGTAATAAGACTATTTTTGCTAATTTCTTTCTGGATTAGCAGGAAGTAAAAGGAACCATAGGCCTTTTAACAATAATGAGATGTAGAGAAACTTATATGAATGAAACACATCATTTTTTTTTTTTTTTTTTTTTTTTTTTTTTGTAGTTTAACGTCCTTTAACCTGGTTTGGTCATATCGGACGATGAATGCAATTAATGATATGATGCTCAAATGATCTCGGGGTCCATGGAGCTTAAAGTTACTCGACATTCGTCTTCTCAGGATAAGGGAAAACTCAGAAAAAAACCTTACCCGGGTAACTCACCCTAAGCGAGATTCGAACTCACGACCTTCTGAACGTGAGGCAGACATGCTACCACCACGCTACCCAGGCAGGCTTCAGGTTTTTTTTGATGGAATACAATATCATCTCTGTGTATATATAAATTGTACATACGTGCTAGAGCTAATATAAATGTGACCATCGTCATTCCTTTTGCATGTGTAAGGAAATGCTCAATGTGGTTCCTCCTGATAATTCTAGCACCATTTTTTTAATAAATACAGTCCCAGAGTCTTGTCAGGACCTCGGCGCTGTATTCCTTTTCCTTTATCTTCTTTTTTCCTTTTTTCCAGTTTCCTAAATTTCCTCTGTTGACATATTTATTTACTGTTTTATTTTTCTTCTTACTTACACATTGATATATATATATACACACACACTTAGAAACACACACAAATATCCATGCGCAAGGCGTCGTCCTCCTTGGTGTTCATGCTAACTTCATATACCCAAGGTAGCGGGTTCAAACTCGGTGGAGGACGATGGATTTTTTCGGGCGTAAAAATCCTTAGCATGGCTTCCTTCGGAAGGGGAGTAAAGCCGTGGGTCGCGTGTCGTAGATTTATGGCATGTGCAGATCCTCAAGTCTGATAAAGAGGCCTCTGAGCAAAATGAAGCGGTTTTTCATGCCCTGTATAGAATGGGACGCTGAGAATCACAGCAGTTAAAGATTGTCCATTTCATTTCATGCGTAAGGCCGGACTCGAACCCACGATTTCCTGCGCCACGAAGCACCAAAGCGAGATACCTTAGCTAGTCCGGCCATGGACACTGGCTCATTAAAATGAATTAGAGTTAAAATCAACATAATTGCTTAAGTAATACAAAGTTGCCAGAATCTTAATAATTTTACAACAATATTCCAAACTTGGTAATGTTAAGATAACAATGTTGGATATTGATCTCAGGATGTTGAGAACACACCCTGTGATATTGAACCTCGGAGCAAAGGACGATATGTAAACGCGGTTCGCCACTAAATGACTGCTAGGAGTTAGAGCAAATTCTGAACGCAAACCTCATCGTCCGTAACGTTTACGTTTAGTATCCATAGCTAACATGTTTAGAACGGGATGTATCCAATGTACACATTCGCAGGGAGCTGTGTTTGCTTGTCCGTCATAACTGATGTACAGTAAAACGGGACGCAGATGCGTTTGGCCATAAAACATGCTGCAATCTGGCATGACAGGTTCCGAACCCGGCTCTCTCTATATTGGCAATGCAATAATTACTCGAGCTGAATCGTGCCAACCGGACCGTAAACACGTTTTTGAAAGTTCGTTGCAGCGTAACGTCACATCACTCTCTCATCATCCCTATCGTTGTTGTTTACTTCTATGCTCTATTTTAACAGTGAATGGGCACAGCGAAAGTGTTGAGGAACGACAGTATTGCAAACTTCATGAATTGCAGGATTTTAAGGTGCGTTCGCTATTGCAAAATACCTACTACTGTAACTTTGATCATAAATCTGGACTCTAGAACACGTAAAAATCTGCTATTTTATAATAAAGTTTAGTAAACATTTTGAAGGAGTTCTAGATCAAAGAGTTTTACATTAACATGATTTTCTCTGGATGTCCTGAAAATACACTATCCTTACTAATAGTATTCGTCAATCTACTTTTTTTAATGTTAGCTTAATGTCCTTTAACCCGGTTGATTATATCGGACGATGAATGAAATTGATGAAATGATGTTCAAAAGATCTCGGGGTCCATGGAGCTTACAGTTGCTAGACATTCGTCTTCATAGGATGTGGGAAAATCCCGAAACAACCTTATTCGGGGAACTCACTCAAAGCGAGATTCGAACTTGCGACCTGTTGAATGTGAGGGAGACACGCTACCACCACACTACCCAAGCGGGATTCTATCTATGTCATGTTAATCGAGATAAACAACAGAAATTATCTTACAACCCAGTTCCTTCTAAGCAGAAAGGAAATAAGGTAATACACTAGGCTAAAGCGACAGTTAAATATTTTAAAGCTGTTATTATGCAATGACGTTGAAATTCGGATTCTTTACATGGCCAAGAGTTATTGAATGACAACTTCCCGTTCGAGACGACTGTTTTTGAGCTTTAGCTGCTTTTAGCAATAAACTGCAATAATAATAGTAATAGTGTATGGTATCTGATGTGGTCATTGTGAATAAATTATATTTCATTAGCAAGAGTTAATGACACACCAGTTTAAGCAATCGATATTAGTGGCAAGATTTCCTAATGGTGACATTGTTCTCGTAAGGCAATGCTGGTATAAGAATGGGTTTTATTATGAAATCACCAATAGCTTTGTCAGAAGAGCTTGTTTATCTGAGTTACTGACGTTGTAGGACGTTCTCTGGACCGATGCACACCGAATGAGCCTAGTTGTATTTAAAAGGGTTAACTGCAAAATTGACAATCTACAGGTGAGTGCTTTTGGGAAACCCTTGGGTTCTCTTATTCCTAACTATACATTATCTTCTTAATAGTAAAAACCCTATCTCCTTGCAGCCTTGTGTATTTATTTATTTATTGCTCCTGATCATCCTTCTGCACCTTCAAACTTGAGGCCACTCACATCCGCGGCCACTTTACCTCTGAACTATTACCCCCTAGGATGTGCAGTGTAGAGATGACTCCTACCCTATACTCCCTTTGTGTGGGACAACAATGATAACGATAACAATAAAATAATAATATTTCCAATATAATAACCAAAATTATCCAACAGTTGATACAAACTGTATTAACATTCCGGTAACTAAAGTAAGTCGCCATTAATGTATTATCTGCAAAGTGAGACATACCGGTTGGTTAAACATATCAAACCCGAACCAGTGTGGGAGATGCAACCCCACGGACAGTGGCAGAATTGTGCTCAAATGCAGGCTGAGTTATTAAACTGTTTAGCTGGTTTTAGCAATAGACAAAATAAAAAGAAAAAAAAAATGGTGTTCACACACATGGCTCATTTTGAAATACTTTTTCTTTTGGCTTAGAAACCTCACAGTACTAAGTATTTTCAAAAAATCTGAATGTGTGATTTTTAATTGGAATAAAACAATATATCTACTTACATGGTTAATTGATAGATTAACTAATCATTCCACTGCTATCTACTTAGAAAAATATATGTATTTTATACGAAGCCTCACTAAATTTTTTTTAATTCAAATAATAATAATTACATAACAACCCATGGAAATGAATATTTTAATTAATAACTTAATTAAATATATTTAATTGTGTCTCAAATACTTTCAACCTTTAGAATGAATTATTTTGTACTTCGGGCCTATTAAAACCCCATCTCGTTATACATTAAATAATCGCAAGAACAAACTCTAATGCCCTGTAATTACTTCAAACGTTCTTCATCCATATCCATTTTTCTTACACGTTTGAACATTGAAAATGTAACACACGATGCAGTTAGTAACTAAATGACGTTCTCGTTTTCAGGACAAGATGAAAACGAATTAAAAAAAATCTTAAATGTTCTCATAATGTTATATTTCACTGATACCTATACATTGTATTTGTGTTTGGCGTTAATAAACATCTTAGAAAATAATCCTAAAAATTGAACATTTTTAAATATTTCTGCATATAAACCTATCTGAAACTGCCATACTTTATTTATGTCATTAGACCTTTAATAGTCAAGTACCAATTAGCCATTAGAATTGCTTATTTATATTAAACTCAAACACACTTGCTCTCTCACTAATTCTTCTAGACCCTGAGGAGGATGGGGAATCTCCGTGATTAAAGAAACATTGCGAACCACCAACCCGAATTAAACCCGAAACCTTTGAATCTGGAAGCATGCTAACAACCAAACCAATAGGTTTATAAATATAGGTCTAATAGGTAATAAATATATCTATGAAACTTGGAAAATCCACATATGAGGTATCTGGTTGAAATTTAGAACACTTATTACACCACATCTAGGCGAACCAGGTTAGAATCCAAGCGCCCGCATTTTTGATTTGTGGTGGACGAAACGACGCCTGGGCGAGTTTTATCCGGGTACTCCGGCTTCCCCCGCCACTCATTCCATTAAGTGATCTACAATCACCTTTCCTATAAGCCATTTCGCTTTCATTTCATATCTCCCTCTCCCTCACTCCTAACCTGGCTACGGACCGACCACTCGTTCCAGGTTCTTCATTCTGTGGTTACATGCCGTTGGCTCCCCAACAGGCTTCTGACCGCTAGGCACTAGCTTTAAGTCCTGGGAGGAGTGTATTTCCTCTATACGGGGAGCGTAAGCCGACTACGTCACGTAACGTAACGTATCACGCACATAACTGTGATATGTTTGCCAACTTTCAAAATTATAACTTGTAGGGTTATTTAAATAATATATTTTCTCTCAAAATTCATTGTTATAATAAAAATGCTGTATAAAATTCATATTAAATTTATTTCAATGGAAAATAAAAAAAAAATTACATTAGTTGAGCTTTAAAATATATATTTAAAATATATTTTAAAACAAAATATATTTTTGTATTAATCCCTAATTATTGTAGAAAAATTGCTACTTTATGTACTCTTTAAAACGCTTAATTTTTCAAAATTTAGTATTTTATTTCTTAAACTTGGAGCACTATTACGAATGAGTATAAGTTTCTTTAACGTACTTTTGCGGGCCGTCAAAAATGTAAACAGTTTAGTAAACCATTGCATCAAATGCGAGATTCGACATGTGAATCAATGAGCATGTAATTTTTTATATTTCAGTTAATTGATGTTTCAAAATTTTCAAGTGGAAAGTGGATATTTTCCTTAAAGATTTGCATTAGTGTTATTTTATTATGAATTTGTTTTTAATTCTTCTCTTTTTATGCCAAACTTTGCATGTACTACCTTAAATTTCTATAGATTTTGAATAATATACATCCATGGGTATTCACTTAACATTGGTTAACTTAGTTTATATGTACTTGTGTTTCTTGTCGTTTGGTAAATACGTAACTCACCTCCGCAATGTCGTTTACATAATTATGTAGAGTTTTACAATTACACCGTGTTTTGTAAGTCTACGAAATTATCTGAAGATTTATTCGTGTTCACTGTAACTTGGTATAGTTTCAAGTGGTGAAAGCATCTTAAGGAATATAAAACAAACTAGCATTTGTTCACATGCTGATTGATCTCAGGTTACTTAAAAAAAATCAAACATGGTTGAACTTTTAAAATAAAAAATGTTACCATGTCCTTCTGTAAAACCTCAGATAGTTTAAACACCTTTAATATATTTAAAGCTTAATTTCCATGGAGAAATTGCAATCCGGTCTATCGCAACATAAACATCACAAAATATTACACCATGCAGCGTCTGTTTCGGATGGATCTGGATTTCAGCCACTGTCCTATTTCATTATGGATGTAATCTACTTTTACTGGTGTTCAAATTAAATATAGTTAAAGATCAGCTAATTTAATTACTCTCAGCTGCTTCACTTATTCAGGTTTTATTAAATTTCTGTTAACCATCAGAGCTTTAAAGTTTTTCGCCTCAGTTTGGAACTTCAATTGTGAGCTTTTTAAGTGAATTAAACATACTTTTAGACCGATTTCAACGAAAGAAGAAATGTGAAGACATATTTTATTCAAATGCTTTGTGTAAAATATGAACCTCTTACGTGCAACGTTGGGCAAAGGATTGAAATATGTAGGAGATTCTCCATATAAAGCATTCTCAATTTTTTAGAGTTTTTATACAAATTTTTAATGTTTAGATAAATGTTCTTCAAAGTCTATAAATATAATCTCATGACAAAATGTTATGCTGACAGACGAATATAGAAACGCTAGCATGTGCTCCACAGTAATGTATACCTAAAATTACGCTTAGTATTTTACTATGCTTTTGAATTACTCAATAAATTACGTAAGTATTTCTAAGGACAAGTTACCAATTTTAATTACTTTTATTTATTTTTAGTTACAAGTTTAAGATTTTTCCAAAAAATACCTGAAGTGTTTCACAATTACATCTACCAAATTTTTATTGGTATTAAAATAATGGAGTCTTTCTATTTTATTATTATTGAGGAGGCTTGTGGCACTAATAATTAATTAACAGCATAAAATCTTAAAAAAAAAACTTTAACGTATAGTTTCAAGATTGATGACAGAAGAGCAGATGACAGGATTCTGAAATTATTCACATAGAAACTACAAAATGTGCAACCGTATGTAAATACCTGTGTAGTATTTTAATCACAGTTGCTTGAAACTGATACAAAATAAAGGGGGATTTATATACAAAACTTCATAAAACAATAAGTTTAATATTAACTGAGTAATGCATGGATGCAAAGTCTTGTTTCAAGAGGGTGAAAAATATTTATTGACACATTTAATTTTGTTTTAAATTGGTACAAAATTGAAGCCGAGTTATATGCACAGCTAAAACTAAAAATAACATTTCCTTTACAAAAATATATTGATTTGGCTTAATCGATATCAATTTTCGTAAGGACTGATTTCAAAAGTAAACGTATAAGATAGAAGATAGGAGATGAAAGGAGTTGAACAAGGAAGAAAGGAATGGAAAGAAACAAGCATTCATCTAATTCAAGTCTATTTCGCACAATAAAAGGAAATGGCAGAGGACAGAAAGGGATGTTAGCATTATATAAACAATGCTTCTCTTGTTTTGTTTATCGGCTGTTGCTCCCTGAGAAGAGTCTACAAAATGTTCCATCCCCTTTCATTTACAGTGCGCTTGCGCAATGAACCAGTTTTACACTTCATTGGAACATTTTTTTAATATTATATTTAGGTAAAAATGTTTTAAAAAGACTCTTTCTAATTATCTACCCAATTAGCTCAGTGAAAACAGCAAACTCAATTGAAATGAAATTATATCAATATGAAACAGAACAAAGCAAAACAAAATGAATGGCATAACAAAAGAACATACCTCCGGGCAAAATTAAATTGAATATTTGAACATCAAAATATATCAATATAAAGCTTTTCACATTTGCCTTTTTTGTGTAGGGCTTGACATTTTATCTTCGGCAGTACATAAACTGTGCTCTGCTCAGCGAGTATTTAACATTTTTTTGCTTCTGTTGTTTTATTCATAATAAGTCATAATGGCTTTGTAAATCCGTAATTGACTACATACTTTTCCAGTGCAACAAGTAAAAGGACGGTAGAAGATTCGTATACATGTAATCTTGTTGTTTGCATTGAAAGACTAGAAAGATCAATTCAATAATGCGTTCTTTAGAAAGTGCTATAATCCGTCGGTAACATTTTAAAGGAATTTTACCAACAACGACTGCAGAAGAAAGAATGAAAATCAACCTTACGTCAAATTTAATATGACAACAATAGCCAGTGGACGACGTAAATTCAAGGGGCACTGGCACCCTGAGACATTGTAACTGAATTTTTAGGTAAAAATGACAAAACTGTCATTTTTTAAATTATGTCATACAAATATTTTACATATACTTGTGAATCATTTTGTCGAAAATATTTCAAAATCCGCCTTTTTCAAATCACAACAACATATTTAATTTGCACATGCGAGGGATGGCTCAGTTGGTTTCGTCCATGTTTCGCATTTCAAAGGTCGCGGATTTGAACATCCTGGCCGACCTATCTGGAGAGTTTCCTCACGTTGCCAGGCGAATGTTGGGTAGGTTTATTTCATCCACGAATTTCCTCTCCCTACATGTCGTTTCCATGATCATTTCTTCAAACAGACGGAGGACAGCATGCTGGATCTTGATTCTTAACAGCCATAACTGGTTAATCTTAGAGACATGTTTAATAGAAATGCGTGTGCTAAGAGATAAGGTATTTGTGTAAATAAAGTGTAGACATATTTGATATATGAGTATCTATATGTGTGATTGCGAATGTGTGTATATGTGATGTCAAGTTGTTTCTTTTGATGGTTTGTTTGTTTTGTTGATGTAGTGTGTGCATGTGCATTTACAATTTTGTGAATATAAAATAGGGGTAGGTGGTATAGGACGAAATTATGTAACGTTACGCATTAATAAATACTAATACATTCTCATTTCATTCATACTTCATCCCGTTGGTTTCTTTAAGTTTCGGTGCGGTGTGGCATGGTGAAACAATGCTTATCGTGATTCTCTCCGGTCCTCGACTTCGGCTAGTTGTCGGAATGAGAACTGCCACTGGCGGGGGCGTTAGGACATGTGTGGGACGGGATCCCCGGTCTACCTCCGACTGTCGAGGTACTTGAATCTGAAAACTGTAAAGATTCTTTCATTGCTGTGCCATCGCTCCTGGTTCCGGTCACCCAGTTTCGCCTCACACCTCATCCATCCCGGGACGCTACCTCATGAGGCGTAGGTGTAATAATCGCCTTGGTTTGTTGCCTAGTACCGTTTGTCTGCATCTAGTCCTAATTCTTTTAATCCTACTTCTCCCCTTTGTGGTTTCTTTCTTTCTTTTTTCAGTTTCATATTTTTGCACATGTAATGTATTCCTTGCGTTTCAGTTTTTTTATGATCTGTATGGAAATTTGCATACATAAGCTCAAGTGCGCTATCGAAAAAACTTAAGGATGGCTTTATTCATTGACACAAAACATATTTATACTGAAAAGGTAGTTCGGAAAATTAATGCTATACTGGTTTGTTGCCATGGTAGCTCAGTGGTTAAAGCAACCGGCTATAGATTGGGAGATCCGTAGTTTTAATTTCGGCTACGGTATTGAGTATTTCAGCCTGACTCAACCTTCCAGGTATATCATTAACCTCATTAAACCATTTATTAACCATAACTAATAACTTCATTTTAATCCAGATCCGAACATTTATTTTCCTTGACTAGTGAATCCACATGAAACTTTTTTAAAATTGATATTTTTTTCACTAATTAGAACTATTTTTGTACTCTTTGAGAAATTATTTGAGCTAAAATTTTTAGCTTTTACACAGTGAGTTCTTTGTTTGCTCATATTATTGTACTAAATTTAAAGTAAATAGCTCGAGTTAAAAAGTTAGAAAATTCAGTGCCAGTGTCTCTTAAGATCCTATGCTGCTCACAGTGTTGCCGCAACAAAGAACCACAAACACTGGATCACTTAATATTCCAATTTAGTACAATGAAAACTAAGAGAGAAATTCTAACAGTGTTCTTAAATAAAGCAAATTAAATGTCCTCTTGATCAGTCAAAAATATATCAACTCTTTAGGCTTTCAAGTGTAGAGAAAAAAATCGAGAATATTAGCAATCTGTCAAAAGTAAACTACGTTTTATGCACCAATGTAAGATTAGCTAAGATCTCGTTGTATTAACCATGAAGGGGAGCATGCATGGAATTAGGATTATAGGATTATTCAGAAAAGTAATTTTTAGATATGAATTTCTAATGAAAAAAATGGATAGTGACAGTAGAATGTGTCACTGAATAGTGGAAAGTTTTAAGCCCTGTTCAATGTTAGTTCTGTTCAATGCCTGTGGTTTGTTTACCAGAAAATGGCGTCGTCACGGGAAATATAGTTCTGTATGCAATAAGTGAATTTGTTGTTTCAGTGCAGCATGCATTCCATTGTATTGTAGATTTAGAACTGGTACATGAAGATGCAGAAGATGTTTGCTTATGCAAAACAGAAAGCAGTGGTCGTCCTCGAGTAATAAATTATGATCATATTCAGTGCATAAAATAAAATATAAATTTTGATATTTCCTCTACTCATGATGCATTGTAAGAGTCTCTATCTACCATTCGTCAGCACACCACAATTTGCATCTCCAGCCACGAAAAACCCATAATAAAAGCAGAGGCACGAGAAATCGAAACTAGGACCTCCCGAATGCATACCTCGCACGTTGGCGCGGAGCCATCACTCGGTATATACATCCTATGTATAGCACATTTGTATACAAAGCATAGGACACGCACTGCCATATTAGTGATTATTAGATAAGGAGGGCATTCAACTCTGCGAGGTACGTAGTGCTGCTAAAATCGCAATTACAAATGTAATGTAGATGGATAGATAGGCATCTTATTGATGTCCAATTAAGTTATTACACACTCACTGCATGGCTCATTGAACGTGCAGGTATATTTCAGATACAAGTTAAAGGTGATAAAAGAAACAAAAGTAAGGAAAGAGAAAACCGAGATAAACTGACTCTGAATAAGTAAGCAAAATTGATCTAGCTTCGCGCCATGATTTGTCAGTTTATTTGTCAGTAGATCCCAAAATGGCAATCCCTTTCTGTTGGGGTTTAAACATTTTTCTTTTAGTTTAATTCTTCACTGGTTCTCCCGCTGAGCACATTTACCAAAAAATGTACCAGTCTTCATCCTCACCACAGAAGGGGAAAATTCTGCTACCAGAATTGACTATCATTTTGTGTGTCCTCCTACCTCC
Source organism: Hymenopus coronatus (assembly GCA_030762935.1). Classification (NCBI taxonomy): domain Eukaryota; kingdom Metazoa; phylum Arthropoda; class Insecta; order Mantodea; family Hymenopodidae; genus Hymenopus; species Hymenopus coronatus. Next base: position 46,146,461 of record CM060898.1, on the reverse strand, counting down.
TAGCCTAAGCCATGCCATTCCTGTTCTTTCCTTTCTTTTTTAGTAATATATATTTTTCCCCCAATTCAGTTTTACTTATCTTGCTATAGCTAGATATTGTTTCATATTACAACTCAATTGCATTTCCTGTCTTTTCTTGTCATCTTTCCATATGTTTTTGTACTTTCTTTCGCCTCTTTGCCATATTAACCACCTATTCTTCTCAAACCTCTTTTGAGTTCAGCAGCCTAAGACTTGGGATGCAAGTTTCGCACTGGCATTTAGTAAAACAAAGAGAATAACAACAGAGTAGCGATATTCATGCTGAATGGCGTGTTATGGGACAAGAGTATAACTTTAGAAACCAAATTACAATATATAAATCAGTAATTAGTAGTATTTAACTTATAGAACAGAAACTTGCACACTGAATAGGAATTTAAATTTAAAATTATTATCCACCAAAATGACAGTTTCTGGACATCTACTAGACACTCTAAATCAGAAGTGATACGCGATAAGAAAAACTATGAAAGTTCAAACTTCAATTTTAGATTTTATAAGATATAAACAGCTAGAATGTACAGGATGTCCGCAGAATGCCTAAGATAAGATTACCAAAACAAGTTTTATAATGGAACCCACCTGCAAGAGGAAGATGTGGTCGACCTAGACTTAAATGGATGAAGAATATTGAAAGAAGAATGAGAGAATTAAGTATAGAGGAATTGGATTGAGAGTTCAGAGAAGAGTGAGGCCAGAGGATAAAACCTTGATCTTCGGGTACAGGAAGATGTTTTGTTTTTTTTAAATTGCAAATCTGTTTATAAATAAAAAGAGAATAACGTTACTGTTCATCTAACATTTTTTATTTTCTCTATACGAACTATGTACATAGTGAATAGAGAAGGTATTGTATTGTACCCAAAAATTCGATACCAAGATTTCACCGGAAATATATGTTTTGAGACTCCCTGAATCCAAAAAAAAGCATTTTTAGAAAAATGTCCGTATGTGTGTCTGTCTGTCTGTGTGTATGTGTGTGTGTCTGTGGGCAGCATTGCGCAAAAACGAAAGGACCGTTAAAACCCAAATTTGGTATTTAAATTTGGTATCTTCCAAGGATACGACACGAAGATTTTCAAGAATATCTCCCACCCCAAACTACCCTTTACATGAAAAAAAAATTCGAAAATGTTGATTTTCTTAAAAATGACTAACGATTTTGATTAAAATATCGTATAATAAAGATATTTACCTGACAAATAAAATGTGTATCTTGAATTTTCTGGGAATAGCCTCTGAAGACTACTTTATTCTGGATACATTTTAGGGAATTGTGCATAACTGCTAAACCGTAAGAGATGGACAAAAACTTACTCTACAGAAAATGTAGCTCGCGATAAAACACACAATTTATTTCATATACATTTTTTCGTGGAGTTGATAGTTTTTAAGATATTCTTGGTTTTTCGTTTCTGCTTTGCAGAACATACTTTTCTCATACGGAATTTGTTAACTCCTGTCCATAGAAACAAAGCATACATAGCAACCAGCTTTTGGCTATCATTTTAACCTATGGTACTCACTCATTTCGCTTCTACTTACAAGGAAGCAAATAATAAGACTATTTGTGCTAATGTTTCTCGGTTAGCATGAAGTAAATAGAAGCATAAGCTTTTTAACTAAATTTTGTTGCAGAGATGAAGAGAAAGTCATGTGAATGGAACACATCATATTTTTACATATCTGATTACAATTTAAGCCAGTTTTACTACTTTACGTGTCAGGGCCCTTTGAATGAAGTAACCGGTTATAACTTGAAATGCTTCTGTAGCACAGACGTTTGCGACTCGAAACCAAGTTACTGTTTCTCGCTCACAATAAGTACATTGCCTCACTCCCAGAGGAATGGCGAGAAAATTTGATCGCATGCATAATCGAAGTCGTTCCGCTAGAGTAATTTAACAATTTTGTAAGAAGTCGATATTTACCGCAACAATAACGACACCTTGGGGAGTGAAAGGGTGGGACTTTTTATTCAAAGCGTTAAGGAGGCAGACGCTGCTTCCTTGGGAAGTCCTAATTGATAATCGATATCGGGTAGCAATTCTCGATATAAAAGTGTATTGCGTATTTTCCTCCGGGGAACTAGGACCCTAAAGGTGTCAGAAAGTGACGGATGTGTCCCGTCACAGTGCAGTTAGGGTGTGGAAGAATGTGCACTCGCTGGCAACTAGCTCGAAAATGATAAAACCATTAACTTTAGTCTCCCGAAAAACGTCTACTATTTCAAAACTTGTTCAATATAAATGTAACCTTAACCTACCTCTGTGGTGAGCGGTAGCATATCTGCCTTACATTCAAGAATTCCCGAGTTCGAATCTTAGTTAGGGTGATTTACCCAGATAAGTTATCTTCCGGGTTTTCTCCTTGCCCTAGACGATGAATGTCGACAACTTTAAGATCCATGGACCTCGGACACCATTTCATTCACTCATCGTCCTGTATGACCTACCCGATTAAAGATCTCTGAAAGTTAACAAATAAATAAAAACAAATGAAACTGAATATATATATATATATATATATATATATATATATATATATATATATATCTGTATACACATTCTTATTATTTTAAACTATATCTGTATAGTAAAATAATTATTCACTGGTTTATAAACATACATTTTCAATCCTGTAAATATTACGCTGAAATACTGCATAAAATCCCCTTTCACTATTCCAAACAATTAAATAAAATGAGAAAATACTTACTAGTGGTTTCAAATGGGTTATTATTTTAAAAAAATGCGTAAGCGCTGTCATGTGCTTATAGAACACCAAAGAGCAAGAGAAACATACATTTTTTAAATTGAAGATTTTAAATGAAACTGTGAAAATTAAAATTTACAACGGTGAACACTTTAAAACAATCATTCTAGAAAACGTTTAATGTTCCAAGCTGTATATTTTAACAAATTCTACATTTCTTTGCAATAAACGGTTATATTTATCTTTTGTTACATGGAAAAATGTACAATCAGCATCTTCCTAGCAACTTTCATTATTTTTAAAAATCGAAGTAATATGTATTGTATATTCTACCCTTAAAATAAAAATGGTCGGTCATGCAGAACTCTTTGTTTCATTTCGAGCTGCATTTTCAGTTCCTCGTTTTGCAACATCGAATAAAATATATGTTTATCTTAATTGTATTTGTTTTATTTCATCTTATGTATAAAATTTATGTTTATAACATAAATATCATTGCTGATTAGTTATTGAGAGTAACAGAGGAATTTCTTAACCGCTATAGAATGTTTGCTAAGATAATATATTAATGAATTTTATTTGCTCTCATAACATAAGTATTTTTTAATCCTAATTAAATTTTAATTGATGTTTTTACTTTATTCTAAATAAATATACTAATTAGGAAAAATTATAACGTCTTAGTATTTACTAATGATACGGTACCACTAGTAGAAGAGGATAAAAATATATTATGAGTACTGAAAAGACAGAAATGCACTAAAAACAAAAACAAGGATTTTTCGAATAAAGCCCCTCTATCCAAACACAATATAAACTTGTCAGTTCTAAATGAAAAGGAGAGCTTCAGGTACCACTATGAGTTATTGCCAAGAACCCAGACAAGAAAATTAAAGTTTTAAAATGAGGCAATCAAGGAAGAAATCATCGTTTAGCTTTAATAAATTTAAAAATGGTAATAAAAATAAACATGTAACTTATAAAATTGAAACCTACTTTATTTCTGCATATAATCACCTCTGTTACTTACGCATTTGACCTATCTATCCGTGAGTTTTAAAATTACCATGTTAAGTTGACTGCCGCTAGTCCATTAATTATACTCATGAGTAAATATATTAAATATTTCTGTTTTATCTAGATAGTTTCAAAGATTTGTCATCTACTGCTTTGTTTGAATTTCAAGCGTTTTTAATATTTTAGATAAAAAATTGGTTCACCACTCTAGCTATTTTGAAACAAAAACATTAAATGTAACATTTTAAAGCACTTATCCTCACTGTCATAGCTTGAACAATTTAAAAGGTAGCAAACTCATTTGCGAATTTTTTAAAAGTACATTTTCCTGAGGTTTTGCTGCAAAGTTGAACAAGATTGATACAAACTACATGATATGGAACATTTTAATGCCCAAAAATGTAAATTCAAAGTCGAAAAAAAGATATTGAAAGTAAGTAAAGTCAGTTAGGCCGTGTACTCATAGATATTTAAATGGTAACAAGTAGCCTTAAAGAGCAAAAACCTTGGCATGAAATTTAAGCTAAAGCTCAATTCTTTATTTTTACTAAATTTCAGTTGTCTTTAAGCTAAGGCGTTCGGACATAAGCAAGAACCAGAACTATTTTGAAAACATACTTTTAATTCGTTTTATGGTTACATATGTCTCTCTTGCACGATTGTTGTTCCTTAGATTCTTCAAGTCATATGAAGAACAAACGACATCCGGATTAAGGTTCATCATGTATAGTATTTTGTTCGATCGTTGTTGAATATTTAACATCACTTTCTCACATTTATTTTCGTTAATTGCTGTAATACTATACACTTTCTTTAGTTGCTAGAACATTTTTGCAGGTTCAACCTCACAGTGTAAACATTCACAGAATGCACAATAACACTTATTTTGACTGGTACTCATATGATGCTAAAAAAAACGATGAATCTATTCATATATGATAGAGCCCGATAGCGGTCTTACCAGCGGAAATGTGTAAATGGATCTTACTTCATGGATTATCTTCTTAGAGGAAGAAATAAATAAAAAACAAAGAATAGAAATGGATGAGAACAAATGGTTGCTAAGAGCAGGAGTGTAAAAAATTCGATTAGAAACACATTCGGGGAAAACATTAAAAACGCCATAAATGAAGAAAATTTTGGGACCGGAGTGTAATTTTGACGAATGTATAATTTCAGCTGTTCTCAGGAAATAAGAAAACTTAAAATTACACGTTACCATAAAGTCAACGCAATATGCGGTATGAAAATGAGCTTTTTAAGAAACCACCTAACTGAAAGAAAACATGGATAAGTCCGGAAATATGAAGTATCTGATTTTTGACTGGAAGCTAAAATTATTAATACATTAAATTACTTTTAAAAATAGAAGGGCAGAGGCATATTTATATCGCTCATTTTTATCTCCAAAACCAAGTTTTCATTTTTAGGAAAACCTAAAACCCGCAAATCGGATGTAATAGGCGAAGTGACGAGGTGCCATTCCGTTTCCTTGCGTGTATCGTATGGAGAACATCACAAGGGGTTTTATGGGACAGAAGGAAATTGTAGACAAACAGCAAGCCTCGTAAACTTGGAGCAGCTGTCAAGAACAGATGCTGGTTGGCGTCTGCTACCCACAATTTTACAAAAGAGTTGTTTCCTATGCCGTCAATTTGTTTCATTCGCCGTACTCCTTTCCCTGGTGGGACCCCTGGAGTGAAAATAACGAGAATGTGAGATACATTCGATATTTCGGGGCAAGTACACGGTTCCTGACAATTTCCGCCTCTCGCTGACGCAACCGATGGGCTAAACGCACACAGCTAAGGTTCATTATGACCCTAAAGTCCACATGTTCTTGGCTTCTGAAATTTATTTCACCTTATTTTCGTTACATGATGGAGGGTTGTAATAGCGAGCGTTTTGACAGTCACTAACAAAAAGGGAATATCGTACGAAATCCTATTATTTTCACTTTCTTTATTCTTAACTTATAGTAGGAGAAGGAGGTATATTCCATTCTTACAAATTTTATTTATCCGGATTTCATTGAGATTAACCATTTTAGGTACCTTAAACCTAAGAATTAACCGCACTCTGGTTTAGAAATGAATTTACTCTCCTACAATTAACCATAATCACCAGTTGTTGAAGGAGTAGCTAACACCTGATCCCTAGCGGGTATTTTGTGCTTACACCCCCGGGAGGAACGGATGAGGTGAAGGAACCACAGGAGATAAATGAACTGCAGGCCAGCTTACACAACACAGACGCGCAGAGTTCTCTAATAGTTCTAGGGTTGACAATCATGATTGAGCCACTCGGATGTTCCTCTAGTGAGACCGCGGAATACGACCCAGCAGTAGAGGCCAGAGGCCGTGAATAAGTTTCAAATTGCAAACCTCTGCACCTTCTGTCCGGCCCGACCGAGTCCAGTCTCAAAATCAAGATGAGAAGAAACGAGGGAAAGAAGAACCGTGACAGATTATCTATAACAACCCAGTATTTGCCTTGGCAATCAGGGGAAAAACACAATAAACCCTATAATTAGAGTGAACGACCCCCGGAAATGAATCCGAGATCTCCCAAAACAAAGTGTTACACATCAGCGCGGAGCCACCTGATTCTTTTGCTTTAGCCCAACAAAAATTAAAGAAAAAAGTCACATAACTTTCTGTACTCACACTTTTACAATAGAAGAAGATTAGCCAAAAGAACCGAACCCACAGTCTCCTTAAAGCGAGTCACACACGATACCTCAGTGCCACCTCGCTCGGTGTTCGATCTTTAAATAATTCTATTAATTTGATATAAGTGGTAGAATGTATGACTTGATTCACAAAAGATTACTCTTTGTTTAAATTGCACCATGATTTCTTACAATTACAAGTACTTACTTTTACAAGTACAATTTAGTTTTGAAGGGATCGCCTGCGGTGCTATTGCAGTAAAAGCGGGCGTTAAACAGTACAAAAAAAAGTTTTGAAGGGAATGGTAGATTTGGGAAGATCAGGAAGAAGTGGAGTGATCCTAGAGAGGGTACTGAAATATGGGTATAGGTATATAAAGAGCGAAGACAAGAATCTGCTAAAAGTATTTATGAAAAAGCTCAAGAGCTCCGAGGGCAGCGAGCGGGAATCTTGACAAAAGTATGGATGGAAGACATATAGAGGAAGGGAGAAGAAATAAAAAAGGATTCTGGAAGTCAGTGAGAAATTGAGTAGAAGACATAGATAAAAGGAAATGTGGGTTAAACTCGAAAATATAAAGTTAATAAGCTTTGTTTATACCGAAGAGTAAAGAAAGACTTGTCAAGAGAGAGGTATATATGTAATAAAAAGGAGGGATGAATTAGCTTGTATCAGAAGAGGAGCAACACTTTTGAACGGGATAAAAGGCAATAAATTGGAACGTTGTATGACACGTCGAGAAAGACAGAATTGTTCACTGTTTAACTGAATGTAAACAGTAAAGAGATCGGAGAAAAAATTTGGGAACACAAATGGGATAGTATGCCATGAGTAATGGTAGCGATGAAAATGTTCAATGTCAAGGGAAAGAGATGAATTAAATAATTAAATTAATAATTGAGAACGCTTATGAAAGGTGGAAAAGGAGAGACGGGGAGAGAGAACAGAAGAGAATTCACAGAACATGGGATGGAATGGGTAGCACAAACCAACAATTAGGAGCTAAGCGAAAGTAGCACATAAGCGGTACTCAAATTTTACGTTAGACTAAGTAATATAGTTTAAGTAAAAGGATATAATTTTGTAAATAATTTAAAATATAAACTAAGTAAATAATAATAATAAAATAATTACAATAATTACTATTACTACTGAAAATGTTGAATGTCAAAGGAAAGAGAATAACTAAATAGGGAAATATTTGAGAAAGGTAAAACAAAAGTGGAAATGGAGAGAGAGAGGGAGAGAGAGAGAGAGCAACATGAGCTTACAGAGAATGTGATGGAATAGTTAGTACAAACTAATAACCAGGGATCTAAGCGAATGTAACACATAAGCGGTACTTAAACTGTTACTTACGCTAAGTAATATAGTTTAAGTAAGAGGGTATGATATATTAAGTAATTGTACAATAAATTATTATTACTTTATTATTATTGTTATTATTATTTGTATTATTATTTACACTACTACAATAGCTAATACTACTATTTTGAAGAGCTATTTGCATATCGATAGTAATATGAAATAGACGGAAGAATATATGTTTTAGAAATAGTGATATAGAGGGTAGATGAAGATTTGTAAATCTTACACATCACATTATTACTTTCTCTACACGTACTATGTACATAGTGTATAGAGAAGGTATTATATTGTACCAATAAATTCAATACCGAGATTTCACCGGAAATACATGTTTTGAAACCCCTGAAATCAAAAAAAAAATTAGAAAAATGTCCGTGTGTGTCTCTCTGTGGGCAGCATAGTTCAAAAGCGAAAAGACTGTTGAATACCAAACTTGTTATTTAAGTTCGGCATCCTCCGAGGATGTGACACTAAGATTTTCAAGAAAATTCTTCCACCGTCAACAACCCTTTACATGCAAAACTATCGAAGATTTTTATTTTCTCAAAACTGGCTGTAACGATTTAGATTAAAATATCGTATATTAAAGGTATTTACCTGACAAATAAAATGTATGTCTTGAATTTTCTGGGAATAAGCCATAAAGACCTCTTTATTCTGGATGATTTTTATTAAATTTTGCATAACTGGTAAACCGTAAGAGATAAACAAAAGCTTGGTGCAAAAAATGTAGATCCCTTTAAAACACACAATTCCTGTCATATACATTTTTTTCGTGGAGTTGGCGGTTTTCGAGATATTTCTTGTTATTGATTTCAGTTTTAAAATACCTTTCTCATACGGGAACTTGTCAACGCTTGGCCTCGCGTTTCAATCCCATAGGAACCTCATTTTAAAACATTTAACTGTCAATTTAGCTTATGAATTCCTCTTATTTCTCTTAAAGTATCTAAGTAATACGACAGCTTCTGCTAATATTTTAGCATTAAACAGATAGAAGAATAAACTTATTAACAATAATGTTACAGGAATGTAGAGGAAGTCATGTGAATGGAGCACATCAGATTTTTTGCTTGAATTCAAGATCTCCCTCGGCTTGTGTGGGCAAATACCAAAATGGAAGCAGATAGCGACTACGTTTCCGTTTAGACAGGAAAGGAGGTGTTAGTGCCAGGGCAGAGGTAAAGGATTTGTTGTTTGTACATGTTGCGGTGCATTCGACAGAAATGTTTCCCCTACGTGGATGTTTATAATGCTTGAGGTGAAGCATTCCTCCTGAGCTTAGCCTGTCAGCTCCTAACAGATCGCTTAATTTCGCCTCAGTAAGCTTCTCCACTTCACCTTCCGACCTACGCCAAACTTCTGAGAACCCTACACACTTACGAGTACAGTTGTTACATAGAATATGCAACAGCTTATCAAGCGCTAGAAGTCGTGTGGCCACACAGGTAGAGTATAACATCTTAACCAGAGATATCAATTAAAATGTAGAACAATGCAAACAATCTTATGTGTTCCATTCACATGACTTTCTCTATATTTCTGCAACGAACTATTGTTAAAAAGCTTAGGTTTCTATTTACTTCATGCTAATTGAGAAAACATTAGCAGAAATAGACTTATTACTTGCTTCCTTGTAAGTAGAAGCGAAATAAGGGGGAACCATAGGTTAAAGTCATAGTCAAAAGTTGGTTGCTATGTGACTGAATTTCCCTTGTTTGTATGGACAGGAGTTAACACCTTTCTATTTGAGAAAAGTATAAGTTTTTCAAAGCTGAAACTAAAAACAAGGATTATATAAGAAAACGATCAAATTCACGAAAAAAAATGTATAAAACATAGATTGTGTGTTTTAATGTAATCTACATATTTTGTGTGGTAAGTTTTTATCTATCTCTTACGGTTTAGCAGTTATGCAAAATTATATAAAATTCATGCAGAATAAAGTAGTCTTCTGAGGCTTTTCCCAACAAATTTAAGATATACGTTTTATTTGTCACATAAATATCTTAAATATAAGAGATTTTAATCAAAATCGTTAGTCATGTTTTAGAAAATCAAAATTTTCGAAAAAAGTTCCATGTAATGGCTAGTTTGGGGTGATGGGATTTTCTTGAAAATCTTCGTGTCGCATCCTTGGAAGATACCAAACTTAAATACCAAGTTTGGTGTTTAGCGGTGTTTTCGTTTTTGAGCTATGCTGACCAAACACACACACACACACACACACGCACACACATACACACAGACAGACACACGGACATTTTTCCGCGAAATCTCGGTATCGAATTTTTGGATTCATTACAATACCATCTTTATACACTATGTACATAGTACGTATAGAAAAAGTAAGAAGTTAAGTTGCATACATATGATTACAGCATTATGCAATTTAAATATAATGGATTGGTTGACGAGGGGTGAATTGAATTGGTTGGTGAGGGGTGAATTAAGTAAAAATAAACAAAGGCCCTTCCTCCCAAAAACAATGCTTGCCCAAAATTCAAACATTTAAAAAAAAAAAAAAAATTGGTTCATTAATAATACTTTAATGTCTTTTTATAATCACACTTTAAAATAAAATGTATCAACTATATTTTATAAAACTAGATTTTTTCCAAATTAGAACTATATTTTGTACCTTTTAAAAATTAATGTATATTTAATAAAACACATTGTGTACAATAATAGAATAATACAGAAGTTAAAGTTAGGTTTTCACTAGTCTTTAGAAAACGTAATTAGGGAGAGAGTTTTGCTTTTGCATTTAATTAGATGATACTTATGGCATGGTTCACCTCACAGCTTGCAGATGTCCTTGGGATCGTGATAGGTGGCTTCTGCTCAGATCTTTCCATGGAACCCGTGCACCGCGAAGCACGTGTAGAGGTGGCGGAGTTGGAATTATGGTCCTCTCCAGTGGTTCGTTCTCATTGCTTCTGTTTCCATAATCTCGTTCAGATTCTCATTAGCTTGTTGTTTCTCTCGTCAATGTATGTTACATAAGCCTGGGTTTCAGGGAGATTGAAGGTGTGTCTATGAGAGTGGTCCCTGGGCTAGAATGTAGGAGAATCTGTTTCTTGAGAATTTGGAAATTAATAGGGTTCTTTTCAGAGTTAGTTTTGACATTCTTCAGTTTTTTGGGTGTTAAGTAATTCCATATTAATTGGTTTCCTATGTGGCCTCTGGCGCAATTTTGAGTTTGAATTGCGCCATTGCAGTTGGTATTAATAGACGTTGAAGCTTTGGTATGTCGTAAATTGCTTATTTTGCCACTGCTGCGCGTTCTTGTATGTGATTCGAGAAAGTGGATCTCGTGGTCTGTGGAGTGAATCCCAGATATTTTAAATTTAACCTTCAAAATTAACTTAACATTTTGCATAACTTTAGGTTTATCTGACTTTACATTTGTGTTACACGACTTTTTAAAAATGATATTCCAAAATCAATATCTAATTGCATATATTATTATTTATGAAACATAAAACCTAAAGAACCTTCTTTGCATGGAATTAAAACTTAGCTATATCTATACAGATAGTAAAACTGCGTCAACATTTATCACTTATTTTGTGAAATATGGGTACAAACGTTTTGAAAAAATATCTGATATGTATATTCACATAGCTTCCTCTACTACACTGCAACAGCTATTCCTACGAAAGCTTATTCTTCTAACTGCTTCCCGGCTATGAAGATAAATATTAATAGAAAAGATTTTACTAAACATTATTTCCTTGTAAAAATGAATAAGGAAATAGAATAAGCTAAAGTGATAGTAAACGTCAATAGCTACATGCTGGTTATGAATGTCCGTTCTCTTTGCTTGACCAAGATAAAAATGTGAATAACAACCTCCATTTTAGAAATGTATAAAATTAAACTAACAACAAGGAAGTCCAAGGAGTTGGCTATTTCCACAAAAATATATATATATGAGATAAATTGTGTCTTTTAACGGGATCTACATTTTTGCTATAATAAGCTTTTGTCTATCTGTTACCTTTACCAGTAGCGCATAATTAATTCAGAATGACTGTAATCAAAGGTATACAACTTAGAAATGTTTACTTTATCTATCATATGCATACAATATAAGTAGTAAGGAGAAAACGAATTGTATTCCACTCAAATATTCGAAACAGAGATTTCACAGAAAAAAAGTTTTGTGGTCCCTTGTGTGTGTCTCTTAACAGCATAACTCAAAAAACGCAAATTCAGTTAAATAGAAAACTTGGTATATAATTTCATGAAGAGTTTCAGAAAAATCCTCCCACCCCAAAACTACCCTTTACAGGGAAACATTTTCGAACATTTTGATTTTCTCATAAATGGCTCCAACGATTTTGATGAAAACATTCTATGCTAAGCATATTTACAGGAAAAATAAAATGTATATTTTTAATTTTTTGGGAACAGCCTCTGAAGACTTTTTCATTCTATATGAATTTTGCATAGCTGGTAAATGAAAGAGATAGGTATAAATAATTACACAAAAATGTAGATTAATTAAAATACATCGTTTATGTCATACACTTTTTTGTCAAGTTAAGTATTTCCGAGATATTCCTTGCTATCGATTTAATCTTGAAATACTTAAACGTTTTTCAAACGACAATTTGTCATTCACGTTGCTTTTATTTTATTCCTGGTAATGCAAGGGAACTGAATTTCAATCCCATAGTGAGTTGGCTAATGCTCCAGTCTAGTGAATTCGTTTATTTCCCTTCTTCTTATCAAGAGCTAAGTAATAAGATAATTTCTGCTCAGGTGTATCTTCATAAACATACAGCTCAAAGATAAGAAGAATAAGCTTTTGTAGAATACTTTGTTACAGAATAGCTAGAGAAAGTCATGTGAATGGAACTCATCAATTGTTATTTATGTGCTTCATTAGAATTCTTTTGTTTCTTTTCATTGCATTTTATGAAATTACAACGCGATTTTAAAGATTTGGTTATCACTTCAGATTCCTGCAATATTCCTGTACTCCAAGGAAAAGAAATGTTTCTGTAAACGTTTATCTTATTAACATGAAGGAGGTAGACAAAAATCGCAAGCGATTTATTTACATTGTTCGTATAAATTAGCATCTTTATTAATACAAGGTATAACAAAATAAATACGGATGCCATCTGTTGGAAAATAGTATAGATTTTTTAAAACTTAAACCAATAATAAGGAATATCTTAGAAACGGTTAACGTCACAGCAAAAATTTGTCTATCTCTTACGGTTTACCAGTTTTGCAAAATTTATCTAGAATCAAGGGAACTTCATTGGCTATTTCCAACAAATTTTTTGCCTTAATATCTTTAAAATATGTTATTTGATTAAAATCGTTAGAGCCAATTTGAGAAAATCGAAAAAAATAATTTGGGATGGGGTGAGTGTCGGATATTGAAATACTTTATACACACGGAGCTTTATCTAAAATTATTTTCATGGACACAGGGACTTCAAAACAGGTATATTCCGGGGAAATTTTCGTATCGAATTATTTGAGGGAATACAATGTCTTCTCTACCTAATATGTGTTCACATAGTTCGTATAACCTGTAAGAATAGTATGTAGACTTATATACAGTAAACGACAGTGAGTAGCGAAAGTCACGTGAATGCAATGATTTAGATTGTTTATCATTCAAACGAAGACCATTTGCTGAACTTCCAGTGACGAAAATCGTTTTACAGTAGTTTTGTGTGTAAAAATGAAGTTATGCATTAACTTCACCAAGTTAAAACAGAAAAAACAAAAAAAACAAAGGTACAGATTAGGCAAATCTCCCCAAAATGTTGCGAAGGTAATAGGATTTATGGAGAACTGTATTTATTGCCGTAAGTACTTATACATTTAGCAAAACGCGGTACCGCTGTTACTTGCTTGGTTTTAACGCACTCTTTCTGGCATGCTTTTGGATTACCAAAATTAGGTGCTGATGTGAGAGAAGGCGTAACCTTTTTTGTGATTCGCACGTTGCATAATCGGATTTGCAGGAGACTTGGGACTCAACACAAGCCTCTGTTTGTGGCCGACCTAGCGTGTATGCTTATGTGAACAATGAGGGATTACCCAGGGTGCGTCTCTAGCCCTATATCAGGTGTCGAGGGTTCTCAGGAATAGTGCGCCACAGGGAGATCCACTACTCATTAACCGTAACTTGACAGTACAGCTGTCCTCGAGTACGCCCTCAAATGCCCATTGCAGCGGCGATTCTCTACCGCTAATACACGAATCTTACCTAATTATGTCTTTCTTTATTGAAAAGTTGAGTAGAGAGGTATTTTTATTGGTCTTCAACATTTCATATCTTGGATCTTACGGGTCTACAGACCGAACATGTAATTCCTTCAGTGCAAGTTTCATTTTATATTTGCCGCTGCACTTTAAAGTTAATAATATTGATATTGTTAACAAAATCGAATATGATCTATTAGATATCTATATGTAATCCACCATTTTAAGGATACTTTTTAAAATGAATTGCAATTCAGTTCATAGTTCAAAGCATTATAATTTTACATCTACTATTTTAACTATAACATCCTTGCTTATCCCTTTTTATTAAATAGGAATAATATATGTATACAGCATTAATAATTACAAATTCAGAAATTATTTGACATTACCTTCTCTACCTATTTTGCTACAATGTTTTTTACAAAACCTTATTCTTCTTTCTATTTTGTGCTAGTCTAGGTAATCATTACTAAAACTGCTTAGGGAAGGGATAGTCACTAGGTCAAAGTGATAGTCAAATCTTTTAAAAGCCGGTCGCTATGTGATGAAATTAAAATTTCCCTCTCTCTGCATGGTCTGCATGAAAAAATGAATAACGATTTACCATTTGGGGAAATCTAAGCTATGTTAATTTTAAAATAATAATAAGAAACATCTCAAAATAGTTGTAATACTGTATATGGCATGATTTGTGAGCTTTAAATATATCTACACGTTTTGTGTAATAATCTTGTTTCTATTTAATAGTTATGCAAAATTCATACAAAATGAATAGGATTTCAGAGGTTGTTTCCAACAAATTCAAGATATACATTTCATTTGCCATATAAATATGTTTCATATACATTATTTTAATCAAAATGGAGCTGTTTTTGATAGAATAACATTTTTCTTCTAAAATTTGCCATGTAAAGAGTAATTTGGGGTGGGCGAACTATCTTGAAAAAATATTTCATATTCTTTGCAGATCCTGAACTTAAGTACCAAGTTTGGTATTTAACCAAGTTTTCACTTTGAGATATGCTATCCACACACATCACACGGACACACAAGGACTTCTTTCTAAAACTTTTTATAACAGAGGTCCTCGAAGTATATATTTTTGGTGAACCCTTGGTATCGAATTTTTGGATAGAAAAGGCAAAACTTTCTCTACCTGTTACGTAAGTAAATAGTACTTGGTACAGAAAGTAGAAAATAGAGACAGCAACAACAAAAAGCGCACAAACAAATCAGAGGAAGATTCAGAAGAATAATATAAAAAGGAAACTTGTACCTGTGGCTCCACTCCATTTTATTCTTTCTCTGAGAGATTCTTCTCTTCTTCTCTCCCCACACACTGCACTTCTTTTTCTTTTTCATTCTCCCCTTCCAACCCTCGTCTTCACTTTCTTTAGCTTCCTCTTGCCATCCCTCATTCTCTGTTCTTCCTCAATTATTCCTTCCGATCCCCGTAAAAGTTATTTCACTTTTCTAAAGAGAATAAGAATTGAAACCTAAAATTCTAAATGATCCACATAATAATCTTAGATTAAGTTTCCAACGTGTAGCCAAAGTCGTTAAGGTATGAAACGTGAACAAGAAGTTGGCAGTTGAAATCTCGCCAGGACCGTTCTGCTTTTTGAGATTCTTCCAAATTTTGCTTAGTCCTCATATTTGGCAAATGTTGAGGAGATACTCTAAACTTAGGAATTGAAAGCTTTCTTCCCAAATTTAAAAAGTTTAACCTTTATTATTATTATTAAACTTACACATACTATTCATATGAAGCTTATATCTCCAACTACTTTGTTTTAACTGAGATAAACTTTTGGAGAAATGGTTTCATTACATACTTTGGATGTAAGTAAAGGAAAGATACAGGAATCCGAATCAATAGTCGGGTGTCTTAAAGGTAAACTATATACTGTATCAAAAATTATATACTATACTCGAGAAAGAAACGAAAATCAAACAACACTATAAGAAAATGTCAAAGTGTTAATGAATTCACACCAATAATATCGCTCACCTAAGAAATGACTAAAGCTACAGAAATTACTTGAAATAAATAGCGTGCTCTAAACTGCCGTTTTTAAAAAATCCAAAATCTCGAAAATACTACATATCCAGACGTTACTTTATTATGTGTGTATTTTATTGAAAATATTATTGTCACATATTTAGAAGATGCTGAACCTATGGTTCACAGAATTCATACATAAAGCATAAGAGTATATATCCAGAAAATTAAAGTAGATTATATTTGTGGTGAAAATGTCTTTCATATATGGTATTTTAATTAAAATCTTTCCAGCCATTCTTGAAAAAATGTGATGTGATTTATTTTTATAGCTTTCTCTCCATCTCTGAAACATATTATTCTTAAAAAGTTTTTATTCCATTTACTTTATGCTAATCGAGAAAAAAGAAGAGAGAAGTTGACAAATTCCCAAATGAGAAAAGTGAAAGTATTTTAAAGCTGAAATCAATATAAAGGAATATCTCAAATATAATCCACACCACAAAAATGTATATAACATAAATTGTATGTTTTAATCAACTTCACATTTTCTATTAGGTAAGGTTGTCTATCTCTTACGGTTTACCAGATAAGCAAAATTCCTCTATATTTATCCAGAATAAGGCTATCTTCAGAGGCTATTCTCAGAAAATTCAAGATCAACATTTTGTTTGTGATGTAAATATCTTTAATATACGATACCTTAATCAAAATTATTATAAGCATTTTTGAGAAAATAAGACATTTCGAAAACTTTTCCATGTAAGGGGAAGTTGGGGGTTGGGAAATATTCTTGAAATTCTTCCTGTCGCATCCCTGAAAGATGGTGAACTTAAATACCAAGTTTGGTAGTTTTCCTTTTGAGTTATACTGCCCACAGATACACACCCACAGACAAACAGACTGACATACACACGCCCGAACATTTTTTTAAAAATACTGTTTTATGGTTTCAGGGGATTTCAAATATATTTCCAGTGAAATCTCGGTATCGAATTTTAGGATGCAATACAAAACCTTATCTATACACTATGTACATAGTACGAGTAGAGAAAGTAATTTCATGTAAAGGGTAGTCATAGGATATTTTTGTTGAAAATTTTCGTATTACATCTTTGGATATCACTGAACTCAAATATAATTTTTGGTATGCAACCGATGCTACTTATATCAAGCCCAATTGCTTTATTTGTTATAACTTCTAGTAATAAAATATGGTGAGAAACATAAAATGAACATTGAAACCACTCCGTATGAATAAAGTAATATATAAGGAATCAAGTTTGATAGTAATGCAAAGAGACATTTCGAGCACATAAGGGATTTGTGGTGGACGAAGCGGCGCCGGGGTAAGTTTTCTCCAGGCTCTCCAGTTTCCCCCGCCATCGCATTCCACCGGTGCTCAATCTTCATTTTATGTATCATCAGTGTCATCATCTTCGGTTCGTCTGTAGTAAAAACGGGTATTAAATAGTTTAAAAAAATAGAGAAATTTGGTGAGAATGACATTTACACTTTTTACTACAAAAACAAACAGCAAGTTTTTCTGAGAATTGGCCGTAGACTAGTGAAGAAATGTTTCAATTTATTCAAATCTGTCTTCCTACATTTCAAATTAAACATCTAAACACCCCTAGGAAGCTTTCGATGAAAATGTGTTCAAATGTTTATACTTGCAATATTATACATGAAAATATTTATCTAACATTTTCTTTATAAACTTAATGCAGTTTCTGTGCTTCGTGAAATATTCTATGAATTTCTATTTCTACCATTGCTCATAAAAACGAACTTCTGATAAGCTTTGGGAATAAGAAATTGTTTATGTAGTATAAAACAGAATATAATGTATTGCAATCTTTCTCTGAGAAACAGAAGAGAAATTGTGTAAACAATAATGGGAAGTTAAAGAAAATAAACAACATCTAGAGGTAATTTCTTGTAGCTGCCTGAAGACAGAGGTTGTTTACATTCAACAGAGTATCAAGAAATTCATAACCTGTGCTCGGCGTTTGTTTTACTCCGAATAGCGCCCTTTTCCCCCTCACATTAGTAAATGCAGTAGATTTTGGTTGTTACATCATGCTCAAAAGTGGGCGTTGTGATACGAAGAAAAACCTTGTGTTCCGTTTACATGACTTTCTCTACATCTCTGCAACAAATTATTGTTATAAAACTTATTCTTCTAGTTACTTTACACTAATCGAAATAAACAGTAGCAGAAATGGTCTTATTACTTAGATCTTTATAAGTAGAAGGAAAATAAGGGAGTGCACAAGCTTAAACCGACACTCCAATGCTTTAAAATGTGGTTGCTATGCGATTGAATTCCGTCTCTTTGCATGGCCAGGAGTTGATAAGCTGCCTACGAGAAAAGTTTTAAGTTTACAAAACTGAAATCAGTAACAAGGAATATCTCGAAAACGGCCAAATCCACGAAAAAATGTACCTGACATACATTGTGTGTTTTCAGGAGATCTACATTTTTGTGAAGTAGGTTTTTGACTATCTCTTATGATTTACTAGCTATGCAAACTTCAAAACAATCATGCAGTATAAAGAGGACTTCAGAGGCTTTTGCAAAAAAAAAAAAAAAAAAAAACAACAACAAGCTATACATTTTATTTTTATGTAAATATCTTTAATGTTCTATGTTTTAATCAAAATCACTAGAGTCCTTCTTGAGAAAATCAACATTTTTATCATTTTTTCCATGGAAAGGGTAGTTGGGTATATGGGGATTTTCTTGAAAATCTTTGTGTCGCATCCTTGGAAGATACTGAACTTAAATATGACGTTTGGTATTTTACGGACTTTTCGTTTTTGAGTTATGCTGTCCAAAGACACACACACACGTACATGTCTCTATTTTTTCTTTTTTTGGGGGGATTTATGGAGTCCCAAAATATTAATTTCAAGTGAAATCGCTGTATCGAATTTTGGGTGCAATATGTTACCTTCTCTATACACTATGTACATAGTACGTGAAGAGAAAGTAATAACGACTTCATTTGGTTTCTCTGTTAAGCTTCCTATGTTTCCAACAGTCAACTTAATTTCCATTTGTAATGCTTCCTGATCTTAAATGGTGTTATGTACTTGGCGTACTCCTGTGTATCTGCCTGTAAACGTATTTTTGTCACTCCTGCTAAAGAGGAAACATGTTAAGCTAAAGAAATGTTAAAACAAAGAGAAATTGGTAGATTCTTCTAGTGATATTGCATCCAAAGTCAACTGAACACCAGGTCCTAAATTCTGTTTTATTTTACGTCCCATTAACAGTTTGTCATATCGCGACGAAAGCATTGGGTTTACGGTATGTTGGACACAGTAGCCTTTTAAGAACTCGTCCCTCTACCATATTATCTTCACTTCGCGCCAAGCAGTCGGGTCAGAGTGTTATCCAGTCCGCTACTTACCATCCGTAGTCAGATGATACTATCCGTATAAGTGCAGCTAGCATAACTCACCATCAAGTCCACTGCTTTCATCTTTGGATAGATGAAAGCGCAATTGCAGTTACCATCAATTTCAGTGTTATTATTCTTTCAGACTGAAGGTGGATCTTTTGAACGTACTATATAATATCTACTTCGATACTTACTCCAGCCAGTTGGTGAGCCCACGGGATATGAACACAGGTCTTCCCGAATGCAGGCCACCTGAGCCATCTAGCTTGGTAGTTGCTGACCTTGTATTCATAAAAAGAATCTGATGTGTTCAATTCACATAACTTTTACGAAAGATTTTGTTTACCTATATCATGCTAATTCAGATAAGCATAAACAGAAATGGTCTTATTACTTACTTCCTTATAAGGAGAAGAGAAATAGGGGAATAAATTAGGCTAAAGCAATTGTTAATTTTTTTAAAATCTATCGCTATGTGAAACAATTGAAATTTGATTCTGTTTGCGTAGCTAGGCGAGAAACAAAATAGGTATAAAACGAAAAATTTACGTTTGAGAAAAGTTGAAGTAGTTTAGAATTGAAACCAATAACAAGAAAAATCTTGGTGAGGTTACCTGTACAAAAATGTTTATGGCAAAGGTTGGGTGTTTTAACAAGATCTATTATTTTGTTCTGTCTCTTACGGTTTACCAGTTACATAACAACCATCGGAAACAAGGAGGTCTTCAGAGAGTATTCCAGAAAATTCAAAATGTACATTTGTTTGACATGAATATATCTTAAACATATGGTATTTTAATCAAAATCGTTGAGAAAATTAAATAAATGAATCATTATCGTCAACCTCACAAATATACTAATACTTATTATTAATTTAACAAGCAAGATACTGACAATTCATCATCAAGTTACGCTATTTCCATCTTTTGGAAAGTGTAAGCAATATATCTCGATTTGAATGAAATAGGTGGTAAATGTAGCTTTTGTAGGAATAGCTTCTTGTAAAGTAGGCAGAGAAACTAAAGTGAATGTAACTCATAAGCTATTTACTCTCTATGTAGTGAAATGATTATACAGTGGTCATAAATTGTCTGACTCAATGATATGAAATGTCTGTATTTTAAACAGCACATATAAACCATTTTAAAAAGAGGAGTAAAGAGGTATTTTCCATCACAATGGGGTTAATTGAGCATAAGGTTTTTAAATGTAACACCGTGAGCTATGGCAGCGTGAGGTAACGTTTTTGTTCGTCTTTTCATCACTAAAACGAAATACGTCAGCTTCGCATGTCGCGTCTCAATAATAGTGCAGTGTTATTGATTTTAATGTTTATATTTACTCCTTACTGTCACTGACAGGTGACGTAATGGATTACTCCGCTGTATTAAACCGTAAAATGTCGTTCGCTAAAGCGTATTCAGAGGAAAACATTCTGTCTCTATAGAAACCACATGAAATAAAAGTGTCACTTCTACATGGGTAACAAAATTCAGCAGTAGCTGCTGCTGTTTCTATTTCTCGATCATTTTGTCGTATACAAAGGTATCCTTTATCACGATCGTGCAATTATCCTTTTATTACGTTTTCTTTCTCAAGGGACAGAGGAGTTCAAGTATTATTGCACTATGAAACTCCTAGAAGAGGGGATGTGATGACGATCTGAAGGAAAGTTGCTCGGGCCTAGTAGTGACAATTGTGGATAATGCAGGGACCCAAAATTTCACTTGGTGCACCCTTCCCCCAGCTCTCCTTCTTCTGGACAGGTCCCAAACCCCAAGTCAAAGAGGTGGTCATAGGAATTGAACCCACGATCTCCCTATATGGGCCTCAACCAAAATGTCTGAGCCATCTCGCTCAGATTCACTATCACTTACCCATATTATATTCAACTTATAAATTTAACATAGATTTTTACCGAAAATACATATTTTGAGGTTTAATTGAATCTCCACCCTTCAAAACCTAGAAAATGATTCATGTATGAAGTGTCGTTCTCCGTGGTCTAGGGGTAACATGCTAGCCTCTGGTTCCCGTGATTATGGATTTAAATCAAGCCGGTCCCTATAGCCGCGCTTGTTAAAGTGTCTTGCTTTGGTTCTTCGTGGTGCAGGGGATCCTGGGTTTGAGTCCCGCCTTGGGAATGGGTGTTTATATGTTGCCGGTCCCTGTGGCCGCGCTCGTTAAACTGCCTCGCTTTGGTGCTTCGTGGCGTTCGTGGGTTCGAGTCCAGCATTGGGCATGGGTGTTTGTATGTTTGTAAATTTGTATATGTCTATTATGTATATATATAAATAAAGAAAACTTAAATTAACAGATCAACTAAGGAAATGTAGGAAACTGGAAAAAAAGTATTAAAAGGAATACAGCGCCGGAGTCCTGACAAGCCTCCGGAACTGCATTAAAAAAATCGGCGAAAGACGATGGATGTTTTCGGGCGTAAAATTCTTAGCGTGGCTTCCTTCGGTAGGCAATTAAAGGTGTGTAAATATACGGAACATAAAAGAACCTGAAGTCTGATAAAGCGCATTCTGATCAAAGTTAAGCGGTCTTTCATACACAACATAAAATGAGGCGTGAGACCCACAGCGGTAGTGATCATAAATAAAACTCAGTTTTATTGCGTGTGTGAACTGCATAATTCAAAAGTCAAGGAAAAGTAAGACACACAGCGTATTTGGTATATAAGTCCAGTATTTAAGGATGCACAAGACGCTTTTCAAGATACTCTCCCTCACCGCCTCAAACTACCATATACATGGAAATATTGTTATTTATGATTCATTTTCTCAGAAACAACAATTTAGCGATTTTAATTTATTGATGCAGCAAATAAAAGGTATATATTGAATCTATTGAATCCCTAGGAAGACCTCTTTATTTTGCCGAATTTTGTACAGGAAAAATATTTTACCTTAGAGATGTAAATGGCGTGTTATTTATGGACGCTCTTTAACTACTGTGGTTCTCAGCGTCCCATTCTAAATTGGGCGTGAAAGACCGCTTAATTTTGCTCAGAGGTCTCTCTTCAGGCTTGAAGTTCTTTTACGTGGCGTAAATCTACGACATGGAACCAACGATTTTACTTCCCATCCGAAAGAAGCCATTTTACCTTAGAGGAAATATATTTACATAACTTTATCAATTTTATTTCGTAGCGTTACTTGTTTTCAAAATATTCCTGTAGGAGATTTACCCTTCCCATATGTATTTTACTTTATTGCTATTTCATTTATATTGTCTTTACTTTGAAATAAAACAATGTTTTCCGTGAAAAATACTTGAATGCCCTTCCGCATATTGTATGTAACTTAGGACTTATAGCATAATTAGAAATAATTCCATGTCATGAGCAGGAATGGGAATTCTCAAACAGTTGACTACATTCAAACCATCATACTAGAAGGACTCTTGTAATGATAATGGTTTGAGTGTAAAGGTAGATAACAGCGGCCAAGGGTTGCAAGCAGGTCCGAATGCTGTCACAAACCCAATTTCGTCCATTTTCTTAAAAATATCTCTAAATATTTTGATTAAAAAGTTATTTAATACTCGTGTATATATATAACAAATAAACTGTATGTATGTCTTGAATTTTCTGGAAATGTTTGAATTTTATGTAATTGTTAAAAACTATCATATAGTGAGTGCTACATAAAAAACCCTGATGTGTTCCATTCACATGACTTTCTCTTACTGTTCCACAATCGAACCTCCTTACTACAGACTAGTTTTTATCTATATCATGCTAATCAAGATAAAGATTGCTAGAACTCGTCTTATTACTTGCTTCCTTGTAAGAGAATGTAAACAAGGACATAAGCTGAGCTAAAAAACCGGTCGCTAAGATAAACAATTAAATTTCGGTTTTCTTTGCTTGCTAGGAGTAACAAAAGAGAGACGAGAAGAAAGTGTCTCCCGTTTGAGAAAAGTTTACATAGCTCGGAGTATCTCGAAAACGGTTAATTCTACAAAAAAAATGTATATGTCATAAATTGTATGTTTTGATGAGATCTACATTTTTTGTGCGTTTTTGTCTATCTCTTACAGTCTACCAGTTATACAAAAATTATACAAAGCTTATTTAGAATGAAGTGGTCTCAGAGGCTATCTACAGAAAATTCAAGATATACACCTCGTTTTTCATTAAACTATCTTAAATATATGACATTTTAATAAAAATAGTTGGAGCCATTTTTGAGAAAATCAAAATTTTCAAACATTTTTCCATTTCAAGGGTAGCTTGGGATGGGGGGATTTTCTTGAAAACCTTATGTTCCATCCATGGAAGTTACTGAACTTAAATATCAGGTTTGGCACTTGACCGACTACTCATTTTTGAGCTATACTGCCCACAGACACACACACACATAGCAGCAGACACACAAGCACACACGGACATTTTTCTAAAAGTGCTCTTTGGATTCAGCAGGTCTGAAAACATGAATTTTTGGGTGAAATACAACCTTTCTCTATGCACCTTGTACCGACTAGTTATACAAAATTCATACAAAGAGGTCTTCAGAAGCTATTTCCAGATAATTAAAGATATGCACTTCATTGGTCGTAAAACTTTATTAAACATATGGAATTTTAATCAAGTTTGATAGAACCTTTGTTGAGAAATTCACATGTTCCGTGTTAGGGATAGTATAGGGTGGAGGGATTTTCCTGTAAACTTTCATATATCATTCTTGGAAGATACTGAACTTAAATTTGAGGTTTGGTATTTAACGACTTTTCAGTTTTGAGTCAAGGACAAACACGCAGAAACACGGACCTCGTTCTAAAAACCTTTTGTTTTGATTTCAAAATTGTAATCTGGTGAATTTTGGTATGTATTTTTGGGTGGAATACAACACCTTTCCTACCTACGTGTATGCACTTGTAGAGAAAATAAAAATGCACAGTAAAGAAATAAAAAGTACTACAATTGCTAAATCTACAGTATAAATCTAGTATTTCTAAGTTACAGCGTTTACTTCAATTTTTAAAACCGATTAATTTTTAAAGTTATAAACTAACATAGGTAATACTTCGTATCAGAAAAGCACAGATAAAGAGCACATTTCATGGTGAAGTAATTACATTGAAACCTAGTATAAGAGCAAATTGAAACTGTTAGATCCTCTGTGACTGATGCTGTAGAAACCAAAGGCGTATAATACTCAAAGGCAAAGACAAAACAATACGAAACCCTCCAGGAAATCTGGCAATGACCGCTGAGGTTAGAGAAGAGCGTTAAACCGATAAAACAAATGAATAAACTTGGATATCGATGCCAACATTTGAAACCAATAGTGCGCGTTCGATATCACGTCTGGTTCGTCAATACGGAATTGGAAAGCAATAAACGAACTGAAATATTTTCAGAAGTTGAAGTCAAGTACAGAAGATGCCTTAGGCAGCTTGTAACGCATCTGGGTGTTGTATCGACGTAACCCTGCATGGCGAAATAAAAACTTTTGTACGCACAAAGGATTCCATTGAGCATTGGGATTCGTTAGTAAGGATACAGCACAGCTTCTCTGAAATCTACGGAGGAAGCTAAAATAGATGTAAATTTATTCTTTAGAACAAAAAGGCATTAGTAAATTCTTCCAGATAAATATTGATTCGAAGTATTCTATGTAATTTGTAGAGGCTGGTATGATTCTATTAATTCGTCTATAGTGTCTTCTCCCTGCATTAAAACTCTCCTTTATTTAATACAAAAAATAGAGATGTTTATTACTTATTACTTACTATGTACGTGAGGGAAAGGCAAACTAGTTTATGAAAGAATGTACATAGTTTGACTAAAAGGCCAATAGACGCTTTATTTATTCAAGCCAAACATTTTGGAAAGGAAATCTTTAAGGAAGGAAACAGGGTTGATAAAGGTGAACTCTAAAGTAAAGCCATGCATTTGTAATAACGGCCTGCACATCCATTTAGCCTAGGCTTCCAGTTCTGCAAGAGTATTAAGAGTTCCCTCCTACTTACTAATTTAAATGACTAAAATTTGTCTTACTTTGTAATGTTTTCTTTTCTTCTATTCCCCTCTTCTTTACCTTTCGTTTTTCTCCCACGTCGAGCATGTTTCCTCTTTCATTTCTTCTTTCCCCAGCATCTTCGCTTTACCCCAGCACACCATTTTCCATCTCCGTAATTTGTATTTTTATGACGCTATTATCATCATCAGCTTATTTCTTCAGTTCCTTTTTTTGCTCCCTCGTCTGCACTCTTTCGCTTTTTTCTAAGGGGGAGCTCCTGTTCTCAACACAGGATACATTCCCCTATCAGTAACACGATACTTTCAACAGATACACAGGCACATCCAGAAACTTCCTTTTTAACATTGAAATAGCTGGTATCCTTCCCATTTCAGAACTACCTGAAGATTCTCTAAAATTCTCTTTGGCTTTTAACAAATTACCATTTCATTAAGGCAGTGCTTGACTACCTACTCTCATAAAATCACTGTTTGTCGGATGTTTATTAGCGGAAATACATTTTGTAAACTACATGCCTTTTTTATAAATTGTTTATGTAAACCAAGCATTTATTGTAGAAAAGGGAAAAGTGACCAATAATTTTTACTTTCTCTACCACGCATGTACAACATACGTAGTACATCGAAAAGATGTTGCATAAAAAATTCGATAACCGAGATTTTATGGGAAATATATGTTTTGAGGGCACCTGAATCCAAATAAAATTTTTAAAACAATATACGTGTGTGTGTCTGTGTGGATATGTATCTACAACAACATAACTAAAAGCGTTAGTTTGGTTAAATACGAAAATTGGCATTTCAGCTCAGCATTTTCCAAAGAAGAGACACGACCATTTCCAACAAAATTCCCCCCAACCAAACTATCCTTTATTTGGAATATTTTTCGAAATTTTCGGGTTTCTCAAAAACGGCTCTAGCAAGTTTGATTAAAGCATCATAAATTAAACATAATATTACAAATAAAATGCATATTTTGAATTTTCTGGGGATAGCTTCTGAAGTCGTGTTCATTGTAGATATTTTTTGCATAATTGTAAACTCCCAGAGATACATGAAATTTTACTGCACAAAAATATAGATAGCGTTAAATCACAGTTTGTCATATATGTACATATAAGATATTCCTTATAATTGGATTTAATACTTCCAATAGTTAGTCTTTTCTCAAATGGGAAGTCCTAGTTCCTTTTTTCGTTCTGTTACACTCTGTAGTAAAGAAAAAGGAATTTCATTTGCATCTCACAGGACCAGATTTTCAAATATTTAACTATCATTTTAGCCTAGTGTAGTACCTTATTTCCCTTGTAATTACAAGAAACTTAGAATTAAGATCATTTCTGTTGATTTTTATCTATATTATCATGTAGTAAGAATAGTTTGTTCTAGAAGAGGTAGAGAAGTAATGAGAATGGAACATATTACATTTTTTTAAATGTAATATAATATATAAATTGTGTGCATAAAATACTTTTATCCCATTATACATTTAAAAAGTAATAAAACCGGTCAGGCTTAACTGTGAGGCCTCTGCTGTGAGACCCGGTCTCTTATCTAATACTTAGTAATCACCGAGACAGGGGACTCAAGTGAGACTCTAGAACTGGCATTCCGAAGGTTGTGGGATCGGTTCTCTGCGGCCTTCCTCTCTGACCAATGGTTTTCCGGCATTTTTTCTGGGACACTAGGCGAATGCTGGGGAGGGTAGTTTATTCCCCCGAACTTCCTGACCCTTAATTTCACCTTCATTGTACCCCTACGGTGTCTTTTCAGAATTTTAAGTGTCGACGAGAACTGCGGCAGAGGCGCCATTCCGTGTCGGTGACTGCGCTCTGAAAATACAGCTCTCGGCGGCGGATAGCTGTTAGCAGTGTCTGCAAACTCAGATGCTCTATCCGGGACTGAGGCACGCGCCTCTGAGCGTTCAGATGAAGAGCTTGTGAACTGTTAGGGACTCTCCACGGCGGCACTCTACCTATCAAGATGTCGACCGCCCTCTGAAATTACCTCATCTCATCCTGTCCTCCAAGGGTGTCAACGTACAATAAGCCAACGGTGCAGTGTAGAACAACCGTCCGTAACACTCACATCCACTACTTAGTAATCACTGTATAGTACGATTTACATTTACGAAAACTTTTTTATGACCAATTACTACCTCAACCTACGATCTCCTACAATTATCAGATTTGGTGATTATCCCCGTCTTGTCTCATTCTTTCTTTCTTTTTTCCTTTCTTTCTTAATTTTACCCTCAGCTTCCTTTCCCTCTGTCTTTTCCTCTTAGGTCTCATTCTCTATTCTTTCTCCTTTTTCATCTCTTTACCTCTCTGTAATTGGTCACGCAATTTTTGGAAAAACGCTAAAAAAGTAGTGATTTCTGGAAAGTTCACGTATTTTACAAATGATGTATAAGAATTTTAAATTTTGCCACTTTATTGACTGTATCTATTATCTCTATCTGTGTCTTTTATCGTTGTAGCTTAACTTAGTTGGTCATATCGGATGATAAGTGAAATGATGCCCAAATGATCTCGGGATCCATGGAGCATAAAGTTACCCGACATTCATCTAATCAGGATAAAGAAAGTCCCGAAAAAAAAACCTTATCTGGGTAACTCACTCTAAACGAGATTTCCACTCTCGTTCTCTTGAGTGTGAGGCAGTGGAGCTATTGTTTCTCATTATCTATTATCAAACTGGTATAAGAATAATATCTTAGAATTTTCTAGAAATTATAATTTTAATTTCTGAGAACAATTGGCACTAACATTTATAATAATCCAAACCACAAATTGCATTTTTTAATATTTTGTGTGAGAGATATAGCGACAGAGGGGAATAGAGAAAGAAAGAGAGAGAGAGTGAGGGTTACAGTTTCACGCAGTATGTCTAAATCAATTATGGTAAAATTTGGTAGTTATGTAGTGTACTTTTATTCCACTTGGAAATACATTAAATATAACATATCTTAATAATTGCTCCAGAGAAGCGTTTTTAGGCGTTCAGTGTGCAACTATAAATTAAATTAAATGTATTGTTTAAAATTATATTTCTAAAGATAATATAAATAAAATTACAACCAATAAATAAGTACGATGTATTCAACATTTTCTATACCTGGTCTTAATTTATTAAATTGATTTAGACAAGAAGTAGCCTAGGATGTAGTGCTAGATTATTGAGCTTGCAAATTTCTACCTCCAGTACTTCCTTTTTTGCAACCTACTGTGTGGGGGAGGAGCTACCCCTGCCACTGTACATCGTTAGGGTGTAGGTTCAGGGTAGAGTTATTATTCATACTTGCAGAAAAGGAGGTGGTAGACTTTGAGAGTAAGGTAGCCCAGTTTAGGAAGTGATCGGAGTACGGTTTTATTATTTCTACAGAGAAAACTAAATTCCTTGTATTTTGGGGCAAATCACAAATGTCTTGAAAGATTATTTTAGAAGAGAAACCACTGGAGCAGGTTTCAAAAGTTTAGCTATCTATGTTGTGATATTAACATAAGAAATAATTCTACGGTGATGTTAATAAGAAACTATCAACTTTCTAAATTGTGTGTGGCACCATCCACCGTATAAATTTTACAGTACAATGGTTACACTCATTCTCCATCGCAATCATGGGTATTTTTAAATAAAATTCAAAATTACAAAGTGCTGAAATGACCCTCTTACAGAGAAAAAAAAGGTGCCCAAAATTATGCTGTCTAAGAAGCGATGATATTAGAACAGTACTGAGCATTTTTAGTCTGAATAAATAAACAAGTTACCACCGTGACAAGTAGCTCCTATACATACACAGATTGGAGAACAGGAGATCTCAAAAAGGAGACTGCGACAAGAGATATTGGAAGTCTAACGCACGATGAAAATAGAAACTGAGAAAACTGCGATTTCAACTACTCCGCATTGTGAAGTAATCCAAGGGTTAGCGGAGACACAGTGCTTTTACTGCAACAAATAATTCAAGTTATAGCTTTTATATGTATAATCTTATTAATAATTTTCTTTATCGTAATAATAGTTTGCAATGAGTGCACATAAAAGTCAACCATAATTTACGTCTCGACAAATGCAAGCTTCTCTGGAAAAAGCAAAATCAATTGCCACTCATAGAAATTGAATACAATATATTACTGAGGGAATGGGAAGAAGCCACATAGGTATCCTGAATCCCACAGAAGTCACCTTGTAATTGGCTCTGTTTGAAAGTAACGCACGCCAAACGTAACTCAACACTTTGCTCAACGTTAATCAGGAATACGTCTTGTGCGTCAAGTGCAAGGGCCTTTCCTGGCCTACTTCTCGGGATTCTTATGGCTAAATGTTTATGCCACGTTATGTTATCTTTACAGTATCTTGCCTGCAATATCGGTTGCTCAAACTGATGCAACATTACGCAACAAAATTGCTGTTAAATGAGTAAGGGTTTAGCAGTGATCCGAATGATGATTTCGAACCTAGGGCACTCAAGCAAGGAGCAGCAGTACTTTGTTACACTAAGTCATTGTGCTGGCACAGCAAGTAGCACACATTTTGATAAAGTGTTTGACTAAAATGAATAAATGTTTTCTCTCCTTCAAAAATGCATCTAATGAAGATTGTCGATAGATTCTCCAGCAGCACGACACTGCTGTCAAGAGTTCATGTGGCACGCCACTGATCCCGGCAGTAACATATGAAATGGAAGTCGAATCCCACCTTCCAACTTTGAATGCATTTCGCTAAGCTATGGAATTGTGGGAGGGGGGAGTGAAGTGGAAGGGATTCTAATTGAATGTCCCAGCCAAGCAGTGCCATCAGCAACTGCTACAACCTGATTCTTGCTCGCTCCTTTCCGCCCACGTCCTCTTCAAGACACCGCCACGAACTTTGGGTTTGCTCGCAGATTTGGAATTAATGTGCTCTCTCACACTTGCGTGAATGCAGATACAATCATTAAGAAATCAAAATGCTAATTTGTCTCTTACGCCAGTTTCTTGAAATGCCGCAAGCCTCAATGCGCAAATTTTCCAAACTGAAATTGTCCTAACATAAACATACGTTCTTGATTAAAGGTGAAGACAGGTACTTGACCACAAACAATATGCAACAAACTGTCACTGATTGTATGAATAATCGGCAATAAACGTGGACTTTTTTACTTTCTCTCCTTAATACACAGTACATATGAATTAGAAAAGGTATTGCATCCTTCTCAAAAATTCAATACCAGTAGTTCACTGGAAATACATATTTTAGGATACCATGTATCTAATAAGAACATTTTAAAACAAAATGCATGTATGCATGTGTCTGCTTATATGTCTGTGAACAACATAACTAAAATAAAAAAGTCGATTAAGTTCAACATCTTTCAAGGATGAGACGTGAAGACATTCAAGGTAATTCCGCCTCGCTAAACTACTTTTCACATGGAACATTTTTCGAAAATTGAAATATGCTCAAAAGTGGCAAACGATTTTGTTCAAAATACCATATGCTTCAGATATTGTCATCCAAATAAATATGCATTTCTTAAATGCTCTGGGAATAGCCTCTGAAATCCTCTTCATTCTAGGTAACCTTTGCATTACTGGTAAACTGTAGCAGATAAACAAAACCTGCTATACAAGCAATGTAGTCTCGTTAAAACACGTATTACTTATGTCATATTCATTTTGTGTGCGATAACCATTTCCGAGATATTTCTTGTTGTAGGTTTTAAAATTTACAATATTTAAATTTATTTAAAGTCTTTCAGTTTTTCATCCTGGTGAAGCAAATAAAAAGGAATTTTTATTGCACATAGCGAAAATCTTATAGAACATTTGACTATCTTAATATAGTGTATGCCCTTATTTCCCTTTTACTTAGAAGGGAATAAGCAATCAAACTATTTATGCTGGTGTTTATCTCGAGTTTATCAAAAAGTAGAGAGATTGAACAGGATTTTGTAAGAATTGTTCTGTTGCCGAATAGGTAAAGCCGATATTAAGATATATAAATATCCTTACTTGTTTTAATTGAAAAGACATGTGAATGGGAGACATTAGATAATTTTTATTTTCTCTACACGTACTATGTACATAATGTATAGAGAAGGTAATGTATTGCACCCAAAAATTCGAAACCGAGATTTCACCGGAAATACATGTTTTGAGTCCCCTGAATCCAAAAAAATCAGTTTTAGAAAAAGCTGCGTGTGTGTCTGTGTGTGTCTGTGTGTCTGTGTGTCTGTGGACAGCATAGCTCAAAAACAAAAACACCGTTGAATACCAAACTTGGTATTTAAGTTTGGTATCTTCCAAAGATGCGTCATATAGATTTTCAAGAAAATCCCCCCATCCCCAACTACCCTTTACATAGAACATTTTTCAAAAATTTTGATTTTATTAAAAATGGTTCTAACGATTTTGATTAAAATTTCGTATGTTAAAGATATTTACCTGACAAATAAAATCTATATCTTCAATTTTCTGGGAATAGCCTCTGAAGACTACTCTATTCTGGATGAATTTCACGGAATTCTGCATAACTGCTAAACCGTGAGAGATGGGTAAAAACTTAACACACAAAAAATGTAGAGCACATTAAAACACACACTTTATGTTATACTTTTTTTCGTGGAGTTGATCGTGCTTGACATGTTGCTTGTTTTTTGTTTCAGCTATGAAAAACATAATTTTCTTATACAGGAATTTGTCAACTCCTGTCCATACAAACAAAGGAACTTCAGTCCCAGAGCAATCAGCTTTTGATTATTAGTTTAGCCTATAGTACTCCCTTATTTCCCTTCTGCTTACAAGGAAGCAAGTAATAAGATTATTTCTGCTATTTTTTTCTTGATTAGCATGAAGTAAATTGGAGCATAAGTTTTTTAACGATATTTTGTTGCAGAGAGGTAGCGAAAGTCATGTGAATGGAACACATCAGACTTTTTACTTTCTCTACACGTACTATGTACATAGTGTCTCTTTGGAAAAATGTCCGTGTGTGTGCGTGTGTGTGTGTCTGTGTGTGTGTGTTTGTGTGTGTGTGTGTGTGTGTCTGTGGACAGCATAGCTCAAAAACGAAAAGACCATTAAATACCAAACTTGGTATTTAAGTTTGGTATCTTCCACGGATGCGACACGAAGATTTTAAAGAAACCCCCACCCCCAACTATCCTTTACATGGAACTTTTTTCGAAAATTTTGATTTTCTCAGAAATGGTTCTAACGATTTTGATTAAAATATCGTATATTAAAGATATTTACCTGACAAATAATATGCATATCTTGAATTTTCTGGGAATAGCCTCTAAAGACTACTTTATTCTGGATGAATTTTACGAAATTTTGCATAACTGCTAAACCGTAAAAAATAGACAAAAACTTACAACACAAAAATGTAGAGCATATTAAAACACAAAATTAATGTTATATGCATTTCCAGGAGTTGATCGTTTTTTGAGGTATTCCTTGTTTTTGGTTTCAGGTTTAAAAAAATTGAAGTTTTTTCATACAGAATTTTTCAACTCTTGTCTATACAAACAAAGGAACTTCAGTCACCTAGTAACCAGCTTTTAACTTCACTTTAATCTATGATACTCCCATATATCGCTTCTATTTACAAGGAAGCAAGTAATAAGATTATTTCTGCTAATTTTTTCTCGATTAGCATAAAACAAATAAAATAATAAGCTTATTAACAATAATTTGTTACATAGAAGTAGAAAAAGTCATGTGAATTGAACACATCAGATTTTTTATTTTATCTTGCCTGAGATGTCGCCTTCCGTAGTATAGTGGTTACAATGAGGTCTCTAAAACCCAGGATTGCAGGTTCAAACGTGGGAGGGTGACAGATTTTTTCGGACACAAAAATCATTCACATGGCTTCCTTCGGAAGGGAAGAAAACCGGTAGTTGCGTGTAATTTTATTTGCACATAAAAGAATCCCATACCTTAAAAGAAGAAGATTCATGGGCAAAATTCCATCATTTCACCTTACTGTGCCATCTGTTGGGACAAGCTGACTCCACCGTCATAAAGTCATGAACTAGAAATTTAAATCCGATCATGGAAAGCACTATGCTCCACTTGGAAGTCACAGGAAATACTAACTAACTAAGGGACACCATATGAAGAAACTGCTCAATTAACAATTAAATCCTCATTACACCACGAATAAATATACTGTAACGTTTTTTACTTTTTCTATATGAACTATGTACATAGTGTATAGGAAAGTATTGCACTCCACCCAAAAATTCGATACCGAGGTTTCACCGAAAATATATGTTTTAGGGTCCCCTGTATCCAAAAAAAAAAAACATTTTCACAAAAAGATCCGTGTGTGTGTGTGTGTGTGTGTATGTGTCCGTGTGTCAGTGTGTCCGTGTGTCCGTGTGTCTGTGAACACAACTCAAAAACGAAAAGTCAGTAAAATACCAAAATTGGTATTTACGTTTAGTATCTTCCAGGGATGCCACTCGAAGATTCTGAGAAAAATTCTCCAACTTCAAACTACCCTTTACATGGAACTTTTTTTCGAAATTTTTTATTTTCTTAAAAATGGCTACAACGATTTTTATTAATATGTCATATATTAAAGATATTCACCTGACAAATAAAATGTATATCTTGAATTTTCTGGGAATAGCCTCTGAAGACTACTTTATTCTGGAGGAATTTTACGGAATTTTGCGTAACTGCTGAACTGTAAGAGATGGACAAAAACTTACCACAACAAAAATGTAGAGCACTTTACATCACACAATTTATGTTATATACATTTTTTTCGTGGAGCTGATCTTTTTTTTAGATATTCCTAGTTTTTGTTTCAGCTTGGGAAAACTTATGCTTTTGTCATACAGGCATTTGTCAACTCTTGACTATACAAAGAAAGGAACTTCAGTCACATAGCAAGCAACTTTTGACTATCACTTTAACCTAAGCTACTCCCTTATTTTGTTTCTACTTTCAAGTAAGCTAGAAATAAGACTATTTCAGCTAATTTTCCTCAATTAGTATGAAATAAATAGAAACATAAGCTATCTAACAATAATTTGTTGCAGAGATGTAGAGAAAGTCATGTGAATGGAACG
Source organism: Hymenopus coronatus (assembly GCA_030762935.1). NCBI lineage: Eukaryota > Metazoa > Arthropoda > Insecta > Mantodea > Hymenopodidae > Hymenopus > Hymenopus coronatus. The sequence continues at coordinate 46,111,927 of CM060898.1, read as the reverse complement.
CATCAGATTTTTTCAAATGGGAAATGTTCTATGCTGCAGCAAATGAGATGCTTTATCGTGCTCTGCGTTGCAGGTCGCTACTCCCACTCTTTTCATATTTCCCTCTCACTCGCACACTGAGCATGCAAATCTGCTTGGCGACATAATGTTTATTCATGAGTATTATAAAAACTATTTGTGTTAGAAAGCTGTGATTTTAAAGATTCTGCTACGAACGTTACTCCCTATCTTCTTCGTGTATTATTTTTTGCAAAATTTAAATATTTTGTCTTAGCACAAGTAGTATTTGTGAGAGACGGAATCATTTAGCGCGTTACTTCCAGTTAAGCGCGAATGCGATATGTAAACACAGCAGCACTCTGATTGGCTGCCGGTCTGGTGGCGCTCAAGGACAAACCACATCCCATCTGAAAATCACTGTAATTGTGCTGTATCTAACATGATAGAGCTCTCTTCTAACGCGAGAGAGAGAAGGCAAACACCGATTGCATTTCAGTTGCATTTCATTGTCATGTGGCATGTGCTCTATTCTCCACACAACACTTCGACGTGAAAGTTTAGTAGGAAGTTCGTTAGCATACACAATTTCACTAAATTTTGATACTCTTTTTCACAAATTCATCCTTTTGAAACGATTTTAGTGACAAAGCAATCTCGTAAGCCACAGAATAACTAACCAATTATATTTGTTGGTTAAGAGGGTTATCGCATGGTATGGTATTAAGTTATGTTCAGATTGTAAACCTTCTAGAAGTTTGGCACACTTAAATATGTAAGCATTACAAAAAAAAAAATTATGTGTTCCATTCATATGACTTTCTCGTACCATAGTCAAAAGCTGGGTGGTATGTGACTGAAGTTCTTTGTACGGACAGGAGTTGACAAATTTATGTATGAGAAAAGTATAATTTTTTTTTGGCTGAAACTAACAACAAGAAATACCTAAAAAACGATCAACTCCACGAAAAAATGTATATGACATAAATTGTGTGTTTTATCGTGATCTACATTTCTTGTGTAGTAAGTTTTTGTCTATCTCTTACGGTTTAACAGTTATTCAAAATTCAGTAAAAATCATCCAGAATAAATAAATTTTTGAGGCTATTCGCAGAAAACCCAAGATATACAATTTATTTGGCAAACAAATATCTAAAATGTAAGAGATTTTAAGCAAAATGGTTACAGCCATTTTCGAATTTTTTTCCAGGTAAAGGGTATTTGGGGTGGGGTTTTTCTTGAAAATCGTCGTGTCGCATCCTTGGAAGATACCAAACTTAAATACCAATTTTGGTTTTAAACGGTCTTTTCGTTTTTGAGCTATGCTGCCCACTGACACACGCATACACACACAGACACACACAGACAAATAGACAGACACACACGCGGACATTTTGCTAAAAATGCTTTTTTGGATTCAGGGGGTCTCAAAACATATATTTCCGGTGAAATCTCGGTATCAAATTTTTTAGTGCAATTCACTACGTATACACTATGTACATAGTATGTATAGTGATAGTAATAATTATGAAGATAATGCTAAAAGCAAATAAAAGCTAACGTTTTTATTGTTGAATGCGCCCTGATATTTTAATACCATTCAATGTTGGCTCGAAGAAAACCATTAATAACTTGTTACATATGATACATTTTATTTGTTGTCTTCTTCCGCACAGCAGAAAAATTCCTCCTCCCGTTTTATATTAAATCTTCGTTTCTTTGAGGTAGATGGTACTGACATACAAAATTCCTGATACCGGTCGCGAAAAGACTGAAAGTGATCTGTGGACTTCTAAAATCAGCTAATGAAGGGGTGTGTTGCATAGTTACACGACGAAAAGTTCTTGAATCACCAACTCTGTCCTAAGTGATCTGAGGTTTTGATGACCACAATTATTCATTGATTAATTTATCAAATTCTTGGATGTATTTGTTTTTAGCATAAGCTTAATTACCTATAAACGTTTCCGTTTAAGAGAAATATAATTTATTTCAATACCTTCATCTATAACCTTAAATGTTTCGGCTCTAGCAGATGCTGTTGCTACATTCTGTACTTCGTATACATATATGTGTGTGTGTATAAGAAGAGAAGGTACTATATTCCATCAAACTGTTCAATATCGAAATTTCACTGAAAATACAGGTTTTGGAGTCCCCTGAACTAAAAAGGACATTTTTAAAGGAATGCCTATGAGTATAGTGTGTGTATATGACTTTCTGTGTCTTGAGCAGCATAACTCCGTTAAATGCCAACTTAGATATTTAAGTTCTGCATCTTCATGAATGTGACACAAAATTGTAAATAAACTCCCCCTGCCAGAAACTACCCTTTATACAGAACATTTTTCTCTTACAATTGTGATTAAAATATCATATCTTTAAGGTATTTTTTGACTCATGAAACGTATTTTTGAATTTTCTGGGAATAGTCTTTGAATCCGCCTTCATTGTAGAGGAATTTTGCATAACTGGTATACTTAAGAGATAAACAAAATCTTAGTACACAAAAAATGTAGATCACATCAAATTAATAATTTAAGTGAACTAACTATATTTGAAGTTAACCATTTATGAGATATTTTTATTGGTTTAAATTTCTCAACTGTTATACTTTTCTCAAATGGGTAACCGTCATTCGTATTCTTTTGTTTTTACTCGAGATCATGCACAGAAAATTGAATTTTGCACGCTTCGGTAGTGTGAGGGTAACGTGTTTGGCACACATTTAAGAAGCTGCGAATTCGAAATTCGCCTAGGGGAGTTGCCCGGATTGCTTCGGGTTGTTCCCTTATCCTGAAAAGGCGCATGTTGGGTAACTTTAAGTTTCATGGACCTTGAGATCATTTGAACATCACTTCACCGATGTCATTCATCGTATATGACCACCAGGTTAAAGGGCGTTAAGCTATAAGAAAAACGAAAAAGAAAGAAAGAACGACAGAAAAAAGTAATGTTCTTGTCATCACAAAGTGATCATCCTTCAGTCTAGTGCATTCCCTTATTTCCGTGTTATCTTCAGGAATGTAGATTTTGTTTTATTTGCATGCTTAACGTCCTTTAGCCTGGTTGATTATATCGGACTATGAATAATTGGTGAAATGATGCCCAAATGATCTCGGAGTCCACGGAGCTTAAAGGTACTCGACATTCGTCTTCTCAGGATAAGGAAAACCTTATCCCAGTAACTCACCCTGAGCGAGATTCGAACTCAAGACCTGTTGAATGTGAGACAGATATGCTAAGGAATGAAGTAAGAAGATTAATCCGCTAAGTTAATCTCGATTAGTATGAGTAGATAGTACAATAAGCTCTGGTAAGACAAACTTGTTGTAGAATAGGTGGAGAACGTCATTTGAATTTAACACATTCGACTTTTATAAACGTGTTTAAGGTGTTTCTATACAAACTATACTTTCGCGTTTTTCCGTTTCAGCGACCTATGTAAGTACGTGGAATGCAGAGAGGAAAATTGCTGTCCCTGGCAGGCTTTGAGTAATCATAAACCTTTCACAAGGGTGGAATTACCCCCTTCCCTAGTTAATTTCATCCCTGAGGCAGAAAAGCTTGAGGGGCGTGGAACAATGCTAGCGAATCATCTTAAGCGCGTTTTACATAAACCGAGCGAATTTTAATTTTTGAAAGTAGAACAAAGAGAAATAAAAGCTCCTCAAGAGCACACTCTTAGCAATTTCCGGCGCATTGTAACATTCTATTTCGACACAAAAGGTGCTTTCCACAAATTTCGAACTACAGAGGGTGTACAGATCAAAGTTTCCTCCTCTGCGGGAAGCAGATTTGCTGTGAACTTGGTCTCAATCTCACCGTTGAATGCACCTCACCTCTTTGTCAATATCCCAAATGGGTGAACGAAGCTTGCTCCTCAAAGTGAGCGAAAATGCGCGAGCAGGCGATGAAAGGCACGTTAACGTCAAACTTTCACCTGACGACACAAATGGCGCAATTCTCTCAACCGTGTCACATTCGTCTAGATTGTATTAAACTCCCCGCTTCGTGTAGTTTCGCTTATTTACAAGCCTTCTAGCGTATATTGCTTCCATATGCACATACCTTAAAGCTCTAACGCAGCGTTCATCAAAAGATAAGACTGCGGCGTTCACTGTTGTCAGTTTTGATTTTTATTTCCTCAACCTCCTACTTCTGCCAGGTAGAGAAATTACTGTTTTCCACCTAGACATATTTTCACAGAAAACATACTTTTTACTTTCTCTACACGTACTATGTACATAGTGTATAGAGAACTTATTGTATTGCACCCAAAAATTCGATACCGAGGGTTCACCGGAAATATTCGGGTATTTGGATCCCCCTGAATTCAAAAATAAAACATTTTTGGAAAAAGATCGGTGTGTGCATGAGTGTGTGTCTCTTTGGACAACATAGCTCGAAAACGAAAAAAACAGTTAAATTCTCAACTTGATATTTCAGTTTGGTATCTTCCGAGGAAGCGACACGAAGATTTTGAAGAAAATCCCCCCATCCCTAACTACCCTTACATAGAAGAGCTTTCGAAAATTTTGATTTTTCCAAAATGGCTCTAACGATTTTGATTAAAATATCTTATATTTAAAATATTTACAATCCAAATAAAAGGTATATTTTTAATTTTCTGGGAATAGACTGTAACGACCTCTTTATTCTGCATAATTTGTGTTGAATTTTGCATAACTGGCAAAGCGTAAGATATAGACAAAAACTTACTACACGGAAAATGCAGATCGCGATAAAACACTCAATTTATGTCATATACATTTTTTCGTGGACTTTGTTGTTTTCGAGAATACTTTGCTCATAAGGGAACTTGTCAGCGCTTGGCCACGCAAGGAAACGGATTTCATTCCCATAGCAACCACGTTTTAAAACATTTGACTCTTGGTTTAGCATTTCCTTATTTCCCTTCTACTTATAAAGAAAATAAGTGATAAGACTGTTTCTGGTAATATTTTAGCCTTAAATATATGGAACAATAAGCTTATTAACAATAATTTCTTACAGAGATGTAGAGAAAGTTATGTGAATGGAGCACATTAGACTTTTAGTTTCCTTATGAAAAGTGATAATGTAGAGAATTCTGTTCGATTCCATTCCAAGACTTTCTCTACCATTCTGCAAACAAATTACTTTTATAAAATATTCTTCTTCTATTTCCCGCATTCCAATCGAGATACACTAAAGCAGCAATGGTGGAAATACTTAAAAGAGAAATAAGGAATAAACTACGCTAAAGCAATAATGACATTTTTTAAAATCTATCGCAATGTGATTAATTTTGAAATTCGGTTCTCTTTCCATGACCAGGAGTAAAGTAATTGGAATACGAATGACGACATCCTGTTTGAGAAAAGTGTAAATATTTTAACATTGAAACCAATGATAAGGAAAATCTCAGAAATCATTACCTCATTTTGTCTATTTCTTTCGGTTTACGAGTTATGAAAAAGAACTTCAGGATGAGGAAGGCATTACGGGCTATTTCAAATAAATTTAAGATATACATTTTGTTTTCTATGTAAATATTTTTAATATAGGGTGTGTTAGTCAAAATCTTTAGAATCATTTTTCTATGTAATGGAAAATATGGAGTGACGTATTTTCCGAAAAATCTGCGTGTCACTTTCTTTGAAGATATTAAACTTAAATATCAAGTTTGCTATTTAAAGGACATTTTGTCTTTGAGTTATGTTGTACGCACACACACACAAACACACGTACACAGACGTAGTTTTGGGTGAAATAATAATATAATATGAAATAATAATACTGCCATGTAAAGAGATAAAGGGTTAATGAGTTAGTAAGCGAGCAACTGAGTGAGAGAGTGAGTGAGTGAGAGATTCCATAACAGACGGACATGTCTGCCGGGAAGAGCTTTCAGCCTAACTTCCTCGACATATTGTTTATGTGAGTACTGATGATAAAAAAAAATGTAAGTTTAACAAGGTCTAACTTTAATGTCTTTTATTTGGTTTCTGCACCAAGTTCTTCAACTGTCTTAGTTTAGTAAGTATGATCAATCTCTCTAGTTCTCCTCCGTGGTCTAGGAGTAACATGCCATCCTGTGGCTACTAAGGTCACCGGTTCAAAACCGGCGGAGGGCAGTGCATTTTTTCGGGCGTAAAAATCCATAGAATGATATTTTTACTGCTGAGCGTTCACGAAACAAAATAATATTGTCTGCCTCCATGCTCAAGTGGTCAGAAAGCTGGCTTCTCACCCGGAGGTCCCGGGTGCGATTCCTGGCTGTGGGAAGTGTATATGTAAAAATGAATGTGTGTGTTTGAGGAAAATAAATAAACGATTTAAATCCAAAGTAAAGAACCTACAAACAACGAGATGTTTCTAATGCAAAGACCCCAATATGACCTTAGATGTTAAAGGGGGCTATATAAATTCAACAATAAAAAAGTAGTAATAACATTATAAGTCTTCAGATGAAGTGATGCGACACCAATGTTTCTATAGGACTCCGAATTAGGAAATTTACGAGTAAAACGGAAAATTAGGATAACAGCAGTTGAAATTAAATACATGTTATAGTGGGTTGAATAAAATGAGAAGTAAAAAAGTTAGCAACAGAAAACATTTTTAGATTAAATTATAAAATTGTGGACAATAGAAACAATTATAAAGAGCATATGCAATGGATGGAACCCTTCAGAATAGCAAATAAGATTTTAAAATAAACCCTAAAATGGAAAAGAAGGATAGGACATCCATATCGGAGGTGGAAGAACCAGGATTTTCTTCAGTAAGGACGAAACAATTAATAAAACAAATCGAGAAGTTTTTACTTCCTCTGGTATGTATATACAATGTACATAGTAGGTAGTTAAGTTATTGCATTCCACCCAAAAATTTGATACCGAGATGTCACCGGAATAGATGTTTAGAGACGCCCTTAATTAAAAAAAAAAGAGTTTAAGAAACATGTCCGTGCACCTGTGTTTGTATGCGAGTGTGTCTGTCTATGTGCAGCCAGCTCAAAAACGAGATTGGTATTTAAGTTCAGTGTCAGATAACATGTATATCTTGAATTTTTTGGGAATAGCCTCTGAAGATCTCTTTATTCTGGATGAATTTTGTGTAACTGGTAAACGGTAAGATATAGACCAAACTTGCTACACAAAAATATAGTTCCATTAAAATACACAATTAATGTGTTATAGATTTTAGTGTTAACCGTTTCCAATGTATTTCTTATTATTGGTTTCGCTTTTAAACTACTCTTTTTTTTATTAAACATTCATCTGAATGCCCCGTTTCAATGATAACATTACATGTACTCAGATATTAGTATATGATATCAACACACTAGTTTTTACATTTGTTTGTCATTATATAATACTGATAATTATTACAAAAATAATAATATATAATAATATACACTTAATTTTTCTTTTAGAAATAAACTCATTGTAGTTAAATAGTGATAGATGTTACAATAAATAATAATATATAATAATATTCTCTTAAATTTTGTTTTAGAAATAAAGTCATTGCAGCCAAATGTCATTAAAATATTTTAAACCACTTAAAATTTTCTCAAGCGAGAAATCAACTTTTGGTTCATATCTTTAGTTTTACTACCGGGAATGTGAAAGAGAAGTGAATTTCAATTGTTTAACATAGCGATAGCATTTACAAATTTGACCATCGCTTTAGGCCTAGTGTATTTCCTTATTGCCCTTCTACTAACAAAGAGGCAAGTAATAATACCATTTTTGGTAATTTTTATTTCGATCAGCATGACGTAGATAAAAGAATAGTCTTTTGTAAAGAATGCTTATTTGCGAAGTAACAAAAGAAAGTGATGGAGTATATCGTGATTTTTTTTCTTTGTGCATATGTTTAGAGTCAGCTCGTAACAGGATTGGTTTTTTATTCTTCTATCTGATACGCCATTGTGACATGAACACCATTGCGGTTACGCATCCTGTGTAGGGATATACGTGAGTCAGAATGCATTTCGAGTTTTGTTCTTCAAAGCGTAGGTACATCAGAATTTACGAAAAGCACCTAATTTGCTATTTGGATATGAGGCTGGAAATGTATTCGGTTACAAGCCAGTTAATGCTCTCTTATGGGTTGGTAGTGAAGGGGTGTTTGACGTAATGAATAGCATGAATAAATTTCTATTGGAAAACGGGAATATCCACTCCAAGGGTTTTATTACAGGGTAGCTATTCAACATTACGTGTACAGTTGCTCTTTCAACTGCTGCTTTAATTCGTTGGCTTAAAGCTCGCTATGGACTTGAGTATGAATATATCCATATTTTACACACTGTTAATTCTCAATCTGTGCTCTTCTCTTATTCTGTGTATATTTAATGTAGTAGTGCAGATATGGAGTTCCATTAATGGAGGTAAAAATATTAATTCCAATTACTGAATACTTTCTTTCAATTCAATTATCTCCTTCAAAGAATAACTGAGATTCTGTGTAAATGGAATTTATATTAAAGTTGCTAGTAAGTGGATGTATAATTACCAAAAAGGCAATATACCAAACTAGATCTCCTTATATTCTCTGTGCTTCAATTTCAGACACAGATTGTTTAATTTCTCTATCACATATGCATAATGTACACAATACATAGAGATGGCATCGTGTTTCACTCAAAAATTCGATACCAAGATTTCACCGGAAATATATATTTTGAGACTCCCCCGAATAAAAAAAAAAAAAAAAAGCATTTTAGACACATGTATGCGTATGTGTCTGTGAGTAGCATAGCTCAAAAAAGATTAGCTGGTTAATTAGCAAACTTGGTATTTAAGTTCAATATCTTTCAAGAAAATTTTCAAGAAAGTCCCTATACTCCCAACTACCCTTTATATGAAACATTTATCGAAAATTTTGCTTTTCTCAAAAATGACTAAAGATTTTTATTAAACACTATATGTTTAAGTTATGTTCATGACAAACGAAATATATATCTTAAATTTTCTGAATTAAGCTCTGGAGACCTCTTCATTCTGGATGACTTTTGTGTAACTGGCAAATTGTAAATAGACAACTTGCTATATAGATCTCGCTAAAGCTCACGATTTATGTCATTCATTGTAGAGTTATCCGTTTCCGAGGTATTCCTTGTTATCGGTTTCAATTTTAAACTATTTAAACTTTTCTCAAACGGAAAGTCAATTTTCGTTTCATCTCTTTTGTTTTATTCTCGGGAATGCAAAGGAGAACAGAATTCCAATTGTTTCACATAGCAATGAAAGATTTGACTATCACTTTAGCCTAGTATATTCCCATATTTTCCTTTTACTTACAACGAAGCAATTAATAAGATCACTTCTGCTAATAGTTTACCCTATTAGTGTGACGTAATAAAAATTGGTTTTTTGAAAAAAAAGTTTGTTTGTGGAACAGCTAGAGAAATTCATTTGAACACGCAAGTATTTTTCTGAAATACAGTGAATAAACAATAAAACGGCAGAAAATCTTCTCCCTTTCTATTTACTCTTAGTATTTTTTCTCTTAGTACGAATGAATTATATCCTGCAGGACTTAAAAGCCAGTAAACAGTGTCAGTTGCCGAGCAGATGGACTCTGGAACAGAGATGGCAGGTTGGATGATCGCACGTTGCCTGGCATAAGAGTGAGGAAGAAAAATATTGAAATTACGGTGAAATTGATGAAATGAATTGTGATTATGAAGCAGGTGGTGAAATGAATAAAGGGAAACAGGAGCACTCGGGGAAATCTCGCCCAGATACAACTTTGTCCACCACAAATCCCACTCCCACCCCCGGAAACGAACCCGGTTCGTCTACTGAGAGACGAAGTCCTAACTCTCGACCTCGGCAGGAAACCATGTATTTCAAGTAGTGCTGTATGTATATTTATTTGCCTATTTCACATTCACATCTTTGGGATTCAAGCAGAAATAGGGAATATATGATATGTTATTTTCTAAGCCAGGCGTCTCTAGGTTAGAGATGGGCTTTTGATAGCAGTGGCGCGTCTCTCGTTTCTTATAGATTGTGTTCTGTGTCAGTTTATACTTATATTGTCGGCAACAGAAAGTAATCCAATACGCAGGCCATCGACTCCTTCTGGCAGGAATCTTTCTTATTTATAGAAAGTGGCGATTATTGATTGTGTTACAGCTCTTCTGTAATTCTTCAGTTTTAAGTAAGTTGTGTTGAATTATGTTAGATATAAATTTATTATAAAGCGGTCTGTTCATATTTCCTGCTACAAAGTGTTTCTTTTTATTTTTGTTAGGAACCAATTAATTCTCACCAATTCTTATAGTGGTGTGTTACAATGATACAACGTATATAGCAAGTATTGTGCCTAAAATGTGGATACCGAGGTGTCACTGCCACTGAATAAAATTATTTTTAGAAAAACGTGCGTGTATGTAAGTGTGTCTGCGAATAGCATAACTGAAAAACAAAAATTGGCTAAAATACCAAACTCCCCCCAAAAATCACCCTGTATATCGAACATTTTTTTTAAATTTAGGATTTTTCCAAATATGGCTCAAGTGATTTTGATTAAAATGTCTTATATTAAAGGTATTTATATGGAAAATAAAATCCATATCCTGAATTTCTTGGAAATAACCTCTATATCTTCATTCCTAATAAATTTTCACTGCCGGTAAACTGAAGAGATAGAGAAAGGCTTAATACAGAAAAATTGTAGATATCTTAAAAACGACAATTGAAGTCCTATATAGTTGGTAAAATGTAACATGTCTGGGCTTGTATGCCATGGTGAATATTAAAATTATTAAAACTTGATGTTTTGTCCTCAGCTGTGGAGGAGCTTTTCAGAAATGAAGCTGGGCAGGAGCGGCTAGCGACTGCAGATTCTTGTTCTTTTGTTGTTTATTTTTTTCGAGTGGAGAGGAAAAATCCACCTTAAGGACTGACCCGGGCAAGCCCGGAGTGTCGGGTCTCCCATGTGGGCATACCGACTAAAAAACCCCTCCACCGGTATTAGAAGGAAGTAAGGAGAGGCACCCGCGGATTCATGGTGATAGTTATCTGACTGCAGAACGCAGTCAGAGGAGTGAATGAGGGCCGGGAGACAGACTTGACCGAGGCCCAGACTGTCACCGCGGCGGATTCTGGGAAGGAGTGAAGGAATTTGAGGTGAAGGATGGAGTTAGTGTTGTCACCAGATTCATGGAGCAGTGGACGGCAATATATACTGTTGAAATAGTATGAGGGGAGTAATTTTACTGCTGTGTTCTGATTGGCTATTGTGCTGGCCGGTGCGAAGACGCTGTAAGGCAGGAATCCAGGTCCGGTTTAGTTTAAATCCATCTTCTCTATTAACATTATTGCGATGTTTGTATATTTCTATGGATACTCTGACCATTCTGGGGTAGTAATGTTTGGTAGTTGCGAGGACTTCTGTTTTTTTTTTTTTTTTTTTTTTTTTTTTTCAAATAATATGTCGTGTTTGTCTAAGACGAGGGCATGATATGCAACGGCTGATTTGTCTGTATGGAGGAGGCGACAATATCTTTTGTATTCGGCGATGCGGGTTTTTATGTTACATTTCGTTGTGCTTATGTAAGATTGGCCGCATGTACAGGGTATTTTGTTAAATAGTTTTTCGTAGATATAACCATTTTTCAGATATTCCTTGTTATTAGATTCAATTATAAAATACTTTTCTCAAACGGGAAGTCCTTATCTATTTTATAGCTCTTTAAATTTACTTCTGGGAATGGAAAGAGAACTGAATTCAAAGTCATTCGCATAGCAACAGATTTTCAAACTTTGAATATCGCCTTTACCCTAGTGTGTTCACTTAATTTTCTTTGATTTATAAGGAACTAATTAATAATATCACTTATGCTAATGTTTATCTTGATTAGAACGATGAAGATAAAAGAATAATCTGTTGTTCAAGTAATTTGTTTGGAGAACGGATAGAGAAAGTCATGTGAATGGAACACATAAGTTCTTTTTAGTTACTAATTCTCAATAAGTTCTTTCACTGCATTTCGTCTATACCATATGTAAAATCACACTCACTTTTCAGTTGAATTTTGTTTCTGAATCTGATGTTGGCACTCAAGTGAGGTATGAGTACCAGCAAGTATATGTATAGATCTGGGTCTTAAACAGGAGTATTGCAGGCTGAGCATGTGTGGTGGAATAATCTTCAAGTATTATTAAAAATCCTGCCTCTAGAAACGGATATTCGGACATGGCTAAAGCGACATACTAGTGGAATTAACCCCCACAGCAGCCATGGATTCTGTTCTAATTATTCTTTCACCCTGATACGTGTTTGTGTCTCTTGCACAAACGCACCGCTCTAAGGGTTAGAAATAAAAAGGGAAAAAATGTGGGGATGGGGAATGGATTCAGTTTGGGAAGGTAAAAGCGGACAGAGAATCGGCATTAGTGAAGGGTGCAATGCACATTCCATGTCTATACCTGCCTCTCCTTCGCCGAATAGACGACATTAATGAATAATTAATTGCCTACAACCTGCGCGAGGGTTTCGGTTCGTTGCAGAGAGGGTGCGAGAGTTTCAAGTGTTCAAACATACACACACATACACTCAGTGCTACCAGTTTAATTTCACCCTTCTGCGCATGCGCTCTTGTAGAGCTTGCTGGTTAAATATTCATAGAGAATGGTAAACGCTAAATGTTAACTGTCGCGAATGGTCTTTTTCTCGACAAGTGAAAGACGCAAAATGCAAAGAGAGAGTTTAGCGTATGCTTTGAAGTATTAGGCAATATCTATGCTTTTATAAGTTCATAACTTGGCGTTTTCTACACAAAAATCTTAAATTGGGCTTCATTTCTTTACTGTAAATTCTTGATAGGAATTATTTACTCTATAAAATGAAAACCAATCAATCTGCTTGTGTTTTAATTCCAAACTCACCGCGTAATGTTGATAGTGAAGAGAATTTCAGAAAACAGTATCAAAATGTACCAGATTTATTATATTTTGGGTAATCCAAAGCGACTAACAATATCAATTGGTGTAAGAATTATTTAACAGAACAAAAAAGCAAGACTTTTATTAACACTTGACTGTTGAAGTTCATTTATTGGAGAGCAGAGGAAATTCAGAAATAGCCAAAATTATATTTATTTAATAATGATCTAATATAACATAGCGTTTCCTAACCCAAATTACATTTTGAAGAATTAGGTATTTATATATTTAAGTGCGCAAATATGTCTTTGGTGGACGAATTCACTCTTTGCTGACCTGGTATAATAGGCGATAAAACCGCTAAAACTATTGCATACACAGTACATGTAATACTTTTGGTAAAAGCTAGGTATGCAGATAATCTACAGAATGATTATAAAATACTTTTACAAAGCTAGGGAAGGGTTCCTTGCACTTCAATAAGAAATAAAGGTTTTACAGAACATATGACTTCAAGTACTTCAATTTTAGATATTAATGTTCAAATTTAAAACGACAACTCTGTTTTTGGTACTGATACGCTAGCTTGTTAGGAAGGTTAAATACATAAACCACTTATACTTCTCCAACATCCATCTCTTGCAGATTCACTCGTTGGATCATGGTCTGCGCTCCTATCAAATACCTATAACGGTATCAAATGTTTTTGAGGGATTCCATGACACGTTGAAGAAGCTTTCGTCATCCAGGTTTTTCACTGCTTAAACCACTTGTCTATAAATACCAGCCAGTGCATTTCAAGCAAAAGGACTACAAATTGCTGCAGGCCCATCATGAATAAACTCCCTGTGGGCAGCGTCTGTAAGACGTGCTGGGAGAGCATCTGGACCTATCAGTGCCACCTTACAATTCTAGCCCATACATTATTCTTGACTGATGTTGATGTCTAGCCGGAACTGTAGCACAAGGATTAAGAACTGTCCGTATATTTTGGCTCAATTTCTCTCAGACGTTGCCTTATCTGTAAACAAAACTAATGAGATAAACAGTGGATTGGCCGTTGCGCAAGAAACCATAATAAAATCTCTCTTGTGGTGAGTAATCGGCAAACGAAGAATCCTGCGCACGTTAAAAATATAACAGTTACAGCAGCTGCTCGTAAAAAATCCTCCATGCTGCACATGGCACGGATCCTGTCTCATCAGCAAGCAAATATTGAATGACAGGCTGGGGTTCAGTCTGAAAACGACATCCGATGTGCAGCCTCGAGTCTATTGCCATTCTCCCAACATACATAAAAATATGTGTTCCATTCTCATGACTTTGCATCTCTATAACAAATTATTATTATTATTATTATTATTATTACTATTATTATTTGTAACTTATTTCTATCTACTTGTTGATAACCGAGTTAAATATTAGCAGAAGGGATCTTACTACTTGCTGTCTTGTAAGTAGAAGGGAAATAAGGGAATACACTAGGCTACACCGGCAGTCAAATCATTTAAAATGTGTTTGCTATGAGATTGAAATCCGTTTTTTCTTTGCGTGGCCAGGAGTTGAAAAGTTCCCATATGAAGAAGGTAAGTATTTTAAAAATGAAACTAAACAAAAAATACCTCGAAAACGGCCAACTCCACGAAAAAATGTATATGAGATAAATTGTGTTTTTAAAAGAGATCTATAATTTTTGTGTATAAGTTTTTGTCTATCTCTTACGGTTTACTAGTTATGCAAAATCCAGCAAAATTCATCCAGAATAAAGAGGTCTTCAGAGGCTATTCCCAGAAAAGTCAGGATATACATTATATTTTAATGTAAATATCTTTAATATAGGGTATTTTATCGTAAAAGACATTTTTGAGAAAATCAAAAACATTGAAAGTTTTTCCATGTAAAGGGTAGTTAGGTATTGGAAAGTTTTCCTCAAAATCTTGTTTCACATCCTTGGAAGACACTAAACTTATATACAAGTTTGGTGTTTTACTGATTTTTTGTTTTTGAGTTATCGTGTTCACAGACACAGATACTGATACACACGGACTTTTTCTAAAAAATGTTTTTAATACAGGGGAACCTAAAACGTGTATTTCCGATGAAATCTTGGTGTCGAATTTTTGGGTGGAATGCAACATAGTGCGTGTAAAAAAAGTAAAAATTATGTCAGTTTGCTCAGAAATAAATATTCTTCCATGAGTGTACGGGACATTGCAACATATACATAAGTGAAACGTTAAAGGCAGACTAATACTAATACTAAAACGGTTAACTCACTACATTTGCAGCTGCAAATATTTCGCCGTTTATAATCATCATCAACTCTTCATGGTTTAGGACCTGTTCCGGTCTCATATTTCTTCCCATCTTTTAACTCGTCTTCCTATTGTTTTGCAGCCTAGAGGTTTATATTTGTATGACTGAAATGGAATGTGAGAGTTATCCATTCTTTGTAAATGACTTTTCCATTTTTCTCTATTTAGTTGTATCTTTTCTTTTAAGGAAAATGTGTCTAATTCTTTCCTTATGTCTTCGTTTCTAATGTGATCTTGTCAGGTGCTTCCTTTTACTACTGGGAGATATTTCATTTCTGCCTCTTGTATTTGGCCCCAATCTTTCTTTTTAAGTGTCCATGTCTCCGGAACATATAGTAAAACCGGAACAGCCATTGTCTTATACAATTTTTGGTTTGTATCTTTTCAGGTTTTTGTTTCCAAGGTATGAGCTATTACTCCACAAATATATTAGAACTTACTTTATTATTTATTTCTTCATTGTTTATTTTTAAGGTTATATTTCAGCCCAAGTAATTAAATTTTCCCACCTTTTCCAACGCTTTATTTATCCTTGATTTCTTTATACGTTTTCCTATAAATGCAATTGCCTTTGATTTTTCTACTGATATACTTAAACCATAATCCTGGATCAAATTTTGGAATTGTACATACTTTTTGCAGTTTATCTTCTCGGTCTTATATTAACATCATGTCATCTGTCATTTACTTAGGATATATTTATATAGATTCTCGTACACTGCGACAAAGCCAACTGTGTATAACTGTATGGATACATTAAGCTGCTAGGTTGGGCCTTGAAATCTATTAAACATAAACACTCATTAATAAACGAATTGATTAATTAATTAATAACAAAAAAACAATAATTTTGGAATATATGTCCATAAAACTAGCCTATATAGCTATGCGCTAGATATTTACAATTTAAATTTATATACATATATATAAAATAAGTGAGTTGATAGACGCAGTGTGAGCTTTGAATTTTTTATTATGTGTTGCATAATTACCAGTAGCAGACAAAATGAAGTAAACACTAAATAAAAGATTCATTAGCTTAGACAGTAAAACTACATCACTGTAACTATTTTCATATTTATATTGTTAAGTATATATAAATGTGGATTCATTTGTAAACAACGATACTATGAAGTACTTTAATCATTAAACGCTTTGTTAAGTTTTTTAAAAATATAAGTGATAATTCCGATAAAATGTCAACCCGAGTCAGAACCACAGAATCGGAATTTCAACCTCAATTGGTTAGGCACTGAACTGAACCCAAGGTCACGGGTTCATACCTGGCCTACACCGATAATTCTAAGTGTGATTAAAATGACAACACCAGTTATTAGATTTACTGGCATGGTTAAAGAACTCCTGTGGGACGAAATTCCGACACACCGCCAAAAAAAATAATTAATTAACGATATCGGAACTGCACTGCGTTGATTTGTTTAAAATGCCTTTAAAGGTTACCACGACAAATTTAACGCCTACGCCTCTAAACTCTCTGGAGAGGCAGTTAAACTGAAAAAGTCAATGCCATAGTAGCGGTATGAACCACGGATCTCCTGATTTCCGTCCAGTTGCTCTGTCATGGCAACATACCGGCACGGCACTAAATTTTCCAACGGATCCGTTTTTCCCGGTAAACCACAAGGAGATCTCAAATTATTTTGAGATGTCATACCTCAAGGCGACTTAGAAACTCCATGAGTTCTTAAGTCATGGGCTTTATGGTTAACCAACTACTAGGCCATTTATTGTGAACTAATTATTTCTTTCACACCAGTCCGGTGTAAAACAAAGTTAGGGAGACAGATAAATGCTTCATTACTATTTTCCTGTGCCACAAAAGTATTCAGGAGCTTGAGCGATATCAAACCATTAAACCACCTTTGTAATTCCATACTCTTGATACAACAAAGTGAGAAACAAAAGAATGGCAACGAAGCAATTG
Source organism: Hymenopus coronatus (assembly GCA_030762935.1). Taxonomy (NCBI): domain Eukaryota; kingdom Metazoa; phylum Arthropoda; class Insecta; order Mantodea; family Hymenopodidae; genus Hymenopus; species Hymenopus coronatus. The sequence continues at coordinate 46,094,777 of CM060898.1, read as the reverse complement.
AATTTAAATTATCGGAAAACTCAAATTAAGAGCAACGGATTTTGTTAATGCTACAAAAATCGAAGCATAAATTGTATATTTTAAGAGATAAAGTGACATTTTAACAAGATGTCTGTCTTTTTATGTTGCCTCTGTTATATAGAATGATCAACATTTAAACATCATGTAGGAAAATTCATAGTACTCATATATTCAAACAACATTCAAGCTATACATTTTAATATTCAAATTAATAATTTGGAACTTTGATTCAAAGCGCTAGAGGGATTTTTGAATTAACTACAGCATTATTCTTTTAAGGGGAAGTTTGTGTAGGTTAAATTATCTTGAAAATGTTTGCCTGTCACACTTAAACCATATGCTCTTAAATACAAAATTCTGTATATTTCTAACTCTTCTTTTTTAGTTACGTTGATCACAGAACATCACAACTAACAACCGGTCAGTGAGTAACTATCGTGAGAGACCATTTACTCCTCTCAATGATAGCGATTCGCCCACCGTCTTCGTTGAGAAGTAGGAGGGGTAAAACGAAGGTCGCTCTCGCCAGTTCCTCATTAGCGCCCTTGAGTTTTGCAACTCTTTTAAGACACGAAAGTATATCTGTACTCGTCAAATACGGGGCAGTTAAACCACTTGTTATAGGCTCGTAATAAAGAAATAAATCATTTGATATGCTGATATATACTGATGTGTTCCATTCACACGACTTTCTGTACATCCCAGAAACAAATTGTTTAAAAATGTTATTCCTCAACGTATTTCATGATAATAAAAATGTGCAGATATGGTGTTATTTCGTCGTTCCTTATAAGTAGAAGGCATATACGGAAACGCACCAGACTAAAATGATAGTCAAGTTTTTTAAAATGTTGTTGCTGTGTAACTAAAAATATTTTCCTTTTAAAATATTTAAAATTTGAAACAAATTACAAGAATTATCTCAGAGATGGTTAACTGTATATAGCATAGTCTGTGTTTTAACGAGATCTACATTTTTTGTGCAGTAACTTTTTGTCTATCTCTTGCGGTTTCCAATTATGCAAAATTCATTCAGAGTGAAGCGTACTCCAGAGGATATTCCCAAAAAATTTAAGATATACATTTTATTTATGATACAAGTATCTTTAATATACAGTATCTTAATCAAAATTGTTAGAGCCAATTTGCGAAAATGAAAATTTAAATTTTTTTTTCATGTAAATGGTAGTTTGGGGTGGGGGATTTTCTTGTATATCTTCGTGTCGCATCCCTGGAGGATACTTAAATTAAATATATTGGTAATTTAACTGACTTTGTGTTTTTGAGTTATCGTGTACAGACACACGATACATATACACTCACGCGTGCGCGTGTGGACCTTTTTCTAAATTTCATTTTTTTTGTGCAGGGAACCGTAAAATGTATATCGAATTTTGGGTGGATTGTAACGTCTTCTTTACCTATGTAGTAAGTAGAGAAAGTAAAAAACTCTTCAAAGATGTCAGTTTTATGTTAAAGTTAAACTTGAACTCGAGATCACATTATGGAATAGAGTATATTACAGGGACACATGTGCAGACGCAGCTTTAAGACAAATGCAATTAAAACCACATTAGTTCAGCACCTTGCACTGGATGTATTTCAGCTTCTGAATGAATAAAAACGAAACACAGTTTTTTTGTGCAACACAAAGGCCCCCTATGGACCGTGATCATATCAAAAGAAAGAGGCCGAACAAAGTTTCTTTTGTTATAACTCGTCATGATGTGTTCAGCTTCTGTAGCACCTGCTATGTACGTAACTTTGTGTGCTTTTTCAGTTAGAGTTCCGCCTCCCTCCACTTCTCGCTTCATGCCTTTTTGACTCCCTTTCTCTAACGTGGCATTGTTTCTTTGTTGCCAACAAGGAGCAGAAAAAGGGCAAGAGATACAAACACATGGAGGGAGAGTTGTGTTTACCGACAAGCCATGAAAATGTGTCTCGGGTATCCCGCACTCTTTTAATTAAAAAAGGTTCTGCGAGATGGACATAATAATATGAACGTTAGAAGACTCTTGGGGTGAATCTTTTGTTTGGCTCTTCTTGAGACATGCTGGGCTGAATATCCTTTTCACTAATAACTGTCATATTTTCTATCCTGCATCTAAAACACGGTATTACATTTGAGTTACAAACTACATGCGAAAATGTTAATGTTTATGCATGTTAAAAGATTTTGAAATCCCAAAGAAGCACCTTGCGGAATAAAACTCTATGCACTTGTGCTTTCCCACATAATGTTTAGCTCATTCTGTGTTGTTTTGGATTTCATCAAGATTCTACATAAGGATTTCTCAGGAAGTATACGTTGAAATGATAAATATCACGGTTAGAAAATATGTATGCAAGTTTGTAGATATCCTAACACACATGCAAAAGAAATATGGGATGCATAAAAAGAATTGTATTTAATTTTAACATATATCAAGGATGTATCTAAAGCTTCTTACAAAATACTCACACCCAAACTATACTTAACATATAAAATTCTCTTTAGTGTCACAAAAATAGTGCTGGCGACTTTTATTCAAATATAATATCTTAAGGATACTGATAAAAATGATGTGTATATACAGGTTCCTTCAAAACTAAGGATCAATGAAAATAACATATAATATTAACTCAGTCTTTAAGAAAAGAATCGGACACGTTAAATTTAATATTTTGAAAGAAACATTTTACAAACAAAACACATTTTAAGTCACTACTTGTCACATGACATGATCAGAAAATTTATTTATCATTTTTGTGAAGCGCTTGAATATGGCAGGAATTGACATTGAAATATATTGAAGTTTCCATAAATTGTTTTCGTCATTTCACTGCAATGAACACCCAGGGATTGTTAAAATATCCAATATATTTCAGGTGTTTTTCAAATTAATATTTTTTTTGTTAATAGGACCATTGAAGAACGGAATGAATTGTAGCAGCCCTTCAGCGCTGCCCTCTGGCCTTAAAGAAGTTTAGGGATAATGCAAAGAAAATACACTTTACATATTAATTATAGTAAATATTTTGAAGTAATTAAGGATCTAAATACAGTTCTATAGTATTAATGTTGAGACTTCATAGTAACTGTTTATAAACATGCTGGTATTTGACATAGTATTGCTATACTGAATAAGTAGTTAGACATTTAAAAAACATCTATATATAATATGTTAGTTGTATTCCTATTCTTAATTTAACTGTAAGATTATTATTGAAAGTGAATTTTTTACATTTAACTCTGCCACCGGGCAGTACCCAATTTCAGAGAATATATATTGCATATTGACGTACTCAAATACATATTGTAACAAAAGGTTTGAAAGTTTGTGGTTTCTTTCCCGTATATGCAGCTTCTTACGCTTCATGCTTCTAAGAAGAGTACTTGAAATCTAGTTTCGGGTGTGTGTAACTAGGCACTCATTGCTTGATTTAAAGTAATTTTAGATAAGTATTCGATGAATAGCTTTACATGGACAAAATTGTCTCATTTATTGTTGATAGAGCCTCAACCAATAGTCAGTCCGCAGATACGATCTCAAAGCGCCAACCTAGCATTTTAATTAAGAAAGATCTTATGTGTTCCATTCACATGTTTTTCTCTACATATCTGCAACAAATTATTGTTAAAAAGCTTATGAGAAAAAATTAGAATAAATAGTTTTATTACTTGCTTCAATGCAAGTAGAAGGGAAATGGTTAGTAGCAAGGTCAAAATTAGGTTTCTATGTGACCGAAGTTCCTTCGTTTCTCAGGACAGGGTTTGACAAATTCCCATATGAGAAAGCTGAAACTAATAACAAGGAATATCACAAAAACCATCCACTCCACGAACAAAATTTATACAACATAAATTGTGTGTTTTAAGGAGCTCTACATGTTCTGTTAAGTAAGTTTTTGACTACCTCTTACGGTTTGCCAGTCATACAAAATTCCATAAAATTCATCCAGAATAAAGTAACCTTCAGAGACAATTCCCAGAAAATTAAATATATACATTTTATTTGTTAGGCAAACATCTTTATTAGACGATATTTTAATCTAAATCGTTAGAGCCATTTTTGAGAAAATCAAAATTTTCGAAAATTTTCCATGTAAAGGGTAGTTGGGGGTGGAGGGATTTTCTTGAAAATCTTCGTGTTGCATTCTTGAAAGATACTGAACTTAAATACCGACTTTGGTATTTAACGACCTTTACGTTTTTGATGGTGTATAAAGGCACACACATACATGGACCTTTTTCCAAAATGCTTTTTTTATTCAGTGGGACTTAAAACATGTGTTTCTGGTAGAATTTTCGGTATCGAATTTTTGGGTACATTATAATACACTATGTACATAATCGTGTAGAGGAAGTAATACTAATTAGCCATTTCAGGAATTCACTCCAAGTATTCTTCAACAGTTCTAAAGTTATTTAAAGCAGTTATTGTGCCCCAAAAGTCATCTGTGTCTACAAAGCAAACATCATAGGCATTGTGACCAATAAGATAGAAAAGTCATTTGCAGAAAGCCTTTCAACAATAAAGCTTCTGTTAGTGCTCCATTAACCACAAATGATTGCAAAGTAAAATACAACATTGTGGGGATATACGGTGAAAAGCTCGTAAAATTTAACACCATGTGATTGGAAAACAGTAATACAGTCATATAAGCCGTCAACTCATTACCCAAATTATTCCCAGCGCTGGGTCATTTTGATGTCCGCAGCAAGTCTGCGTGGTTAGCACTGCGATGTACTGGAACTACAATGTACTGTAGGAAGCAACACAGTTCAGCGCTTCTAGCCTCATCCTCATGTTCATGTTTGTCACATGATCTGAGTCAGAAATCTTGATTCAGTGTGTTATCAGTTTCACTTTTCGGTCTATTTATGCTACAAAGCATTTACATGTCAACCTCATGCTTTATACAAACGTGTCCACAAAAACATTAATTACCTTATAAAAATCAAATTAACCCTTCAGTGCCAATCACGATCTAATCGTGATCCAAAAATTCTGAGAGAATTGCCCATCACGATCTAATCACGATGCCATTTTCATACGTTGTTACTCATTCCAGCACTTTCTACGTCATAGCATTGAGAAAGGTTTTCTGGAGCGTTTCAGGGCATTAGCTTTACACCCCAAAGCACTAAATTAGCATCAAATTGAATTTCTGCAGCCGGTGTTTGTTTTGAAGGTTGAAAAAGGGCGTCGGCTAGCAAAAGGTTACGAACCGAAGAGGAAATAAAGAGTTGTAGTTCGCGATGTATTGGAAAAAACGGAGTGACTTTGAATTTTCAGACCTTGATGAAAGTGTTTCTGTTCAGATTGTTGTTTTAATAAAAATAAATGTACGTTAATTTCATAGTCTGAACTTTCTGTATAGTAAATTATTAATGCCTAATCATGATTATTTTGAGACTTTTATTTTATTTTAAAACTTATCTTTGGCTTTTAATTTTTTAAAAATATTAAAGGGACTTCTCATCCATATAATGTATATTATACAGTAGACAAATGGGTTTACTAAAATAAAAAAAAATATTTAGGTCTCTACGTCATTTGGTACTCATTTTATAACTAGTAATTTAAAATCCTGCATTCTGTTCTAAAATTGCTTGGCACTTTTCAGACAGTATTCTGTTATTCGGGCTGCCACTAAAAGGGTTAAATAGCACAGGTTCAATGGACAACCAAAACTTTTAGTTTATGAAGAGACAAATATTTTTTTTTACTAACGACACTTCATTTTCCAGAATATTATCAGCGCCGCTGGTGTGCCGAAATTTTATCAAGCAGGGGTTATTTTATATGTCAGAAATTTACTGACGTGGTACTTAAAAACCATCGGTATGTGCCGGAACACGTAACCTTGGGATCAGAAGGCCAACTTCTAACCAATAGCGTCACCTGCTGATAAATAAGCCCCTCACTACCAATGTAACAAGTATATTAACTGGACATGGAACACTAAGAACATATTGCCACAGATTTAAGATAGTAGTCAACCCAATGTGGCCCTGTAGTAATGGACATCAAAGAGTAGACCATATCCTATAAGAGTGTATCAAGCTGAAAAGTGGAAGAGAAACATTTTAAAAAGATATGACGTGTTCCATTCCCATGACTTTAGTTTCATCTCTGCAACAAATTATTGTTAAAAAGCTTATGCTTCTATTTACTTCATGGTAATCGGGAACAATTAGCAGAAATAATCTTATTACTTGCTTTATTGTAAGTATAATGGAAATAAGGGAGTACCATAAGTTAAAGTGATAGTCAAAATCTGGTTTCTATGTGACTGAAGTTCCTTTGCTTGTATGGAAAGCAGTTGAAAAATTCCTGTATGAAAAATGTGTACGTTTCTAAAGTAGAAACAAATAAAAAGGAATAACTCAAAAACGATCAACTCCACGAAAAAAATGTATATGACATCAATTGTGTATTTTATTTTCCAAAAACGCTTTTTTTTTGATTCACGGGGACCCAAAACTTGAATTTCCGGTGAAATCTTGGTATCGAATTTTTGGGTGCAATACAATACCTTCTGTATACACGATGTACATAGTACGTGTAGAGAAAGTAAAAATGTTACTCTGAAAGGTGGAAAGTGGCCAATGCCCAAATAAGAAAATGGTTAACAACTTTAGAAAGTACTTTTACAAATTTGTGAATTCTATTAACTTTGAATTACTGTAAATCATATGTATATAAATTGTAAACTTCTCATAGTTCAAAAAATGTTAATACTAACCTATAGGAATATTGTCAATTAAGTATCGGATAGAATCAACCATGTAGTATTACTATATCGGTAATGGAACCTGCACTACTGCCCACATGCAGTCCCCTGGGGTCGAACCGAGGTGCAGGTGAGAGGCGAGCGATCTAACCACTCAGTAAACTCTCCCCACATACTAAAAGGGGAAAAATAAGTTTAAGAGTTCGTTAGAGATCATGGCTTGAAGGCCTTGCCCTGCATGTTATTCTCATGACATTGGAGGTTTCTGTGTATAATTTATAGGCCCACTGATGGAACTGTGCCTTTTCTATGTATGTTTTAAGTTATTTTAAGGTCAATAAGTGAGTGAACTTTGTTATATTAAAAATGATGCAATGTTTTACTGCAGCCTATATACAGGATGTTAATGAACTACACCGAAATAATTTGCGAGATTATGCACGTGGCTGATATAAGTAATTTGAGATCGGCGATGTATGGTCCCCGGATAAACATAACGCAGCTACATAGCGTTAAACCCGTGGGTATCAGGTGCTGGTTAGTCGGTGTTAAAGCAAAGCAGGTTGAAAAATTGCTTAGAATGTCTTTAAAACTGGTACCCGAGTATAGAAATGTCGATTTTTAGCAGCTCGTTACTAGCGTTCTCAGGATTTAACGTCGCAAAAATCTGCAAAAGCTCGAACTAATCACTTGACAGCATTCGTTAGCTATCCCAAAGGTCATGAGTTCGATTACTGTTATAGAGTAAATGTGTTTATTATTACTTTTTCGTTCTAGACGAAGTGAGCTATACATGGCATACAGGCACTTCAGAAACTTATAGCTGTTACTTCGAAATTTCAATAAATAAGCCATGTCCTATCTCAAATTACTTATTTAAGTAATCTACATATTCTGTGAAATAATTTCGGCATAGTACATTAACACCCTGTATACAAAATGTGTTGCAACATTTTATTTATCTTACATTTTATTTTACTATGCAAATATCTTGAAATTATACTTTAATAAACTCGTTAAGTTTCACTTCGAGGAAGTAAAAAATAAACATTTCCAGTGAAGAATTAGTTAGGAGAGATGAATTTTGTTGAAAAATCTTCTGTGTCATTCTTGGAACAGAAACTTTAATATCACATTTGGTGGTGAACAGACCTTTTGTTTTCGGTTATGCTATTCAAAACCGTACCTGTACAACCTGACAACGAGATTTGGGTGGGTTTAATAACTTTCTCTTAGTTACTAAAGGCAAGTGACTGAGAAAGTAATAACATTCAGTACTAAGTTATCACAGGATTTTCGAAATACAAACTTCTTCCAATATGCAAACTGCCTCGCAACACTCGCATTTGATATCCTATTGCAATAAACCCGTTGTGGAGTGGTTTTAGGCATATATCTATGCAATACCAGTTCGGAGCTTCCTGAATAAACGAACGGTTTACCTGCTATGCTTAAAGTAACTCGCCCACTCGAGGAAACTTGCAGGGAAATTTTGGGGTGGATATCTAGTTGTTATTATAACCCACATTTTCTCGGCATTTTGCTTAGGGCGTTGTCAGCTTCTAGGGTAGATTACTGAGGGCTTAACCTGTAGTGGGGCGGATTTCGCCCTTTCAACTCTATTCTCTGCTGCAGGATTTGCGGTAGCACTAATGCGTCAGTGTGATTGCTTTTACACTTTCTAGAGATACTGTTATTTATAATGACACATTTTGAAGTATGTGCCGGTCTCGGCATTTTGCTTAGGGCGTTGTCAGCTTCTAGGGTAGATTACTGAGGGCTTAACCTGTAGTGGGGCGGATTTCGCCCTTTCAACTCTATTCTCTGCTGCAGGATTTGCGGTAGCACTAATGCGTCAGTGTGATTGCTTTTACACTTTCTAGAGATACTGTTATTTATAATGACACATTTTGAAGTATGTGCCGGGTAGCGTCTTCATTAAATCAGTGAGATATTGCGGACTTACTTAAAAGCGTGAAAGATTCACGTGGTAGAATGAGCGATATGGTAGGTCACTAGACGAAGAAGACACCAGGTGTTTAATGTCATTTATTTCAACCTGACTAACACACTTATTTATTCAGCCACTATTAATAGCTTAGGTCGTCTGTAGACCTTTTTATTTCTTTTGATTTTCTATGTACTGGATTACACAAATCTCTAAGGCTTGTGTAGAATTCTACAGACACATGAGGCTTAAAAACCGTAAAACTGATCCACGTTTTAGATTCATTCGCGGTGTTTTGGCACAGAACTAACTTATGTAATCAAAACGTCTTTTAATATACACATCTTATTCTGTTTAACCTTTTTACAACCGCTACCACTTACATATAGAGTAAATGTCGTATTTAACCTGAAGAATCGATATTCAAATATCACCAGAAAAACGTGATTTGAGTTTTACTAGTTCTTTTATAAAATCATCTCTGCATAACAAAAATACGAAACAAGAAATTCCTCTACTTTAAATCACGGAAGATGACAAGATTTACAAAGATAGCGTATATGTTTTATTTGGAAAGCAAAACTAAAGTTATATTTTGAGTTTTTTTGTGAATACACTATGTAACCCCTTTCATTCTGGAAACTAGGAATGCAGTTTCATAAAACTGATAATTTTAAAATATACAAATTATGTTATCATTTTTGTACCCTTAATTGTTTGTGTGATGTTTCCATTTTGTTTGGTAGCTTTGGCTTTTTTTTAAACCATGCAAAAAGCATTAAAATTTCATGCTCAGCGCAAACTAAATTGATTATTTTTAAGCATTACACTATATTTGTACTTGCGTCATATATGCTTCCACGTAGCTGCAACGAAATGTGTATCTATTTCTAAAACATTAACACGTTTTGCTATTTTTACTAATAATTTCAGTGTATATATAAGTGAAAAATAGAATGCATAGAGGGTCGTGTGATTATAAGATTGCTTGTCGAGAATTTGAATACAAATGCCACAGATTGGAAAAGAAAGGATAATTTACAAGCAAGTTACGGAACTATTTTACTTGAAGAACATAAACTACGAGCAATTATTAAAAAAAAAAAGTTATATAAAATCCTCAAATATTTAATGTTATTAATCCTCCAATTACTAACCCTATATGAGCTACAGAAGAATAAGCAATTAAAGCCTTCATATCAACTTGACGCAAACATATTAATGTGTCATAAATCCTACTGTATAATATGAGCCATTTAGCTTGAGATTTATCTAATGTTTTGCCACTATGTACTATTTATACGTATCCTGTGCCTTCAAATGTGTCTAAAAAGTGTGTCATTCTGCCTAAGCTGACGGGCATTGTGCAAAGAATGCACTTTCTGTGATAGGCTATATTCTTCTAAAAATCTATTATTAAGTAATGCTTAAGTTTAGTATATTTATCTTTAGAATGCAATAGATGAACTGCCTTTCCATCAAAGTTGAAAAAAATTAACTCAAAAACTATTTTACAAACGTTTAACTAAAATGTACATTAAGCTACGCTGCTACGAGTAGATTATACATGAGTGACTGTACCCCGCGATTTATAGGCAACTTCTCTGATACGGTGACGCGAAGGCATAGATTGGTAGGCGCACTACACCGGCATATAACATGAAAAGGCCATCTTCAATTAGAATAGCAGTTTCTTGCATCGTACATTCTGATAATACCCCCAATTTGAGGTGTTATTTATGCAAATTTAGTCGGTCTTATTTCATATTTCCTTTTAAATAAAAGACAATAAGGGAAATTTTTGTATTAAAACGATAGTTAAATCTCTTAAGACCGGCTCGCTATGAGGTGCCTTTAAAATTGCATTCTCCATACATTACTAGAGTGAAGAGACACACATAATGGTCTTGCGACGTAATGCAAATGACCATCAAGGGATAGAGAATGACTTAGAACACAAACACAAATACACATGACAAACACCCATGCCTAAGGCGGGATTCGAACCCGTCACACCCTGCGCAACGAAACACAAAGCTGAAAACACTTTAGCGAGTGCGGCCATGGGGACAGGAATGCAATCCATTTTAAGGCATGATATGGAAGTAAGCGTATCACATAAGCGCAACATTTTTAATTTTATGTGCAAGAATTACACGTAACAATGTTTTGCTACAGTTCTGTTGAAATTAGATAGAAAAATGTAATATATTTCGTTCACATGATTTTCTCTACCTGTTCTACAAACCAACTTATTAGAAAAGATTATTTTTCTTTCTACTAATTGCTAATTGAGATAAGCATCAGCAGAATGGTCTTATTACTAGTTCCTTATAAGTAGAAGGGACCACAAGTACGCTAAAGCGATAATGAAATATTTTAAAAGTCGATGCTTTATGATTGACATTGAAATTCGCTGCTTTGCAGAAGTGAAACAAAAGAAACACGATTGACTTCCTGTTTGAGAAAAATAATTTAAAATTTAAACCAATAATAAGGACTATCTTGGAAATGGTTCGCTCCACAATTATAAAGATCTTAAAAAGTGTGTTTTGTCGAGATCTACATTATTTTTGCAGTAAGCTTGTTTTATTCTATCGGTTTACTACTTATATAAAATCATTCAGAATGAAGGGGATTTACGAGCCTTTCACCAGAAAATACGAGATATGTGTTTTATTTGTCATGTAAATATATTTAATAAACAACATTGTAATAAAATCGTTGCAGGCAATTGTGAGAAAATAAACATTTTCGAAAATTTCTCCATGAAAAGGATAGTTTAGGATCGGGGGATTTTCATAAGAAACCTCGTGTCGCATCTTTGGCAGATACTAAACTTAAATACCAAGTTTGGTATTTAATAAACTTGTGTTGTGCTGTCTTCAGACATACACAGAAACATTCACACTGTCCTTTCTCTACATAATGTTTTTTTATATTCAGGGGGACTCAAAGAATATATTTCCGGTGAAATATCGGTATCGAACTTTTGGGTGGAATGTAATACCTTTTCTACCTCCCTTATACATTGTACATCCTGCTAGAGAAAATAAGGAGAAAAATATAGATTTGAGAAACAAAAGAAATAATTGAACGAATATGGAATCACCAATAAGTTTATTAGGCTAGCTCAAACCGAGGTGGATAGCTAAGGTGGTCTGTGCCCTGCATTTGGGATGTCTGGGTTTGGTCCCCGACGACAATCCACTCTTGACTCATGAGATTTCCATGGTTTTCCCGAATAGGCAGCGAATGTTGGAGTGGCTCTTCTTTTGTTACGACTTTCCTGTTCTTCAATTCCTTGACATCTGCTCCAGGATTGAAGAACTGGCGACGGTGTTCGGCGCGTTGTGGTTGGGCAATGGTTGTGTGGGCTGTGTAACATTTTCTCCTGGCAACCTTGCAGGGGCCTCCCGGTCAGAACCTGCCTTTGAATGGGGCGTCCTTCGCTATAACACCGAGAAGTGGGAGTGCGACGGACTAAGTCGGATGTGGTCTCTCTGGTAATGTTGGTAGCCTCGCCCATGCTTGTACCCGTCGTCATCCGCATCTGGCTCCCTTTGGATCCCTCTCTCCCAGGTGTCACGTAAATCGCAAAGGGCTGCAATGTCTACTGCGGTTTTGCGTTGCAGTGATGGAGTTCCATTTGTGATAGATGGCTTCAAATAATAGCGTTTAAATTTGGTTGAATTTGTCAAGAAAATGCATAAACAATCCGATACCTAAATTTTAGATCCGATTATGTGTGTTTCCGTGAATAGCACCATCCGAAACGAACACCGTGCATAGTAGACAATTTTCGGAGTTCTTGAGTATGAAGTACAGCGATTTATCATGGAATTCCTAAAAAGTCAAGCAATTCTATACATGAAAAGCGTTGTTAACTTTTATTTCTCGAAAAATACTTGAATTAATTTTATTAAAAATAAGTATTTAGCATGACGAAAAAGCTAAATATTAAAGATCTGTGGTTATTTAGTTTGAAATAACTGATTTTGGATATAAATTCATTGCGAGAACTAATTCTATCGTTAAAAGCATAACGTGTCTCAAAATCTATAAAAAGCAAAAGCTGCTTTCAAATTATTTGCCTTCCTGTGTTTATGTTTTTTTCAGAGGACTATTTTCTGCACTGCAAATCGCCATCTTTGTAAAGCGCTTGAAAATACCAAGTGGACCGACTTCAGAGAGGTCTTCTTTGAAAAGCTGCGATGGTGAGCGGATCGCTTATTGTGAAGGATAAAGCAAATGTCTCGCCAGTTCTCTATTGCGGGACTTTAACTTGAAGTAACCTCATTAAGTTCTGCAACTCTTTAAACACGCCAATGGATATTTACAAACTTAACATACGGGGCAGTTGGATAATCTGATATATTGTCCTTTATATCTCTGAAATCAGGATTAACATACATAGGCTTTCTTTTAATCAACAAACGCTTCTCACTCATGAGCGTATAAAAAAGCGTTAACACTATAGATAAATATTTATTTATTTATTTATTTATTTATAGCGGCTGATTATAAACTATAATTTAGAGGAGAGAAAGAATAGGGGTTTTTAAATGAACGTACATAGAATAACTGTGAAATATAATGATTGGTTAAGTCGTTTGTAGGTTTCATATCACACGTTTTACTTTCTCTTCAGCTTACCTATAGAAAGTAGAGGAAATATTGCATTCTACCAACATATTTGATATTTCAGTGAATACACACATTGGGACTTCTGAATAAAACTAAAGCCTGTGTGTGTGTTTGCGTAAATTTGAACAGCATAACTAAAAAATTCTGATGTGTACCATTCACATGACTTTCTCCATATCCCTGCAACAAATAATTCTTAAAAAGCTTATACTTCTATTTACTTTATGCTAATCAGAAAAAATTAGCATAAATAGTCTAATTACTCGCTTCCTTGTAAGTAGAAGTGAAAGAAGGGACAACCGTAGGTTAAAGTGATAGTCAAAAGCTGGTTGCTATGTCAATGAAGTTCCTTTGTTTATATGGATAGGAGTTGACAAGTTCCTGTATGAGGAAAGTATACGTTTTTCATAGCAGAAACCAAAAATAAGGAATGTCACAAAAACGACGAACTCCACGAAAAAAATGTATACAACATTCCCAGAAAATTCAAGATATACATTTCATTTGTCAGGTAAATATGTTTAATATCCGAAATTTTAATCAAAATCGTTAGAGCCATTTTTGAGAAAATCAAAATTTTCGAAAAAAGTTCCATGTAAAGGGTAGTTGGGGTGGGGGAATTTTTCTCAAAATCTTCGTGTCGCATCCCTGGAAGATACTAAACTTAAATACCAAGTTTGGTATTTTACCGACTTTTCGTTTTTGAGTTATCGTGTTCACGGACACACGGACACACGGACATACACACACACACGGACCTTTTTGTGAAAATGCTTTTTTTGGGATATTGGGGACCCTAAAACATATATTTCCGGTGAAATCTCGGTATCGAATTTTTGGTGGAGTGCTATACTTTCTCTATACACTATGTACATAGTGCGTATGGAGAAAGTAAAAAATCGGTTGAACACCAATCTTGGTATTTAGTTGAGCGTCTTTAAATGCTGTGTTGTTTATGTTTACTCCCTCCTCAGGATTAACAATTCAGCTAATGGGATCTGACACCTTTTGAACAGAGCCTTTGGATCAAAGAAAAATCAGGATAGATGATCAGTCCGAAGCCTCGAATGACAGTGAGGAAAGCGATGGTAAACGACGGTGAAAGAGATGACAGGAAAGATAATTATTGGTCAATTGGTGGAAAGAATGGTGTAGGAAACCGAGAAAACTCGTCCAAACAGTACTTTGTTCACTACAAATTTTACATACGGTCTCCTGGGATGAACCCGGTTGAGAAGCGAGCACTTTAATCACCCGACTACGGTGACACCACGTATAGAAAGTAAAAAATCGGAATATTATATTAGCCTAATGCATCAGTTTACATAATTACAACAAATGCGTAATGCAAGTTTATCTAGGTTAGCAAAAAGCAGGGGACATAATGTTTTTTAAGTATAATTGGTTGACGAATGAGTAGAGAAATTCATCAAAATCAAAATTTAAAAGTTTTACTTTTTCTGCACGTACTATGAACATAGTGTAGTATAGAGAAGGTAATGTATTGCACCCAAAAATTCGATACCGATATTTCATTGCAAATACAGGTTTTTGGACCCCCTTAGTTAAATAAAAACATTTTTAAATCAATGTCCGTGTATGTATGCGTCTGTTTGCTGTGGGCATCATGATTCCATTAAATATCAAACGTAATGTATATATGCATATAAGTACAGTAACCTCCAAGGACATAACAAAAAGATTTTCAAGAAAATACCCCACCCCCAACTACCACTTACATGGAAACAATTTCGAAAGATTTAATTTTCCCATAAATGATTCTAACGATTTTGATTAAAATCTCTTATATTTAAGATATTTACATGACAAATAAAATGTTTGTCTTGAATTTTCTTCGAATAGCCTCTAAGACTTCCTTTATCTGGATGAACTTTTCTGAATTTTGCATAACTGGTAAATGGAAGATAGATAGAAACTTACTAAAAAAAAACAAAAACAAAAACAAAAAAACCAAAAAAGAAAAAAACGCATATGTCGTTAAACACGCAACTTATGTTATATGCATTTTTTCGTTGAGTTGATCACTTTTGGGATATTCCTTGTTATTGGTTTCAGCTTCAATATACTTTAAACTTTTCTCATACAGAAACTTAACTCCAGGCCACACAAAAAATCGGATTTTAATCTCATAGCAACCTTCGGTTTAGCTTAGTGTATTCCCTTATTTCCCGTTTGCTTACAAACAAGCAAGTAATAAGACTATTTCTGGTAATGTTTATCTGGATTAGTATGAAGCTTTTTAAGAGTATTTGTTATGGAGGTATAGAGAGAGTCATTGAATGGAGTACATATTTTTTTGTGTTTTGTTTTTTAATTCTACAGCTGATATGAGAGTCACCATCCAATATGAGGAAGCTGTTAGGCACCCTACAAACACAGAGACAAACGGCAACCCAGATGAAGGAGGAGGGTAGGCTAATAAAGTAGATATGAGGTTGCTTGGTTACAGCAGCCAAAGCAATCTACAAAGGATTACGAGAACTGAGCTTCCTGCGAGGCTGAAGCCTAGAGATATTCTAGGAGAGTGCACAGTCCCTAGTTACAGCCCTAGCAGGCCTCAGGCAAGCTCTGCAAGTAATTAAACCTATATCGGTAGCGTACAGGGGTGAACAGATTTTAGGTTACGAATTCATAGCGATAAGCATAACCAATACTATCTAAGTTAATTATTGTTAACACATATTTGGTAATGTGAGCTAAATTAACAATTCATTTATTAATTGCCATGCCAACAAGCACCATAAGTACTTACCGTAAGAGTTTGAAAGGTCATTAATATTTACAGTACAATTAGGAAATGACGTAACACTTAACAGCATAGTAACGAATTTTGTATATAAGGAAAATCAACATTATCATTTAAAGATTTAATAGATCGCAACATAGAATAATTGCACCATAAGCTCGCTGGAGATTTATATGTTTTAGATTTCTCATGGAAATATGCCAATAAATTTATCTCACTCGTATAACTGTCAACGGTTTTATCAAAGAATCAGTTTCGGAAAGCATTGTAAGCACCAATACATTTTTGTTTCAACTTCGCTGATAAAACTGAAGCACATGCTAGATTCACAGATACTTCGATAGCAATGACGCTTATTTTTATAACATTTTACTGCTTGATAATAACTATGAAAAATCGAAAGTTTCAATTCGGTTACATAAACATATAGCCTAACAACCAAGACATGTACTACTTCCAGTAAAATATCTATTGAAAAATGCATAACAAAAGAGTGTATAAGAAGGTTTTGTCCACATAATTTAGATGTAGCCCTTCATTTGCTCACATCGAGAATTCAGTTTTTCTTAATGTTCAATAAAATATTGAAAATATTGTTTTTTTACATTTTCTGAAGTGTTTCAAAAAGTAATTGGCTAACAACGAACTGTAAGTAACTTATTAGATATCGAATGTTTTTGGAAAAACTCGGCCCTGCGGGACTCGTATTCCCAATTTGCATTCTCGACCTGATAAGTAGATATAACTTAAGTTCTTAGTATGCAATATACTATTTATTTATTCATTTATACATTCTCTTCCATCTACCTAGAGGAAGCAAGAGAAAGTATTGCATTCCACCCAAATATTCTATCTCAAGATTTCATTAAAATACTCGTTTTGGATTCCATTAATGCAAAAAGTATTGACCTATCAAGCTTCTTTTGATAAGTAAGAAGCATTAATTATTATAATTTTCGATGTGATAATAAGATATATTCAATATATTCATTATTATAAAATAAGTAAGAAGCAAAATTGTATTTTAGTATTTTTAGGAATATTCAGAGTATGTGCGGTTATGTGAAAACGATAATTTAAAAATGAAAATTAAGTTCAGCATTTTTCAAGGATGCTATGCAAAAACTTTCAAAAAAATCCTGTAAAGAAATTACCAATTTACATGCAGATCCATCGTTGTTTGTTATTTTTTAAAAATAACGAAGTCTATTTGATAAAAAAGTTATACGTTTAATGTAGATTAGCGTGAGAAATTAAATGCATATTTTTAATTTTTTTGAGTTTATTTGAACTTCTGGGACAATGACAAAATTGTGCATTATTAAAATTATATCATATAAGCAGGCACTTATGAATCATTTTGTCAGAATATTTTCACGATCCACCTTTTTAAACCCAGTAATATGTTTAAACCATCCAACAACTTTTAAACTGCTTTTCTTTTCTGCGGTTGGCTTTTTCTCAGTTTTACATATTTGCCAAATAAATTATTTCTTGTGTTTCAGTTTGCTTTAATTTTTATACAATTTACATTTATAATTTCAAATGTACTATACAAATGTGTAAGTATAGATCTCATAATTGCTTTATTCATTTGTTTAAAACTATTCATATACTGAAAAAATAAGGCCAACTTTAATACTAACAACTTAAACAGCTTTATTTCTCCATAACTAAAAAATTAACTTAAATCAAATTATTACATTATTTTCATTGTACTCTAGTATCATAAAATATCAATATGATTCTTGTTTTATAAATGTATGTATAAGGTAGTTTCGAGAAATGTGCATTTTTGTCATTAACTATTTGAATTATAGTGTTCCGCTTTTGCACAGACATTTATTTGTGTAATCGTATTAAGTGTGACAATTTAAAGCAAATAACTTTAAAATTAAAAAGGTAGGAAACCTCAATCTACTGTAACAGAGATATAAGGACATGTTCGTAGATTTTCCAATGCCATACTTTAAATTTCACGCTTCCTGTTCTCCCCCTCTCCCTTTCTGTTTTATCCTATGTAAATTCTATTTAGATTATCTCTCTCTAAACTTGGATTTCTGTTCTTACTGGTGAAAAAATGCATGTGATTGATTCAAATAAACTTCCCTACAAATGACCAGAGCAATATATTCATTACATTTCGTATTAGTTATATTAAAGCGATTCTTCTAACATAACTCACGAAATGTTCCTACTCATGAATTGTTTCAATTTAAGCCAGTGTGTTTCAACGTGCGGAAATAGAATTCATACATTCCTTCGCTGTAATAAACTGCTGAGCTTGTCATGTAACTCAGTCGAAAGAGCACATACCTGCTGTGCTAGGGCCCTGAGTTTGATTCCCGGCTGGGGGTGACATTCTTTTTTTCTAGACAACACCACTCCCCATCCCTTCCAGGATATGGAAGGTATTAAATTATTAATAATTTTAATATGACATATTAATGTTATTTTTTAACTAACTTCTTTTCATATAAATGAGAGTTTTGAATGTGTAAGTGTAAGGTTAAAGATAATTCACCAAAGATAAACCCCAGCAATAAACGAACGAGCACCATTGGCATGAGCAATAACCGTTCCAAAAGTAGAAGCCACCGATATGACATAGAACTTATAGTAACCAGTGAAGAATTATGCGAGTGTGTTTCGTTATATTTTAAGAATATTTTAAGGATTTGGCGGCCAATAAAGCACTTAGGCGTATTTTTACCATAGGAAAAGAGAATTTCAAGGGATATAAAAACGAATGGGAGAAATGTTAATAAAAATGTAATATTAAAATATTATTGTATTACATTTTTACAACTTGTGTTCCTAAATGACCATCATACTTTTCAATCACTTTCTTTCCTCTGTAGAAAGTAGGCTCATGAGATTTTGTGGGCCTTATTGTTTTCTATTGTAAAACGCATATCATGAGAGATAATAGAGTAGGCCAGTGACATTAATTACTGGTGTATCCCTCGGTGATGTGAACACAGATAGAGCGGGAGAGGGTTTTTCTGTCGCTGACGTATGTGTGGCCCTTATCGGGTCCAGGCAGCATTACTCTCGCTTCAGCGGAATTTCGAGGGCACCTCCCCCATCCACTTCTTTACGCCGCATCAGCCACTAGAGCCATCCATCATCGCTAGCTATTGACAGGTCGCAACGCACCCTTGGGTCGGCACAGCAAACGATACGAAAATGTTGATCATGCAATGAAACAAAACTCTTTCAGTGTAAAGGATCTGGACTGATAAATGAGAAGCAGACAGATTTTAATTTAAAGATAAATATAAAATGTATGTTTTAACACAGAAGCAGTGTTTCTGTCAATGCCAATGAATCACTTCTAGACAGACACTTCATTGAGAAATGTGAAATATCATCTAATATCGAAGGTAAGGAAAATGTAAAACTTTAGAATCATTCCCTAAAAATCGGATATTTCGAGGAGCACTTGATCATTCTGTGTCTCTAGAGTGAGTCAAAGAGTACATCAGGCATATCCAAATAAACAACTAACTCGTGGGAAGTATACAGTTGACGATGAAGTTTTCAATTCAATAGGAGTGGAACTTGACTTTAAAGACGCAGATGCCTGAAATTATGAGGGCTGTTCTTTTTTCAACCTCCGATAGGTTGTAAATGAAGACAAGTTCATAGAAAACAATTATTTTATTACTAAATGTTTTGTAGCCTTATGGTCACTTTTCAACATAATCACCGAAAATATTGAGACATTTATCGTACCTGTGCACACATTTTGCAATACCCGCCACAAAAAATGTTGCTGCCAATAATTTCAAATGAACACTGACGTGTTTTGAAGATCTTTGTACTTTACGACGTTTGCGGAGAGCCATTTAAAACAAACGAAGAGGAATGCTAACTTTAGGAATTGTGTTGATCCATAACAGCGCTCGTCCACACACTGCCTGGCACAACCCATCGGCTCCTTGAACAATTTCAATGGGACAGTTTGGATCATCTGCCGTACAGTCCTGACCCGGCACCCAGCGACTTTCACCTTTTCCCTGGACTGAAGAGGTGGTTAGAAAGGCAGCGATTATTCTAAAAAATAACCACAAGTGTATAAAACTTTTAGTAATACAATAATTGTTTTCTAAGAACTTGTCTTTTATTTATAACCTATCGGAGGTTGAAAAAAATGGCCCTCATAGTAGTCATCACACTTACAGAATGGCCCTTGAAATATATGGACAACCTTATCTTTGCTACCCACATATCTAATCAGCTTTGTTATATTTCCTATCACACTTGTCCATAGTAACATATAAATGCACCTTAGATGATAGCTAGAGCGCGGTCCGGGGTTAAGTTTCGGTGCACAGAGGGTATAACTATGACGTGATGGAGTAGGTGTGGTCTTTACAGCCCGTTTTAAACGTGTTGCCCCACCTAGTATTGCTCACTGCCTGGCCTCGTAGAGTTTCTGCTAGTAGATACACCCGTGAACTCTGGAAGAGAGCGCAGATTGAAAAATGTCGAAACTCCGAAAGGGTAACCGTTCGACCCTGAACAAACTTGTGAATGATTCAAACATATTTTAAGTGGCAGGAGGAGAGTTTTTCTTGCGATACAGTAAAAATGTATCTTGTAATTCACTGCAATGAAATCTGAATGAGTTAGTTTGATTTATATGTATTGCCTTTTCAAAGATCTGCACATTATTATGCTCAATTTTTTTGTATTAGGCTTTATAGTTTTATTTGTAAAAGTATAAGGCGTTTTTGTTTGCTAATCACATTATGAAATAATTGCTATTTCGTGCTATTTTATGAATTAGAATGATACGTATGCTGTCATTGTATGTTATAATCTACTTTTGGAACAGAGTAAACCTCAATGTGTGCATGTTTACGCTACAAACCCGTCCCCACTACCCTCTGATTATACCGCGGACTGCTCTGTGTTTGTAATTGTGTGCGCTTCTTGTACTTCATGGAGTAGCACAATATCTTGTTGCGGCATAACTGACCATCTCATTCTCGGGTATGCTATACTTCTTTTCCCTCCCTTTGTAGCCTGTAATCATCATATTGGTTATAAAGGTGTATATAAATTAATCTATTTTGCTTTGTTGGTATGGCAATATGCTCCATTTTACTACTTCCTTTCAATCTTCACAGAAATGTTATCTCAATCGTCTCAATTTTCCTTTGATCGTTCTGTCATATTACCCATGTTAAAATAGGTACCATAAATTCTAAATATTTTAATTTGGTTTCTTTTCTACAATAATGCAGTGTTTACTGTTTATACCCGGAATTATTGTGTATATATTCATTATATTACATAAATTGTGATTATAGGCATAATATATATCACTACTAGATATTTTAAATGGATGATTTGTTCAAGGAGTTTATAATTTATAAATATTCTTATCCTAGGAGAAATACTACCTTTAAAAATCACCATATTGGTGTTATCTGTAAATATATTATTTCTAAGTTATGTCCTTTCCCATTGTTCCCTTATATACTTTTTCTAGAGTTTATCCTCTTTGTGACAATGACAGTTTGATCGTTGACAAAAAGTAGAATATTTATAGCTAAATGTGTACTAATTCCTTCAATTCCTTCTAATACCTTACCTCTCTTTACGAAAACTAGAAATAAAGTCAGGTGCTGCCAGATTGTGTTATATTTCTGCTGATTTCAGTTTATTCTTTTATGAAAGCCTCTAGATTAACAAGACGGACATTTATCGCAACAAATTCCCAAGTTGTTGAACCAGCAGCTCTTAACTCTCGGAATATGCACCCTCCACATATGTACCTCACTTCTTCGAAACTGAAAGAAAAGTTTTTTAAGAGGGAGGTCCGCAAAGAACTCATCTGCCACACGAACACCTTTCAGTAGCCCCCCCCCCCTGCACACATCATTCCCTAGAGCATCCAGAAACTTTGCCTCTTGTGGACTCTTCTATTTCTGCCACCCCTTCCTCCGAAAACGGAGACGACGCTGAAGAGGCCCACAAATAAGAATATACGTGGCGCCCCCACACGCTCCAACATGTTAAACTTTCCACCCTCAAAGAAAAATGCACTGGTTATTTTCCCTTGCTGCACAGAAAACTTTACTTTCCTTCCCCAAAGTTTCTTCCATTCTTCCTCTTCCTCCGATCCTTCTCTGCATTTTCTTGTCTGAACAGAGAGAAGTTATCGGTAGTCCCACGTGATCTTAGTTTTCGGAATAATCTATATCTTTGTTTTCGTAAACAACTCTATAAGAGGGGAGAAGAGGAATTTTTGAAATTTGCTCTTTGTTTTACGTTTCTACTCGGAATGTTAATGCAATCTAGGATGAGCGTCTAATCTCCAATGTAAAAGCACACTCAAAGTTTGCACCTCTTTCCGTGCAATTGTGTTAAACTTATGAATAAAATAAATATTTGCATAAAGTTACTCCATTACTAGATATTTGATATGATTATCTTGAATGATAAGTTGTATGTATAGCATTCACCTCATTCTTGGTTTTCCAACATTTCTTATACGCTTCAGTTTATAGTCCAGGATCATCTTTGGTATGTGCTGTGCTTTCATTGTTTACATGTATTGTTTATGATTATTCTAAAGCGCATGATTCGATCCATTAACTTAACAATGTTTAATTCATTTCTAATATCAAAGAGCTTACAGACGGTCGCTTCTCAAAAATCTAATTTCGGCTGCTCTGGAATATTTCTTCTTCTATACAACCATATAATAGTGGAGTTTCTATCACTTTCTAAAAATTAATATTACTTTCTAATGTTTCAAACACTCCTTTCACTGTGCAACACACGTAGTTAAATTTGTTAAGCTTATTAAAAATAACTTTTCTAGGATAAAACATACCACAAACCAGGTAATTAAAACCATTCACCTCTTCGATCACTTTTAATACAGAATAATTTTGGCTGTTAAAGGTTCTATGTTTTTGTTTTGTCTGTTTTATGGCTATAGTACAATTATAATTTTATAATATTTTTAATTTACATAGAACCATCCTCTGAGCTATATTACGAGAACCTCAACATATGCGAATATTAAAGTGTTTAAAATATGCTTTCGTATGTTAAAATGTAAATCTAAAATTAGATTCTAATTATATATAAATCATGAATATATGTACACATTAAAATCCATGCTAAAAGGGGACATATCTGTTTTATCCATTTTATTTTGTAGTCCAATTTCTATTATTTTGTTTTTCTATACATAAAATTCACATTGCAGCTATCAAATGTTGAGATACACCTCTCTTCTTCAATATATTCTATAATTTATTCCGGATCACTATAAGAAGCAATACAGTTGCTTTCAAACTGGATATCCTAGCACTTTAATAGTCTTCTCTACAATGGTTTCTCGAACTCTCATGACTCCATTATCTACACCAACGGATCCCGTACATCTGACAACCATGAAAATATGTTGTACCTTCGTAGTATGTGAAAATAACCCCTAAAACTTCCACAAATTGCTCCGTCTTTCTAGTTGAACTATGGACCATTAGGTCAAGTACTAGCCTAGAACAAAGACAATAACAAAAATGCAAAATTATACAGTAATTCACAAGCAGTATTGGACTCAAAAAATGAAAAGCTCAAAATAAAACATATTTCCTCTAATATAATATCAAAATGGTCTTGAAACCTGTCTCTCCTAGGCCTCAGACTCACAGGTATTATCGGAAATGAGTAAGCAGTAAAACAAGCTGCAAAATCTACGATGGAGTTTAATATGCTAACGCTTTTATATCACCCAGAAAGGAAAAAAAAAAAAAAAAACAAACAAACAAACAAAAAAACACACACGACTTTTCAAAAGAAAGGCATCTGTTCCACTACTCTGAAAGAATACATTACAAGGAAAATATAACTTCCTGAGATCTAGTATCATTTTCAGAAAAAAAATATATATATAAAAAAAGTTTTGCTTATCCTATATCTATTTTTTTTTTTTTTAAACAGTAACGGAGTCTGATCAGGACTCCGGTACTGTATCCCTATTTACATTTCCCCCCGTAGGTTTTACTGATTACTGGTTTACTGGTTTTACTGTTTCTTTTACAAACATATACACATTGCACAAACATATAACACCCATGCCCAAGGCGGGACTCGAACCCACGAAGCACAAAAGCGAGACGCTTTAGCGAGCGTGGCGATGGGGACCGGCTCTATTCGGTCTTGGTAAATTTGCCATATTTTGACAGATTTAAGATCAGTGTTCCAGATGGCTATTTATGCTTCTATGTATCCCCTCAAATTGTACCTCACCCAATTTTTGAGAATCCTGTGTTTGGAAGTTCAAGATAGTTGTACTTTTGAGGTCATTAAATGACACATTTTTAAAGGGTGTATTCAAAATAATTTTATTGTTCTTACTTTCTAAAATTCATTCATTGCATCTATAGTCAGCTTTCATCATTACGTTTAGTAAATAGTGTATAATTATTAAACGACAGCTCTAAAATGCTCTGCACAGTTAGGCTTTCTTTTACTGTTTCGTGAAATTCAATAATGATAATGATGATGATGATAACGCTAATGATAATATATTCCAGTTAACTCTGCCAAGTGCATTTTCAAAATCTATAAACAGCGTAATATTTGGTATATTTTGTACTCTATGCTTCTGAATTATTTGGCTAACTACATAGAAATAATAATTTTACTTGTTAAGAGTAGTATAATTTCAGGTTGGTTAGGTGTTGCACACGTAAGACATATGTGTTTATTTCCCGTAAGACCGCGGGTTGGAAGGCGTAACATTGAGTGGGCGGGCCTCTATATAGCGAATTTGCATCGAAACTATATTTGAATGCTATCTGCAAGGCCAAAACCCCCCGCTACCTATGCCAGCAAGTAACGTACCGAGATGTGAAAACGGGGAAGGAAAACGAATACTCTATAATGACGAACATTGTTCATTTCGCCGCACAGTCAAAACCACACCAAACACATCAGACAGTAAAATATGTTATTGGCTTGTGGGAAAACGATAGACGAGGAGAAAAAAAGTAACACATCGAAGTGTATACACATTAGGGTACCAGTTATTAAATATCTTTGTCTATATCGCTTATACTCTGTACTTTCATGAAAATATTTTAAATTATGTCAAAGCTACTTATTAAAAACTAAAATAAAAGTTAAATAAATACATTTAAAATCCATAAAAATATTAAATGTAAACGGTAGCTTAATGTGGAGGTGATTTCTTCAAAATCCTCACATCCCATCTTTGAAAATATTTAAAATGAAATATCAAATTTCAAAATTTCGTGTTTAACCATATATATTTTTCTATAACTGCATTTTTGAATTCAAAACATATATTTCTGGTTAAATCTCTATATGGAATTTGTAAAAGAATATAATACTTCCTCTAATTAATGCAGGTACATAGTAGAGAAAACGTTTACTTTTATAAGTGTAGTGTTCGGTTTTAAACGCAATGGCTAATTGTAATGTCTACTTTGGCGTTAGGCCGTTTTATACTAAATCTCAGGATATGAAGGGGATTGAATCAGAGGCTTCGTTTTTTTACTTTGTTCTTCGAAAAATCGGAGCACGAATAGAAAAGCGAGTTTTGTTTTATACCATTAAAACTAACGAGTAAAAAAATCTCTACGCTTGACAGGTCTGCAGTTCTTTATGGTTTGAAAGCGAGGCTTTCTCTACGCCGTAATGAGCCCGTTGATAGATTTTTCCGGCTATGAAATTCAAATTACGATTTAAATAAAAAATATTGGTTGAGAATTTTGGTTCCCACTGGCTTGCAAATATGCTCCTTTTTTCCAATAATACGCTTGTTTTGAAGAAACTTATAGACACACAATAACACATGTTGGATTTTTACTTTCTCTACACGTACTACGTACATAGTGTATAGAGAAGGTATTGTATTGCACCCAAAAATTCGATACCGAGATTTCATGGTTTGGGTCCCCCTGAATCCCAAAAGAAATTGGAAAAAGGCTCGTGTGTGTGCGCATGTGTCTGTGTGTGTGTGTGAGTGTGTGTGTGTGAGTGTGTGTGTCTGTGGACAGCATAGCTCAAAAACTAAAAGATTGTTGAATACCAAACTTGGTATTTAAGTTTGGTATCTTCCAAGGATGCGACACGAAGATTTTCAAGAAAATCCCCCCCCCCCGCGCCCATCTACCCTGTATATGGAACTTTTTTCGAAAATTTTGATTTTCTTAAAAATGGCTCTAAGAATTTTGATTAAAATGTTGTATGTTAAAGATATTTACCTGAAAAATTATATGTATATCTTGAATATTCTGGGAATAGGTTCTGAAGACTACTTTATTCTGGATTAATTTTACGGAATTTTACATAACTGCTAAACCGTAAGAGATGGACAAAAACTTACCACACAAAAAGCGTAGAGCACATTAAAACACACAATTTATGTTATGTATTTTATTCGTGGAGTTGAGCGTTTTTTAGATATTCCTTGTTTTTCATTTCAGCTTTGAAAAAGTTGTATTTTTATCGTAAAGGAATTTGTCAATTCCTGTCCATACAAGCAAAGGAAATTCAGTCACATAGCAACCAGCTTTGCTATCGCTTTAACCTATGGTACTCCCTTTTTTCGCTTCTACATGCAAGGAAGCAAGTAATAAGACCATTTCTGCTAATTTTTTCTCGATTAGCATGAAGTAAATAGAAGCATAAGCTTTTTACAATAATTTGTTACAGAGATGTAGAGAAAGTCATGTGAGTGGAACACGTCAGATTTTTTGTTATTATAAAGACCAGTGAAATTAGGCAAGCTGCAGAGAACATATTCAGATTCGAAATAAAAACTACCCAATAAGTTGTTCATAAACTCGCGCATGAACATGGCTGAATTGTATTCCATTTTCAATTCTTTCAATTTTAAAACGCTTAAACTTTTTCTCATACAAGAACTTGTCAGCTCTTGACCACGTAAAGAGAACAGATTTCAATCACATAGCAACCAGATTTTTAAAAGATTTGACTATCGCTTTAGTCTAGCATATTCCCTTATTTATCTCCTACTTACCAGGAAGCAAGTAATAAGGCCATGTGTACTAATTTTTATCTTAATTAGCATGAAATAGATAGAATACGCTTTTTAACTGTAATTTGTTACAGAATGTAGAGCAAGTCATGTAAACGGAACACATAAGATTGTTTTAAATAGGTTTGAAAATTTAGTCTTTTGGGTAGAAAAATTTGGAGGAACATATAAAAGGGCAAGATAAAGAATATTATATTTAATGTGATTTATTTTTTTTTTCACACCAGCCGTACATAGAACCGAAGTTGGATAGGCAGAGTCAGACTGAAAAATTCAATGTCATAGCCGGGACTTGAACCACGGAGCTCCTAGTTTCCGTCCAGTTGCTCTTACCACTGAGCCACCATATTAATGAATAATGAAGCTGTGAAGTAGTTTAAGAAAGGCATATGGCAAGCAGAAATGCCTTGAAATTACATTCCCTCACAAGACAAACTCACACTAATTGAACCCACAATCGTCAATGGACGTCAGGTATAAAATACTGCTGAAGATAGTGCACACTTCGTGCTCACCTTCATAAAATTATGCTTCAGCTGCAAGATACAAGAATGCATCGAGCGTTTGGTCTACAATGATGGTAAACATTGAGGTTATTTGTTTATTTTTCAGCTCTGTTACGTCACTTTCCATTTTGCTGAAGCACCTAGCGGTGTCTACTTCACTCTCCACTTCTTTTATCCGTTCCCTTTTACACTTGCATTATGCATATGTATGGCGACGTTCACCCCTTACCTGTGTCAGGGATATACAAGGGATACGGGCATCTGACAACTTAAGTGAATTTGGGATTACTCGCTGCTAGATTGGACAAAGGGAGACTGAGGAAGACAGCGGGAATTGATTCTGTGTTTTACATATGTATGGAGCTCACTCAGATAAAGTAATAATGATAAAAAAAACGGGCCACAGGGGAAAATCGGTGCAAAGCGGTGTACTAGCGAAACTAACATCTGCATTGCAAATACTTCTTGTGTTCTTTATACAAGGTTTTTATTCACATCCCCAGTGCAAGATTGTAGAGGCTATCTTAGGTTCAGCTATTAAGCTCTCCAAAATATTACTTATTTATTGCAAAAGATTTCATACTTCCTACTGGAAAATTAAAAAAGATGCATCTAGTTTTATACAAAGCACATTACAAACTGTACAGAGACAAATAATATATTTTATTTTTAATCACCATAGCAATTAAAATGTCTACCTACTGTGATAACGTCTGGATTATTGAATTATACGTGCAGTCATTTGAACATAAAGAAATCTGATGTGTTCCATTCACAACACTTTCTCTACATCTCTGCAACAAATTATTGTTAAAAAGCTTATGCTTCTATTTACTTCATGCTAATTGAGAAAATATTTGCAAAAATAGTCTTATTACTTGTATCCTTGAAAGTAGAAGCGAAATAAAGGACTACTGTAAGTTAAAGTGATAGTCAAAAGCTGGTTGATATATGACTGAAGTTCCTTTGTTTTATGGACAGGAGTTGAGAAAAATGTATGAGGAAAATATAAGTTTTTTAAAGCTGAAACCAAAGACAAGGAATATCTAAAAAAACGATCAACTCCACGAAAAAAATGTATATAGCATAAATTGTGTTTTTACCTGCTCTATATGTTCTGTGTGATAAGTTTTTGTCCATCTCTTATTGTTTAATAGTTATGAAAAATTCCGTAAAATTCATCCAGAATAAAATAATTTTCAGAGACTATTCCCAGAAAATTCAAGATACACATTTTATTTGTAGTGTAAATACTCTCAATACCTATATGATATTTTAATCAAAATCGTTAGTCATTTTTGAGAAAATCAAAAATTTTGAGAAAAAAGTCCTGTAAAGGGTAGTTGGGGTTGGGGGTTTTTCTTTAAAATCTTCGTGTCGCATCCTTGGAAGACACCAAACTTGAATACAAAGTTTGGGTTTTAATAGTCTTTTCGTTTTTGAGCTATGCTGCCCACAGTCGCACACATACACACAGATAGACACACACGGACCTTTTCCTAAAATGCCTTTTTGGATTCAGGGTGTCTCAAAACATACATTTCCGCTGAAATCTTGGTATCGAATTTTTGGGTGCATTAAATACCTTCTCTATACACTATGTATTTAGTACGTGTAGAGAAAGTAAAAAGCGTACTGAAAAAATTCTGATACGTTTCATTCACATTTCTCTACCTAATCTACAAGAAGATACTTTTACAAAGGCTTATTTTTCTATCTACTTTATCCCAATTGAGATGTAAGCTGAAGGGATATGCGGGAATAAACTAGACTAAGGCGATTTTAAATGCTAGTCATTATGCGATTGAAATTCTGTTCTCTTTGCCTTGCCGGGAGTAAAAGAAAATTATATTATTAGGATAAATATGTGGGCGTAGAACATTCCAAGAACGCCTACAAATCCTAAATTCCAAAAGTAGTTGTCCTGGCTCAATCTGTTTCGGCGTAGTGCTCTCGTAAAGTAACAGAAGCTTCTACGAATGTTTATATGTATTATATGTAGTAACTAGAACAGATACTTTTATAACAAGTGATTTATGTTTCTTATTTTGACCTATTTTGGTGCAGTAGGGAAGCTACGGATAATTTGGAAGTAACAACGACTTGCATACTTTGGAACAATTGATAAAAGGTTCATACGCAAAACTCAATCTATTAGAATAAAATGACAAGCGTTTTGGAGGACCAATATCTCGTAAGACGAATTATACAAATTAAGTAAAAGCTCTTGGGAAGAATTCTGGTATAAGATACTGCCAAATTATTTTTGCTATAAAGTTATTGGTCTACCAGAATTTCTCATCACAATCATCAACCACAAGGATTACATTTTTTAGTCTGTTCCGGCTTCTAGTGCTCTTCTTTTTAGTGGCCTTCTAACATTTCTTGTTCCTTTTGGCTTAAAGGTTATTCGGGTTATTCTTCCTTTATGTATTTTTAATTCACGATTATTTTATTTTCTCTATACTATTTAGTAGCTTCATTTATACTTAAAACCTGTATTTCTTTCCTAAATTCTTAATTTATAAGGTGGTCTAGTATTTATCCTTCCATAGTTATAAACAACTTAGTTTTTTTTCCTTAACGTCCTTTAACCTGGTTGGTCATATCAGACGATGAATGAAATTGGTGAAATGATGCTCAAATGATCTCAGGGTCCATGAAGCTTAAAGTTACTCGACGTTCGTCTTCTTCGGATAAGGGAAAGCCCTGAAAAGAAACCCTTATCTGAGCAACTCACACTAAGTGAGATTCGAACTCACGACTTGTTGAATATGAAGCAGACACGCTATCACCACACTACCCAGGTGGGCAATTTAGTTTTTGTTGACTCTATACTTTTCATTTGATCTTTGGTAAAAGTTCAACATTCACTTCCGTATTGCGAGGTGGGTTGAACCATTATTTTATGTAGTTTAATTATAATATAAAAGAAGGGGCTATAAGCGCATTCATCTAGGTATAAAATTCGTAACTTTGGCACTAGCGTAAGTTGTGACCATCTAACTCGCATGTTTACTTTCTCCACTTTGTACGTAGTACATAGGTAGAGAAGATATTGCAGTCTACCCAAAATTTGGTACCGAGATAATAAACATTTAGAATATCCTGTATCAAAAAAAAAAAAAAAAAAAGAAAAGAAAAGAAAGTATTTTGCGTGTGTATATCCGTGTGTCTATGAACACGATAACTCAGCAAGGACTTGGTATTTAAGCTTAGTTAGTATCTTCTAAGGATGCGACTCAAAGAGTTTTAGTAAAATCTCCCGCACATAAAAAAATTCAAAACTTTGATTTTCTTCAAAATAAATCAATGTATTTGATTAAAATACTGTATAATAAGGATATTTACTTGACAAAAAAATGTATATCTTGATTTTTCGGCAATAGCCTCTCATTCTGCACGACTATTGCCTAACTGGTAAAGCTTACTGCGCAAATATGTAGATCTCGTTAAAACACACACATTATGTAATATACATTTTTTTTATATATCCCTTGTTATTGGTTCCACTTTTTAAAATACTTAAAATGTTATTATTTGGGCATTCGTCAGCTCCTGGTCATGTAATGAAATGATTTTCTATCTCGTAACAAACATATTTTAAAAGATGTGACTATGCTTTAGCCTAGTGTATTTCTTTATTTGTCTTCTACTTACAAGGAAGCATGTAATAATACAATTTCTCCCAACGATTATCTCGATTGGTAAAAAGTAAATAGAACAATAATATTTTCAACAATTATTTGTTATAGAGATGTAGAGAAAGATATGTGAAAATAACACATCAGATTTAAACATTTGTATGTGATTCGTTTTATTATGGGAAAAATAATTACCACGACTTTTGCATGGTGCCGTGATGGTTCACGTTTCATCGAAAACGTCATAATATTCCATTCTTAGAGAGGCTAATTAAGGTTGTTACGTTGCTTTGATAATTCACTTCAAAACAGCATTAGCAGATTTTTAGCTTGAGTTTAAGGCATAAATAAATTAATAAGCCGAGGGTATTAACAATACAGGGATATAAAACAACTGTACCCGGAAGGGATTCCCTAATTATATTCACATGTGCATGTAAAAATTCCAAAAAATCCGTTAGCCAAGGGCATGATGCTGCTCCAAGTGTGCGTTTTGGTATTATGAAGCTTAATCCTACCTTTGAGTAGCAATTAACAAATGAGGACCGGTTGCCGCTAGCGTTGTTCTCTACAGCAGCGCCCCTAGTGATTTATTTTAGCAGTACAAATATAAAGCAGTAGGAAGGTGATGCTAGCCGCACGTTTGGGGAATTGAAAAACCCTGTCACGTCAGTTCGGAAACAGTAATGATACCGGACGAGAAAAAGACGGCGGAAATTAATGTTGATTGAATGATTAATAGCACAGTTTTGTTTCGTTGCAAAGAGAGCCTATTTGGGATTAGCAAGCCAGGCCGAGGCATTTGTATTGCTTGTTTTTCAGTCATTCATCAAAGGTACATCAAACACAGAAGATGGGCACCCCTATTGGAAAAGGGAAACCGATATACAAGTATATCTCATTCTCGTTTGGTACCCGATCTCTTTTATTTCTGTTGAATTTAAGCTTATAAGTAAATGAAAGTACTCTGCGAAAGATAAGCCTTTTAAATTGAATGCAGCGATTGGCAGATAGAGATTCAAAGGATACCAGAGTTTATTGACCGAGCAAATGAACATACGTCTCTCTGTATAGTAAGTTAAAAGTGGTTCTTTGCTCTTGGTTCAAACACGCATCGAAATAAAAATACAAGAGCGTGGAGAGTATGTAATCGATCTTTGTGGATCGGATAGATTACACTTGTGCTCAGCTATCAGAGAACATAGGAAACACAAAGATAACCAATACTTGCGAATCTATAGATCCGTAGCAGTCATTTCATTACAAATTCAGCTAGAGAAATAATACACAAATACTGTCACAATAAATTAACAGTTAATTCAGATAAAACAAGCTCAAATTATAAAAAACTGTAAAACAGTTCCTAAATCTAATTTTATATCGCAGAATTTGAATCAGAAGCTAACACAAAATCAGTCTGGATAGGTGCATATGGGAATGAATGTGTGTGTTTAATAGTATAATAATGAAGAACCCAACGATAGGCAACCTTACAGTTCAGCAAGCAAAACATCAGTTGTTTGTAAAGTATATCCCCCGATATGACCATAGAAGTTAAAGGGGACTGTATAAATGAAACAAATAAAAAAAAATCTGGTATTTTCCATTCTCACCACTTTCTCTATATATTCTGCAGAAAACTATTCTTAAAAGGATTATTATTCCATGTCAAGCACATCGAAATAAAATTTACTAAAATAGTTGCATTACTTAGTTTACTCTAAATTTAAGGGGAATAAAGTTATACATTAGTTTAAAACGGTAGGCAGATCTTTTAAAAACCGTCGCTATGTGATGGTTTTGAAATGAAGTTATCTTTGTTTCATCAGGAATAAGAAGTATGAATACCGACTTCCCATTTGAGAAAAACTTCAGTAATGCAAAATTGTAACAAATATCTAAGAAGTAGTTAATTCCTCATAAATTACATAAAACATAATTCGTGGTTTTATCGATATATGCATTTATTGTACGGTAACATTTTGTCTATCTCTTACAGTTTACTAATTATGCAAAATTGATCAGAATATGCTTTTCATATATATACATATATATTATCACCAATAAAATTTATATATTTTATATACATATATATATATATATATATATATATATATATATATAGATAATACATGTTAGTACTAATAAAATTTATATCTTGTATTTGAGCAACTTTTGCTGAAATAAAAGTGTTCAAAAATATTTATTTAAAGGTAACTTGTGTTGAAAGAAAATCTTGGTGTCTATCCTCGAAAGAAGCTGAACTTAAATATTAAGTTTCTTTTCATCCGAAGGTTTGTTTTAATGGGTCATGCATACGAAAACACAGATACACATATGTAGGTTTTATTTAAAAAGTATTTTCAGGTGACCTCAAAGCTGTATTTCGCTGAAATCCCAATATCGAATAATTTAGTGGAATAATTATCTTTCATCTATTTACTATAGGTAGCGGTATTCAATTTGTATGAATATTTTGCTTAAATGTATATTAAAATAATTTATGACGCATGTGATTACAAAACTTTTCTATATTGTTGGTTGACTTATCTATGTAGCTATTCACTTTGATTTCGAAACAATTTCCTAATACTATAATCAAAATTCCTTAATCTAATAATTCAAAAAGTATATAAAATAGTAAATTATTAGATGATGTTAAAGAATTTCAATACCTAGGAGTAAAATAAGATCCATTATGTTATATTTGAAACCGAATATGAAAAATTGGAATAGAATTCATAGGACATTTATTATGGCACAAAATATTTTGAAAATTACACCGTAAGCTAAAAATGAAGGCAAGAACAGTAAGGGTAGAGCAAGACTACATGGAACAAATAAGAACAAAATGACTGGAGAACGTACTAGCAGTTAAAAAGGAAGACGTAGAAAAGATCAAAATAGAGAATTTCTCCAAACCAATCCAAAGATTGATGGCCAAAGAAAAAGAACAATTCAAATGTCATGAACTTTGCTAGTCTTACAGTATTTATTTATCCTCTATTTTTATTTTATCTAGTACTATGTACATACAATGTAGATAGCAGCTAGAAAAGATATTGTAGTCCAACCCAAAAATTTGAAGTCTAGATTTCACCGGATATATGTTTCGAGGTCCTTTGAGCATTCTTAGAAAGAGGCCAGTGTGTGTTTGTGCTCAAAAACTAAAACACCATTAAAACCAAACTTCGTATACAAATTTAGTATCTTGCTAGAATGCAACATGGAGATTTTCATAATATATTCCCCCACCACAAACTTCTCCTTACAAGGAAAAATGTTTGACTTTTTTTTTAAATGGCTCTAACGATTGTGATTAAAATACCGTATATTCAAAATACTTACATCACAAATAAAATGTATATTTTGCATTTTTTTGGAATAGTCTTTGAAGACCTCTTTATTCTGGATGAATTTTGAGAATTTTGCACAATACAATTTTAAAACACAAAAATTGTAGATATCGTTTATACATATAATATATGTCGCATATGTTTTTCTTGCAGAAGTAACCGTTTTTGAAATGTTCCTTGTTATTGGCTTCAGTTTTTAAGTACCTATTCTCAAACAGGACCATGCAAAGTGAACCGAACCTCAATTGCTTCACATAGTGATCAGCTTTTAAAAGATTTGACTAGTACTTTAGATAATGTATTCTGTTATTTTCCTTCTACTTACAATGAAGCAAGTAATAATATCAATATTCTGCTAATGCTAACTGATTAACGTGCTGTAGATAAAAGAATAATCTTTTGTAAGAATAGTTGGTGTATGTAACAGCTATAGAAAGTTATGCGAGCGGAGCATATCAGATGTTTGAAGGTATTATTTCAAACGTTTATTTGAACTTTTAACAAATTATAATACAGGAAAAACAAGAAGCCCGAGATTTTCTGCTTGTAGCATATTAGCGTTAGATGTACAATCATCCCAAATGCTGGAAAATGAATTACCTCTTGCATAACGAGTTGTTGTCGTGTCTTTAACCTTACGTAAACAAGGGGTTCATTATGTCGTTAATTAACATTATATTCTTATGTCAGTTTGATATATAGCATGTGACACACACACACACACACACACACACACACATTTTCAAAGGTACAAGAAATTCAGTAAAGTCAGGAAACACTTACGCATTTAAACTAACAAAACTGAGTCATTTACTTTCTCTACACGTACTATACACATAGTGTATAGAGAAAGTATATCGATACCGATATTTCACCAAAAATATATGTTTTGGAACACGATAATTCCCCCCCACAAAAAAAAAACTTTAGAAAAAAATGCATGTGTATGTGTGTGTGGACTGCATAGCTCAAAAACGAAAAGACCATTAAATACCGCACTTGGTATTTAGGTTTATTATCTTCCAAAGATGCGACACGAAGATTTTCAAGAATATTCCGAACTACCCTTTGTACGAAAAAGTTTTTGAAACTTTTGTTTTTCTCAGAAATGGCTCTAAGGATTTTTATTAAAATACCGTATATTAAAAATATTTACGTCACAAATAAAATATAAATCTTGAATTTGTTTGGAATAGCCTGTTAAAGCCTGTTCATTCTGGATGAATTTTGCTTGATAAGCAAACTGTGGAGTTAATCAAACACAGATCTCGTCCAAACTCTAAATTTATATTATATACATTTTTGGGTAGATTTGAAAGTTTCTGAGATATTTGTTCTTAATGGTTTTAGTTTTAAACTGCGTAACCTTTCTCAAATGTAAAGCCATCTTTCTTTCATCTCATTTGTTTTACTGCTGACAATACAAAGCCAATCGAACTTAAATTGTTCACATAGTAACCAGCTTCCAAAAGATTTGACCAACGCCTTGGCCTAGTGTATTTCCTTGCTTCCCTTCTACTTACAATGTTTAACTTGATTAACATGATGCAGATGAAAGAATAATATTTTGTAATAATATTTTTTTTATAGAATAGGCAGAGAAAATGTTGTAAATGAAACACATCAGTTTTTATTCTTTACATACATTGCCAGGGCATCCTGGATAGGAACTACTAATTGCAGAAATATGAGTTCTACGTCATTTTTGTCATTTTGCACTGTTTTATTCTTTTAGGTATTTTTAAACATCTTGTCTTTTTTATTATTTTTTTAAATTTGAGGTTTATTTTACTCATTCTGACAGGTTGGATATGTATTAAAATAAGTGTTTGATTCATGAATATGAAAATAAAAATATTTCCAACATGTCGAAAACTAGAGTTCTGTTTTGATAAATGTGAAACAATGAAACTTTTATAAAGCAAAATCTTTCAAAAATTGTTTAAATATGAAAGATTACTTATCCTATTCAAAAATTAGTTCAACTGTATCATTGATATGTCACTCTAACTTTAATTTTTATATCGGTGGCTTTGATTTTCGAAAAAGTTACAGTTTTTCTTTTAAATCAATGATTTTAATGACTTATAAGGAAATATACTTATATTCTCACTTGAAGACCGCTCGGATAAAAGGAAATTACTCTAATTAAAAAAAACTCCCCCTCTCAGGCCGAAATCGAACCCGGGTACTCTGGGTTTAGAAAATGAAACACTAGCCCTTCTACTACAATTACAGGATAATTTCTTGTATAGAAAAATCTCAGAAAACGTTATGTTAACACTTCCACTGTTTACTTTCTCCTTTTACTTTCAAATAGATTTCTAGTGCATGGTTAGAATATTTCTTTTCTATGGGTACTTTCTTCTCTCTTTAATAATAAAAAGAAAAAATGTATGTTCCTTCAAAGTTCATTGTAATGTGAGTAACCTGTAAGTTTTTGCCGTATTTCTTATTGTTATACTCAACCATTTATGCCTTCTTGTTAATGTTCGTATTTGATAAGCGTTGTCCATGAGACAACCTTAAGATAAACGAAGCTATGAATATAAAAAATAGGAACAAAGTACTTGTTTTTTCTAAATGGCTGTTGGTTTTATTAATATTATCTCTGAGCACATCATAAATGACCAAAGTGTGCCTTCTTGATACAGGTAACTTTAAAACGAGTTTCAAAAACTTAAATGACCTCTAACCAAAGTGAATGATATTTACATCTGAGATCAATCAGTCGGTACCTTGACTGTACCGCTTATTGATCCCCTCAGAGCCTCGCATTCCATTTTATGTACGTAATGAAGGAAAGATATTGCCGAACGTGCCGAAAGCCATGAGCCGTGAGCGTACTGCAGAGAGAGATAGAGCGTATGTCCCCCCCCCCATTCTCTGTGTAGCGGTATATAGGGCTATGTAAATTCCATTTCCCAGTAATACAGTCGCCGAGATTGGTACCGATTGATGGACGCAAATTGGAATGGGAGGCAACGCGGGGGTGGAGAGGAAGGGAGGGAGTGAACAAGATAAAAGAAATGTAATGCAGAGAGCGAATAACTGAAAAAAGAGATGAAACCTGAGAAAATGAGAGAGGGACGTGCTTGCAAACATCCAGATAAATGACACAGGAGAGACAGTGAGAAGGGGAAAGGTGTGGGAGGAGAGACCGAAGAAACAGAGAAAAAAAAGTTGTAACGGAAAGTAAAATGAATTTTGTAAAAAAGAATTTGAAGATCTGCGTGCGTGCGATAGGATAGAGCATACGTTTGCCCGCAAGTTATGTTCATATAGGATCAGTTTACCACAAAGAAACGCTATCTCAATTCTTTCTGCACAAATATGGGGGAATGCAAAGCAGAGAGATAGCGTTCAACTGAACACCGAAAAACTTTCATTTCAAGCACACAGATCTGGAATATTCGTTTTGGTTTTCGAGTGCAATTGTGGTGGTTCTAGAGGAACTAGTAATCTATAAGCTGAACTGACGTCCTCGTTTATTCAACGTTATAGAGATGTCCGCTGTTTAAATGTGGCTACAGCTTAGAGGTAGGTAGTAAAAATTAGGCGAGTATAACTCAACTGGTTATGCTGCATGTAGAGTTCACAGGGCCCGAGTAGAAATGTGATCTATCGATGGTTTCTTATGATCGTACATATGGGATATGCATATGGATTCTTTTTTGCTAATTAATTGTAGATCGAACAAGCGTCTATCTCTTAGCAGCAGAGATTAGTTAAACAATATTTATGGACAAAGAAGGTCATCTGTATATTATTTTACAATTTCAACATCTTTGCCAACAAATATTTAATCAAATTTCTGAAGTGGTCTAGTTGAAACTATAAGCAAGACATTATTACTTTCTCTACATAGTACATGGTACGTAGAAATTCTCTGAATTGCACTCGGCCCAAAAATATCATACTGAGTTTTCAACGGAAATACACGTATTAGGGCTCCCTGTATCCAAAAAGAAAGACATTTTTACTAAAAGGTCTGTGTGTGTGTCCGTGTGTCAATTGAACACGATAATTAAAAAACGAGATGGTGGTTAAAATACCTAAAGTGGTATTTAAGTTAAGTATCTTTCAAGGATGCGACACGAAGCTTTTGAGGAAAATCCCACACCCCAGACTACCTTTTACAGTAAAACATTTAGAAAATTTTGATCTTCTAAAAATGACTAACGATTGTGATTAAAATATCGTACATATAGATATATTTACATGACAAATACAAACATATATTTTGAAATTTCTAGTAATAGCTTCTGAAAACCTCTTTGTTCTGGATGCATTTTGCTGAGTTTTACATAACTGGTAAACCATAAGAAATAGACAAAAATTTACTGCTCACATAGTTTATGTTATATACATGTTTTGTGAACTTGACCATTTTTGAAACATAATTTATTATTGGTTTCAATTTTAAAGGACTAAACTTTTCACAAACGGGAAACTATCAACTCCTGACAATGGAAAAAGCAAATTTCAATCACATGGTAATGACTATCACTTTAGCCTAGTGTATTCCTTTATTTCCCTTCTACTTTCAAGAATGTAAGTGATAAGACCATTTATCCAATAACTATCGCGATTAGCATGAAGTAGATAAAAGAATAAGCTTTTTAACAATAATTTGTTACCGAGATGTAGAGAAAGTCATGTGAATGGAAAACATCCACTTTTTTTAACCGTACTATGCATTTTGTTCAATTTAAGCTGCTAAAATAAGGATAGTATTTTGCATAACATATTTTTAAACCAGCTGTTACGGCGTGTCTCTAGTGAATAATCTGAATATCTCGGGAATTGTATCTGCTTAAGCATTAAAATGAATCTAGATTGTCTCCGCCTTCTTGTACGGCCAATCATTATATATTTCACATCCAGTTTAGGTGTTAACCTACTTTCTAATTCTTAAAAATTAAATGGCAAGCATCTAGCTTCGCTGCGTTTTTATCTCAAGATTTTAACTATTGTATCCTAGACTTACTCCTCTGTTTTCATTGTTCAAAAAAACTATACAACAATTTCTCTTGCATAAACTATTTCAGCTTTGATATCTTACAACTTTAAAATGAACATATTAATATACACGTATAGATCTTACAATTATATTTGACTTTCATTGCCCAGAACCAAAATCATGATTAACATTTATTGTTTTTATCTGTTGAGATGGATGATTCATTGTTATGATATAAGCATTGTAATCACACGTTTCCCTCAAATGCCTCTATCAATGTTATGCAGTATGAAATTTAAACACATATTTATGCTTTTTTTTAACATTTATGATGGCTTTTTTTAACATTTTAAAACACATTTATGACTCAAAGCTAAATTTTAATTCCAGGAAGAACACTTATTAAGCAACATCAGCAGCCATCGTTCTGAGGCTATATTGAAAAGTCGATCAACTTCAATAAACTTACATAGAAACAAAGTTGGCAAATCATGGATTTGAAGTTTTCAATTGTTCCCGGCGAATTAAAAGTATATCTGCTGATATTTCTACCAAGCTGGAGCCTACTTAATTTAATGAGAAAGGAACTGATACGCTAGCCATCGTCCCTCGGGTATAAGGAACTTCGCATGGTTTCCCATAGCTATGTCACATGTGTCTACATTTTTTGGATCTACGCAGTGACGACTGCTTCCGCTAAGAAATACCAACTGCTATGCCCTTATGTTTCCATTTGAGTCTTTTAATTTACGATACCAAGGAACGGAAGACTTAACAATAGGCGATTGATGACAAAAGGCGATCATACATTGGCAATAGGTAGTACGGCTATCCAAATAGACCGCATAAGAACTGTCCTTTTCATACTTTTCGTAGCTTAAAAATAAATAAATAAACATATCTCTTCATTAGTGTGATGAAATCAATTTTGTTACAAGAGGCTAGTTTAAATCCATTTATGGAAAAACACAGACAAAGATTGCGTTGAGATGAAAAACCAATAATGGAATAATTATTATTGTTATAAAATATTAAATATCAGTATATAATATTATTATTATTATATATTGTGTTATATTCATTAATTAGAGTATATACTAATGAGCTTTAAAGCACAGTATCATCCAATCAAGTATTTCTATTTTTTTCTGTAATTTTCGCTGTTGTTCGGTTCTTAGTGCATTTGTTGTCTTTGTTTTGTTTGATGTTCACACTCTCTCTCGTTGTATTCCTGTTAAGGGAACTTTTAAAGTTTGAAATTACATTTATCAAACTTTTGTCACATTTTGCTCTAATATATACGTATATTTTAAAATATGTGCTAAAATTTAATATTTTTAATAAAATCAATTTAATATCTTTTATCCCAAAACAAAACCTGATAAATTATATTATTATTATTCATAAAGAAACCTGGCACATACAATGTTTATAGCCTTTACTTTCGTTACACCTAATATGCAAATTCATACATAGAAGTTAGAGAAGGTATTGTTTTCCACCTCAAAATTCGGTGTCGAAATTTCACGAGAAATGTACGTTTTGAGGTACCTGAGATCAGAAAAATAAATTTTTCAAAAACGTCCGTTTGTCTGTCTGCATTTGTGCCTGTGGACAGTATAACTCAGAAGTGAAAAGTTGGTTAAATGCGAAGCTTGGTTAAGTTTTATATATTTCGTGGATGTGATAAAAAGAATTTGAGGAAAATCTGCCACCATAAACTACCCTTTAGATGGAAGATTTTTCAATTTTCTCAAAAATGGCTCTCACGATTTTATTTAAAATACCTATATTAAAGATATTATATGGTAAATAAAATGTATATCTTTAATTTCCTGGGAATACCCTCTGAAGTTATCTTTATTCTGAATGCCTTTTGCATAACTGGTAAACCATAAGAGATATTAAAAAACTTGCAAAACAAAAAATGTAGATATTTTGAATACACACAATTTGTCTCCTTTATATTTTTGTTGTGGAGCTAGACGTTTCCAAGATATTCCTTATTATTGGTTTAAATTTTTAAGCACTTATACTTTTCATAAGCACAAGTCATCCGTGCTTCTTTTGTATTACTCCTGGTCACGCAAACAGAACGGAATTTCAATGACGATAGCTAAGGGACAGCTCTTAAAATATGTTACTATCACTAATGCATTCTCCTAGTTTCCTTCTGCTTATCAGGAGCTTCTACTTAGTATTACGATTAAATTACTAATGGTTATATTGATTAGCATTAATTAGATAGAATAATACTATTTTTAAGAAGTTTTTTTGCAGAATAAATAGAGATTAGAATAAAACAGCTTTTTCTGGTTGTTTTAAAAAAAGACTAGACTATCGTATTTAGCAT
The DNA here is from genome assembly GCA_030762935.1 of Hymenopus coronatus. Lineage (NCBI taxonomy): Eukaryota > Metazoa > Arthropoda > Insecta > Mantodea > Hymenopodidae > Hymenopus > Hymenopus coronatus. The sequence continues at coordinate 46,052,793 of CM060898.1, read as the reverse complement.
TTTTGTGTTGGTTAACATGCTTTAACCTGTTTGTCACATAATGAGATCGATGAAATGATGTTCATATGGTCTCGAAGTCTTTGGAGATTATAATTACTCGACATATATTTTCTCAGTATACAGGAAAACATCGAAAAAATCTTATCCAGGTAACTCACCCTAAGCGAAATTCAAACTCACGATCTATTGAATGCAAGGCAGATGCGCTATCTCAACACTACCCAGGCGGGCTTATAGTATCTTATATTGGATTATATAGAGGACCAAACTTCCAACTCCGCCACCTCTACATGTGCTTCGCGGTGCACTGGTTCCACGGAAAGATCTGCACCGAATCCGCCTATCACGATCGCAAGGACATTTGCATCTGCAAGCTGTGTAATGAACCTTGCCACAAATACCACCGAATTAAATGCAAAAGACAACTCTCGCCCCAATTACATTTTCTAAAGACTAGTGAAACTCTAACTTTAACTCCTGTATTATTGCACTATTGTACACAATGTGTTTTATTAAATACATATTACTAAAATATTGAATTATAAGGTGCTTTAAAACACGTAATATTCAGATTTACGATCAGTGCTACGTTCTTTCACCTGAATGCGTACGCTACTTAAATTATAATGCACTAAAGAGAAAATCAGTATTAATTGTAAAGTTATGCTGAGTACATAATGACTAGAAGGTGTTCTAATATTGTTTTAATCAGTCAAAGAACGGCCAGTCCTTTAACAAAGTAGAAATAACAGGAATAGAATGAATGAATTTATATTTGTTTGTTTATTACATATCTAAACCCAAGCAATGAAATATATAGATATTGCACATTAATTGGAAGAGTTTAATCAGAACTCAAACCGAAAAGGAACATGAAATTATTTAATAAAGAGTTGGCTCTCTAAATAGAGTGGGTAAATATGACCTATGCTGTAGCTGTGTTTTATCAGAAACTATTACATCTCTAACTTTTCCAGCAAAAGTTCTTCTGCGAGCCAACACAGAAATGAGGAAGTTTGTATCATTTCCTTTACACTAACAAAATTTCACTCCGAGGAGAGCGTATGTCATCTGCACGCAAGACGATGGACCAAAACATCGCTTTAAGCTGGGCAGGTCTTTGCACCATAAAGCCTGAGTTCTTCTGCCCTCCCATGACATCACGTGACCTCTGAAGTCTCATGTGGTGGCATTATAATGTTTGTACTTATGGACGTTTCAACTGCAACGTCATGCACGTTGCGAAAACAAAACACTGCCGCAATCCTGCTGGAGGTCATAACATGTCCAAGCTGCATGACATGACTAACGAGGGCAGCCAACATGTAAATGGTTAATTTTCCTCGTCAGGCATCACTCTATGTTGGATGTACTTTGTGCTGCTTTGCAAGACCTCAAAAATCTATTTTTGGATATAATGGAATAAATATAGGAATGAACGCTGATCATGATTATACTGTACATAGAGGACACTGGATTGCAAATAATAAGCTAGCCATATAAAAATTGGTTTGACTGGGTATACAAAAACTCTGATGTGTTTCACTCACATGACTTTCTCCACATCGCTATAACAAAGTATTGTTAAAAAGCATATCCTTCTTTATACTTTGATAATCGATGTAACCGTTAGCAGGAATTGTCTTAATTACTTACTTCCTTGTAATTAGAAGGAAAATAAGGAAACACACAAAGCTAAAACGATAGGCAAATGCTTTAAAACCTGATCGCCATGTGGTTGAAATCCGTTTTTGTTTTTTTGCAGGTGATAATACCTGAAATGGAAGTTTATAATTCACCGTTTACATTATAATCTCGTCCTTTATTCAATATTGTTAAGGTAGATATCATACTATATTAACTTTCTATATAAAATTGGATTGGATTCCAACTCTTCTGGCTTTGATTTCGCTGTCTCATTCTATTTAGATATAATTTTAACGTAACTTATTGATTACCTATAATTCACAAGTCATTAACTTTTACAATCGTGTTTCAATAATACATTCTTTAAACAACTGTCTATTGAGCAAAATATTAGTGCGCAGGCATCATCAGATTTCCGCTTCTTATAACGTTAACGGTGGAATTAGGAAATGTTTTTTAGAGGACGCTGTTTGTCATATTTGGGATCCTGTAGCTAAGTGCAGAATAATTTCCAAACTTAGCTATTAGTTAGGTTTTTAATCGGGAGGTTTAGCTCATTACTTAAGAGCTTGGAAGCGACGAAAAGTTGGCCCTCCTGTTTGAGAAGCCAGCTTGGGTTTTAGATTCACTTATATCCTACTCCCACTTACTACTAGTGTAACGGCAAATCCTGTTGCATGTCTCTCTCTCTCTCTCTCTCTCTCTCTTTCTTTATACGCTGCTCTGTTGTTTGCCGGAAATCCCTTTTCGCTAAAGCCAATGTAAAAGGAAGACCGGAAAAAGGGATAAAAAAAGGAAAGACGTACATGCTCTCTGTTGGTGCGTCACAAACTTCTAATTTACCTGGCTGGGAGAAAGAAACAACCTTACTTCAAGGTAAATGGCTCCCTGCCTGAGCGGTGCAAATGATATGCAGCAAGTTCAGGAAACTGTAGACTACTTTCGTGGGTCTAGTTCGTTTTTTCTTGCTTTGGTGCGTCGTCCCACACAGAACGTCTCGAATTTTTCTCATGAAAGAAAAGTAAACCTACTCCGTTTTCGCTTCGAGTTTTTGCGTTCTATGAATACTCTCTTCACGATGGCATTCAGTATTCAGACTTATGCTGTTCACATATTTTTATTTTTTCCACCGCTTACCCCAAAAAAACTGAAATTAAGGTTTCACTGGTTTCTGAGGTCCTCTCAAAACGAAAAGAAAGCTGTTTCTGTGTTTGTGAGTGAGAGACAAAGAGAGAATGTGAGGGAGAGAAACGAGAGAGAGAGAGAAAGGATGGATTAAGGTGGAGCATCTATAACATTTAGAAAATCCACAGTATATAAAATATCTTGTCGAAATTTATAACATTTATTACACAGAAAATAGTCATATCTTTGCCTTGTATCAAATTATAGCTTGCATGGATATTAAAATAATAATTTTACGATATAAATACATTGATGTAATAAAAATGTGATGTATTTCATTCACATGACTTTCTCTAACTGATCCACAAAAGCTTTTGTTACAAAAGAATATTCTTTTATGTTCACCATGCCAATCAAGATAAATATTACCAGAGCTGGTTTTATTACCTACTTGCTTCCTTGTAAGTAGGAGGGAAATAAGAAAAATACACTAGGCTAAAGCGAAAGTCAATCTTTTAAAAGCCGGTTGCTAAGTGAAACAATTGAAATTTGTTACTCCTTGCTTGTTGAAAGTAAATGAAACAGAGACGAAAAGAAAGATGTCCTCGGTTAGAGAAAATTTTAAGCAGCTTAAAACAGAAATCAACAATTTGGAATAAAAAAAGTATGACATAAATTGTGTTTAAATGAGATATACTTGTTTTGGGTAGTGCGTTTTTGTCTCTTGGCAGTTATTTAAGTTATACAAACGTAATTCAGGATGGAGAGTTCTTTATTTGCAGAACATTCAAGATTTACATTTCGTTTTTTATGAAAATATCTTAAACATCTGGCATTTTAATAAAAATCATTACAGCCATTTTTTGAAAATCAAAATATTCGAAAAATATTGTACGTGAAGGATAGTTGGGGATGGGGGATTTTATTGAAAACCTTCGTATTGTAACCTTAGAAGATACTGAATTTAAGTACCAAGTAAGGTATTTAACCGACTTTTCGTTTTTGAACTATACATACACAGTCACATAGACACGCGCACACAAACACACACACACACACGTGCATTTTTCTAAACATTTTTTAATTTTTTTTTCAATATTTTTTTCAAAACATGTATTTCCGATGAAATTCGGATTCGAAATTTTGGGTGGAATATCATATCTTCTCTAATAACTATGTACATTTTACACACGTGCTAGAAAAATGAGTTGAAAATAGGTGTACTATTTTACATTCTCCAGCGCGCTTGAGAAGGTATTATATTACACCCAAAATATTGTGTATTTTTGTATACATTGTATTCCCTTCACTTATAAAGAAGTAACTAATAAGATCATTTATGGTCATATTTATATTAATTAGCTTTATGTAGATAAAATAGTATTTTGAAAGATAACACCGTTCTCTGTTTTGTTTTATTGTCTTTAAATTGTTTTTCAGGTCAGTCGCATAGAGCTGACTGTTTCCTGAAGACAGGGAACTTATGGAGGGAAAAACACTATTGAGATTTAGGAGAATGGATCGATTTATATGCAAGTCAGTGCTCATGTCCTTCAAGAATTCAATGATATATAGGGCAACCATATATTGGGCAAAAGGAGGGCATTTACTAAAAGGGAGTTAAAATCATAGACATTTTCGGATTTAAAGTTTTGGAAATTTTATATAGTCATACTTGGTATCAGAAGGCAATATTTAGGTTTAATAAAGCAACATTACAGTGGTAAATTAACGGAAACATTAAAATTCAAAACTCTGAACAAATAAACCCGTTCAGGTTCAATCCCTCAGGAAAGAACATCCACTCCAGAATGTGACGTATTTATATATCACCTGCATAAAACTCGACAGTAAATGTGTCGCTCAAATGAAAATTTTAGCGATCTCTTCGACTATGCTGAATACACTAAAGTAGTTTTTATCACATTTTAAGGTCACATAATCACTTTTTCAAAGGGTTGGTATATGGAAGGTTGGTGTGTCTCCTTTTTTCAAGAGTTGCCTTCTGTCTCCCTTCAAACTTATCTATATTGCCAATCAGCTTCATTAAGGCCTCTTTCCTGTATTTCCTTGGCTGCTCCACCCATCTGGATGATGCAAGGTCTCTCCCTTTTCCTCCTCCCAAATGGCAATCATGAAAGAATCTGCTTGAGCCATCTATCTTTTGATATCCTCTGGGCAGAGTAAACTAAAGAGCATACTACTAAATACCACAATCATAATACGACTTATATATTTTTACTTTGACTTGCATTTTGTCGACATTCCCTAGATATGACAGGATAAAAAGTAAGACAAACAAAAACAATATTAAAAAAACAACAAAAAAACAACCAAAGTATCTCCCGTGTGCCACTTACATGACTTTCTCTATCTTTTCTGCAAAAAGTATTCTTACAAAATATTATTCTTGTACCTACTTCATGCTAATCGACATTACATTAGCAGAAATTGTTTTATTAGTCTTAGTTTCTTTTAATTAGAAGGGAACTAAGTAAATCTACTAGGCTAAAGCTGTAGTCAAATCATTAAAAGGTGGCTGTTATGTGTTTAAATTTCGGTTTTCTTTGCATGGACAGAAGTAAAACAAAAGAAATAGGAATGGCAAATTCCCGTTTGAGAAAGATTTAAGTTTTAAAAATTTAAATCAATAGGAAAGGAAATCCCGTAAATCGTCAACTGTAGAAAAGAAATATACCTATATGACATAAATTGTGTGTTTTAACGAGATCTACCTGTTTTTGTAGTAACGTTTTATCTATCTCTTACGCTTTACTTGTTATGCACAAAGCATTCACAATGAAGATGACTTTAGTGACTTTTACAGAAAATTCAAGATATACATTTTATTTGTCAGGTAAGTTTCTTTAATATATGGTATTACAACAAAAACAATTGAGAAATGCAAATTTCCAAGTAAACGGTAGTTTGCGATAGGGGAACTTCCTAAATTCTTTGTGTCGCATTCTTGAAAGATACAAGTTTGATATTGAATTTAAATATCAAGTTACCAAACTTTTCCTTCTAAATTATTGCTTCACAGACATACGGAAACACACACACAAATACTTTTCTGGACTCAGGATATGTATGTAGTAGAGAAAGTAAAACTTCCTTTGCCAAAATCGAAACTCCACCCGGACACTTTTTGCAAGACAAAGAGGATGTAGTTTGGTCACCCTAACACTTTATCATTTGTAAGACAAGCTCATAACTTAAATTCAGGATGTTTATTTTTTTCCTTCATATTTTACCTGGTTCTCTTTTCTGTTACCATGTAAGTGTTAGTTTTAAACTTTTGCACTCATATGTAGCATTGCAAGAATCTTCTGCATTTTAGCGTTCTTCAGTTCCGCAAAGCTAAATTTGTTGCTACAGTTCCCTTCTACATGAAAAAAGTTACTTCCATCAAAAAGTTGCACTTGCAGAGTTTTTAAAATTGCAAAAGTTTGGCGAGGGACTATAAGTACCTAGTATCATAAGTTTCACGACAATCATTTAGAAGTTGACAACTCTGAAGGTACAACGCCATCAGATATCGACCTTGCGACTCTTGTTAAGAAGCGTCTCAAACAAGTAGAAAAGTAGTATTGAAATACACTTGGAAACAGGTAGATTTGGGAACGATCTGTTGGTATTACTTTCCTCTAAGGAAAGTTTGTGTTAAGGGTTAAACGGTGTTTCTATTTAAAGTGCACGAGAAAAAAGATTCACGATTCTTGAAAAGATCAAGATTGGAAGGAAGCCCGGGGAGAAGGTGTGACGGGCAGGAGGGAATTTTCTTCAAGTTAGAGAGGATATCGATTTCGTTCCGGAGTTTTTGTTTCGAGACTAGGTAGCTCGTTTTTCTGCACCAAATCTTGACAGGGATGAACAAATTGAGAAAACGACGCTCTGGAATTGACAAATCCTTACACAAATCAAATCATCGTTAGTGAAGCTGCCTGAATGTTAGAAATGTTTGTGCAAAATCCACACTAAGCATGAGCTTGGAATTTGAATGTTAAAATATAACAAAAAATCTGATGTGTCCTATTCAGGTGGCTTTCTCCACATTTATGTAACAACTTATTGGTAAAAATAGTATTCTACTATTTCATGCTAATCGAGATAACAATTAACAGAAATTGTCTTATTTCTTGGTTCCTTGTGAGTAAAAGGGAAAAAAGGGAGTACATTGGGCTAAAGCGGTAGTAAAATCCTGAAAATCTGATGGCTATGGATTGAAGTTTGTTTCTTTGCATGTCCAGGAGTTGAAAAATTCCCGCATGAGAAAAGTTTACTTTAGAACCGAAGCCAATAGCAAGGAATTTGTCGTAAATAGTCAACTCTACGTATAAATGTATATGACGTAAGGTGTCTGTTTTAACGATACCTATATTTTTGTTACTAAGTTTTTGTCTATCTCTTACGTTTTACCAGTTATGCAAAAGTCATCCAGAAACAAGAGATCTCCAGAAGCTATTCCCAGAAAATTTCAGATATTTACTTAATTTCTCATGAAAATATGTTTTATAGCTATATTTTAATCAAAATCATTAGAGCTATCTTTTAAAAAATCATAATATTTGACAATTTTTTGGGGTAAAGTGTAGTTTCTGGTAGGGGGATTTTCCTCTAAGTTTCCGTGTCGTATTTTGGAAGACACTTAACTTAAAATACCAAGTTTGGTATTTTACCGACTTTTCGTTTTTAAGTTATCGTGTTTACAAACATACGGACACACACATACAGGAAACTTTTAATGATCAAATCTCGGTACTGAATTTTTAAATGGAATAAAATACCTTCTGTATCTACTAAATTAAATGTAATATGAGATTAAATATAAATGCACCACAGAAAAAATTGTCGTATAAAGGCAATTAAATAATATATGATCAGAACTAAAATAGGGTTTTATTTCCTTTAGTTTGCATCGGTTGGCAATGCAATGTGACTACACATGTATATAAAATTAAATGTGCTATAACGTTATTTGGATTCATTGGCCGTTTTTTAAAACAGATACCTGCCTGATAATATATTTAACCGACACAAAACGTTATTAAAATTCCACCAGTTGTGAAAATTAGCAAAAACTGTATTAAAGACTGAGTTTTTGTAAATTTCGATATTGAGTCGACTATTATTGACTGAGTCGACAAGTTAGAAAATGAATCTCTCGAACGTAGCTGTTCAACGGAAAATGGACATCACAGTCGATACTACGCGGGATGGAGCTCGCCCCGTGGAACAATGCCGGAGGTTATCAGTCGGTGCCACGCGGAACGCTGGTTGATGAACAAGTCGTGATCCAATAGAAAGAGCCGCTTTTTCAATATGTAGTGGCTTCTGCGTCCCGTGCATTCAAATTAGCGTGGACCATTGTTAAACAAAACAGGTACGCCACGTGACACCGTCAATAAAAAGTAATAATAAAACAAAATACATCCGGGGCTTCATTGCTTTTCCAATATTCAGTTTCCTACTACAGTATATAAAACTAACGACGTGGTTTCTCAGAATTGTAATAGAATAAACTAGTTATATCCACAAGTCCCACATTTCACATTTCAAAGTTTTTAAGAAATTATGGAGGTGACACCCCGTTGTTTTACCTTTAAAGTTAATATTTCTTACCTACGGACATAAAACAGAATATTTTATCACTTGAATGTTAAAGTAACATCATTAAACATGTACTGAACACTACTGTGTTATTGATTATTGATTTAGTGTTATTGATTTTTAACCCAGTCAGATTGCTAGATTTCAGATTTAAAAACCTCTCATTAAAGCCATACAAAGACTTGCTTTTCTAACAAATATGATTCATTTTCATACTTATTTTATATATTATTTATAAACTGCTTTTCTATACAATGTCTATTTAACATGACCTTGTTATTGAATATTGTTTGCATGAACTCAATGAGGGACAAAAGCACGGTGATCTAAAAACTGAAAAAAATAGTGAAAAAAAGTGGAAGATTCAAACTAACAATAGATAATGTCTCGGTAATGAATAATAACACGATTTTTTATATTACATGAATTGTGGATTTTAAAATGACGTAAATAATAGGCAGTTTTTTCTATCGGGTTCTCAAAATACATAACATTATACAAAATTGAATCAAGCTATTTACATAAACTTCAAGATCATTCTTGGTACTAATGTCAACCATAATACTTTAATAAAAATATTTGAGCTCTCTATTGAATAAACAAAACATAACCAATGTTTTAATTGTAAAATTGTTTAGTAGTGGAAATTTCATGAGAATATTTGTGCTCCATCCATAAGAGAGATTACAGAATAGATTCTGTATAGGCTTTACAAGAAAATTAATGCCTTAGGTTAGAAACTGTCGAGAGATAGCAAATTTTGGGTGATATAATATACAGAGCGCAGTGTCTGGTATAACAGTAAGTAGAAGGAAATGAAATGTAGTGAAGAAAAGAAGTGACAGGAAAATTCGCGGATCAAATTATCAAACCCAACATTAACCTAATGATATTCGCTAGGCTAATGTGCAGAGGAAAACTGCGAAAAAATCTTTGGTCAGGATGGTGGGCCCGAGGGTTTGAACCCGGAACTTCCTGAATGAGACCCACAGACGTTACTGCCTGAACCATTCCGATCGGTTGTATAAAAGACGCTAGACTTAAATAAAACGTTTAGTTCTCATCTACATTTAGTTTTGGAGTTAACTATTCACAGAGAAACAGACTGACTTTTTTTACTTTCTCTAGCACGTAATGTACATAGTGGATAGAGAAGGTGTTATACTCCATCCAAATATTCGTTACCGAGACTTCATCGTTTAAAGATTCGTGTTTTGAGATTCCCTCAATAAAAAAAAACAATGTTTACTTTCTCTAGCCCATTATGTTCAATGCACATAGTGGATAGTGAAGGTATTATATTCCACCCAAAAATTCTATGTCGAGATTTCACCGAAAATATACATTTTGGGGACCCTGAGTCCAAAAAATCATTTTTAAAGAAATGTCCGTGTGTGTTTGTGTGTGTGTGTCTTTGGGCAGCATAACTCAAAAACGAAAAGACCGTTAAATATCAAACTATTTAAGTTCAGTATCTCCCAAGGATGGGATACAAACTACCCTAGACATGGAAACATTTTCGCAAATTTTGATTTTCTCAAAAATGACTGTGACATTTTTCATTAATATATCTTATGAGAGATAGACAAAAACTTACTACACAAAAATGTAGATCTCATTTACATACACAATTTATGATAGCTGCATTTTTGTTGTAGAGTTAACTGTTTTCAAGATATTCCAAATTATTGATTGCTTAACGTATTCCCTTATTTCCCTTCTACTTGCAAGAAAGCAAGTAATACTGTTAATTGTTCTTATGTTTATCACGATTAGCATGCTGTAAATAACAGATTAATCTTTTCAATAAAAGGTTTGTTTGCGGAACAGCGAGAGAAAGTTTAAGTAAATGATGCACATCCGATTTTTTTCTAAATTTTGGATATCACAGGCCTCAAAACGTGCAAGAAAGCAAAAAGTAAGACAACTTTTGTTAATTTTTATCTCGCGTATACATAAAAGAATGTTAGTTTGTTGGCAGAGCAGATAGCGAAAGTCACATGAACCCAACACCTTAGATATTTGAATTTAGTAAAGCAGTTGTGCATCAGAAGATAGCATTTTTTGTGGAATTAAGCACTACTCATAAATTATATGAAGTCATAAGTATATAAGGACAATATCACCGCTGAGAATGTTTATGTACTTTTGGTAGATCCTGTAATGTTTAAACTCTAAAGCCACCATCGACCGTATATTTTACAATAATTCCAGTTCTGGTTATTTCCGCTAGAAATCTTCTTCCATTTAAAAAAAATAGGTTTCTAACTTTTTATATATGGCGCCGTGCCAGAATCGTATATAATAAACAGCATAAAATTGCGATTTAGTTCAACCAAAATTTTAAGCTATTTACACAGACGCGCAAAACCTTACGCTACAGTAATTCCCCAGGCGGTGATAGAATCCTTCTTTTCTCTATTGATGCTCCTTCATTTAAAAGAGAATTCTATACATAAATTCCAGACAATAACTGCAGAATGTAGTGTATATTTGATCGCTGCCGTACAGGCAGAACAATTCGAGAACCTGTGAACCAGAAACAATCGATGGTCGCCAAGGGAAAACGATCACAATTGGAAGGCAAAGCAACGAACGAACGGCTGGTGCCGGATAATGTTTTAAATGTGATGCAAACAAATGGTCCACCAAATGTACTGCCATCAATCTTTTTTCTCTTTCCATTCTCCTCTTCCACGCTCTCCTTTTACCCCTATTTTTCATCCATCCATTCAGTCGGCCCCATTCTCTCTGTCTATTGCAGTTCCGGACTTTATCTACATTTCATGATTAAGCGGGAAAGCACGGTGCAGTTAGCATCCCTCGGTAAACTAACAGATATCGATTAGATTCGGTATCGATAATAGCTGTCATGGCCGCAACTCGGTTGCTATGTGATGACATACAGTAAACCTCAATTTTTCGAAGTAATACACTTCATTTAATCACTGCTAATTCTGATAAGTGCACTTTCTGTGAGCGTGAAATGTTTTAACAAAATAAATAAAACCCAAAATCCCTGCTTCATCTTCTATATTTCACTGGGTCTTAAATTTATTGCAATTAGTTGATTGCAACGGATTTAAGGTGTTGAAAACTAGATCCTAACAACACCTGTTGCAGTTTTCAATGATTTGCCAAATGCATTTACTTACTCAATCTTTACACTATACGATGAACTCTATAAAAACTGGTTATCTAGTAAGATGTAAAATAACTTAGACCACCTAATGTTTTATTGGAATAACACATCATTTTAATAAACGCATATGAAACTATACTTGCAGGAATACATGTATTACTACTATATTTTATAAAATATTTCTTAACCTTTTTGGGGAAAGTTGCGATAGTAACAATCCATTTTTATTTGCTGCTAGAAGTCCTGTACGGTTTTAAGCAACTGCTGCCATTTTTATGTCCTTAGTTTGTTAAATATATACTCTTGGAGTCTTGTTTAAACATTCTGTATACATTTAAGGCAACAAGAATTACGTGGTCAAGGTTTCAAAGTTGTAGAACACATCATGCATCATTATTTAGAACATGTTTTATAAGTTACCGTGATAGTCTCCTTTTTGGAAGATGTAACATTTTGCTTAGAATTGTGTTTTAATGTTTAAATTCGGAAATCTTTAACTTGTTGTCTATAAACTGAACATTTTAGTAATATTCAACACGAAAAGAAGGGAAATATATAAACAAAAGCACTTAGTTGAGTAAAATGATACGGCACGAACTGGAGAGGAAAATATATCCTAACATTAAATATTCACTAGAGATATATTTAGCAAAAACATATTGTTTTATTCTAAAAAAAATATATATTTGTCAACAAAAGATAATGCAGAAGAGAAGTTTTATTCTTTAAATTAAATTAGATTGCTCCTTTAAGGGACTATATTTTAATAAATAGCGAAAAGTAATTATAAATTATATCAATTGACATAAGTGGAAAAATGTTGCTGCCAAGAGTTATAATGTAACATATAAAGTAAACAACTGGAAATAAATAGCGAAGTAACAAGAAGTCAAGAAACAAAAATTGAAGATAAATGATGCTATGACTAACACAATGTTTGTTCCTGTTTAATGTTACTGTATACAGAGGAAATTAAACAACTTCAAAAAGTTAAGTATTACACTAGACGACTTACACCATTGTTATACTGAAGGGAAATGTGGACACATTATACATTAATGATGATGTAGTTATTCACAAACTGAATATCTACAGAGTGCAGGGGATCTAATAGATGAGGCATGTTTCCTGAACAGATCTTCCTTAATCCTTAAGGGTTAGCAGAAGACATAACTTTTAAATCAGCAGTATATGACAATGTCTTCTATTTCTAACTGTTCACTAGATACGGCCATAAATAAAGAAGCAACAGGTGCATCTTCAAATATCTTTTATAACAGTTTTTATTTCTGAAATGTAGCCGAATTGTGATTTAATTTTGCAAAGAACACATTCATATTACATCCATTCTATACCTATTAAACACATTTATGCATCTTACCTTAACCTGCACATTGCATCTAAAGGAATTCTTTACTGTCAATCATTGAGACACTTACCTGAAACAAAAAAGAAAGCTGGTTTAGAAACTTAGCAGCATAACTAGTGAAAAATGAAAAAAATGCTGTTTTGTTTCAGACTAAGACAATGCATCTATGTAAATAAAAATGTAGTTTTATTTTAATTGCTTTGCGTTTTTTACCCCAAGCCCAAAACATGAATCATAGAATATACACAATGTTAAGTTATGTCAAACTGTTGTTAATATATTAATTATATATATATATATATATATATATATATATATATATAATTAGTCATTATTTGCTTTGACAATGTGAAATGTTCCTAGACCTCACGATTTATAACTCTCAACTGTTAAATTTCAGCTTAGTACTCAAACATAAATAAACTTTTGTGCAGGAATATCTCAATTTTAACTAGATTAAGAAAAAGCTATTTTTTTATTTATACTTTTATTTAATGTCGCCTAACTACACAGGTCTTATAGCGACATCATGTAACAATAAGAAATTTTGTAACACTTTGAATACAATACTTACATATTAAATTAATAATTATATCCAGCTTTTAACATTAATTATTGGAATTCTAACAATAATACTTATATTTGTGGTGTATCATACAACAGTGTATTAAAAGTATACAATATTTTAAAATGCAGTAGTAAGTTTATATTCTTTTATGTATTTAAACAATGATAATAATTTGGTTTGTTTGTCGAATGCTGCCTGATGATCTGGAGGAATTTGATGGCTGGTTCTGTACTTAGAATAGAGGGCACATTCCGTTATGATGTGCTTGACTGATAGTCTCCGGCTGCAATGTTCACAGGATGGAGGTTGCTGTTTGGTGAATACATAGTCATGAGTTAGCTTAGTATGTCCAATTCTTAATCTGGTGAGTATCATCTGTTAATGCCGACTGAGAGTTTTGTATATTTTAATAAATGGTGTGATACTTTTTACTTCATGCAGTTTACTGTTGCGATTATTTTCAATCCAGTTGTTTTTCCATTTTTTGTATCAGCTGTATAGCATCTTCATGTGGAATAGGTATAGGGGGATAAACTGATGGTTGTTTTGTTGTTTCTTTTGCTGCTTTATCTGCTCTTTAGTTCCCCTCTATCCCCTGAGAGGAAGGTATCCACATTAAAGTTATTTCTTTATTTTCAAGCAAAATTTGGTTGTATAAATATTGGATTTCTTTGATCAGTGAATTGTCTGATGACAGATTCTGAAGGGAAATTAAAGCACTGTAGAAATCTGAAAAAATCACGCACTTCCTGTTTGAGATTATTGCTTCCAAAGATTTTTTAATAGCAAAGTTTTCATTGGAGAAGATGGAGTAAGATTCCGGTAATTTGTATATCAGTGTGTGTTCTGGAAATACAACAGCGCATCCGTTTCCATACTCAGACTGGGAACCATCAGTTGTGCCGCTATTTTTTGTTTCGAAGTTATGGAATGTTTAAACAATTTACCTTTGAGTAATACAAAATAATACAGTACATAATTATCCGTGGTGTAGTGGTTTACCATGATAACCTTTAATACCTACGGGTTCAAGCCCGACGGCGGATGATGGATATCTTCCGGACGTAAAATCTTTAGAACGGTTTCCTTCGGTAGGATAGTAAACCGTTGGTCCCGTGCAATATTTATTCCATAAAAAGAACACTGCTGAATTTTGTCAGTTTTCACGTCCGTAACTGGTGATTTCGTTCTCCTAGTCAATATGTGCGCATAATGGCGAACTTTCGAAGTAGATATTTCATTGTTAATGAAACTGTTGGAGGAGGCTAAACCTCAAATTTGGATTGTTGTGCCGCTATAGTAAAGAGATTTATTTTACTAAAGGACACTTTTAAAATTGTTTATAACTTAAACTCTCCTAAAAGACTCAAGTCAATAAGTTAAAGAGATAACCCAAGAAGCTATTAAAAGTAAAAGGTTCTGAAAAAAAAAAAAAAAAAAAAAAAAAAAAGAATTTAAAAATGGAGTCTGTAATTCAACTTGACACTTTACTTAAATGGTACAGTAACAATTAAATATTAATTTTAGCTCCAAAATTTCTAATGTTAAAACTTAACTCTATAACCTAAAATTATATATACAAAAATAAAATTTCTACATTTTTATCAACTGTAATCAATTCAGTGGTTTTAACGGGCGATCACCTATACATGATAACCACAATCATTATACCCATCTAGCAAATGCCATTCATTCGAAAATATAAATCTTTAATAATCAATAGATGTAAATGAAAAATTTTATTTTGTATTCAAAATTCTCCTTTTAAAAACAAACCACGTTCTACTGTACATACACATAAAGTAAAAAAAAAAAACAAATTAATTAAATTTTAAGTTTGGATTTGTACGAAAAAAGAAAAGTATTCCGGACAATTCTATTTCCGCTTTCTATTTTTATTTTTTTTTTTTATTTTTTTATGAGATCAATTAAATCATGAAATATAAAGTATACCGTATTTACATACGTTTATTAGCGGTTTGGCTATCGGATCATAGATATAATGAAAAATCCTCTTACTAAGTTATTGAAAACCGCCAGTGTTTAGTTATAATTTTCCCATACCATACATCGCGAAGTACCTTCCTTCATGTTTAAAGGTACTAACTTGTAGTTTTTAATATGAAAAAAATTAAAAGTTTCCCTTTACTAAGGCAAATTACAAACGTAATTTAGGTTACCCATGTTTTTGGTAGCCTAGGAGAGTGGCAATTAGACTTATGGACTTCTTCACAATTTACCTCATGTATTATATACATGTAGACATAACACTTAAAAGTTTTACCTGGAAAGCAATTATTGTTTTCATAATTCAGGAACATTTTACTTATTTTATCACAAGTAAACTCATGAAAAGTATATTGATAGATTACACATAGGAAACACGATCGATCCTATTTATGTAATAAAACTTGTAACCTTAAAGGGATAGTTAAGATTATGCCATAAACAAAATATTTTTGACTATATAGGGTTCCCATAAATGACCTTTCTGGTTTTGAACACATAAGGAGTTCACATTAAACAACGGTAAAGTACTGAAGCAAAACTTTTTGATTTTATTCTTTCTTGGCACTAGTATCGTTAACCTGTTCTAAAACTGAAAGGTCAAATAACTATTACATTGTCAATTGTTTGTTCGTCCCTAGGGCAGGGTTTGGAAAACCAGTCAAGCTGAAAAATCCAGTGCCACAGGCTGGATTTGAGCCATCCACCTTCTATTTTAAATCCCGACTATGACAATAAAATTTTCAGGAGGAATATGCTTTCCAACTATTACAATGTAGTCTGTTGTTAAACATCAAATAACCATTGTTACAGCTGTGTGATCATGGAATAGTAAATGAATAGTTTAATGTTTTGTGGAATACTGAAAAAATCTTGGCAACAGTGGGAATTAGAACTGTTTAATTTCAAAATCAAGTTAAACTAAAACCAGAACACAAGAAAGGCACATTTTTTACTAATATAATTAGTTTGGAAACTGACACTATTTTAAATGTGCATTGTTTAAGAACACGGGTTTCATAGTTAAAGGTTGAGGGAATCTACTCGTTTTCGATGTTGGAATCTCAAGTGAGTTTGATTGAATTCCATACTACTAATTCTACTATACTTCAATGACGAAATGATGCTTTAACATGATAAATTCGCACCTTGGAAGCGTATTGCAAGATAAACGACTGTGGTTAATTGATAATTGAGGTCCTGGTACTCTTATTAGTCAATATAAAATACACGGTGTTTGGATGCTACCTTCATCTTAATTATTCATACATCTGTTTGAATATTTACAAAGTGAAGAAGCTAAATAAGTAGAACACTTCAACTTGTATTCAAATTGAGTGATATACAGCTCATAAGTAATGTCAGTTTTTAAGTAAAAATTTATTTCAAATGTGTTGTTACAGGAAATTACTCTGATCTTCAAAGTAAATATCATTAGACTGTACAGCCCAGAGCCACCCTTCAGTAAGGTTTACCATCCCGCAACCGTACCGCAATTGAATAATGGATTACGATCAATTTTATTTATTAATAGATTGTATTGAAATAGAATTTGATATTATTCGGTAATATTTAAGTTAATTAAAATATAATATATAAATAATATTTAATATAATATATTAAAATAATAATTCAATATATATTTAAATATAATTCATCTTAAGCAATAATTAAGAGAATATTGATAATACAACATTAAAACCAAAAAGGCAAATCGGTTTCTGGATTTTGATGAGAAGAATTCGTTGATACCCAATTCAACTGCTTCAACATTTTCAAAATGTATTGCGCGTAGGAAATAGGACATGAATCAAACAGGCGCAAGTCCTGGGCTATATGGTGGATGTGTAAGCAGTTCGATTCCTTCCATTCCTGAATGTTGTCCATTGTTCTTTGGGCTGTATGAGATCTCTCATTGTCCTGCTTCAAGAGAACTCTGTTTCTATTAACTAATCCCGGATACCTCTCTCTCAAAACTCTGTTTCAGTTATTGAGAATAAAAATGCGCATTAACTGCGCGTCCATTTGGAACAAATTCCCAGTGAATCACATTTTCAGAATTTCACCAGACACATATAATTATTTTGGGAATGAACTGGTTTTCTTTAATGTCAATATTTGCAGACTGACGGGTATCGAGCCACTGTTTTGATGTGTCAAGATTGCGGTAATATACCCACGTTTCATTATATGTAATAATCTTCAGATAAATCTATTATCCCAGGGATTAGCGATAGGCTGACAACATATATCCACTCTGCGCTGAGCTTGATCAGATATGAATTCATGTGGTATAAATATAGAGCTTCTGAAGTATTTTAGTGTCTTAATATGTCAATGTATGCATTTTCGGAAGCACCATCTTCTACTGACAATCTCCCAGTGTTTGTCTGTGCATTTTCTTCCAAAACTATGCGTGCATCTCAATAGTCCGTAACTGGGTCTTCCAGAACTTTAATTCATTTAACGTAAATTTTTAATCTTTTCGTCTCCATTATTGAAACGCTGGAACCATCGTTATGAGTAGTATAGTAGATGCTACTCACTCACTGGCGACACTTCACCTTCGACTTCGTGCCGTTGTAGCAGATTTATAATTTATAACCAGCAATATTTCAGAAGCACACTTAACCTCAAAATTTTCTGCCTCCTTTTTTAAAATATTGCATTTTCACCTGTTGTATTCCAACATACTAACAATACAAAACAATAACTATACCACACTAGAAGTTGTATTGACAAAAAAAAAAAAATAAAAAAACCCAACGTACCATATAAACCGAATTAAAAACCAAAATCACTTATTAGACACCTAATAGTTGTCACAATAATGAATGTTCTACCAACTGCAAATATTACAATCACAAAAACTCAGCGTAACTACAGCCATATTTTATAAGTGAGAATAATAGGTTATAAAGGATCGTCCGGAGGTTAGAAACGGGAGACCTGATGCCGGGGGAACTCCAAAAAACCAAAGTTCAATATTTTCCTCCTCTTACACAAACACTGCCGCTCCTCTTTGCCTCTTCCTCGCTAAGGACAAAGATAATGGATTCATTTCAAACATCAATAAAATGGTAGACAAGAGAACGAGAAAGGCTCCGGGGATGGGGTGGGAGAGAGAGCGTATCCGGTGTAATTTAGAATCAAGCGTACCTTCCGCTTTCTTTTTCGTCTCCCCTATCATCGCTGCCGTTTTATTGAGCCGCCTTCGAACGGCTCCCTTGCTATATCCTGCTACAAACATATCGAGGTTCTACTTTGGGATTGCGCTTTTCTGTATAGCAAGCAATATACACATTTTCAGTTCGGGGAGAACCAGGTGAATATTTCGATCGATTGTTAATATATAACGATAAAATTACCGAGCGGAAATGAGCAGAGGTAACTTTTACACATCCTTGTCCTTACAAACGAACAGAAATTGGATGTAATTTACTAATTGTGAGGTATGTACAATGGCCAAGCACTAAGGCCTCAGTGGACACATGACGAAGCAGATAATATAGCACAGGGATGAGGGCTAGAAAGCCACACACCGAGCTGCGGTATTTTCTAACAAATACGTCGAAATATGATCACGTCGTTAAAGCGAAAACTTTCTCTTTAAAATGAAGAGAGAAAAAATAATTAAAGTTTCAAGTGAACATTTATTATTCTTCTGCACAAACTTGTTTCAAAATCCCTGAGGATTAGTATACGTTTAGTTACCTTTTAATTTTAATATATTTACTGAACCTTTGAACACCTTAATATTTTATTTACTCTCTCAAAGAAGCAATATCTTTTCAGTTCTGGAATTATACCAAGTTTAGTTCTCACGGACAATTGTTTGAACGCAGAAATTTCTCCTTCACTATTAATTGTTGAATGAAAACTTGCATGGCTATAAACTAAGCTTTAATCATTAATAGGTATATACCTTGTGATGTTGTGAAAAGCGTAAAGGCTAACAGGTTGCAGTTACTCTATTAGCCGGAATGGCCGGAACAAAGTATTTATTTCGTTTTCTTAAAAGGTAGGTTTATTTCTGATAAATAATGTTAAAAATCGTGAGTACTTTTTAGCAGTACTGCACTTGTGCCTGTGGGAATCCACCAATAATGTTGCAGATTATTATTTTAAAATACAATTGAGAATCCTAAAGCAATTAAGGAACAGAAAAAAATTAAACGTATGCTCACGTAAATATGAGAAACATGTAGAAAGTTTGATATGATTTATTTTGTAAGATATCTATGTTACGAGGTACGTCCAGAAAGTAAGTTCCATTTGGCAATAAAATTAAATTCTGTACAGATACAGAATAATTATTTATTGCAAAAAATTCTACAACTCTTAAACTACTTTTCCACATAACTGCCGAAATTTTGCAGACATTTGTCATAGCGTGGCACAAGTTTTTGTATACCTTCTTCATAGAAGTTTGCCGCCTGTCTTCAAAAAGTTGGAAACCTTTTCTTTCAGCTCTTCGTCATTGTTGACGTGTTGACCACCAAGGAAAGACTTGTGATGTAAGAACAGATGAAAGTCGCTAGGAGCGAGGTCAGGGCTGTACGGAGGATGGTCAAACACGTCCCAGCCAAATCCCTGTAGGAGGTTTTTCGTCGCATTTGCAGTGTGTGGTCGTGCGTTGTCGTGAAGAAAAACAACACCTTTTGACAGCAATCCTCAGCACTTATTCTGTATTGCGCGGCGCAATTTCCTAAGTGTCTCGCAATAAACATCTGCTTTGATTGTTTGACCACGCGGTAAGAAATCAATGAGTAAGATGCCTTTCCAGTCCCAGAACACTGTGCCCATCATTTTTCGAGGTGTCAAGATTTGTTTCGGCTTAACCTTTGCTGGGGATGAAGTGTGCCTCCATTCCATTGATTGCCGCTTACTTTCAGGGGTGTCGTAAGAAACCCAAGTCTCATCTCCTGTGACTATCTGTGTCAGAAATTCTTCGCCGTCTTCATCATAACGGGTTAAATACTGAAGTGCACTACCCATCCGTTTTGTTTTGTGTTGCTCAGTAAGAATCTTTGGTACCCAACGTGAGCAAAGTTTACGAAATTTCAGTTTTTCGGTAACAATTTCATGAATTAGTGATCTGAGCTCTGGGGAAATTCCATAAACTTGCGGTTTTCCTGGATCTTGTCATCAATCGCGTGAACCAGTTCTTCTGTAACCAAAGATGGACGCCCACTTCGTTCTTCATCGTGCACTTCACTACGTCCTTCATTGAACTGTCGGACCCATCTTCTCACCATTGAATCACTCATCGCATTTTGTCCGTAAACTTTGCAAATTTGCCGATAAATTTCAATTGGTTTCACTTTCCTAGCATTCAGAAAACGAATCACAGATCTGATTTCACAAGAGGCGGGATGTTCAATCAACACCGACATTGTAAACAAGCACAACAAAGCGTATGTGGCTGACAGCGATTTAAAAATGGCGCACGTTTCTTCTCCTTTATACAAAGCGTCTACCGCGCATGTGCGGAACTGCGATCGCAGCGCTGCAGCGGAGATAAATGGAAACGGAACTTTCGTTCTGGACGTACCTCGTATATTGACGCTTTTGCATTAAAACTGTTTGCACGAAAAAAGAGAAAGTTGGCAGTTTTATTCACGCTTCCAGTTTCACGCTTAATATATTCTACAAAGCATTCCCATAACATCTGAAACATGTTTCCGCATTTAAGCAAAGCATTGAACGTACTACCTATTCTAATTTTCATATATTCACAATTAAAATATCGTATGATTAACACCCAGCTGCCTGATAAATAAGCGAACTGTAAGTATTTTACTTGACAATAGATAGTTGTAAACTTAACAGGTACTAGTAAGGGTGGTTATCTAAGCCAATAAACTTTCAGCACCATCAAGATAAAGTTTTGTAACTTAAAATACATGGTTTATTTTCCATTTTCACTATGAGCTGTACGCAATCAAACAGGCAAGCTCAACTTTAAACAAATGGATCACTAATATTTAATTATTGTTCTCACTCCCTCATTCTTAGTGACCTATAGGAAACAGGTATACTAATACCGGACATTCAGGTTCTGAGCCATTTATTGAAATAAAAGGTAAGAGAA
Organism: Hymenopus coronatus; assembly: GCA_030762935.1. NCBI lineage: Eukaryota > Metazoa > Arthropoda > Insecta > Mantodea > Hymenopodidae > Hymenopus > Hymenopus coronatus. The sequence continues at coordinate 46,031,231 of CM060898.1, read as the reverse complement.
ATGTTCCTATGGATACCTTCAAATTGTGTTATAGACCATACATCAAACAAAAGCATACAAAAAGCCGCAATTCAAAACATCAATACCACTCAGATACTTACTGTTACTTATAAATAAGAGGTGTAAAAATATTTAGACCAGTACAACAACAAAAACCACAGTACGTGAGATCAGTTTTAATAACAGTTTAAGAATTTTTGGAGCACCGTAGAACACCCCTAACATAAACCACATCCTTACAGAATATACCTGATGTGTCCCATTCACATGACTTTCTCTACATCTCTGCAACAAATTATTGTTAAAAAGCTTACGCTTCTATTTACTTCATGCTAACCGAGAAAAAATTAGCAGAATAGTCTTATTTGTTGCTTCCTTGTAAGTAGAAGCGAAAAAAGCGCACATCATAGGTTAAAGTGATAGCCAAAAGCTGGTTGCTATGTGTTGAAGTTCATCTGTTTGTATGGACAGGAATTGATAAATTCCTGTATGAGTAAAGTATTATTTTTTTAAAGCTGAAACCAAAAACAAGGAATAACTAAAAAACGATCAACTCCACGAAAAATATGTACCCAAGATAAATTGTGTATTTTAAGGTACTCTACATTTCTGTGTTAAAAATTTTTGTCTATCTCTTACGGTTATGCAAAACTCCGTAAAATTCATCCAGAATAAAGTAGTCTTCATAGGTTATTCTCAGAAAATTCAAGATTTACATTTTATTTGGCAAGGAAATATCTTATATATAAGATATTTTAGTCAAAATCGTTAAGAGCAATTTTTAAGAAAATCAAAATTTTGGAAGTTTTTTCGTGTAAAGGGTAGTTTGGGGTGGGGGATTTTCTTGAAAATCTTCATGTCGCATCCTTGGAATATACGAAACTAAAATACCAAGTTTGGTATTTAACGGACTGTTCGATTTTGAGCTGTGCTGCCCACAGACACACACACATACACACAGACACTCACACACAAACGGAGTGCTTTTTTGGATTCAGGGGGTCTCAAAACATGTATTTCCGCTGAAATCTCGGTATCGAGTTTTTGCGTGCATTATAATACCTTCTCTATACACTATGTGCATAGTAAGTATACAGAAAGCAATATTACAAATCACCACAATTCTAGATCATCCAAAGTTCCTTCATAATAAAATGTGCTATTTTAAAGATGTTTTACGTATGAAGCAATTTAGAATGTAATCTTTACTTTGTATTAATTATTGCTTTGCAATACAATGGTTAATTGTATAGTATATTATGTATGTTTTAGGAATGGCATTTGTTGTTCTATTATTTTGTTGTATAATGTATGTATTTTATTAATGAAAAATTGTGGTCGCAAAAGAAAAACCACCGAGTTTTAAGACATTAAATAAATATACAAGAAATGGAATTTAAAAATCTGATGTGATTCATTCACATGACTTTCTCTACATCTGTGTAACAAATTGTTGTTTAAAAAGCTTATGCTTCTATTTACTTCATGCTAATAAAGAAAAAAATAACAGAAATAGTCTTATTACCTGCTACCTTGTAAGTAGAAGCAAGATAAGGGAAACCATAGGTTGAACTGATAGTCAAAAGCTGGTTGCTTTGTGACCGAAGTTCCTTTGTTTGTATGGATAAATTGTTTGTTGATAAATTCCTGTATGAGAAAAGTATACGTTTTTCAAAGCTGAAACCAAAAAGAACGATTACCTTAAAAACGATAACCTCCACGAAAAATCTGTATATAATATAATTTGTGTGTTTTAATATGCTCTACATTTTCTGTGCAGTAAGCTTTTATCCATCTCTTACGGTTTAGCAGATATACAAAATTCCGTAAAATTCATCCAGAATAAAATAGTCTTCAGATGTTATGGCCAGAAAATTCAAGATATGCATATTATTTGTCAGGTAAATATCTGTAATATACGATATTTTAATCAATATCGTTGAGCCATTTTTTAGAAAGTAACATTTTGGAATAAAGTACCATGTAAAGGGTAGTTTGTGGTGGGGGGATTTTCTTGAAAATCTTCGTGTCGCATCCTTGGAAGATACCAAACCTAAATACCAAATTTGGATTTTAACGGACTTTTCATTTTTGAGCCATGTTTCCACAGACACAAACAGACACACACACGGATCTTTTTGTAAAAATGCTTCTTTTTGGATTCAGGGGGACCCAAAACATGTATTTCCGGTGAAATCTCGGTATCGAATTTTTGGGTGGAATATAATACCTTCTCAATACAATATGTACATAGTTCGTATAGAGAAAATAAAAATAGTTGGGTTTATTTCAGAATTGTAAAGATTTCTGATAGTCTTAAAATATATAGTTAAGAGCGAAAATCATATTTTTTTTACTACAGACGGTACCAAATGAAGATAGAGCACCAGAAAACCCAAAGAATACCCACCCCTTTTCCGCTTGTCCACCAGAAATCGTACATGCTGTTGCCTGGGATCGAATCCGGGTCGCCTTGGTGGGAGGCGAGTGGTCTAGCCACTCGGCCACGGCGCAAGAAGCTGTACACGATGTACACGCTTAAAGTATGTAAAAGTTTTTAGCGTATTTTTACTTTCTCTACACGTACTATGTACAGTGTATAGAGAAAGTATTGTATTCCACCCAAACATTTGATACCGAGATTTCACAGGAAATACATGTTTTGGGGTCCCCCTGAATCCCAAAAGAGCATTTTTGGTAAAAGGTGCATGTCTGTGTATGTCTGTGTGTCTATGGACAGCATAGCTCAAAAACGAAAAGACCGTCAAGTACCAAATTTGGTATTTAAATTTGGTATCTTCCAAGGATGCGACACGAAGATTTTCAAGAAAATCTCCACCCCAACTATCCTTTATAAGAAACTCTTTTCGAAAATTTTGATTTTCTCTAAAATGACTCGAACGATTTTGATTAAAATATCGTATATTAAAGATATTTACCTCAGAAATAAAATGTAGATATCGGATGTTCTGAGAATAGCCTCTGAAGACTGTTTTATTCTGGATGAATTTTATGGAATTTTGCATAATTGCTAAACCGTAAGAGATGGACTAAAACTTACCACACAAAAAATGTTCAACACGTTATAACACAGAATTGTGATTTTTGTTTTCATCTTTGAAAAACGTTTTTTCAATACAGGAATTGGTCAACTCCTGTCCATACAAACAAAGAAACTTCAGTCACATAGCAACCAGCTTTTGACTATCACTTTAACCTATGGTACTCCCTTATTTCCCTCCTGCTTATAAGGAAGCAAGTAATAACATTATTTCAGCTAATTTTTTCGCGATTATCATGAAGTAAATAGAAGCATAAGCTTTTTAACAATAATTTGTTGCAGAGATGTAGAGAATCTCATGTGAATGGAACACATCAGATTTTTTCCCATACTAATGTAGATTATCGAAATTTACATTCTTTGTTTTGCTCAGTAGTGCAATAGTGGATTGACATTTTATATATTTCCAATATGTTTGAGGTCTTCTATTTCTTAAAAATAAAGGAAGTATGAGTGGCATTTTTGACTTGAAATAAAATGTCAGCCATTGGACGTATCTCCTCAGAGAAGGGCGGTAGAACGATTGCTCAGTTCTATCTGTATTTATTTTATACGAGAATAAACATAGAAGGATGAAGGTGAAGCAAGAAGAAGAGGAGGATGATGAATGAAATATGAGGTTTGGGTCTTGTCTCCGGTTTTGTTTTCTTAGCGAAAACGAATTGGAACACGGTTTCCCCCTGCTTCCTTCTCAAGGAAGATAAAGCTACTAGACAGAGTAAATGCAGTATGAAGGTAGTACAGCTTCCGCCCTACTTGGATAATTGTAATGCATTTGTGATCGACCCAATAATACCATAGTGATTCCTTAATGCTAAAGTATGAACGTATTGTTTTAATACTATAACTCTAGACTTCAAAATATATAGAGGGTAAGATATACAGAATTCACTTAAATCCACTACAGAATTCTTATTAAGTTTTAGTACAGTGGCTGTCACAGAAGTACCCAACCTGTCGTATAGATAGCGGTTTTTGTTTCAAATAACAACAATGGTAAAAAGTAGCAACATTAGACAGCTTGAGTTTGAAGTTTGACGATTTTACAGTGTTTAGGATTTGTTTGACAGTCATCATTATGTGATACAATACTTTCATTTGAAAGATCTTAGTACAACTAATATTACAGCTGAGCTAGATTCTACTTTGAGGGTGTCTGCTCCTTTGTTTACAACAGTGAAATATTTGGTGGCAGAGTTTAGGCGGGGTGTACCAGCTGCCAAGACGAACATCGCAGTGGTCGACTAAATGAGGTCACCAGTCCATACATTGTAAATAAAATCCACAAAATGGTGTTGGATACCATCCACTGAAAGTGCGAGAGCTAGCAGACATTGTAGGCATTTCAAAAAGCTCTGTACCTCGCATACTGACTGAAAATTTGGATATGAGAAAGTTGTGTGCCGCGTTTGCTCACAATAGAACAAAAGCAGCGTCGTGAGGATGTTTCAGTCAAACGTTTGGCAATGTTTCGCTGAAATAAAGCTGAGTTTTTGCGTCGATTTATAACAATGGATAAAACCTGGTTCCATCACTTCACACCTGAAATGAAGGAACAATCAAAACAGTGGATTGGAAGGGAAGAATCGGCTCCAAAGAAGGCGAAGGCAGTTCCTTCTGCAGGCAAGATGGTGGCGTTAGTTTTCTGCGACGCACCGGAATAATTGTCATTGATCATCTCAAAAAAGGAAAATTAATTAATGGCAAATATTATGGGAACTTGTTACAGCGTTTGAGTTTATGAAATTGAAGAGAAACGGGCGCATTTAGCGAAAAAGAAAGTTTTGTTTCATCAAGACAATGCACCAGTTCACATTTGCATTATCGCCATGGCCAAAATTAATGAGTTAAAGTTCGAATTGGTTCCTCATGCATTCTATTCGCTAGATTTGTCCCCCTCTGATTATTTGCTGTTTCCAACTTTGAAGAAATGGCTTAGTGGTAGAAGATTTACCAACAATGAAGAGGTAGAGTATAAACAGGGTATCGAATCTATTGAACAGCGCTGGGAATAGTGCATGAAGCTGAAAGGAGACTATGTTGGGAAATAAAGATGTTTTTCCCCCAAATTTTTGTGCTTTCTTTGTTAGGTTGGGTACTTCTGCGACAGCCCTCGTATATTTGACTTTTAGAACGTTTCCAGAATGTATCCTAACTGCTTGAATGGGGTTTAGCATTTCTGTTAACGCCATGCTGCAGCTGGGCGCGCCTTCACCCAGACCTCGCTTCTATCGGGAGGAGATGCTTACATTCTGAGGTCTTACATTCACATGATTTTTTCTATCTAAACATTATACTAATCGAGATAAACATTAATATAAATGTTCTTATTACTTGCTTACTTGTTAGTGTAGTCGAAATAATAGAGTATACTAGGCTAAAGCTTTAGTCATATCTTTTAAAAGCTCGTCGGTATGTGAAACAACTGACCAAGAGTAAAACAAAAGCGTTATGAAGCGAAAAATGACTTCATGTTTGAAAAAATTTAAGTAGTTTAAAACTGCAACCAATTACAAGGAATACATCGGAAACAGTTAAGTCTGTAAAACATGTATATGTCATAAATTGTGTTTTAAAGAGATCTAGATTGTTGGAAGAAATTGAACCTAAAGTCCAAGTTTGGCGTATAACCGACTTCTCGTTTTTGAGTTATATTCACTCTACACACACGCACGTACGACGCAAATATTTTTTTTCTAATAATTATCTCTTTGGATTTAGGGAACCTCAAAACATATATTTCAGGCGAAATCTTGGTATCGTAATTTAGGTGGAATGCAATACTTTCTTTACCTATTGTGCATATTTTAAATCTGGAGAAAGTAAAATGCCCCATATTAAGGAGTAGCCCAAAAAATAGGATAGAGCACTGCACATTGTTCATATAGCTCTATGTGCTTCAAACACAACCCTTAAGAGGAAGGGCTGAAGGAAGGAATCCGAAGAGCTACAGATGCAGACGAGGTGCGCCAGCATGGTGTGCCCCTAACACATCCAGATCGAATGCATCGACAACGCTCAAGTACATTAATAAGCCCCTAACACCGGGAGTCTCGTTAAGGGCAGCAAGTTCCAGAGCACCAGGAGGTAGGTCCGCGAGCAAACCGAGGGAAAAACTCACAAAGTGCGCACTGAAGATGAAGGTAGGATGAGTACAGTAAAATGAGTGACACAAAAGTCGTACTCGAAGAGCACCATCCCGACGTTCGACCACCGACACGGTAAAAACACGAAATCAATAATCAGAGAGAGAGAGAGAGAGAGAGAGAGAGAGAGAGAGAGGAGTCACCGGAGATATTTTGAATGCGAACCACATACTTTTACTTCTTTGGGGGGGGGTGTTAGGGTTCACAAACGGGGGGATTTCAGTCTTGGGCCCTACAGTGTCTACTAAAGCTGTCGGAAGGAAGGATAAGGCGTGAGATTATAGAGCATGACCATAATTGATAGCGGTAGGCACATGTAAGCGGGTTTCCTAAACGTTTCGATCGGGATCCCATCGGGGTGCCCCCTTGCGCTCTGCTCATATTAGGACGGACAGTGCGGGTAGAATTTCCTGCCAAAGAAAAACAGTTCTAAAACTGTAGCTTTAACTCCCATTCCAAAATATGCAACCTTGAAAGCCGAAACCATATAATCCTCCCCAGGATTCGCCTACTCACCTGTAAAAAGAAACAAAAAAAGAAAACCATCATCAGGTTGGGATTCGAAGGTGAAACCTTTCGAATGTGTAGCCGGTCCCCATGGCCACGCTCGCTAAAGCGTCTCGCTTTGGTGCTTCGTGGGCAGGGGATCGTGGGTTCGAGTCCCGCCTTGGGCATGGATGTTATATGTTTGTGCAATGTGTATATGTTTGTAAAAGAAACAGTAAAACCAGTAAACCAGTAATCAGTAAAACCTACGGGGGAAAATGTAAATAGGGATACAGTACCGGAGTTCTGATCAGACTCCGTTACTGTTTTTTAAAATAAAAAAAAAAAAAAAAAAATGTGAGCCTTTTACCCCAACTGCCCAAGTCAACGACTTCTTGATTCCGCTTCTTATACTATGTAAACATATTTTATGAATTATATTCATATGACTTTTTTACTCATTTTTCAGCAAATCATTTTTAAAAAGCTTATTTTCCTATCCATTTCCTGTTAAGCGTTATAGACATTTTAAAAATGTTTTAACAGGTATTTACTTGTGAGTACAATGCAAATAGGGGAATAAATAGCCTTTAGCGATGGCAGAATATTTTAAGAGGTGTTGCTATGTGAAGTCTTTGAAATGCCGTTCTACTTGCGTGACCAGAAGTACTATAACGACTTTCCATTTGAAAACTATAAGTATTTGAAAATTGTTACAAATAACAAGAAAGGGTTAACTTCACAAACAATTTATTTGAAATAAATAGCGTGCTTTAAACAAATCTACATACTTTGTGCAGTAGATTTCGGTCTGTCTCTTATGGTTTACCATGTCATCCTGAATGAAAAGAACTTCTAGGCTATTCCGAGAAAATTCAACATATAGTTCTTAAGAATGCGGTTGTTTAATCCAAATAGTTTGGCCAGTTTCAAGAAAATCAAAATTAAGAAACAAAAATGTTATATTAAAGGGTAATTTGGTGGGAGATTTTGTTGAGGGATTTCGTGTCGTCGCATCCTTGGAAGATGCTGAATCTACGATAAATACGAAGTTTAGAATTTAACGGACTTTTTGCTTTTGAGTTATGTGTACACAAACGCACACGCACACACATACACACATACAAATGCGTGCGGAGGGTCTTCAAAATACGCATTTCCGGTGAAATATCACTATCTTATTTTTTGGGTGGAATAAAATAACATCTACACCTATGTATGTGCATGTTAATTAGTAAATAAACAAATACCGTCAATCAAGAGTTTGGTTAAACAGCTGGGTCCAACCGGAGTCCAGCATGACGGGATAACATTACCCTAACACTGTTATAATTAAAGTTTAGTTAATTTATGGAAGTTCTGTAACTGTTGTCCATTCTATGTTGGCCGTGAAAGATCGCTTACTTTTGCTCAGAGGCCTCTTTATCTGGTTAAGGTTCTTTTACTTCGCTTATGAATATGTATTTATATTTGTTAACGACTGTCAATTCCAGAATCATATCAGGGCAGTAATTTCGTCTCGTAGGAGTTATTTTACATGCTAGTAAATTTACTGACATAGAACTGTCGCTTTTAGGCAGACTTAAATCATCAGACTGTGCCGGATTTGAACCCGCAACCTTGAGATCAGAAGGCTAGCGCCTAAGCAACTCAACCACCACTTTAAATCATTGAATATGAAGGGGTAGACAACTCTCCATCCAAACAAAGAAGCTATTATAAGGATTTTACGAAAAAGTCCAACGTCCTCCGCCGGGGTGAAACCGAATGACTACAGAAGACGACCTAACATTTTAGGATGCACATTCCTACCTTCTTCACCGGTCGTGAACCCAAACCCGCCAATTAGAATGCAGACATCCGTATAACCAGTCAATATATAATGTTTTTGTGAGAAACGGAAAGCTGAGGATCAAATGAGAAACGAACCAAAATCCCTGGAACTAGCAGCAAGAATCCAGCTGGCCGAATGTGGCTGCCGGTGCATAAAGGGAGCGGACGCATACATATTCAACAATACGTGTGATTGTTGAACCCACAGGTAGTTCAGGAGCGATAAAAAGGTGCGTGTAGTTACAGGTTGTGGGGCGCAGTGCGGCTTATGATGTAGCTGTATCAGAATACTCCAGGGGCTAATATATAACACCGTCGCCACCTGTTGATTGGCGCGGGCAAACACTTCCTCTCTTTGTCCAGCTAACAGGTAAGTCTCCAACCACAGGTAGCAGCGAAATTCGGCACGGGTTATCCTTTCATTCAAATAGTTAATAGTAATGTGTTGCATCACTTGGGTCGCCCTCCGTGGTGTAATGGTTACCATGCTAACGTCATATACACGAGGTCGTGGCTTCAAATCCGGCGGAGGACGATGCATTTTTACTTTCTCTATACGCACTATGTACATAGTGTATAGAGAAGATTTTATATTGTACCCAGAAATTCGATACTGAGATTTCACCGGAAGTATATGTTTTGAGACCCCCTGAATCCAAAAAAAGCATTTTTAGAAAAATGCCCGTGTGAGTCTGTCTGTCTAAGTGTGTGTATATATATATATATATATATATATATATATATATATATATATATGTGTGTGTGTGTGTGTGTGTGTCTATGGGCAGCATAGCTCTAAAACCTAAAGTCCGTTAAAAAACAAACTTAATATTTAAGTTTGGTATCTTCCAAGGATGCCACATGAAGATTTTCGAGAAAATCCCCCCACCCCAAACTACCCTTTATATAGAAAAATTTTCGAAAATTTTTATTTTCTTAAAAATGGCTCTGACGCTTTTAATTAAAATCTCTTATATTTAAGTTATTTACTTGCAAAATAAAATGTATATCTTGAATTTTTTTTTTAATATCCTCTGAAGACTACTTTATTCTGAATGAATTTTACGGAAAATTTGCATAGTTTCTAAACCATAATCGATAGAAAAAAACTTAATGAATAGAAAATGGAGAGCTCTTTAAAACACATAATTCATGTTATATACATTTTTTTCATGGCGTTGATCGTTTTTTAGATATTCCTTGTTTTTGGTGTTTGTACTTTTCTCATACAAGAATTTGTCAACTCCTGTCCATACAAACAAAGAAACTTCGGTCACATATCAACCGGCTTTTGACTATCGCTATAACCTATGGTACTCCCTCCTTTCGCTTATACTTACAAGGAAGCAAATAATAAGGCAATTTGTGCTAATTTTTCTCGATTAGCCTGAAGTAAATAGAAGCATAAGTTTTTTTAACAATAATTTATTGTAGAGATGTAGAGAAATTCATGTGAATGGAACACATAAGTTTTTTTAAAAAATCCTTAGCATGGTTTCCATCGGAAGGGAAGTAGATTTACGCTACGTAAAAGAACCTCAAGCCTGATAGAGAGACCTTAGACCAAAAGTAAGCAGTGATTCACGCCCAATATAGAATGGGACGCAGTTAAAGAGCGTCCATAAATAAAACATTTCATTAATATCACTTGCAATGCCTTACTTTAACAAATTATATGATTTCATTTCCGTAACATTAAATAACTTTAGCAAAGCTAGTACAGAAAATTCTCTGTACAGGGACATCCCTGAATGTTAAAGATCTCATTAAGTGGTTATATTTTTTTTGGAACCGGAGAAACTCCTAGGTTTTTTCAGGGCCGATGTAGTCCGTATGATGGACCTCTAAATACTGGAAACTGGACACCCCTACTACCTAAGTCTTATTGCGACGGTTATGTTCATGATACTCGCTCTATGTCTGGTGGGCAGTAGCCTTCATTTTCTTGTTCCTGGTACCCATACCACTTAGCGTGCTATGGTGCCTGCCATCCGGTCTGGCGGCTTCTTCACTATCTGTAGTCAGATAGTTGCAGCCTGCCTTCAAGTCTCATGCCTTATACACCATACTGTTTTGCTTTACAAAATGAAGATGGTGCTGGAGTGCCGAATTTCTAGCGGTTTATCACTATCTGTGGATAAATGGGAGCGGAATTTCAATAACCATATATTTTTCAGTCATGAATGTGGAACAAATATAAAATTCGGTATCGACTTGGGTGACTGAGAAAAACCACGAAAAATCCTCAGCCAGACAGGCAGCTCACGGAATTTTAACCCAGGGCCTGTTTACTTCTATTGTGCATTTCTGCTCTCTTGAGATATATTTTGCGTAGTTTCATGAGAAGGGGTTCCAGTAACAAGGCTTCAAACCAGCCAACAGCGAAATAGCAGAATTAAGTACTCCCCCCTCCCATTGGGAGTGGTCTATCAAAATTAACCAACATAAACCATTTTCAAAATTAAACTCCTGCGGAGCAGGGGAAAGGATACTGCTCTTGAAAAAATGCAACCGCTCGAGGAGCCTATCTAGCGCTATCTCCTTAACATCATCACTCGAAACTTCAAAAGATAACCTTAGCTTTCACCTCATTCCTGTGGTTAAACCCTTACCAAGGTAGGTACACAGTAACTACACCTACCAACTACCAGATCTTGTACACACACAGAAAGGGTTTGTTTACGTAGGTCAATCTCTTTTTACTTTCCTGAATTACACTTCGTCATTTTGTAGTGTGGGTAGATTTTAGGTGAGGTATTTATTGACTATTATTATGCCCGTGTGACCATTAGCACAGTCTAATAAGATGATTTCTTTACAACCGTATACCAACAGCATTGTGTAGTCATCTTCAGCATATAGAAGAGACTAGTGTTTTAAAAAAACAGTGACAATTGGCAATGCATTACATACACATGAATTGTATTTAAACTGAGTCTAATTTAATATGCATAGAACTGTAACAGAGTACGTTATTTTTGTATACTTTTGAAGTATATTTTATAGAAACAACAGTTGCTTGACATATATAAACTTACACTTATTTACTTTCGACAAAATGACAAAAAAGTATCTCCTCCGTAAGACTGGAAACTTGTTACTGAACCATAGGTGTCCAAGTTAGAAATATTTTAATATACAAAATTAGGCTCAAATAAAATCTAGATTTACAGAACATCGAGTTGGGTGACATTTATCTTTTGAAAATAAGGGGAAATACACTGCCTAGAAAATTCGTATTCATGATGTTTGGATTATGGAACATTATGGGTGTGAAATGCTGGAATTTCTCGCTTACCCTAATAATGCTTGTAACAGGTTAGTTTTAAACCCGTGGAGGTCATTTTAATACCTCTATAAGTACCTAGGATCAGAGACCTGTCGAGCAGTGAAGAGTCCGATACGAGGGATCTGTTCGTAGAAAGATTATATGCAATGAAGCCCAAATGGAGAAAGAAAAAGTGATGGAGAGAGAGATTAAGAACAGTTTACTCAAGCAGCCCCTTACTCTTTATTTGGGTAAAGAATCCGCACTACAACACACAACATCTAGAAACATACCTGAAAGAGAAGGAAACAAAATGAAAGGGAAAGGAGAAAAATAAAATCATGATAAGTGAGAAGTAACTCCAGTTTTCGCCAACCGACCAGGAAAAACCCACAAAAATCCAAGGTCGGTCTTGGCAGTCCTCGGGATTCGAAAGCGGAACCTCCCGAAAGCGTCACCATGAAGTAGCTCACTCGGTTAGGTTCACTTAATCTTTTCTTCATCAGCATACCTAAATAATTATAAGCTCAGAGTAGGACATGAACATTTCAGGTGTTTAATTTACAGCTGCGTGGGTTGGATAGGAGTTTAATGGCAATACTAGAACTAGACTGTTCACAGAAGTGGAAGGAAACCGGATAAATGTAACCTTTCCATTTATTTTTGTTTGTTTTCCTTCCAAAAAGAGGACACTGGACTAGTGTTGAGTGGTGTGGAATTTAATTAGATCGCAAAACAACGGTGCAAAGAGAGCGGTGGGTGATCTTCGCAACACGAAAGAAAAGATAGGTATACCTATATAGATATAAAACAGTGTAATCCTTACACTTCAGTACGTGCTCGGAAAAAGCAACTGGGGAAGGTATTAAAAGTTTTACGAGCGAAGAGTATAGGAACGCCCTTTGGCTTTCTAGGTCGGTTAGAGCGTCTGGCAGACATCCCTTTGTGTACCCAAACACTAAAACAGAGCTGGTTGGGTACGTTGTCCGATTTGGCTCGTATGAAGGATATATACCACATATTCGATTCGTTAAAATCCATGAAACAGCTAACCTTCGTGAACAACATTAAGGTCTTAACAAAATGAGATTTGATATATCTTCCTTTCTCTGTACTTCACAATGGCGCACATTGATCACTCCCTTAAATAAACCCGAATATTCAACAACCAATGATAAATAAACTTGACAAGTTAAAATTCAAGCTTATATTCAAATAAAACATACATGTCCATTTCTCCTTGTCCTCGTAAGCATATCTTCCGTTTTCGTCAATTTTTACTTTGTATACTAGTACATAGTAGTTTCAAAGGGTGTTGCAATGCTCCCAAAATTTAAATTACAAAATTTCATCATAAATACATGTTTTGAGGACCACCTAAACCAAAAAATAAAGTTTTATAAAAATGAGTCTATGAGTGCGTGTGTGTGTAAGTGAGTCTGTAAACAGCATAACTCAAAAAGGAAAATTCGATTAAATACCGAAATTGACATTTAAGCTCTGTGTCTTTCAAGGATATGACTCAAAGATTTTCAAAAAATGTCCTCCACCCCAAACTACCATTTATATACAATATTTTTCGAAATGTTCGACTTTCTGAAAAAAATAGTAATGACGTCATCGTCCTCTAAGTGTTAACACATATGACCTGGTACGATTTCAAACAGGAGTTTTCCTTCCAGTGTTTTTAGGCGTCTCAGTTAGGTTTTTGCCTTGAGATTTTTTTGAGAAGACATCCACTGAAGATAGAATACCTAATGGTTGTGGTCGTTTTTAGGGGTGAATTGTTTTGGTTAGTAAGGGGTGAATTAAGTAAAAATAAAAAAGTTCCTTCCTCCCAAAAAAAGAATTGTTGCTCAAAATTCAAACTTTTAAAGAAAAAAAAGGCCCATTGGTTCATTAACAGTACTTTTTAGTATATTTTTACACTCACAAGATTCTATTTTTATATATGTATTGTTTTTTATTATATATGATGAAGAATGGGAATTAACGATTCTAATTAAAGTGCCATACATTAAAGTTATTTATCTGACAAATGTGTGAAGTCGTTGTTTAATCTCGTTGGAAACGAGGCTTAGCCAGGCTTCAAGCGAATCGAACAAATTTTTTGCACATTGATACGTATCATACATTGCATTTCGCACGAAATATAAAAATAGAATAACTTCTGTAAAGGAATTACCGTTTTCACGAACAAATAGAATATCGATTATTTATGTGGCAATAAATTGCTAAATAAACCTCATAAATAATTGAATAAAAATAGCCATTACAATTTTATGAGCTGAGAAAAGTTGCTTTGCTTAATTACTTAAATAAAATTTAATATTTACAAAAAGGCTTATTAAGAAGACTGTTCCGCATTCAGTTACAGTTCAGTGCAGATAGATAATGCAGTGGAATTTTCTATAGGATATTTGTTACCTAAAAAGTCAAAAGGTATTTATAAAACTCAATATGGTAGATAATTTAAAAACTGATGTTTGAAAAAAATGCATATGGGTACAAAGAAAATGTTCTGCTTGCATAATTCTTTGACGAATCGAAGAAAATGAAATATAATACATTTCTTATAATAGAAAATTATTATTTTACTCAACAATAAATAAACAATAATTTCAATGTTTAGCAAACTGAATATTGCATGCATTCCTATACGATAGTGCGTAAAGGTAAACTAGTTATTGTAAACTAAGTTGTTTCAAAACTTCACTTTACACATTAAAAACAGTGCATAAAATTCAGTATTATGCATTATCATACAGAATTATATTCACACGACAAATGAAATGTATATATTAAATTTATTGGGAATTGGTGAAGGAAAACATTTCGTACGAGTATAATCCTGTATAACTGCTAAGCTTTAAGAATAGACGAACTACACTACACAAAAATGTAAAAAGCCGAATTTATTTAAAATAAAATTTTTATGGAATAAGCCATTTCAGTTATTCGTGGTTCGATTTGCCTTTTACTTTCTCTATACGCACTATGTACATAGTGTATAGAGAAGGTATTGTGTGTCCGTGTATCCTTGTGTCTTTGAACACGATGACTCAATAACGTAAAGTAAGTAAGATGCCAAACTTGATATTTAAGTTTAGTATCTTCACGAAGATTATGAAAAAAATCCACCACCCCAACTACCCTTTACATGGAACTTTTTTCGAAAATTTTGATTTTTACGAAAATGGCTCTAACGATTTTGATTAAAATTTCATATATTAAAGATATTTACTGACAAATAAAATGTATATCTTGAATTTTCTGTGAATATCCTCTGAAGAATATTTTATTCTGAATGAATTTTACGGAATATTGAATAACTGCTAAACAGTAAGAGATGGACAAAAGCTTACTATACAAAAAACGTAGAGCACGTTAAAACATATAGTTTATACATCTTTTTCGTGGAGTTCATCGTTTTTGAGACATTCCTTGTTTTTGGTTTCTGCTTGAAAAACAGGAATTCTCATACAGGAGCTGTCAACAGCTGTCATACAAACAAAGGAACATCAGTGACATAGCAACCAGATTTTGACTATTACCTTAACCTATGGTACTCTCTTATTTCGCTTCTACTTACAAGGAAGCAAATAAAAATTCTATTTCTGCTAATTTCTTTCTGATTAGCATGTATTAAATAGAAGTATAAGCTTTTTAAGAATAATTTGTTGCAGACATGCAGAGAAAGTCATGTGAATGGTATACATAAAGCTTTTCCGTTTATACCCCAGCTTTATTGACATGGTCCTATCGGAGACATTCACATTTGGAACACGTGTACTGTCGACTGTTGTCGTTGAGCTTCTAATATCCTTCCTTAGATCTCACACACATTCACACTCTCATTCATACTTCCAAACTCTGGGAAGGATAGGTAATATTCTTGGTTAGAGAAAAATTCCCACCTCAGCTGGGAATCGAAACCGGGACCCTTCACACAACAGGCAGGTAGCTACCGACTAAACTACGGGGCAAGCCTGTGGTTCGAATGGTTCAGTACTTAATACTTTAAAGCCAGTTTATTTTCAGCTCTTTTTTCATTATTTTGTGGAAAGTTTGTTTTTTTAAAGCCAGCTTATATCACCCAGGACTTAAATATTAATTATCGTTGTCTTCTTTGTATCTATAAGAAAATGTTCACTGTAGTTATTTCAGCTAAAGTTTATCTTGATTAAAAAGAAGTAGAAATAAAATTAAACTTTCGTGTAAGAATAATTTAAATACACGCTAGTAAACAACTTAGTTTCTTGTATTCTGGTCATTAAGGACACCAACATTGAAATACCATGACATAGCAACTCGCTTTTAAATTATTTTTATATCGCTTAAGCCTAATGTATTCCCGTTCTAGTTACAAAGAACTAAGTAATAAGACAATTTCTGATAATGTTTATTTCACATATCATGTAATAGGTTGAAGAATATGCTTTTTTACTTTCTCTACGCGTACTCTACTTATTGCAACAAAAAGTTTGATACCGAATTTTACGGGAAATATATGTTTTGAAAACCCCTGAATCCAAAAAAAAAGCATTTTTATAAAAATACCCGCGTGTGTGTTTGTCAGTCTGTCTATCTGCCTGTCAGTGTGTGTGTGTGTGTGTGTGTGTGTGTGTCTATGAACAGCATAACTCAAACACGGAAAGTTCGTTAAATACCAAACATACCAAATATAAGTTCAATACCAACCAAGGATGCGACACGAAGACTTTCAGGAAAATATCTCCACCCCAAACTACCCTTTACATGGAAAGATTTTCGACAATTTAGATTTTCTCAAAGATGAAATGTTTTATCACCAATAACAATGCTTTAGAGTGACTACTTCCCCATTCGAATGATCATCAAATTGGATTGTTATCCTGAGGTCCGGATTAGATTCCGGCCGGAATCTAATTCTTTAAGTAGTATTATACCCTGTCCTCCATAGCAGCTAGATATGATACTGAATGTGCGTATGGAAATAAGACAATGTGAAAACATACTGTAACCTTCTCGTAAACTTCAAAGTAAAACCACCGTTTCAAATATTTTCTCAAAATCCACGATATGACTATAGCAGTTAAAGAAAGCCCACAGAAACAAAGAAAAAATAATCTGATGTGTTCCATTCATATAATTTCTCTACATCCCTGCAACAAATTATTGATAAAAGGTTTACTTCATTCTAAACGATAAAAAAATTAGCAGAATAGTGTTATTACTTGCTTCCTTGTAAGTAGAAGCGAAATAAGGGTGTGCCACAGGTTAAAGTGGTTGCTATGTGACTGAAGTTCCTTTGTTTGTATGTCAGGAGTTGACAAATTCCTGTATGAGAAAAGTACAAGTTTTTCAAACCTGAAACAAAAAAACAAGGAATATCTTAAAAACGATGAACTCCACCTAAAAAGGTACACAACATAAATTGTGTGTTTTAATGTGCTCTACATTTTCTGTGTGGTAAGTTTTGTTCCATCTTTTACGGTTTAGCAGTTATGCAAAAATCCGTAAAATTCATCCTGAATAAATTCCCAGAAAATTCAAGATATACATTTTATTTGTGAAATAAATATCTTAAATATACGAGATTTTAATCAAAATTGTTAGAGCCATTTTTAAGAAAAGCATATTTTTAAAATTTCTTTCCATGTAAAGGGTAGTTTGAGGTGGGGGAAATTTCTTGAAAATTTTCGTGTCGCATCCTTGGAAGATACTAAACTTATAATCTTTTCATTTTTGAGCTATGCTGCCCACAGACACACACACACAGACACACAAACAGACAGACAGACAGACACACACACGGACATTTTTTTTTTAAAAATGCTTTTTTTTTTGGATTCAGGGATCTCAAAACATAGGTACATTTCCAGTGAAATTTCAGTATCGAATTTTTGGGTGCAATACAATACTTGCTCTATACACTATGTACGAGCATAGCACGTATAGAGAAAGTAATAATAGAGTAATGATAGATACATATATAATCAGGTATGTGAATAATTATATTGATTTTTCTTCATACAGGTTTACTCTAGGGCTAGTCCTCAGTTTTATTTTTTCTAGCGAATGAATGTACAATGTGCATAATAGGTATTCAACCCAAAATTCGATACCAATATTTTACAGAAAATACATGTTTCGAGGATCCTGGATCCAAAGGTAAATATTTTTAAAAATATTTCTGTGTATCTATGGTCTGTGTGTGAGGAGAGAGAGAGAGGAAGAGAGAGAGAGAGAAAGAGAGAGAGTCTATGGACACCATATTCCAACAAGAAAAGTTGGTTAAAGACAAAACTTGGTGTTTAACATTAGTATCTTCCAAGGATGTGACACGAACATTTTAGGAATATCCTTCCATTCCCAACTATCCTTTACATAGAAAATGTTTCGGTGTTTTCGATTCTTTAAATGATGTATCATTGATTCAAATGTCGTGTAATAAATATATTTACATGGCAAATAAATAGTATATCTTGAATTTCTTGAGAATAGCCCCTGACGTCCTCTTTATTCTGAATGACAGGAAAAAATGATAAACCGTAGAGAAAGACAGAACCTCACCACCTAAAACGTGTAGATCGCGTTACAACACACATATAATATATATAGCTAACCATTTCAAGATGTGTTATCTGTTATTGGTTTCGATTTTAAAACACTTAACATTTCCTTGTTGGAAATGTTAGCCCTTCTTATCCGTTTTATATCCCTTTTGTTTTATTCCTTGAGATGGAAAGAGAACCGGATTTCAATGGCAGTCACATAGCAACTATGACTGTCGCTTTAGCCAAGTGTATTCCCGTATTTGGCTTCTACTTATAAGGAACTAAGTAATAAGATTGATATTTATCTCGATTAGCATGAAGTACAAGCTTATTAGCAATAATTTGTTACAGAGATTAGGAGAAAGTCAAGTGAATGGAACATATCAGATGTTTCTTCAAAGCTTTATATTATAAGCTGTGAAAGTACCTAATTGAAGAAACCATTTATCTTATATTATCGATGCATTCGTGACTTGAACCTAACTGGGGTCAATACCAACATGATGTGCTAACAGTGAATATTTGAATGGTTAATAGTTTAACTTTTCCATTATATCATAAATCCTATTTAATATATGTATATATATATTGCTCTTTATTTTCTACATTATCACGATCCCTATTTTTTGAGTTTCTGCTTCCTTACTACCTGCATACCAAATTCAATATTCGCCAAAGTTTAACCGTAATTTAGAAGGACGACTACTTGCATTATATGTGGAACGGACGTTTTCTACCGGCCTTCCAGTTGCTAGGCAACAAGTAGCAGCAGAAGCCCAATATTTCAAGGCCTTCTCTTGTGCTGTTGCCTCTTGTTCAAAACGAAGGAGGCTTTGGAGAGCTCTTGAAGAGAAGACCCTTCCTGTGCCTGGAGCTAAAGCCATGGCAGTTTGAGAGGAGGGTGAGGGGAGTCTTGTACCTTTGTTGGGCTACACAACGCTCAAGAAGTCAATATCTTCTCTCTAACCGAGTGTAAAGAACTACCGTGTATTCCACGTAAAGTCCATTTCTGATCAGCAACTGTAGCTTGTGTTTGAGAACATCAAAGCTATTGTTTCGTCTTTCTTTTATTTTTCAAATAAAAAAGTGAAATTCATTATTGATATTGTTCCTACTTGGGACATACATCTCCAAGATTATTGCTTCCAACATTGGTCAATATGTGCTCAAGAATTCAGCTCCCCAAATAATGCACATACCAGTTTCGATTTAGAGACTTTACTGAAAGTAGCTGCCATTTTTGCATATTGAAACAAAAGCCTCTTTATTGGTTCAAAACTTGTAATACATAATTGTTTTTATTCCATCCTTTCACAGCAATTCTACAGCACAATTTTCTCGTCGCTTCGATGCGTCGAGAAGTGGCATCTCTCTCTATCACGCAACTGCTCTTTTTCTCTCTCTCTTACGTAATTCTGAGCTCAGAACTCTAGTTGAAAACTGAACTCACTCTAGTTCGCAACTCCCACTTTATATTTCCAAAAATAGCGAACTTTCTAGGAAATATCCATTGAAAAAGTGTGGCATTCCAAGGTTTTGATTTACTGCCGCCGCCCTTCACATGTTAAATCTACGCCCCCTGCGACAATAAGTACGGTACATGAAGAAAGCCGACCCACACGTGCAACAATAAAGCTGTAAGTTTTCCAAACGTGTGGTTATTATGAACACCAATCCCTGAATACCATGTTTATAGCACCATCATCTTCAAAAATATTGTATGAAGTTTGCTTTGCAAGCAACCTATATTACTGGTTAAGTTAGAGAAAAATATTTATTTTTTACAATCCTTCATTTATATAAGTTTCTTTGTTGCAACATACAGAAGGAATACGTGCTCATATTACTGCTTAAATTGTGTGTAAGAAACAACCTTATTCAAAAGGAGCAGTTTTCAAAGTGTTGTATCAAAACAACTGCGAACGACAGAAACTATTCTGTCAACACCGAATAAAGTACATTTTAAAATTTCATTTTTTGAGACGTTAAGCATTTAAAAGAACACCATTTGATGCACAGGCACTACATATTACATTCCTTACTATACATAATTAATCAGTTCTAAGTTACTAAAGGTGGCGGTTGCATTTTGAATCTAAAGCAGGATTGTAGCACTTGAATAATAGATATACAACTTGTTTCTCCTCTGTTCAGAACGGGAATACACAGTTTACTTTCACTAGTGTATATGCACAACGTATATAGCAGATAGCACCCTACTCAAAACTTCGATAGCGAGATTTCACCGGAAATTTTTTTTGAGACCCTTTGAATAAAAAAACGTTTTTTAGAAAAATGGCAGTGTGTGTGTCTTCATGTGTGTGTATGTGTGTATCTAAGTTTAGTATCTTCCAAGGATGCGATACTAAGATTTTCAACAAAATCTCCTCAATCTATCCTTTACTTGAAAAAAATTCAAAAATTTTAATTGTTTTCAAAAATGGCTCTAACGATTTTGATTAAACACACATTAAAGATATTTACATGACAAATAAAATGCATATCCTAAGTTTCTGGAAATGGCTTCTCAAGTCCTCTTCATTCTTAATTACTTTTATATAACTGGTAAACCGCAAGAGATAGATAAAAACTTACTATAGAAAAATGTAGATCTCCTCAAAATGCACAATTATTTGCGTTCTTTGCATTTTTTTTTGTATAGCTAACACTTTCTGAAATATTGCTTATTATTGATTTCAATTTAAAAATGCTTATATTTTTTTCAAACAGGTTTTTTTTTTTTTACTGCGCGCCATGCAAAGAAGCGAAATTCAATGACAATCGCATAACAACAGATGCAACATCTGACTATCACTTTAGGGTAGTGCATTCGCTTAGTTCTCTTCTAATAATAAGGATCAAAGTAATAAGAAAATTCTGCTCAAATAGAAAGAAGCATAATGTCTTATAAGAAGTTTGTAGAATGGGCAGAGAAAGTCATGTGAATGGGACAGATCGGATGTTTTCTTAAACTATCAGAACTTTTTACGCATGAATGAAAATCTCCAGTTTTTTAAAAGAGTTTCAGCTTCCTTCTATCCAATTTCATATATGGTGTGTTTCGTTCAAGCTATGGTTGGGTATAGCCATCTAAAGTGCCATATTTCTAAATAACCCCTGTAAGATATAAGGATTGAAGATTATTCTTTGTTCCGTCTATATAAACGAGTTTATTTATCTTTTCAAATAATAATAATAATAATAATAATAATAATAATAATAACAGCCTAATTATACTCGCTTCATAATGAAACAATTAATTACTGGAAAGGTGTTAAGGATACATTTTATTCATACTATCTGTTCCTTCTTCCCCTGCCCTCAAAATAAAAATATTGTGCTTAAAATTTAACTAATTCTGAACGCGAAATCGTCCTCATTTTGGGGGAGCAACCAGGAAATTAAGGAACTTTGCTAATTACTTTTACTAGTTCGGCTGTCTGATATTGCACCTGGTGCCTTCACACCCTTGAAGATTTTTAAGGGAATGTGCAAAAGAATTTTTAAAATAAATTCCGACTTTTAATGAAATAACACAACATCCACGAACCCGCCTTCATCTAAAAAAAAACATTCTATATACTCCAGGAACGCAAGATTTTGCATTTATATGAATTTTATTAACTAAACTTACACTTATCCCACCACACATTTTGAACAGTGCAACATTTTAAAACGTTTAAGAATATCTTCATATAGTAGACAGTTGATAATATAAATATTTTGTAATGCAAAGTGAGATGAAATCAATAAAAGTGGTGCATGAATATAAAAATACTTTTTAGAAAAGAAAACATCTGCATACAAATTGCATTGCGATATTTATTGCACACTGTTTGAAAGCACTGTGAGCAACTTTAAGCGTAAGAACATAGATTTGCAACATTAGTAAATAAAACTAAGAAAGTTAAACTTAAGAAAAATTGAGAAAATGTAGACTTTCACGGACAGAGTCAATACAACCAGGGTTATTTCCGGGCTGTTTTGTCGTGGTCTGCTGGAGTAAGATCATCCAGACGTTTCGTTCACACAACTGCGGCGGACATCTTCAGTGGCGCAGTCGAAGTTTCCTCGTAGAAAGTGTCGCTGCATCTGAAGCGTTGTGCAAGGTTCAAGGTTCATTATATTTTGTAGGTCCTATGCCGATATATGAGACCCATGCTTCAGGCATTAGTGTAACATTATTTATAATTTTTGGGGATTTCAATAACTCTCTTTTCTTTTTTTTCCCCTTTTATCCTAACCCACACTGAGTCACTCTTTGCGCCTCCGAGAACAGTTGAAAACTGTTTTCACACATATTCTCATATTTTGTGGTATTTTGTTTTATATGCATTTTTACAATATATACGGCGGGGCTTGGCCTCTCCGGCGCAGGTGCCTTCTGATTGGCTCGCTTCGATCTTGCCAGTTTTAAGAAAATTTGTCATTAGGTTTATCATATAGATGTTTAACGGAACTTAAAAGTGGAATTTAAATAAGTTCTAACCCCAACTAGGGGTAAAATATTGTTGAAATTCACGTTATAATATGTATTTGTTCTTCACTTTAAACAAAATAGGAAAATTAATACCTCAGATTTGTCTTAAATAACCTAAGTTACACTGCATTATACCAATAGGTACTGTTTTAAATCAGCAGGAAGCTCTAACCCAGGTTAGCTAACTAATGACGTTAACCGATGATTGTAACTGAAGCCCTTAAAATTTTCTTTGAACACACTCTTACCGCTCGAAAGAAAATTCATGGTTCGGTACCTGCCTCCAAAACAATATTCCCCTGAACTAACGCAAGTGAACCTTCAACTCTCTTTTCAGAAATACAGGAAAAGAGACGGGCAGTTGCTTCATAACGGCTCAATGATCCAGAAACGCACTCTGCCACTTCTCCAGGAATATCCCACATGGCGCAGCGGGTGCAAGAGAAACGGAAACTGACCGTTTTCTCTTCTCCTGATATTTTATGGAAGTTTTCGCGAAGAAAGACAAGTTTTAAACGGTTTTCTCAACTTCATCGTAACGAATAAAGTTCTCAGTTCCTCTTTTCTTCAACAAGAGACAGGAAAATAGTGGAGAGGGAGTGAAAGAATTGTTGAGCGTTTTCGAACCGAGGGCCGTAATGGGCGGTCAGCCTCAGTAACTGATATACGATCTTCCGAAAACTCAACAACAGCTATGCTTATAAATCTCGCGTTGTCCACATTCTGGGATAGAAAGAAAACAAACTCTGTGGAAAACTGTGTGTTGAATCATGGAGCATGGCTTTGTGCCCGATAACAAATCGCGTTATATACCGCCGCGGAAAGAACTCGCATTTCCTTCTAAGAGTAACTCAGACCCACGGATAGGAAAAAGGATCAAAAGAGCCTCTAAGGAAGATTAGATTGGCTCCGGAACGTATTTACTGTCCAACCTCTTGGTATTCCCATGTGAAAACACAGTCTATGGGTGAAACTCCTTCATCCTAATCCACAGCATACATTTTCCACATTTATTTATGATATTTTATGTATGCATAGCCTCGTCATTTTAAGGCATAAACGGTCCAAGAACAAAATACAAATGGAGTGGGACATTCCGTAAAATGCAATCTATTGCAGTTCCTTACTCCAGTGAAGGAAATACAAAAGGCTCAGGTCGCAGGCATACTGCCCACATAGACGCGCGAAGGTCCCTGCCAGTTCCCGAGTCGAAGACTTGTCCCAATACTGGAGCTGATGAGAGAGGGAGATGGACAATTCTTCTTCAAGTCCACGGTGTCCAACATCGTCATATGCCATGAAACGTAGAAGCACACCTTAAAGATGAAAAGGGAACTAATGAAAAGGAATTGATAGAAAAGAAATCGTGGTAGATGAGAAACTACCCCAGCATTCGCCAACCACGCAAAACCCAAGATAACCACGCAAAACCTAAGACCATGGCGGTTGACAGAACTGAACCCGTAGATATTGCAATTATAAATTAAAATAACCATTTAAACCATAACAAATGTTTTCTATTAAACATTTCTGTAGACTGTTTTTGAAATTAAAACTATTTTACACAATTTTCTAATTTGTTAAGTTTTCAACAATTACAAGGGTGGTTTTTCAACGTCTTACTCAGTCTACATGGTTCTTATACCCAAGGTCACGGGTTCAAACGCGGCAGAGGGCAATAAATTTTTTCTTAGCATGGTTTCCTTCGGAAGGGAAGTAAAGCCGTTGGTCCCGTGTCGCAGATTTACGGCAGATAAATGAACATCAAGCTTGATAAATAGGCCTCTGAGCAAATTTAAGCGGTCTTTCACGTCCCATATAGAGTAGGATGGTGAGAACCAAAGCAGTTAAACAGCGTCCGTAAATAAAACTTCATTTCATTTCAGTTTAAATGATGAGTGCATTATTATGTAAAATATTCATGAACATATATACATAATACATCCAAAAATGTACAACCAATAATACGAATAGCTTTCTTTTACAACAAAACACATACTTGGCTCCGCTACATATACCCCATAATACTACCTACTCCATAATTTAACAACCTGTGAAATAGTCCAAAATATGCGTTTATTAAGATGGATTTAGAAACAATATCTCTCTATCTTCTTAATAAAAATATTATTCTGGAAGTTTACGACATAAAGCAGTGCCGTGACAATTCCAAGTTATACTGCTATCAATATTGTGACAGTATCTCCGTTTGCTGCTTTTCTAAGGTTCGCTCTTGTATGTGAGTCGGCACATTTGGAGACCTTGGAATGCGTAACACCTCAAGAAGTGCGACGCGTAGGCAACAGGAAGTCTTGAAACACGAGACGTCAGCCGTCCAGTAGTTTCGGCAAGTTTCCAGGAAGTTTTGTAACGCAATTTTCTAGCTATAAAAGGAGGAAGAATTGCAGGCCAGGTGTGTCGTGAGTCAGATTTCGACAGGAGTATTAGCGAGCAGTGGCGTGCAAGCAGTGTTGTGAGAAAGCCGGCAGCTGTCTATACGTCGAAGCGTCGAGTGAGTTGTTTGCAGCAGTAAATTAAAGTACGAGATTTATTTGTAACAAATCCTTGAGAAAATAAAAACATTTGTTACAATATACATTTCTAAAAGCTTAGCCTTTTTTAGATAGAAATCAGTGCATCTTAGTGGAATGTGAATGAACAGCTCAGGAAAGAATGATATGGTCTGTTGTATCTGTTGTGTAAAACGGAATTGACTCACATGACTTAGAGATCGCAATGCAGGGTGCCTTACTAAGATGCGTACAGTTTATTCGTAGATGCGATTCGAGATAGTTCGTATTCTCTTCGTCTGGGAAAGTATGCTAATCCTCTATTGCAATATGTTAGCTGAGACACTAATATTGTAAATAACTCTTATGTCATATTGCCAAGTGAAACAACATATCATATTGCCAAGTAAAACAACATATCATTGCAATTTTCATTTTAACAATAACAGCAACATTTTCAGTACAAAAGTGTGAAATAATGTCCAATTTTGGAACCAAATTTGGTAGAATTAATCAAAAATGTTAATTAATTTGTAATTTTTTTATTTAAAATAGAAATTTGATACGACAAACTGTTTAACTATTTAGGCTTAAATTGTGATTTATCACAACTATTTAATATATCAAAATGTTTATGAACCTCGTTAAAATTGTATATTTTAAATTTTTATGTTGTACATTGATGGAAAAGTTTTTAGTTGATCAAAGAAAATTGTAGACTTAGTTTTTCAAAAAAAAAAAAAAAAAAAAACATATCGAATATTTGTGCAGCTCCTAGAGGAACACTACTAGCCCTGGGTTGTTTCCGACTTTCTCTTTTGTTATTACTGGGGAAACGATTTTAGTTTAGTGAACGAGTCCAGTTCGTGCAATACGATAGCACTCTAATATCGATATGGCTCATGTTGTTTATTTAGTCCCCTCAGGACATCTTCCCTTATTTCTGTGTAAAAGTCACGGAGATTGTTGGAACATGTAGCGAGATAGAGAACAAAAAAACAAAGATGGAAAAATACAAGAAATAATTGTATCGGCCTTTTATGCTTCAGTACAGTTTTTCAGATAGCTTGATAGAGCTTTCATGACGTTGCTCTGTGTTACGCACCATAGAGTTCGACTTATACAGGTAAAAATGAAACGCAAAACTGCTTCACATACAGAATAGCATAACATGGGAATTGGTAACATTAAGTTTTGCATATAATTTGTAGCTTATACAAAACTTTGACAAAACTGTAGCACATATGTCTCATTCTAACCGCTGTTATCTCAAAAGGTCAGCAACATTACTAATATACTCAAATGCATACAAAATAACTATCAAGGCAATCAGGATAAACAGAGGAATGGACACGGAGGCAGTGTTTGAATACAGTTGGCTATACTGTTTACACATTCAGCGTTCGCT
This sequence comes from Hymenopus coronatus, assembly GCA_030762935.1. NCBI lineage: Eukaryota > Metazoa > Arthropoda > Insecta > Mantodea > Hymenopodidae > Hymenopus > Hymenopus coronatus. The sequence goes on along the minus strand of CM060898.1, from coordinate 46,004,500 downwards.
TTGTTCGATTGTTGCATGGTTGCCAAATAACTTGAACGCTTGTAACGCTTGTCGTACGAGTGTTAAGTTTGAAATTATTAGAATGCAAAAAACGTGTTTTGTGATTAGGACCCTAGCTAGTTGAGGATTCGTATTTCGCAGTGTTACATATCGGCGCCAATTTTACAATACACGCGTTTGAAATGCTTAAAAATAGACGTCAAAAATGTTGCTGTGGAGAAGTGACTATCAACTGTCAGAGAAATAACACCAGTAGTGAGGAACAACCTGTAAAGGTAAGGAACCTTAGGATTGTATACGTTTATTGTGGGTATTTCCAAAGAGAGATCCTAAGTCTAAATTGTACTTAATAAATCTAAATGTGCCAGTATTGCAGGATAAAGACCTATGTATTTCAATGTATTATGGTGTTAATAGTGTTGATTTGCATAATCCCAAAATTAAAGTTTACTTCAAATATTGAAGTTCTCTAAGTAATATGAGAGCAACAATTCCGTTTTTATTATTACTATATCTTGGTGTCACCGCTTAAACTACTACTAAAGCTATTTAGGTATTAGTTTTTTCACTTTTACTCACCGTAACATTGTATTGCTAACTTTTAAAAACATATATTGTTTATTATTGGACTTTAAGTTTGAACAAAGTACGCGATTTACATTATAATATACCAAAAGTATTCGTTTGCTTAACATTTTTACAACAATTTCTATTGTTTCACTAGCTATCAGACAGGTGGTGTCTAAATCGTTCATAGTTGACGTTCATGTTGCAAAATTCAGAACTACCGATATTTGAAAACTGCTTATGACTAGTCATTAAAAGGTTGTGGAACCATCATTGGTGGTTTGTTATTGGATCACCAGAATCGCTTTATAATTGATTTTAAGGCATGAGCTGTCCTTTTTTACATCATGACGATGATTTGCAACACTTTTACAAAAAAATACCGCGATGTGCTATCCTGCCGATTCTAAAAGTGATTCTGTGTTTTTAGAGTTCTGAATTCATTATTGTTGTGTAAATACGTGATTTCGTGTAACTTGTTTTAGTAGTTTTCATTGGTATCACCAAAACATACGAACGAAGCGAGCATGCGCTGTAATAGGTTTAGGTTAGTGTGTAAAGAAACTTTTCCTATATTTTGATTTCAATAATTTCCATTGGTTTCACAAAAGCATTCGAGCAAAGCGAGCGTATCAATAAACTGACTTTCCTGTACTTTGGTTTTAATAATTTCCACCGGTTTCACCAAATGAGCCTTAGCACTCAATTGTTAATGTGTGAGTGCTGGTGACTTTTGAGCTTCACGTTTTTTTTTCTTTCTTGTTTGGTGACTTTATCTACGTTGGTAGCATACACATTTCATTGTTTCTAGACCATAAATACCTACTTACCGCCTAGCAACACCTGTTAAATCTTCCCCCACCATGATAATTTTCGTGAATTTTCTATTTAAGAAGGAGTATTTACAGGGTAGGAGCGATGGGATATTCAAATTCTAGATGAAAACATATTAGCTCCTTGATGCTCTGAAGTGGGTTATAAGATTAATTTCAATTCTTAAAGATATATTTATATGATGGTACTCTCGTATAGCTTTACCCCGTTTTTTTTACATTGGATGCAATATAAAATAAAATATATGTATACTTATAAAACTATATATTTTTTTCTATGTTGGGCCAAAGTAACTCATTAAGGACCAAATTAGCATCAGTTTAATGTAAAATGTTAAATACTGTATTATTGTAAAACTTCTTGGGTATAATTTTATAAGCATGATTCTGGATGAGGGTTAAATGCAATATTCAAATTTTAAAGTTAATTTAGTAAAACAGTGTCTAGAATTGATGTTATGTACATGGTTTTAGTGCAAATATTAATCTTCCTCAATAAAGAACTAGATATAGATAACTGTTATACAAGATCCTAAGCCACTAGTCTGTCTCAGAAATGGCCCCGTATATAACTTACGCTCCCTATGCCATAAATAGTTCCCTCCATCTTGCTCTACGTCAGCGCCGATCGCAAATAACCGAGCCATAAAGCATAAGCACGCATATTGACGAGCAGACGTGCAATCAATTTAAAATGACGCAAAATTTACATGAGATGACGGCAAGTTTACATAATTTTATAATTAGACCCGAGTTTATAATTATCCAATGAAAGCGACGCTAAACACTGTCAGCAGTGGTTCATTTTGGGGGATGCTTTGGGAATATGTTGATTTATGGCAGGGGGTGCAATATCCCCATAGCCCATTTGTTAACTGATAAACGGGCCCTGTTTCCCCAGGAATGGACAGCATGTGTCCGACTTCCGGCAGGGACCAGGGTTAATGATCCTTGCGAAGCATGCAAACTATGTAACCCCACGGGAACTCTGATGTACAGGGCGTTCAGCATAGACATTATTATCATTTTACTGATGCTTCCTGAGATGATCGGAACCAATACTTTAATACTTTTTTTCTTCACAATACCTCTCACTTATTTGTAATACTGCTTTTCGTATTGTTTTCTGATTTCATTAATAAATCTGCACGGAAGACGCTCATGGAGTTAAAATATTATCGAATAAGTCACGTGGAAACCTACAATAATGATAGGGACCTTATGTGTGTTATTTTATCACAGTTATTGTTTCAAAAAGGTCCCTTTATGAACTATGCAGACTATTCAAGTATTGAAATTCTTATCAGAAAGTATTTTCTCTTTTCTCTTCTTTGTATAATAAGTAGGAGAAATGAAAATGAAATGGAGTTTTATTTATGGACGCTCATTAACTGCTGTGATTCTCACCGTCCCATTCTATACTGGGCGTGAAACACCACTTAATTTTGCTCAGATACCTCTTTTATCAGGCTTGAGGTTGTTTTACGTGCCGTAAATATCCGACACGGGACCAACCGCCTTTACTTCCCTTCCGAAGGAAGCCATGTTATGGATTTTTACGCCCGAAAAAATCCATCGTCCTCCATTGGGTTTGAACCCGTATAATAAGTAGGGGAGGAATTATAGCCCATTCAAAAATACGATATCCAGATTTGACTGAAAATATGTGATACAAGAAATGTTTAGAAAGAGGGGCGTGTATGTGTGTGTTCGTGTATAAATAATTGTGAAACCTTCTTCTGAATCGTGCAGGTGGCGTGTCTGCCTCACATTCAAGGAATTCTGAAATCTGGTTTGGGTTTTCCCTTATCCTAAGAAGACAAATGTCAAGTAACCATAAGATTCACAGATCATATGAGCACCATTTAACCGATTTCATTTATTATCCGATATGACCTACCGAGTTTGAATTACAAAAACAAGTTTGAGTATGTATGAGCTGCATACCTCAGAAACGAAAATTCCGTTAAATACTATTCTTGATATTATATAAGCTCAGAATTTTACAAATTTTCTTCAAGAAAATTTCCCACCCCAAGTAATTTTCGATCTTTTCTTCCAAATTATGATTGTTTAAAATAGCTAACGATTTTCACTAAATGAAATAGGTATAAGATATTTTCATGCTAATGAAATTCCATTATCATTTTCGTGGAATAGCCCCTGAAGCTTTCACTCTGAATGGTGTTTGAAAAAAACCCTAAAAACTAGAAAAAGTCTTACAAAGAAAAATAAAATACACAGTTTATATCAATGCATTTTTACTTTTTTCTAGTTCGCACATTTTATACCTAGATATCACTGGAAATACATTTTTGGATTTCTCTGAATAAAAATAAATATTTTTAGAAAAATATCCATGTGTGTACGTGTGAAGATGTGACTGTTTGTGTCCATGTGACTTTGAACAGCATAATTAAACAACAAAAAGTCTGTAAAATACCAATCTTGGTCATTATATTTAGCATCTTTCAAGGACAGGAGGACTTTGAAGAAAACCCTTCACCCCAAACTTTACATAAAACATTTGTCTAATATTTTAATTTTCTGAAAAATGGCTACAACAATTGTCTTTAATAATATACAGGTGTTTCAAAAATACGGGGCATAATTTCAGGTATGTCTTTCCCACATGTAGACAATCAAATTAGTTCATTATAACATGTGTCCGGAAATGCTTCATTTCACTGGAACGTTTTTCTTTCCGCAGGCTGTTGTCATTACAGAAGATGTTCAAAATGTCCACCTCCTGCTTGAATACAGACCTCACATCGATGTCTCATTGACCTGCGAACACGATCCCAAACTCCAGGAGTATTGCGTATGTCCTCACAACTTGCCACAATTCGATTCCGAAGGGATTCCAAATCCGGCACCGGAGACGAATAAACCAATGATTCTAAATGGCCCCACAAATAGAAATCGAGAGGGTTCAGATCAGGTGAGCGTGGAGGCCAAGCAATTGGGCCACCTCTACCTATCCATCGATCAGGAAACCTTCGATCCAAGTACCGGCGAGCCGTAAGACTGAAGTGTGCAGTAGCGCCATCATTGCAAGAAGTGAATGTGTTGATGATTGATCAGTGGAGTGTCTTCGAAAACGTCAGGTTGGTGTTTTCCAGGAAGTTTGTGTACGCCTGCCCCGTAAGTCTGTTTACAAGTACATGGGGTCCAACTAATCGATCACCAATGATACCAGCCCACATGTTGAGGGAGAACCGCACCTGGTGATGAGATACAACAGTTGCAGGTGGGTTTTCATGCGACCATACATGCTGATTGTGGAAATTTGTTATGCCATCTCTTGTGAACTGTGCTCCATCTGTAAATAATACGACGGCAGAAAAGTTCGGATTTACACCACACTGCTGCAAGAACCACTGACAGAACCTAACTCGTGCAGGGTAATCTGCTGGTGACAGGGCCTGTACACGTTGGAAATGATAAGGATACAATTGATACTCGTTCAAGTCTCCAGACAGTCGTATGAGGAACATTGACTTGCAACACTAACCGTCGTGTGCTGATAGAAGGAGTCCTGTCCACAGCCTCCAGAATCTCCTCCTGCACTTCTGGAGTTGTAGATTTTGGTCGTCCCCTTCCCAAACCAGGAGAGGTAAATGATCCATACTCGCACAGACGGGAATGGGGACGTAAAAGTGTCTTCCGATCTGGACATTTTCGCTGTGGGTACCTCTCCTGGTACAAACGACGAGCCAGCGCAGCATTGCCGTCCGCCTTACCGTACATGAAGTGTATCTCTGCCAGCTCTTGATTTGAATACATGTCGCACAGTCTTAACGCCTAAAGAACACTGAATGTAACCTTCCTCAGAATGAACTATCAGAGCGCCCTCGTAATGTCTGTCTCCTTTGACGACAAAGACTTGCGGAAAGAAAAACGTTCCAGTGAATTCCAATGTTGTGAAGGCCACAACTCGGAAATGAAGCATTTCCGGACATGAACTATTTTGATTGTCTACAGGTGGGACTTTCAATGTTGTAAAGGTCATAACTCGGAAATGAAGCATTTCCGCACACATGTTATAATGAACTATTTTGATTGTCTTCATGTGGGAAATACATACCTGAAATTATGCCCCGTATTTTTGAAACAACCTGTATAGATGGAAAAATTTAAACCAGGAAGGCGTTCTGGTAGTCTTTGAACTCCCGTTAACGTGTGCATACCTTAACGACTTCGGCTACCCACATCGGTAATAACGAATATTTATTTAACTTTACTTAACGTGAAATTAGTATGAAAATACACATACTTTTAACTGCAAATTAAATCCTTGTTAAATGGAATAGCAAGTTTTAGTAATTTCATTTCTCATTGTATAGAATAAAGAAATATTTTGTTTAAAATTTGAGGACAAAAGCATCTAAAATATAAACTGTCCTTTTTATGCACTTATAAGTAACGCCTTGATTTAATTTTAAGTAGGTATATAATTTAGAAGAAAAAAATTAGAAGATTGAAACCTCAACTGATAGTAATAAATATACGAGTAAAATTAATTTATTCTTAAATTTTACTAAAAACAAATTAATACACGCGTTACATTGTAACAATGTCCAATCTCAAAACTAACCTCAAAAGCGAAGCTTTGGCAGAATGAAAGATGAAGCCATTCCAACATCAACATTAATTTGTAAGTAAAAATTGAATGGAAGACGCTTCATCAATTCTTTGAAATTGTTATATTTTCATCTCTTGCAATCTTAAGAAATAACATAAGAAGCATAATTAACGGATGATTATTATATATTTTTTGTCGATAAATTCACAAGGTCGGAAAAAGTGCTTTAATTCATGTGAACTATTTTAGCTCGCATAGTATTAAGGAGCTTAAAATGTGTATTGTTTACTTTTGTCTATCTAACAGGCTTTTTTTCGAAAATTATTCTTGGGGTTATCACAGAAATGTTTCCGGGTCAAAATTTATGTCCTTTAGTTTATTTTTGAAAGACCCACTAAATGGCAGCTGCTCTACAATTTGCGATTTAATATAATTTTCACAATTTTATTTCATTATTTCATATTCTAGCATATAAAGTTCCAAGCTCTTGTATTTTTCTAACGAATTGAGGTTGTATAAATCTAAAAGAAAGAAATGAGTATACAAACAATAGAGAAAAGGAAAATATACAAACATATAAAGACGGGAATGAAGGAGCGGGTTGCGGTGCGCTGAGCTAATGTGAAGGGAGAGACGTGGCATAAAAGCCTGTTATGAAGAAGAAATTACTCTCATTACAAGAGAAGTCTGTTTCCATGGAGATGACATCTCAAGTGCTGCCAAGGAAACAAGCAATCTTGGGAGCTTGTCAGATAAAGGACTCAAGGAATAAGCCTCTTTTTAACTTTAGCACCTTTCAAAAATGCAGGAAAAAGAACACCAGAAATACGTTTATGGGTCCGAGATCGTAGGACGGCTGAAGTTTTCAACTTTTTAGATGAAGTGTCATTCTTATTCAGTAATATCTGAATTTAAAAACTGAAATTTATGATGTTAAGAAAACTCTTAGATTTCATTTTTTTTCGTAACTGGAAATTAGATACTTTGATTTAGATTCAAAACCCTGTACGAAATCAGTTTATTTAACAAAAAGTACTATTATTCTATTGTAAAATGCTAGAGAAGGGAATAAAATGTAGGTATTAGAATTATGTAACTAATAGCTATAAAACAAAATGAAAACAATACATGAGTATGAGTTGCATCTTGGCATCAAGGTGTATGAAAGGAGGTGCACTGAACAAGACAAATGTAAACGAAAGATTCATTAAATTGCTGTTAAAAATTGTATTGTTCAGAAACAGAATTTAATTTAAAATACTTTTTTCTATCACCATAGTATCAGGTTCTGATTGACATCAAATTTATTTATTAAAAATTATATTAGTATTCTAGATAAACCTTAACAGTAAACATTATATGGACAAATCTATGACTAATATAACCATCTGATGTGTTCCAAGCACAAAAATTTCGATATGTGTTCTACAAACGTACTATTTTTTAAAATATTATTCTATTATTTACATAATCTAATTGAGATAAACATTAGCAGAATTAGCCTTATTACTTAATTTCCCTATAAACTAAAGCAAAATAGGCTAAAGTGTTAGTCAGATCTTTTAAGCAGTTCTACTATGCGTTTTTCATTGAAATAGGTTTTCTTGCCATTGCCAGGAGTAAAACGAAAGAAGTATGAAATAAACGATGACTTCCTATTCGAGAAAACTTTTACTTATCTAAAATTGAAACTTATATGGTGCATTGTGCGCATGTGCGAAAGAAAGTAAAATATGGATGTAATTATATTTACGACTACGTTCTCACAATATGTATATATTTGCATTATTCTGTCTATGCATGCTCATGTATGCCGTGTAACATGTTATAAACAGTTATAAGAGTGAAGTCAGAGCAAAAGCGCCGCCAAATGATCAGTTGTCAAGACCCAAATCAGTGCGATTATTACTTTTATGTTTTATTTATTGCATTTTTTTGACTTCGCTTTAGCTACTTGCTCATGTTTCGACGGATCCGTTAGCTGAGATTCAGAAAGCTTCATGCTCTCATTTCACTTTGCACCAAGCTGTTTATGTCAGGGTGCCATCAAGTCTCCTGCTTTTTCTCCATCTGTACTCAAATGACGTGATCCGCATATTATTTGTGGGAAATTACCTTGTGATTGACATTCCTGCTAACAGATAGCTGTCTCGGTACACTGTTGGCATATGTACTCACTGTCCGTCTGCTGCAGCACCACATGTTCTACTGCTTCCTCTAAAATTCCTTCTTTCCATACATTTTTTATCACACTTCTGGTATGTTGAACTACTTTTCCCGATTTCTCGCTACTTCATCTATTCTTTTCAGGTCCTGTACATCACTAAACGTAAAATGTTTATTTTTACGACTAACATAACCTCAACTCGTTTAACACGGCTGTAAGACATTTTCAAATCAGAGCGTCACCCGTGATAGCTAGTTCTAGGATGAGAACAAGAACAATGTCCGCGTTATATAAAAGGTAGTAACGATTATAAATGTAACTCATTGTGCATAACACAACCGAACTTTTCACATAATGAATTGAAACGATCAGATTGAAAACAATTAGAAAAGTCATTCTTGAGAACGCGAGCGCTTTTTCCACTGAAACCGTAGGTATTGCAACGCCGATGTCTCATATGCCTCTGAAGCTGTCGAGCCCCTGCCAGCAGACGACACACCCCACAATGTCAATCACAAGGGAATTTATCAGACAGTAGTAGTATATAGCCAGATTTTTTTTTATTTATAATTTTATTTAATGTCACCTAACCACAGAGATCTTATAGCGACATAATATAACAATAACACATTTTATAGCATTTTGAATACAATATTTACACACTAAATTAATAATTATATCTAGCTTGTAACATTGGAATTCTAATAATAATACTTATATATTATGTAATGTGTTATACAACACTGTCTTAACAGTATACAATATTTTACAGTGCAATAGCAAGCTTACAATATTTTATGTTTAAAGAATGATGATGATTTGGTTGGTTGGTCAAGCATTGCCTGAGGATCTGGAGGAATTTGGTGGCTGGGTTTGAAGTTAGAACAACCAGATTTGATCACCTTATACTTCACTAATTTCCTCCGCTTCAAACAGATGGCGTTGGAGTAGTCCTTTCTAGCTTAGCTATGGATAGATGGTAGCATAATCGCAATTACCATCTATTTTCAGTGTTGTATTATATTGAAAATGAGCTTTGGGTCGTGGTATTAAATTCTAACCCGGTATAACCTTGGGGGAAGAGGAAAACCCGAAAAATCCCCAGCTAGGTTGATCATACCATGGTATATGAACCCAGGACCTCCCAAAGATCCCAAACACGGGCTACGGACAGGTCATCTCACTCGGTTCTTATATAACTTCTGACTTTTTTTAAACAATGAATATATATCACGTGTTTTAAAACAGATCCAACTCAAAAAGGTAAGGAGATAACAAAACTTATGCAGTGAAGAACATGAAAACAGCTCAAGATGACAGCAACAGAATGCGTTAGTTTATGAAAAAGTCTGATGTGTTCCATACACACGACTTTCTCTAGGTGTTCCGAAACAATTATTTTTTTACAAAAGATTTTTCTTTTATGTACATAATGATACACATTAGTAGAACTGGTTTTATTGCTTGCTTCTTTATAAATAGAACGGAAATAAGGGAATGCATTAGGCTAAAGCGATAGTCAAACCTTTTAAACGCCAGTCGCCATGTAAAACAATTGAAATTCGGTTCTCTTTGCTTGTTATGATTAAACAAAAGAGAGGCGAAAAGAAAGACACTTCCCATTGAGTATAATTTAAGTATCTTAAAACTGAAACCAATATTTCAGAATATCACGAAAATGATTAAGTCCAAATTTTTGTTTTGTAAGTTTTTGTTTATTACGAATTAATAGCTGTGCAAAAATTATGCAGGAGTCAGAATGAGGGATCTTCAGAGGCTATACCCAAAAAATTAAAAACATACATTTCGTTAGTCACAAAAATACCTTAAATAAATGGCATTTTAATCAAAAGCGTTACGTCATTTTTGGGAAAACCAAAATTTTTGGAAAATGTTCCATGTAAAGGGTAGTTGGAGGGTCGAATTTTTTTAAAGTCTTCGTGTCGCTCCTTGGATGATATTGAACTTAAATACCAAGTTTGGTATTTTTCCGACTTTTCTGACTCACAAAACACTGACAGATGGGCAGACATACACACCCGGACATGTTTCTAACAATTGTTTTCTATAGATTTTAGGATTCTCAATACATGTATTTCGTGAACTCTGGATATCGAATTTTTGGGTTGAATACCTTTTCTTTGCACCATGTACATTGTACATACGGGCTAGAGAAAGTAAATAAGAGACCGAAGGAAAATGCGAACTGTTTTAAATCGAACTACCAAAGGAAGGAAAATGTCTATAAACTTATTTCCAAGCGTTAGAGAGTACTTTAAATAACTGAAAAAAAAAGAAAAAAATATTTATTATATCTTTTCATATAATTCTACAAAGAACTTTTTGATGACAAAACAAAACTTCGGAAAACATTTCAATTTTAATCCAGAATTTATTATTAACAGTATTCAAGTGATATCACTTTTGATTACAATTTGTTCTAAAGTGATCCCACAAATGTACACTGAAAGTTAGACTGACAATCTCTATGACTGAATTACAACGTCTAATATGAATCGGCTATGAAGTGAAAACAAATTTTAGCTTAAAAATGATGTATATTTGCCTAGTATGCTGCAGCAAGAAAGCGAGACGAATAATTAACACTCAAAGCCGTAATAAACAATATGTATTGCAACCGAAAACAATCGAGAAAATAGGTTGCGTCCAACAAAACCAATTTGGTGGTTAGAAAAACCTTGTGAAAAACCTCATTTGTTCCTAATACGCTGAAATATACGATAAAGCTGACATTTCTGCCGCGGTGAACATAACGAGAGTGAAAACATTACTTATATTAACCATTACCAGTTATCTATGGATTACCTTATAAACTTCCCTAAAATATTAAAATAATTTAATCTTTATTCCCAATCTATAATAGACGGTACATAACTAGAGAAAGTATTGTACACTACCCAAAAATTTGATACCGAGGTTTCACTGGAAATATACGATTTAAGGTCCCCTGTATCCAAAAAGAAGCACTTTTAGAAAAACGTCCGTGTGTGGATGTGCGAGTCCGTGTACACGGCAACTCAAAAATGTCAGTAAGATACCAGACTGGATATTTAAGTTTAGCGACTTCCAAGGATACGAAACGAAAATTTTGAGAATAATTCCCCAATCCTAAACTACCCTTTACATGGAAACAATTTTGAAAATTTTTATTTTAATTTTGCTCAGAGGCCTCTCTATCAGGCTCTAGGTTCCTTTACATGCCGTAAATCTGCGACACGGGGCCAACGGCTTTACCTCCCTTTCGAAGGAAGCCATGCTAAGGATTTTTACGCCCGAAAAATTCCATCGTCCTCCGCCGGGTTTGAACGCACGATCTTGGGTGTATGAAAAATATTTACATGGCAAATAAAATATATCTTGAATTTTCTGGGTATAGTCTTTGAAGACCTCTTTATTCTGGATGCATTTTTTCTGAATTTTGCATAACTGGTAAACCGTAAGAGATAGAAAAAGGTTTACTGCACAAAAAAACGTAGATGTCATTAAAGCACATAATGTATGTCATATAAATTTTTTGTGAAGTTGACCGTTTCCAAAATATTCCTTGTTATTTGTTTCAGTTTTAAAATATTTCTCATACGGGAATATTTAAAATCCTGGTAATGCAAAGCAACGACATTCAATCACATAGCAACCAGCTTTTAAAAGATTTAACTATTGCTTTATCCTAGTGTATGCTATTTTTTCCTTCTATTTATAAAAACCATGTAATAACCCCAATGTTTGCTAATGTGCATCCCAATTAGCATGAAATAGATAGAAGAATAAACGTTTTAATAATAATTTGTAACATAGATGCAGGGAAAGTCATGTGAATGGAACACGTCGTATTTTTACATACTATAATAACAGTTATGCATTTATGTTACTGTATATCATACTAACAAGGAAATGTATTTTTGATTGGAGATGTGAAGGTTAGTCTTAAAGATCACTGACTGATTCATTCGAAATATCTTTCCGATATTGCTAAAATAATTCCAGAATTTCATAGCTGGATATTTGGTTGCTACAGGAAGGCTAGAGATCATTGTAGAATAAACATGCTCGATGGAAATTCTTATAGTTTGAACAAAGAGAAATAGAGACATCTGCAGATTCGTTGCTGGTAGAACTCCGAGTAATGGGAACTTCCAATTGCAGATCGTATGTGTATGGAATACTGCACACTGATAATTACTATAATGGCTCATTAGAAATGGTAATAAAGCTAATGGACTTTAATTTACTTTTTGTTGTTTATGCATGGTCTGTTATTTTCCTTAAGCTATGGTCCCCTGGGCACACAACAGTATTAAACTAACAATCACATTAATTAAATTATACAAATCCAAACACTGCTTAATCTCCCTTTAGATGCATGTATAGCCTTTGTGATAATGTCACATACACTTTTAGCTTTTAGCATTCATGTCGAACATTGGAGTACTGGATACTACTATAAGATATTATATTTAATTATGGAGGTGGCATTGCCTTAAGCCTTCAGATAAATAGCACCGAAACAATTGTAGCATACCGGGGTTGTTTAGTGTAACCCCATTAGCAAGTTATCCTCAAACATTAAACCAAATACTGGAAAAATCAGCAGACATTGCACGTTGCATTCATCGACTATCACATGGTGTTGGACTCGGTAGAACACAATAGAGTACCACAGACACTGAACAAATAGTAAGTATCAGCATCCTGTCCCAGACCTACAGGCCGAGAAGAAATGTGTACTATTCCGCCTATCAGAGATGACATTTTATTCCCATAGGCCATAGCAACGCCATAGGCCTGACGATGAACAACACAATAAGAAAAATAATGACAATCAGGATAGACCAAAATGACTGAATAACAAGTATTGCAAAGAGTCTCAAAATGCAATTACCTTAGACAGCAGTTTCGCCTTCAAGCAGAGCACAAATCTCGAGTTAAAACGTAGCTATCAACGGCTTGGAAGGCATTCTGGAGCCTAATATTTTATATTCTTGAACAAATCAATCAAACAGTGATCTCCAAGGATGCCAAATATAGACTCTGTCAAGTATCTCGCAAATACAAACGTGCCAGTAAACGAAGATGAAAAAATACTGGGAGTCACATTGAGAGGCATTTCTAACGGCAACCTCGAAAAAGAAGAAGGCCAACACATCTGACGGAGTAGAAAGAAAGAGAAAGACGACGAAGTGGAAGTAGAGAGACCATATAATAAGAATGGATCAATCAAGTTGGATGCACTAGACCACGATATGGTCAGAGTCAAAGCTAAGAGACAGAACTTTCAGTGGATAGAACTGGAACGTAATCTAATTAGTTAAAGTGTTATAGAATTAACTGAGACCAAATTCATTAGTCAATGAATGTTACAATTACCTGAATTAGAGATAAGTAGACCGACAGAATATTTCCTCCCTTGAAGTGATTGACAATAAAGAGTCACCATTTCTAAAAAGAGACCTTGACCTTTAAGAGACATTACGGCTAAACTCATTCATTAGGTGAAATCATAATAACTTTTGCTCTAGGACTCTCCGAGCAGTTGTTAATTTATTTTATGGAAATTACAAGGTTATTTAAAAATGAGAACTAACCTGATTTTGGTGATCCTAGAATAGTAAAATGCAGTTTAAAGAAAGAAAATAATACATTTTAAATGCGTGTATGGGTGGAATGTGAAGGAATATACCAAGAAAATGACTGAAAAAGGAGCAGCAGATAAGTTTTGAACTTAAAGGACATTGGGAAAGTGATAAATAAAAACTTTTATAAAACATTTTCCCACACACATGAAGAAAAGCTCATTAGGCATCAGGTTTTTCTTGAGGGCTGAATATAAACATTCGATGTTTTTGCAAGAAGAACAAAACACAAGCACCAACGATTTTGGCCAGCCTTCTGGTGACCGAGGCATCTTTGCTGGTACGTTATCATTATAAGAGTCCTCGAGGTACTTAAAAACAAACGAGAAACAATGTAACGTTCCCCATGCCATTAAAAACTTTCTCAAGAGCAGTTCGTTAAGTCCATACCACCCTTAAAAGTAGAACATGTAAATAATTTAAAGAGATTCTTCGTAGAAGAGACAGACAAGGAAAAGAATGAAAGACGAATCTCCTGTCAACTCATTTCCATTAGAAGTGGAAACAATTGTTTGGGAATGCAAGTCTTTTTAGATCTACACTTGGACAAGACGGAATGATTCTTAATATATTTGAAGTTCTTAGTGGTGATAGTGATAAAATTTCAAAGAAAGGTCAACAAAGTTATTAATATATCGTAAATGAGTAGATATAACAAATTGAAAGTTAGCACTGCCGTATACTAATGAAATCAAAACTGCGCATGTCACATTGTGTTTTATTTCCAGGTAAGCAACTGACCAGTTCTGTAGCATGTTTTGTGAGGTACACCCTACACAATGAAAAGTGTCACTGGCGAGAATTTAACTTACATTGTTTTAGTAATATTTTATTAATTGGGAATTAATTGATCTGAACTTATTGGGATTTGATTCTTACCTGTTCTTGGTAAAATGCGAGGCTTTGTTATAAGCTGATTAAGTAACAGGATGGAAGAGACTAGCCTCTTCCGATGGCACTATTAGTGGACTTTTCGATGACGCCAACTTCCGTTGGGCTACTGCACATTCGCACTTTGATGTCACACCGGATATCCTAGAACATTTAAGTATTCGATACTGATTGGCTAAGATCACTATCACTAGACTCTTTCAGGGCGTTGGTTCTCCATATTAGGAGTACGGCCGCCATGTTGGAAAACCCTTTCGGAATGCCGCTAAATCTATTTAAGGGACTGTAGACCCGACCACCAGCTCTTCTTTACCGTCGGGGAACCTCTGTTTTGTTGCGTCTTGGGGGCGTTGCCCAGGGCTCAACCGTTCAACCGCCCAACCACTTCATCTCTCACCTTGCCCAGACACACCACTGGCTATTTCTTAAGGTAAGGCTTTATATTACTAACCCTCGTAATCAGAATGATATTGACCAGGATTAATGGAATATATTGCACCTTTGTAAACCAAACATTCTCAACTAACAAACTATTTCATCTTTCTCAATATATTAGCTTAATATAAGTCCAGTTGTTATCATTGCTCTACCATCTGCCTTCCTTTCACCACCTTAAAATAGCTATCCCCCACGTCGCAGAATCTTGTCCGCGACAATAGTAAAGCAAATAAGTTATCCTACAAAATTGGGGAGGAAAATGCGAGTCTATATTTATCCATTGATGTAAAATTGAGCATTATAACTGAGAATAATGTTAATAATGGTAGTTATTATTTTTGATGTTGTTGTGTTATCAATTATTTTACTCAGTAACACACTGACATGTGCATTAAATTCTACTAGTTGTGATTTTTCCCCAAAAGGTTTAATTACGTTACACAGAGTAAATAAAAAGAACAGAACATTGAAAAGTGGAATCACATTTAATAAACATTAGTGCTACGTTCGGGACTCATAACAAAGTTATTTGACTCTCCTTACCGGTCGGAGTTTTCTCGGAGAAGACGCAGCGAAACCTTCTCCGAGGAAACTTTGAACGCCCACTGAAGATGTCCATCGATTTGTGGTTGAAACGTTTCAATCATACTCCAGCAGAGCACGGCAAAACAGCCCATAAATAATTCCTAGTTATATTGACTCCGGGCGTGAAAGCCCTACGCTCTCTCAGTTGTAACATGAGTTGGGGAAAAAATATGTCTTTCAACGCTCCTGTATATCTGAGAAAACATTATACAAATTCACCATGTAGTGTTTTAAATATATATTTAAATTGTATATTTATAAATAGGCTTGTTATGCTCAGGGCCCATAAAGAGAAATGCAATACTCTGAAGTTCTCTTGATGGTTGGCGCGTGTACAGAGGTCGGATCAGAAGGAAATGATCCATATGCCTTAGTGCAGTCAACAAGCATGACTACAACGCCACCAAGGTAGTGCTGGTTGGTTATTGGTTCTGAAGATTACAAGCTCAGTTATAAGCAAAAGTCGATACCCTCTGTTCGACCTGCATAAATGTAATACTCAAGCTTTGTGAAACAGAGTATGCTGTGTGCTAATTTACCAATAAAAAGAAAGGAAAGAGGAACCTACGCAAACTGAATAACATAAGCGTAGTTTGATGAACACAGGGCAGAGAATTACTGCGGTTATAATATCAAATTCCTTCGCTAGAGAGTGCTGTTATTCGAAGTTTTGCCGCCGCAGAGGTAGTTGCCTGGAATTAAAAGCATACTTTAATAATTAACAAGATAAACTTGGTCCTGTTTTATTTTAATTACTCCTTTAGTCGAAAGCTGCCACACACATAGAAATATTACATTAAAATTCACAAAAGTAAAAGTTCTGTATTACGGTAAAACGAGCACAGAAAGGAATGTGAGCAAAATATGTTAGATGTTTTGGAACTCCTGAACAAGTTCTGGTTACACCACCGACTGAGGTCAAATTTAAGATGGAGAGGTAAAATCAACCGGGATTTGAACCACGGATCTCAGGTTTCCGTTCAGTTGTTCTGACCATTGAGCCACAATGGCAACCTACCGGCACTAAATTCTCCAACTAACTCGCGTTTTTTCCGGTAAACCAAAAATTATTTTGAGATGTCATACCTCAATGGAAACTTGCAAAGTCTATAAGTACTTAAGTCCCGGGCGTTTATAATTAACCAACTATTAGGTCATTTAATGTGAATTAATTGTTTCTTTCACACCAGTCGGGTGTAGAAGACGAGTTAGAGAGACTATGTCAGGCTGAAAAATGCAATGTCATAGCCAGGATTTAAACCACGCGAATCAGTTGGGAAATTTAGTGTCATGACAGTATGTTGCATTGGTAGCTCAGTGGTTGAGCAATTGAACGGAAACCGGGTGCTCCATGGCTCAAATCCAGGCTATGGCATTGAATTTTTCAGTTTAGCACTATTTTTCCAACTTCTGTACTACACACTGTCAGTGTGAAAGAAACAAGCACTTTGCAAACAAGTAATTAAGGTAATCAGTTAAAAACTTGTGATTTTAGAGGACTTTAAAGGGTGTGTAATTTAATATATTATTATTGTTATTATTATGCCCTCATTATATACATAATTTTAACTCTAATTTACATAACTTGGCAAGAGAGGCGAAGCGTATTTCTAAAGTAGTAATAGTTTACATGAACTGGAGCCAAAATTAATTTTAGTATAGTCAAATGTGAAATGAGTAGAGCTCGGTCCGAGGTCACGAAAATGCCGGATTTACGTTCCGTGCATACAGAGCATAGCTATGATCCCGTTTTGAAACATCTTGCTCTATCTAGCATTCCTCATTGTTTAGCCTCGTTCAGTTTTCTATTCGATAAACCAATGAACTCTGAAAGATAGGGTAGATTGAAAAATGTCGAAAATATGAAAGGGTAGGCATTCGACACTGAACAAACTTGTGGATGATTCAAACACATTTTGAGTGACAGAAGGAGAATATTTTCTTTTGATACAATAAAGATGTATTTTATAATTCACCGCAGTGAATTCTGATTGAGTTTGGTTGATTTATGCTCATTGTCTTAGCAGAGCTCTGCACATTATTACCATGAACATCTTGTATCAAGGTTTATACTGTTAGTTGTAGAAGTACACGGTGTATTTATTTACTAATCATATTATGAAATACTTGTTTTATTGTGCTACTTTATGAATTAGAACAATGCATATAATATTAATGCATAATGAGCTACTTTTGGCACAGATTATATCTCAACGTGTGCATGTTTACGCTACATACCCCTCCCCACCTTCTTTTCCCATAAATGTGCCTTATGTGTTCGTAACTATGTGCGCTTTTGAACCCAATACCGAGCTTTAAAAATAATATATTTTTATCATAAATGTGGTTATAATGTCCTCTAAATGAATAGAATCAATTAATAAATTCAATTTGTAAAGAAAAAATGGAATTGGGTTCTTTATTTTATGAGGGCATTTATTATTATATTCGTGGCATTGCTTTCTAACGTTTGCTGAACACTATCCCCAAGTGACCTGGCAGCAAATTAAGAGGAAAACGTGGGAGTCGAACACAGAGAATCCGAAAGTCAAAACTGCACCTTCAACACTATGTCGTGTTTTCTCTTTGTAGAGTTCCCTGTATGACTGCCGGATGTACCGTTAATGAGGCAGCAGTACGCGGCATTGCAAAGAGAGTAAGTGAAATGCCTCATGGCGAGGGGCACATACATACATGCGCGCGTGCTCTGTCTCTCTTTGCAAAACCTCAACTCCGGTGCAACGCCCCGGGACACAACCATGTTGAAACGGAACACGGAAAGGAAAAGCAAAAAGAAAAATAATAAAACATCACGTAAACTCTGCTCTTGTTAGGCGGCAGGGTGGTTCTTTTTGCCAAAGTACCACCTGCTGACGTCAACAATATCCACTGGGCCAAGCCTACCTCTCTCTGCGTAACGAACTAAATATTTATCCTGTTGAAAATATAACGTAAAGAATTTTTCCTTTCCTTTGAAGTAACGGACTTTTAACGTCAATGTTTGGTTGGTCAGTAAAACGCAGTGTGTTAGTGAGCTGCGTAGCGAAATAAAAACAGTGCATTTACCCTTAAAACTGACGAGCATAAAAATAAACCAACAAATTCTTAAGCGACGTTTTCTACCTTAAAATTCTGCCTTTTAAATTTAAGTGGCGGTGTCCTGCTTTATAGACAGCTTTAATTTTCGTACTTAATATACTTCATGAGACTAAAACTACTGAGTGGAGAAATTAGATAAGTAAAGGAATGTGTCACAAAGCTTCCGGCGCTAGCAAAATGACTGATCCATGGCTTCCCAAACTGCCTTCTGCCATCCATCGTTTATTACAAGGCTACATCAATTTTTCTTATGAAACTGTTTTTTTCTGTCAGCTCCATTTTAATCAGGCTGCGCATCCCAACTAGACGGGCCGGGTACGATTCTAAGTGCCCGCAAGTGGGATTTGCAGACCGTCCAGATTCCCCCGCCAATCACTCCACCATTTGCTCCATCATCACCTTTCCAATTATCTATTTCGCTTGCACTTCATATCATCCACTTCCTCACGCTCATGATTGGCTACCGACCGACCCCTCATTCTAGGTTCTTCATTCCGTGATTACGTACAGTTGGCTCCCCGACAGGTTCCGGACCCCTAGGAGGTGTCAGTCCTACCTAAGGGGAGGGTAAGCCGACTATAAAAATAATTAAACAATTCACTTTAATCGAGATACGGCTTTGAAGAAATAGCTAATTACATATTACTTATAGGGGAAAAAGATTAGCAATAGACCAATCAAGAACTTGACGCTATATGTTGACTTAAAATTCCATGCTCTCCCATGCAATCTAAATAACTGAAAACCCACAATACGTGAACAATTTGAACTGTTAATAATGGATATCTTGAAAATAGCTTATGTTTTAAAAACTGTTATTTTAATATATTGTAAAATACTATATCTACTATTTGCAGTACGTTTCTTCTGTCTATCGCAGTTACACAAGATATTACAAAATCCAAATTATGGATTTTGTTGTTCATGTAAATGTCTTTAATATATAGAATGTTTAAAATCTCTTAGATTAATTTTTGATAAAATAAATACCTGTGAAAGACTTTCCCTAGACGTAAGACTTTCTTGGAAGGTACTAAACATAGATATCAATGTCTGAGATTCATCCGCCTTTTGGTTCTTGAACTGTGCTATTCTTAGGCGCTCATACACAAAAAATAACTTTTATTTAGACGCTCTTAACTATAGTGATTTTCAGCGTCTCATTCTATATTGGATGTAAAAGAACCATTAATTTTTCTCAGAGGACTTTTTATCAGATCTTGAGGTTCTTTTACGTGCTGTAAATCTACAAATGCCTACCCTTCAATTAAATTAAACTCTGGCCCAAACTTTATATAAATAATATTTTAAAGTATTAATTTTACAATATGTGATGCAACTACATAGAGTTTGTGGACCAAATTCAGCAGATTTTGCAAATGTATACTTATACCCTGAGAATAGTAACGCCTTAGATATAGGGGGTCAATATCAATTTTATTGACATTGTATAGTAATCATCAGACAGAGAGTTATCAATTTAAAAATCTGTATCCTGTTCACGCCAAGTGGTTTCTTTCTCCTCTAATGCATACGTTTGAACAAATTTTTAGTTTCTCAGAAGCTATTCAAACTGACAAAATTAAATTTAAGGATCATGAGACAAGTGTGTTATCGTGGTTCTTTTTTGGTACAAGTAAGATGTTTTGAATTGAAAGATAACTCTGATAAATCTGATAAAACTTTTATAATTATCGTGGTTAATAAACGGTATTATTGCATAAAAACAGTGCATATAAAACAGTGAACATAAAAGTAGTACATATTTTCCACACTATAAAAGTTTCAGTAGTTTTCTTAGTTTCTTAGATAATAGGTTATGCATTTAAGAAATTTAGCTTTGGAGACATAATGTTTTACCCTTCCTTTAAACGTCACATGATTCTTTATAAATTCGCAATAACTATTGAAGAACGCTAAGTTATAGGTCAATCTGTAGACGTAGTCAGTCAATCATATTAATACGTGCCACTAGAGCATGACGGAATTACGAAGCAGTGTTACGTGAAAGCTTAATCAGCTTCTCCTTGCTACACATTAACGGCTTAGGTTCATGTTCAGATGGGGATCGAAGCTAAAGCTCCTTGACTGACAGTCCAGACTGTTGGAATCATGCTGAGAAGACTAAATGCCTGTGTGGTTAGAGAATGAACTTCGTGCAGTTCTCCGTGCTGTATCGGCAACTTCTCTGACGTGGCAGTCAAGCAGATTGCAGTAACGATTCTTGACAGGCGTATCCTAAAAAAATGCTATACTTTCGAGGAGCTCAAATAACACATGTTAGAACATGTGCATATAGATGACGCTCACAAAGGGTATTTCAAAGACTTTCTAACCTGAGGACATTAATTAGCACTTATATAGTATCAACCTGAAATGCTACTAAATAGCTTTAAGGAATCTCAAAGAAGACTGAACCAGCCCAAAGTATAGAAATGTATTGATGATAAGCTAGATACTTCAAAGTTTTGTGGTATGTGGCTTTTTGAAATATTTAATGTCATTCTTTTTACATATAACACCTCAAGTGGTAGAAAAGGAAAATGTCTGAAATGAAATTAATAATGTGAAATGAAATTTTGGAAGGAAACGTTCCAGGCTTAAGTTTAAGATATTCAGGTAAGTCACTCTCTCCACTCACATGCCATGTGACATTATTCGTGATACAACTTCTGTAAATATTTTAAGGTTACAACCGTCATATTCATAGGTGCTGCATGTACGTTATATTTGATATCGCCTACACCACAAGGATGATATAACAAGGATATTAATTGCTGTTATGCACTTAAAATGTTTCAAAACGTGGTGTATCAGCAATGAAAACTACATAGGTTTAAGCACAGTATGAACAATTTTGTGAAAGCTGAAACTGGGTTCCAAATATTTGCAAACGTACACATTAACTACGATGTCCTTCTGTGAAAAGTAGCTATTGTGAAAAAAACAATGTCTTAGTGAATGTATAATTATAAAACTTCACATAACACATTCTATCAACAATAATAATACGTTATATTTCTAATAAATGCAATAAGTTTGTCTTAAGAAGACATTTCAGGTACGGTTTGAAGCTAGTATCTATAGGTTATCAAAACTAGTTCGATATTTTTTGAGATTAAAGAGGTCAAGTAATCTAGAAGAAACATCGAATAAATATGGCTTCTTAAGGTAATATATGAACTATATTCTTTAACAGGACTGGACAGTTCTATTCTATAGTATTCTTTTGTGTGCCTAATATTGTGAATGGCTGAATACTTCTTGTTTAATGAGCGCCAATATAGTGTATACATCAGTGATGTAGGTGATAATGATCGTAACGGTAATCATAATTGTAGTAAATAAAAATGTTATACTCCTCAAATTTTCATTACGCTTTTTCAAGTTTCAAAATAACAGGCAGACAAAGACGTAATTGTCCTGAATAGCATATCTGTTAATCTTTTTCATCTTTTTTTGCTTTGTGCACTTTTATTTCATTTTCTTTTAATTATACTGACTACCCCCTACCACACATACACACACGTGTGCGAAATACGATACTTCATAGCAAGTGTGACTATGGGGAGCGGTTATCGGAACCGAAAACTTGGCAATCGCTGGGTCCGCACCACAGCCGATATAGCAGCTAACTGCTAAGCGAGCGTTCCCGTATTCGATTCTAGCGTGTGAATGTGAGAGGTTTCAACGAGTGTAACTGATTATTTAATTTTTCAATCGCCCCATAATCACATTTCAGGTTTACCACTGGGCAAACACCTCTACACTCATTCCAAATATTGCACATTAATATAGAATTAGCTAGCTGCATGAATCCAATGGGTGGCGCAAAGCTAACAATAGACAATTAATCATTATCAGGAGCAGAAGTATGGCTTGGGCCCATAGACCCATTCCAATCTCAGAGAATAGTTCACTGCAACGTAATCTAGGACGGCCAAAATTTCTTCTACCTTTTTAAGAGCAGCCAAAAGTTCTTTCCGCCCATTATTAATACACAGTTAATAATAATAATAATAATAATAAAAACAATAATAACAATAACAACAATAAAAGTAATAATAATAATAAACATAACGATATTGATGCTGATGGCCAGAAGAAGAAAAAGATGATAAAAAGATATACCCCTTTATGCATAGAACCATCTGTCCACTGCGACAATGCTATTGCAGCAATCTTTTACAGAGTTAATTCATCAAAAATCCTGTCCCTGTAGGCAGAATTTTTAAACTACATGTTGTGCAGTTACTGGAAATGTGGCTTCAAATCATGCTACAGCCCATACAATATGTAGTTTAATTCAAATAACACTTGCATATTAATGTATGAACGTAGGGCTAGAAATTGTAGGACAGAGTAATCAAAGAAGTACATATTCTTCACTTTCTAAGGGATGCGAAACTAAGTTACAAGGAAGGGGCCGAGTATTAATATTATAATGACGTGCAGCAGCGAGAAAATGATTTATATATAAATGAATGGAATAATGACAGTTTTATTTAGCTTTCCAACTTACTATTGTGTCTAGTTGGTGTAAACAACAATTATCAAACATGTATTTAAGTGAAGATTAAAAAGCTTACCGTGTTCGCCAATAAACAAAAACGAATAAAATGAAGGACGCTTATTCCAGTTTCTCACCGAGAGGTTCTAACTAAAAATAGTCCCGTTTAGTTCTGAAACTCTTTTAACGCATGAAAGGAAAGGTCAAATACGGGGCAGTTCGGCCACCTAGTACGAGTACAGCAAACTAATTCCAAAAGAAGGGCTAAATTGTACCTCGCTACTTCAAAGTAGATAGCAGATATGAACTATGTTCTGAGAATCTGCACAGAAGTAATAGTATAACTGACATATGTAATACACACATCTAAACTAAGTATTCTGTATATAATGATACAAATGAAAACTAACGTTAAAATGTACGATCCAGTAAATTTCCCAGAAACAACAGGAAATCCCCATTAACAAAATTTCAGAAAAAGTAAAAATATAATTACTTTAATAGCAAATACAATGTACTATACATAGTAGGCCAAAAATACCATACCGAAATTTCACCGTAAATATATGCTTAGCGAAACCTTGAATCTAAAAAGGCAAGTTTAAAAATTCGCTGTAGTATGTGAGTTAAATAAGACGGTTACGTATAAAACTTAATATTTAAGTTTATTATCTTCCAAAGATTCCTCATGTAGGTTTTGAGAAAATCCGTCATCCCAAACTACCGATTCCACGGAAGAAATTTCGAAAATTTATATTTTCTAAAAAAAAATGGCTAATATTTTAGATTAAGACAGTGTATATTAAAGATGTTTATATTGCATATGAAATATATATCGTGAATTTCTTGGGAATAACCGCTGAAGTCCTGTTCATTCTGAATGACTTTTGCAACACTGGTAAATCGTAAGAGATAGACTAAAATATATTCCACAAAAAATGTAGATGTCGTTAAAACGGAAAATTTATATGTATGTATATATATTTATTTGTAAAGCTAACCATTTCAGATACATCCTTTTTTACCGGTTTAAAGTTTAACACTCTTAAACATTCTTTCCTTTGTTTTGCTCCTGGCTTTGAAACGGAATTTCAATAGCAATCCAATGGCTACAGCTTCTGTCGTTTTAGCCTAGTATATTCCCTTATTTCCGTTCTACTTATAAACAACTATTCCCGATAATGTTTGTTTTTATTAGCATTGTGTAGCTAAGAGAATAATCTTTTGTAAGAATAGTTTGTCTTAGAACAGATAGAGAAAGATGTAATTGGGGCACATCAGATTTTTCAGTAGGTTACTCACGAAATAAATGTTGGTGTACTTTCGAATGACAATGTTGAGGTGATTGTTTTACGAATTAAGTTACTCCCATAAGATGCGTGTAAAATGGTTGCTTCAACACACAGCAGCACAAGGCCTTCCTCTTGAGCGACTGCGAAACAAATGTTTATCCCTTACTGCTACATCCACACTAATTCGTGGCCGTATGAATTAATTTCTTCTGTGTGGCTATAATAAGTATTTATACGGTTTCTGAAAAGAGACCCACTCGCTTTATTCCGCTTTGTGATGCTAAAAATTATAAAGATTTAATTTAATGAGCACAGGGATTTAATTCTCACAAAGGAACATAATGACGACATCGGCTTAAAGGATTACGCACATAAGCGAATCCTTTTGATGCCATTTCATTCAAAACGTTTCCATTTACAAAATTAATGTGCGCCACACATTGGATCAGAAATGTTATTATGGGCCTCAGTGATGGGAGGGGGTTGTGAAACCTCCGAGCTTATGGTACCGTAATGTCGCTTTTAGTACACGGGGAACCTGTGTTGCATGTGTCTCTGGCTAATTATCAAACCCTGGGGGATAATATACTCAATAAACTTCCATTTCAAATTTCAAATTAAGACCTTACTATTTCACAATGTATTAAACCTCAAAATACTTTTCTAAGGTACACGGACACAAATTCTAATCTATTCCATTCACACGGGTTTCTCTAATTATTCTGCAACATATATTCATAAGATGCTTATTCTTTTATCTGCTTCATGATAATTGAGACAAACTTTACCAGAAGTCGACTTTACCAGAAGTCGTTTTACTGTCTTGCATATTTCGTTTAAACAGACGGAAATAAGATAATAAAATAGGCTAAAGGGATAGTCAAATATTTTAAATGAGGGTCGCTATGCGATGATATAAATAATAATAATAATAATAATAATAATAATAATAATAATAATAATAATAATAATAATAATAGAAAAGTGTAACAATTGGAAAATTAAAACCTGTAACAATGGATACCTCAGAAATACTTAACTACACAAATATATTGTTTAATTTTGTTTTTCCTAGGTTTAACAGCTATCCAAAAGTCATCCAGAAAATAAAGTGCAATTCAGAAGCTATTTCCAGAAAATTCAGGATATACATTTAATTTCTCATAAACATTAAGGGTATGGTGTTTTAATCAAAATTATTAGAGCTGTTTTTAATAATATCTAAAATTTCAAAAAGTTCCATAAGGGTAATTTGGCGTGGAAGCATTTTAATTGAATAACTTCGTAGTTCATTCTTGGTGAATGCTGTAAGCAAATATGATGTTTGGTATTTAACATTCTTTTTTTGACACACGCGCGTGGATCTCTTTCTAAAAATGCCTTATTTTGGTTTTAGAGGACTTGATATATTTCCGGTGCAATTTCGCCATTAAGTTTTGTAGAAAATACAATTAATGCGTACTTCCTAAACGGAGTAGAGAAACTAAAAGAAAAAAAAACTATGAAAAGACAGACCAGCTAATTAAACAACAAGCAGTTATGTATTACAGTATTCAAAGTTTCAACTTAAGTCATGTAAAACCACAATTATCCTTAAGAATTATATTTACATATAGATTTTGTTAAGATTTTCCCTAAGAAATTAACGTAAATTAGAAGATGCAGTTATAAATGCTAATTGCAGCAGCTATAATATAGATTTGTCCGGCCGTCTTCATGAAAACTTGCTAACCGCCGCAAAATATATTTAACTTGAATTACATACAGAAGTTTGAAGAAAATTTTAAAACTTTGTTGAAATCTATGAAAATCTAAGATTAATTAGTTGGAGAGGCTTCAACAAATTTTAAATTTCTCTTCTTCTTTTTAAGGCAGAGAAGGTATTGTATTCCACCCAAAAATTCGATACCGAAATTTCACTGCAAATACAGGTTTTACAGTCTCCTGTATCCAAAAATGTGTTTTAGAAACAAGTCTGTCTATGCGAACAGCATAACTTAACAACAAAAAGTCGGTAAAACACCAAACTTGATATTTAACCTGACCATTTAAGAAAATCTCGCAATCCCAAACTACCATTTACATGGAAAAAATTATGAAAATTTGTATTTTCTCAAAAGTAGCTCTAGCAATTTTGATTAAAACATTAAATATTAAAAATATTTAAATGAGAAATAAGATGTATATCTTGAATTTCTTGGGAATAGACTTTGAAGTTCTCTTAATTCTGAATGACTTTCGAATAACTGGCACACCATATGAGGTACACAAAATTTTACTACACAAAGATGAAGATCTCATCAAAACACACAAATAAACTTTTGTATAGAGATAACCGTTTACAGAATATTGCTTTTTATGGATGCAAATCTTTAGTATTTTTTTCTTTTCTCATACGAGAAGTCATTATATATAGTTTTTATTCTGGTCAAGTAAAAACAACAGATTTCAATAAAATCCACAATAACCGGCTTTTAAATGAACTGATTATCGCTTTAGCTAACGCCACTCCGTTAAACAAGAATAAATACCGTAATATAACCACTTTTGCTAATTTTATCATAATAAGCATGAAATAGATAAAAAATATACTCTTATAGAAATAGTTTGTTGCAATATATGTAGTATAGACAGTTAATTTAAAATTTTAATTGGAAATAAAAACGTTAATAAAGGATCCACATTTTTATTTCTATTTTCTCCATTATTTTATATAACACTTTTATAAGTTTATTTCCATATATTTTTATTAAATGATGAAAACAATAACATTTTCCGAATAGAAATTTTATTGATAAAAAACATGTGCGTAAGATTTCGGTCTATTAAAATGGGAATGTAGCACATTAGATATCAAATTTTGAAGGGACTCACAGCACGTTGAGATTGAAATTAAGAGTCTGGATAAGCATTACTAGGCAAAAGAAATGAGATTCTCTAATGAGACATAACTGGCTGCTCATTTGTAGGGAAGGAAGTAATGTTGCTTTTATATTACTTTCTCTACTATGAACTTAAATAAATAGAAGTAGTATATTATTTCACCTAAAATTCGTTCTGAAGGTCTAAGAGAAATACATGATTTGATGGCTCTGAGCCATCAAAATGTTTGTATGTTTGTGAAAAGCGTTTGAATTGATATTTTTTCAGTATTTTTATATTTGGTACGGAAAAGAAAGGTCATTATACAACATCTGAACATCTATTTACTGGGCTTCATCTAAAATTGTATCTACAACAGTTTTAAGGAAATTATTTCTGTAAAGTTTATTGAAAAATAAATTTTATTAAGAATACTGTGTAGGAACTATCAATGAACGATAGTGCGTAGGGAAAGCCAGGTGAAAATAACGCATAGTATTTTATAAAATTAATGTTCTTTATAGTCATGTTTGGCAGTAGTCAAAACACTTTTAAACTGTTTATAGATTCCAAACAGTTACTGTGTTGTGTAAAGCTGTCGCTTGTCACTTGTTAGACTGAGGTTTGATTTAACACTGCAGATTAACTTCTGTCTCACTAAAACTTAAATAGGTTGAACATATTTTTAATCAGCTGCAAATAAAACGAAGGACGTAATTTCATCGTAATTTGAAACTTCAAGTACATCAGCATACGACTAGAAATGCCAGGCATCTACCTTGAACGTAAATAGAAGCATAGATATTTTAATACATTTCCAAATTTAAAACCCCGGTAGATTTTGATTTAATTTAAGATTGCAAATACATACTGATATAAGAAAGGAAACTATAAATCGGTTATATTGGTAATGTTTATATAAAACTTAAGCATGGGGATAAAAATATTGGGAAAAAGTCCCTCATGCGAAACCAAATTGCTGTGGTGATTGCGGCGTTTAGCAAGCTTTAATTTTTAATTAACCTTTATGGTTTTTCATAAAAAAACTACTGGATGTGTTTCCACCATAAATTGGCTGGTTGATTAGGAGTAACAACGAAGCTAAAATGTTCATTATAGTTTCCCAAATATACGTAGAGAATAATAATAATAATAATATTTTTTTGTATCACTGATTTCTATAATGAATTTATTTCCGAAACAAAAGGCTTTTATATTTATAAATATTTTCATATCTAATGGTAAAACTCACAAATCAAGTACTGAAAATGCACACGTACAAAATAATTGTTTTAAAAAGCCTGGACTTTAAGAACTGATGTTTCTTCAAGTCTAAGGCAAAAATGATAATAATTGACCACTTTGCAAATTCCACTTCCTGGTATATTAATTGTAGACTGAACATTTTTCAGTTGTTATTCTACAGAAGCTGTCTCATAAGCAATGTCGTTTTTTAAGAAAAACAATTATTTGAAATGTGTTCTGACAAGCAATTAACTAATCTTCAAAATACAGACCATTACATTCTATGGTCTTGAACCATCTTTCAGTGAAGTTTATTATCCCACGATGGTGCCATCTCTAGTTTTTGATGCAAAGAATTCTATGAGACCCACTTGCACTACTTCAAAGTTTTCAAGATTTTTTCCACGTAGAAAATGGGCCATGGATCAAATGTGACAATCTGATGGTGCGAGATCAGGACTGTATGCTGGGTGTGGTAGCATATCGATTCCTTCCAATTTCTGAATGTTTTCCATGGTTGTTCGTACAGTGTGGTGTCTTGCATTGTTCTGTTGCAATAGAACTCTATTTCGGTTAACTAATGCTGGGTATCTCCGTCTCAAAATTTCGTGAACTGTTCCAGTGTTGAGAATAAATATCCGCATCAATCGTCCACCCATTTGGAACAAACTCCCAGTGAATCACACCTTCAAAATTCCAACAGACACACAACATTACTGTGGGACCGAACCTTTTTTTTTTAATGATGACTTTGGCAGGTTGGCCAGCTTGAGGAACAAATCACTATTTCCAGGCCTCAGGGTTTCGATAATATACCCATTTTTCATCACAAGTGACAATTCTCTTAACAAATCCATCATCCATGGGATTACGGATAAGCTGACGATAGATATCCACTCTACGTTGAGGCTGTTGAGATGTCAGTTCATAAGGTAAAGATCTACATCTTCTGTATGATTTTCCAAGTGTCTTAATGTGGCGATGTATGGTATCTTGTGATGCTTTAAGTTTTTCTGAAAGCCTACTGGTACTTTTTTTTGCGGATTTTCCATACTTTAAGTCTTCCAGAACGGAGTAAATGTTTATTGTTTTCATCTCCATTGTTGAAACGTTGGAACCATCGTTGTGCCACACGCCCTCCTTCTACTTCACATATTCTTCGAGCTGAGGCAGCGGCTTTATAATCTTGTTTCCTGTAGTGCCTTAGAAGGACTCTAAGTTCAAACTTTGTTATCTCCATTTTGTGATAATTTATTAAATACTGAAGACTGATTTATGCTCGAAATGTACGCAACACTAGCCTTGGCATAGCATTGCCAAGCCAAAATAAACCAACAGATTTTCAAAACACCAAAATCAAAAAACCGACATTACTTATGAGACAACCTAATATAAGACCAAGAATTTAAGTACTAATTGGAGTCTGGTAATGCACTTTTATGAACCTCGTTAAAGTGCATGTTCCACCAGTCAAATGATTCACGTGTACCAAGTAATACTTTTGAATCTGTGCAAATCTCATAGCAGAACGTTCTGCAATATTTATTGTGGCTATCGATTATTCTCGTGCGTTCAATCGAAGAACAACTAGCGCGAGTTTAGAAAAAGTAAATAGTATTGGAAATGCAGCTTACACCACCAGAAATTTCTGCTAAGGTTCAGAAGTTTCTAATGATTTACTGTCACAAAAACCAAGAAATATACACGAAAATATTCTGTACCTAATAAATGGATTGGAAAAACTCAAAATGCAGCACTTCATTTTCAGAAAAAATCACAACCCTGTGAGCTGTATTAGTGCGTAGGGTAAGGTTAATTCACTTACTGACTCAGGTAAGCGTAGAATATTACACACAGTTTATAAAGATTTTAAACTTAAGCAAGTGAACACACTCGCTCCGCTCGTTTCGTAAACATACTTACAACTTAATTGCTACCATTATATTCTAATTGAATAATATACTATTTTAGTGTCGTAATATGCACAATTGTGTGAAGTTCTTCTTGGGTTTCTTTACTTCCATGAGGAATTAGACTACGTTTTGTTAAAAGTCTGAGGATCTTGTTCGCCGTCACCTCTACTCTTTTCCTTTTCTGTTAAAAACCAGACCTCAGGACCATAAAGATATACAAATAAATTAATGATAGTACATATAGCGTGTTTTTTTATAATTTTACGTTTCCCTTTGCAGCAAAAACCGAAGTTAAACATTATATAAAAATAAGGTTCACTCCTGTTTATAAATTCTTCTACCATGAAAAAACTCGTTTTAGGGATGACGGGTTTTCGAATCGCTTATGTGATGACTGTGAAGGCGTTATGACAACCGTATCACAGAGTAGGTTTCAAACAATCGCCGACAACAATGGGTAAAATGGAAGGACGCAGACTATTTAAGAGAATGTTGCTAAAGCCAACTTTATCTTTCACTAAGGAAGTCTTAAATCTCAGCAGGATATAAATGAGGCTGAAAACATACTCCTTTACGGTTCCTGCAGTGTAATGAACCATCTATATAAGATGGCCATCTAAAAAGTAAAACAAATTTGTAGGTTATGCTCTATGAAGAGCAATAATTTTTTACTGCAAGAAGTTAGCCAGACAAATATTTGGAAGTACTGGTACAAAAGAATTCCCAGGTAAGAATCTAGTAAATGATCTCCAACTTCTTGTCAAAGCTACTGGTCTATTTAACTACAAGTAACTAAATAGGGAGAATCATGCAATAGATGTTCAAGTTTCAGTCTCAGAACTCAAATTTCTAAGCCATATTTAAGTCAATCCAACAGAATCCAATTTCTTCTATATGCTATTTACAATGTAAATAACTACTAGGCCAAAGAGGTGGTACAAAAGCTTAAAACTGTATCTACGAGTGATATACTTATTTAAAAAGTATCCAACCAAGTAAGATTGTGGAATTTCTCGGCCACCGTCATCTCATATCTTCCGGATAGTATGCCAATTGCGGATAAAACATAAGTTTGTATGTATTTTACCTTCCACCAATTTTTAGTATTTCAACCATGTTGACAATACTTCCACTGCTGAAAAATAGAAGTTAAATAATATCAAACGCAGAATAAGGCCGTCAATATCTTTTTAGCTTGCTTTATTATTACAAATTCACCATTTTAAGGGAGGGTGAACACATAAACTCAATATCATTAGGCTCAATAGACACTAATCTTGGCATTTAGATTAAATTAATGTATCTTCCAGAATTTCAGTTCAAATATTTTAAATAATATTCCTTAATGTGAAGATACTATTTAAATCAAAATATTTTAATTATGTTTTATTTTCCTAAAATGACTAAAATGTTTTTTATTAATAATCATGTATTTGAGATATTTAAAAAGTTATTAAAACACATATATTGAATTTTGTGTAGATATTCTGTAAAATACTGTTCTTTTGGAATTAATTTTGTAAATGTTCTGTGACTGATAAGAAATACAAACGCACTGCAAGCATAAAATATATCTCTTTAAAATTGGTATTAATTTAAAGTAGTTAGAAGTATTAGAATGTCAGAGATTTAAGTGTTATAGTTTTTAACGTTTCATTTTTTTCATTTTTAAGGTTGTAGCCATTCATTGTTTCTTGAGTACTGAAAACAACATGGCATTTCAAAACAAGCACAGAGTGACTCGTTTTTACTTTTCTACACTTATTATGTACATAGTGTATAGAAAAGGTATTGTAATGTACACAAAAATTCGATACCGAGGTTTCACTGGTAATCCGCGTGTGTGTGTGTGTGTGTGTGTGTGTGTGTGTGTGTGTCTTTCGGCAGCATAACCCAAAAACGAAAAGACACTTAAATACCAAATTTGGTATACATAAGCTGAGTATCTTCCAAGAATGCGACACGAAGATTTTCAAGAAAATTCCCTCTTTCCCAATTACTCATTTTTCAAAAAAAATTTATTTTCTCAAAAATAGCCGCAATGATTTTGATTAAAATACCTTATGCTTAAGATATTTTTATGATAAACGAAATGTATATCTTGAATTTTCTGGAAATAGTCTCCGAAGACCTCTTCATTCTGGATATTTTTTGTATAACTGACAAATCGTAAGAGATATCAAAAAACTTACTACATACAAAGTTTGGATCATATTAATAAACACGATTTATGTCAGACTTTTTTTGTAGAAATAACCATTTTCAAAATATTCTGGATCATTGGTTTTAATTTTAAGCCACAAACTTTTCTCGTTTGCTTAGTTCTGGCAAGCAAAGAGATTGGAATTTCAAGCAACAATGACGAGACTATCGCTTTATCCTGTGAATTTTCCTATTCCCCATCTACTTACAAGGAAGCTAGTATAAAGGCTAATGGTTTTCTTGACTAACATGATGTAGATAGAAGAATAAGGTTTTTAACAATAATTTGTTACAGAGATTTAGAGGAAATGAATGGAACACATCAGATTTTTAAAAAAAATATTTGCCTAATGTATTACCTTTCTGAATCCCTCTTGAACCTACTACAAAATGTATAATGAAACTATTCTGGAGTATTTTATGTTGATTAATATGCTTAGCATTGAATTTCTCAATTGACTCGATTGTTTCCCGATAAACTACAAGGTGTTCTCAAATTATTTTGAGATGACAACTCCAATGACAACTTACAATGTTGTAAGTGCTTAAGTCCCAGGATCCTTTGTAAAGACAACTATTATGGTCAATTGGTAAACTCATGCTAAGCCGGCATGTTGCCATGGTAGCTGAGCGGCAGAGCAACCGGCTAGAGATCGGGAAATTTGTGGTGCATATCCCCGCTATGGCATTGGATTTTTCAGTCTGATTCTACCTATCCAACTCCTGTCCTAAACACGGCTTGTGTGAAAAAATCCATCGAATACAACTGTGGTATTTATCCGATGTGTCTTTTATTTTAAGGTATACTTTTCACAGACATCACAGAGACACACACACACACACACACACACACACACACACACACACACACACTCGAGCGTATGGAACTTTTTCTCTATTTTGGATACAGGAGCCTCAACATGTTTTCGGTAAAACCTCGGTATCGATTTTTTTAGATGTAATGAAATACCTTCTATCTACTATATGCGTGCAAGAGAAAGTAATAAACTACAGTGGACATATAACACATCAGATGTTCTTTAGTTTTATGCTCTTGTGATAAGAGAAACGCCAAGAGCAGAATATCCAGTCATGGGTTGTAATAATAAGCTTAAAACTCGCAGCTTCATTTGACGTCTGTTTCTCTGAAAATCGTGTTGGAAAAAAATCAGAAGGTAGAATAAAAATACCTAATCCTGTTTTTAAGTCTCATTTTGTTGCATATTCTGTCATATAGGAATTAATTATTCTGCATGTATACCCATGCGTAGATAAAATCGCTTTGAAATGTCACCAACAGAACAATATCACGTAGCTTCATTTAACTGATTACATCGACTTAAAATAAACAAAGACAGAGACATCAAACATGGGCTTAAGAGATTATTTAAACTATTCCTTTTATGTAATTCTGTTACAAGGGTTTCCATTTGCAAATTAACACATATATGATATTATACTGATAATACTCTGCAAGGGAATGTGCTTTGAGCTCGGATTTTGTTTTATATTTGGAAATATGATAAAAGCGTGTTTCACAAATTGGAGGTCAGCAACTCAAATTTAGCGTGAAATTAAATCCCTTATTTATTAATACCTTTGTATCATGGGAAGTATGACATAAAAGCTTAGAATGAATACCCGAAACTGCAAAGACAGTAGAATATGTCCCATCAGATGTTTATACCGCGGAACAAATGCAGAGAGAATAATGCCTTTATGATATTCGTTTTCCGGGTATAGGTATTCGCTTCTTATTATCTGTAGTACCTATTCACACTAGCTAGCAAAATATCGCATTGCACCCACAAATTATATATTAATATTTCACTGAAAGCACATGCTTTGAGGTCTCCTTAATATGTAAAACACATTTTAATTTCTCTTCTACGCCTAAGAAGTACGGAAAATATATTCCACAAAAAGATTCGATTTAGAAGTTTTATCGGTAATGTATAACATGAAACCACCTGTTCTTCCTCTCCTCCAAGATATAGATCAACGTTTATGAGTGTGTCTTTATCTGTCTGTGACTGAACAGAATGATTTAGAAATGAAAAGTCGGATAAATACCAATTTAAAAGTATACACTAAGCACAAACTATCCTTTACATGGAACGTTTTTCTAAATTTTATATTTTCTCAAAAATAATGCTAATGATTTTTAATAAAATATTATTCTTATATTGGTAATGCTCCCATATTTACGTTACCATGGGTATACCACACGGGCTATGTACATAGTGAATAGACAAAGGTTTTGTATTGCATCCAAATATCCAATACCGAGATTTCACCGGAAATATATGTTTAGAAACATTTTTAGAAAAATGTCCGTGTGTGTATGAGTGAGTGTGTGTGTGTGAGAGAGAGAGAGATAGTGTGTGTATAGGCAATATAGTTCAAAAACAAATATCCCGTTAAATACGAAACTTGTCATTTAAGTTCAGCATCTTCCAAGGATGTAACACGAAGATTTTCAAGAAAATCCTCCCCCACCCGCAACTATCCTTTACATGGAGAAATTTTAGAACATTTTACTTTACCAACAAATGGCTTTAACGATTTTGATTAAAATAGTGTATATTAAACATATTTGTGACAAATAAAATGAATATCTTAAATTTTCTGGGAATAGCTTCTGAAGACATCTTTATTCTGGATGAATTTTGCGAAAGTTTGCATAGCTGGTAAACCTTAAGTGATAGACAAGACTTTACTTAACAAAACTTTAGAGCCCATTAAAACACAAAATTTATGCTATATACATTGTTTCGTGAAGTTGATCGTTTTTTAGATATTCCTTGTTGTTGATTTCAGCTTTAAAACACTTAAAGTTTTCTCATACCCGAATTTGTCAACTTCTGAAGTAAATAGAAGAATAAACTTTTAACAATAATTTATTGCAGATATGTAGATAGTCATATGAATGGAACACACAAGATTTTTTACTGTTAGAACCAGCTGAACAAATTCAATGCAACAGCTGGGATTTGTACATGGTTCACCCGCTCTGCGGGTCGGCGTCTCTACATGCCGGTAAGATATTCAATCTCTAAACTGTTTCATGACTTTTCCTCGGTCAAACACCGGGTATATTCCCCTCCAAATAACATTTTAATGGCAACTTATTAGTATCCAGGTAATATTAATATAGATATTGCAAAGCATATTTTGAAATTTATATCAGTTTTAATGATGTTTTTGCATACATCAAAACTCTAGCTTGTATGGATGTTTGAATAATACGAGGGTGGCCTGAAAAATTCTCTGCTTCACCCAGAGATCGCGGCACTACTTGCATGATTGTTCTTCCTTACATTGGTACACATGTTAATATTGTAAAATTAATGTTAATGTAAAATTACAAGTCATTCCATGCCATAGTTGACTATAGGCAGTTGTTTGAAGCAGTGGGAGTGCGCATTGCTTTGAAAATGGAGAAATTTGGGTATCGTGCCGAGATAAATTTCTTCTTCACTTACAGAAATTCATTTGCGGACTGTAAATGTGTATGGAGACTCTTCACCTTCAGTGTCATCTGTGAAGAAATGGGCGGACCATTTTACGCGTGGCCATGAAATCATCCAAGATGATCCACGGGAAGGACGTCCAAAAACTGTAACCGCACCGGAAATCAATGAAAAAATGCAAGACATGATTTTGGAAGATCGGCGTATAAAGGTGCGTGAAATTGCATGCTCTTTGAATTTCAAAGGAACGTATTGGTCACATTTTGCACAAGGAATTAAACATGAAAAAGCTTTGCGCAAGATGGGTGTCGCTTATTCTCACTGCGGATAACAAACGCATTCGTACGACACTTTCTCAAAAGTGTTTGGTGCTTTTCAGAAGAACAGAATGACTTTTTGCGTCCATACGTCACAATGGATAAAACATGGATTCACCACTACACATCCGAATCCAGGCAGTGGACAGAAGCTAGTTCCTCAGCTCCAAAGAAGGCGGGAAATATTATGGTGTCAGTGTTTTGGGATGCCAAAGGATTTTTTTTGATTGACTATCTCGAAATAGGTAAAACCATTACTGGAGTATACTAATCTCAACTTCTAGCCAAACTGAATGCAAGCATTCGTGAAAACAAACCCGTGTTAAAAAAGAAAACAATTGTATTCCATAGGACAATGCACCCGCACAGAAAAGTGTTTTGGAAATGGGGAAATTGAGAGATCTGCACTATGAAGTGCTGGAACACCCACCCTATTTCCCAGATTTGGCTCCTTCTGTTTCCAAAAGTGAAAAAAGTCCTCGCTGGTACGCGCTTTTTGTCCCTTGAAGAATAAATTGCGGCTGTAAATGGGTACATTGGAGCACTTCCAGTGCAACATTACAGAGAGGGGATAATGGCATTGGAACACCGCTGGACGAAATGTAGTGATATTAGAGGAGATTATGTTAAAAAATAAAACTACTTTGAAAGCATGAAATGTCATTTTCACTATCAGACCACCCTCTTATTTTCTGTTGTTCTAATAAAAGCCACATACTGCATTTTTTTAAATATACATATACAAAAATCCAGTTTTAGAGCAAATCAGTTTAAAGATAGATCAAACATATTTTATATTAGACCTAATTAGTGGAGAGAAATTATCACTTTTCCTAAAGTTCAAAATTCTTTATTTGTGCAAATTAGAGCATTGTTTCGAGAAACTCATATGATCATTTTCTTTTTAGAGGTATTATATACATTCTGATATAAATTAGTGAAAACGTTTATCGTATGGGATATGTTGAGTATGGAAGTGGTGGAAACATTTTTACGAGAAAATAAGATTAAAGAAGGGAGTTCCTTTAATAAGCAAATGCCTATCCATCTCTAACTTCAGTGAAATCGTAGTCAAAGTCCGCCAAGTGGTAAAAAATGAATATTTTCTTAAATTTAATAATTGTATAATGAAACAAAATTATGTTTTTTAATTTTCACGAAACTTAATACAACATCCAAAATATTATACTTTGTGTTTGAATCTTTTACAATATCTTATATCCGTAAGAAGGTGTATTCCAAATAAAATTACCTACCTAACAAAATAAACTCATTATGATGAAATTTTCATAGGTTTCTAATACTATTTCAGGTGTATATCTTTATGGAGCTTGAAAATAAACTTAATATGAAATAAACTTTTAAAGTAATTAGTTTCAAAACATATTTTATTTAATTGTGAGTTTTGGGTTTTGTATAAAATATGCACGTTTTAGGGTCCTCTGTATCAAAAAATCATTTTTATAAAAAGGTCCGGGTGTGTATGTGTGTGTGTTTGTATACCAGTGTGAATGTGAATACAATAACTTAAAAATTAAAATTCGGTAAAATATCAAACTTTGTATTTATGTTAGTATCTCCCATGCATGATATATAAATATTTTGATTTCCTCAAAAATGCTCTAACACTTTGATTAAAATACAATACATTAAAGACATTTACATGACAAATAAGATGTATATCTTTAACAGGCTCTGAAATCCTCTTCATTCAGGATGAATTTTACACAAGTGGCAAAACGTAAAAGATAGACAAAAACTTAATACAGAAAAGGTGTAGATCTCGTAAAAAACAAAACAAAAAAGCCCACAAATTTTGTCCTTTACTTTTTTGTTCCAAAAATAACCATTTCCGAGACATTTCTTATTATTATTTTCAATTTTAAAATACTTAAACGTTTTCCGACGGAAAATGTAAAAGAAAACCATATTTCATCAGTTTCACGCGGTGATAACATTTAAAACATTTGACTATCGCTTTAGCCTAGTGTATTTCCATATTTCCCTTCTGCTAATAAGGAAGAAAGTAATAAGAAATTTGTGCTAAAGATTATCTGGAATTTGCATGTCGTAGACAAGGAACGTTTGTTTGTGTAACAGCTAGAGAAAATAATGTGAGTGGAACATATCAGATTTTTAAAATTATTTTTACTTAATTTTCATCGATCGCTTCCATGGCAAGGCTAGTGATGCGTCTAAACTGGTGTTTTAAATACAGTTGATTATCTAATATATAACTTAATTAAAACATTATTAATACTTGTCCTCATTTTCCGGTAGCATTTTTATAATATTCCCATAGGAGAATGCGAGTACCCTGCGGGGTTATGGACGCCTGACGTTCCACACATTTCTGTAGTTCCAACATTCTCTGGAGGGGTGAGCTATGCCCCTCACCCTCATATACCAAATGGGGCCGAAGCCCTTGGACTCACTTAGGGAAAAAGTGTCACACACAACATTTAATGTGTTCATTATATGTGGCGCAATGTGCCAAGGTTTTGGGTGATATTCAGCATTAAGACACAACAGTGTTTTTCCCGGAATAATTACTATTCAACTGTAATCATTTACACCATTTATTCCTTTGCATGCAGCAAATGGTAAAGTAACAACTTGAAAGTATAAATGGAAAGTAGTGATTTAAATAGTGATACTTTTTTGCTGAAATTTGTTGATGAAGCATGATCCTGCAAGAATGCGACCGTTTCCTGATTTGTGTCTATTATCCGGAGAAAAAATAGGTTGTAATTGATGAAAGCACACAACATTCCTTACACGTTTACTACCATTCAAGTAATTAGTTTAGCTGTTTTAACCCTTTGATTGTAAACAATGGATATACCAGTCGAATCTTTTATTTCGTTTGTAGTAGTGAACTATGGTTCAGTTTAGTTTCTTCTTTTAACTCTGTCTAATCTAAGATTTATTTGTTTTAAGAGATCTACACTTTTTGCGGATTAAGTTTTTATCTCTCTCTATCTCTATCTCTCTCTTATAACTTCATATACCAAGGTCGCGTGTTCAAACCCGGCGGAGGACGATGGATTTTTTTCGGGTGTAAAAATCCTTAGCATGGCTTCCTTCGGAAGGGAAGTAAAGCTGTTGGTCCCGTGTCGTAAAATTTACGGCACGTAAAAGAACCTCAAGCCTGAGAGAGAGGCCTCTGAGCAAAATTAAGCGGTCTTTCACGCCCAATTTAGAATGGGCTGCTGAGAACCACAGTAGTTAAAGAGGGTCCATAAATAACACGCCATTTACATTTTTTTTATATTTTCTCTCTCTTACGGTTTATCAGCTATGTACAATTCATTCAGAATGAAGAGGCATTCACATCCTATTCAAGATATACACCCTATTTGTCATGTAACTATCTTTAATAGTTGTATTTTAATCGAAGTCATTTTTAAGACAATCTAAATATTTGAGTCGCATCCATGGGAGACATTGAACTTAAATACCAAGTTTGGTTTTTAAGTTATCGTGTACAAGACACGTTGACACAGAGACACACAAACCTTCTTATAAAAACGAATTTGTTCATCTTTAGAATATTCTAATAATATACATATATTTATATATATATATTATTTGTCTTATTTAAGGTAATGACACTCTTGTTAAAGCCAACAGAGTAAGTATAACTCATATTAACTTCAATTTACAATGTGCCATGTCAGCATTCACAGAAAGCCAATAAGATTCACCTCGAGAATAAGCAAATCACGAGTTAATACTATTATCTAAAATCCTGTCTTCAGCACAGAGTAATCTAGGTGTTCCTAACCAATCAACAGTACGCAGGTGTTGTATTATCTAGGTATATAGCAAGTGTGGGTTTATGTACATTTATCCATATGTTTACAGTACCTTCCAAACTTACCACGTTAATTTAGCGTAGGCTTAAGCATTTCCAAAACTCCCTTAAATATTCCGAAGGTATCATAGCCTAAGCGTATTATATGAAATAGAAAGGGTTTATTGTGAAGTTAGTAGTTTATTTGGTTTAATTATTTATGGATTAGAAAATCCCCATCTTCTCATTGCCATCTTCTCTATGTAACGCATAGCAAAATATTTGAGGTTCAACTAAAACCATAGAAAATAGTTTTAAGACACATATCACAATACCTATACAGCATAAGATAGCGAGAATGTCCGTACTCACTATTAATCAAAAGCTGCATACATGAAAGCTGCTTTAGTGGAGAATTAGCCATAGACTAGATTATGTTAGTTTGCTCACACAAGCTCATGGAGACTCGTAGCTCTTCCATAACTCATAGACAATAATTTATTTTCTTATGGAATTCTGTGAGCGCAGCTGGACGGTGAACCAAAACCGTCTCATTTCTCTAGAGTACGGAGGTTTATCGCCGTGCCATCAACTCAGGTTTACGAGGGCATCCCTTATCCTCGTCAGACGCTCTCCTCGCGTATCTAATACATAAATAATACCACTTTGGCCACCATCACTTCCCAACCAAATATAATGACTGAGAATAATGGGATGTTTTATGAGGTGTGAATGAAGGGCAGACTATCCCTGCGGTGGTCTAATAGCAATACCAACAATCTTGGATTATCGTCCTACTGGGCTACATAAATGTTCAAACATTATCCAAATAAACTTTGCTCTATTTTTATGGTCGAAACGCCACATCACTTTTATTTTGTGTTTCTACCACGGTTTCTTTATAAATATGTTCTAAGAGAGCAAGTCATTCAATAACTTGAATAATAGTGTGGAATATTTCCTGTATCCAAGGTTATAGACACGCAGTGTTATATGTTAGCATTAGTTACGTGAAATCTGTGAGCTTATATTACATAGAAAAGCAATGTTTACCAACAAATAGCGATTAACCAAAAGCTTATGGAGTAATGTGTGCGAATTGGATAACTCATAAAAAATGAATTAATACTTCCGTACTTGAGAAAATAAAAGTTTCCCTAGCTCTTAATGGTACTCCCTACCAACTACAGTAATGGTACGCATGAATAGGTCTAGAGATGAATTTTCTCTCCTTTATTCCATTGTTATCTTCCAACAAAAATATACATTGCTCTATTTTTTACTTCCCATTCTTATAATTTAAGTGCTTATGACTGCACCTTACAATCAACCAGCGTTGTGTACAAATACGATATACTGTTTACTTGTAAACAAGCTATAACGCTATACAAAAATATTAGCGTTAAACAATCAGAATAAAATTAATATTGTT
The DNA here is from genome assembly GCA_030762935.1 of Hymenopus coronatus. Classification (NCBI taxonomy): domain Eukaryota; kingdom Metazoa; phylum Arthropoda; class Insecta; order Mantodea; family Hymenopodidae; genus Hymenopus; species Hymenopus coronatus. Next base: position 45,962,642 of record CM060898.1, on the reverse strand, counting down.
ACGAATTTTTAATCCAGATGATCCAACTGCCCCGTATTTGATGTGTAGAGATATCCCTTCGTGCAGAACTCAACGGGGCTATTTAAAGTTAGAACCCGCTGGCAAGAGTGGTCTTAGCTTTATTCGTCTTTATTTCTGCGGAGACGGTGAGCGAGGCGTTAAACTTAGGTCACTCTCGCCTGTTTTTCCATTGGCGTAATCTTCATAATAATGTTTACTCATAGTAATGATTAATTTTCTGGTAGCAATATTTCTTTGCACGAAAATGTAATACACAGAAGTTAATATTTTCGCTGTTGGCCAGACACTAAAAGTTTTCTGCTTCTGACGCGATGGGATCGAATATTCAATGCCTCAGTCATTTTAAGAGATCCCGCTTCTGACTGCCGATGTTAGCTATGCCTTGTTAGGACAATGTAAAACTGTTGCTGAAATGAGTTTTAGGAGACATATTTGAACCCCGGATTTTGGTGTCTCAGATTCTTTTGGACATCACCGTTAGCCGAGCCTACATCGATTTTGAGCCTAAAAAGAGCTTTAATTCATTTTGCGTATTGGATTACTTCAACACCTCCCACGATACCTCCCAACCCATATCACATTTCCCGAGTCAAAAGGTAAAATAACCACATTCTAATTATTTGTCATCAGCATGTAAAAAGATGTTAATAATTTCTTTGCAGCATAATATAAAAACAATTTAGTTTTTACCTGGAGTTACCTCTCTCACAGAGACTAATCAGAATACCTATCAGCACGCCTAGACTTGCTTACTATTTTTAATATTAAGTGTAGGATGATTGTAGTCCACGATACTTACATCACGTTGCGTCCATCCCTAAGCATTCGTCCCCTAGTTCCATAACGAATAACTCTTAAGATTACAATATCTTGTGACTGCGACTTCGGACGTAATCGCCGAACGTGTATGCACGGCATGCTTCGTAAATCACAGCTAATTGTTTTTTATATTGTTGCAGTGTGTTAGTGGGCACTTGTGACGACGAAAGCTTTCTTTGACATTGCAGCTGTGAATGTTTAACCTATGTGAGTGGACACGTGTGGTGTCGTAGCCTGCATTGTTACCCCTGAGTGGGTTTGTGACAACTGCGGTAGTTTTGCACGTGGCACAGTTTCTAGAAGTTTGCAGTAATGTGAACGAGAAGTATAAAAAGAGGAAAGAATCCCTGCATTGCGCTCAATAGTTGAGTGAGTTCCGAAGGAAAATTTGTAGCAAGCAATATTTGTTGCCGCAGTGATCATCGAAAAGAAGCTACACGGCAGAATTGTTACAAATGTATTGAAGAACGACAATTATTTATGAGCAGAATACGAATGTAACCAGATTGTGGAAGAAATAAAGAGTAATTGAAAAAAAAGAGTTTTTGTAGCAATATTAAAAGTGTTTTATTTACTGTGTCCATAGCCTGATATGTACTAGGTTCGGCTGATAAGTCCCGGGCCTCTCAACGAATACACCATTTAACATTTTTTTTTGCTTTATTTCTCAACATAATCTCTATAAGAGACAATACATTTGTCATATCGGGGATCTAATTTAATTAAACCATCTCTGTAGTGCAATTTATTAAGGTCCTCAAAACCACATTAATGATCTCCTCGTTGCAGTGATATCTTTGTCCTACAAGAAATTGTTTGAGGTTTTGGAACAAGTGCTAGATGTGGCAAATAGAGTTAATGTTCAAGCAATTCCAACTTTAATTCGCACATTTTCCAAATTACGATGAGCCAGAGCATTGTCATGATGGAACAAGATTTTTTGTTGTTGTTGCCAAATGAGGTCTTTTTCTTTCACCTCATCACTCAAACATTGCAGTAAACTTGCGTAGTAGTCACCAGTAATAGTTTCACCCTTTTACAAGTAATGAATAAAATAATTCCCTGTGCATCCCAGAAAACACTCGCCATAACCTTGTTAGCTGACAAAATTGGCTTTGCCATTTTGAGGTTGGTTCATCTGGCGCAATCCACTGTTTTGACTGTGATTTAATTTCTGGAGCGTAGTGATGTATCAAAGTTTCATCCATGGTAATAAGTCGTCTCAAAAATGCACTGGAATTTTTACAGTAGAACTTCACATTCTTAACAGAAACAGTTTTTCTTTGTAACTTTTGATCAGGTGTCAACAAACGTGGCACCCATCTTGCACAGAGCTTGTGAAGGCCCAAAACATTACTTAAAATGTTACCTGCACATTATTTTGACATGTTTATAGCCTCTGCTATCTCAAAAAGCTTTAATATGCGGTCTTCCAGTACTAAGCCATGAGTATTTGCAATAATCTCTGGAGTTGTCTGCTTCTAGAGGAGGTCCAGAACGAGATTCATCACTAGTGCCCGTATGTCCCATTTTAAACTCTGCAACCCACCTTTTAATCATTGATAATGAAGGGACAGAATCTCTCATGCACTGTCCATTTCCTTATTGATTTCTTTAGGCGTTAAGCCTTTCAAATGGAAGTATTTAATCCCTTCTCTTTTTCCAAATCCTCCATTTTCGTGAACATTCTAAATTTGTCTTGTTTAAAATGCTGTCATTCAAAAACTAAACAAGCTATTAATCTGTAACTATAGATACAAGTTGTCTAGAATTAAACTATACAATGCTACCGTCTAATTGACCTAGTGGCACCATAGTGGCCCGAGACTTATCAGCTGACCCTCGTAAGATAAGTTAGCAGAAATTACCAGTATCTAAATAAATAAAAAGAATAATATTTTCCCCGGAGCGGACTGGTTTTAATACGAATGAAGGAGACACAAATTATTTTAAACTAGAATATATTCTTAAGCTGTTTATATATATACATATATATATAACTGAAAATAAACGGTTAAACCAAGACGATAACGATAATCTGGTAAAATTACAGAGTCACGATTATTCGAAAATAAGATTTTGTTGGCCGAAACTATAAACGAATAAATATAATCTAAAACAGCATGATAAATGTTTGAAAAAATACTTTTAGTTCACAGTTTGTATGCAAAGATGATGTTCATATATACACATAACTCAAAAAAACTCTAACTTCAATATTTCCCAATCTTTGAATGATGTTACGAAAACAAATTACTGTCGAATCTGATGTTTTAACCTATATCCTGAATGAAAAACAGCGAATAATTTTTGAGATAGTTTAAACTAGAAATTTTTATATGAATTGTGTATCCAAAAAAGATCTACATTGCATTTCTTCTACGTTTTAGGCCTTCGAAGTTACATGACATTTAGTGGGAATGCCTAAAAAATTAAAGATACCGATGTTTAACATTAATATTTAAGAAGTATAAAGTCTAATTATATTAGTTAAATAATCTTTATCAAATAAAAATAAGGAATGATTTATCGTTTTACGTATTATTATTTACAATGGAATATCTCGAAAATCCGTATGAAAGTTCGTGTTATTCCTAATTTAATTTTCTATGCATATTGTTCAAAGACGATCTGAAGCAAGCAGAGAAACGCAAACAGTATCGAAGTTAGGGTAAAATATATACTTCATCTAGTTTAAAAGTATGGAAAGAAACATGAATAGTTGCTGTATCTGAAGAAAATCGCATAATATAATAAATCCAACAGAAAGCGCTCAAAGCTCTTTGTACACCAAATACCTGAATCCACCCTTTGATTCTATTGATGGCTTTGCGCTTTGTTTCAGTTTAGCACACAAATAAACACCTCACGCAGTGAGCGTTTTTTGTCCCATTCCAGCCGTTATTTCCTTCACTACGCGATTACAGTTAAATTGTAAACATTCTGCGAATTCTCTATGCCACCCTCGTTGGCGCCACCTAGCCGTTAATCTGCACTGCCATCTCCCGTCGCTCTGTGAAATCATGCAGAGAATGCCCTATTTAGGTCGTTTAGGTGTTAATGCTGATGCAATAATAGGCATTTACTGGCACACTGCTCTGAAGCCTTGCGTCGTACTGGTTGCGGGAAACAAGGGGTCATCGCTATTCACCTGATGCATTGGAATTTTGATGAATTGGAAAATAATAAAGGAAAATATAAGCCAAAAACGTTTTCTCTTCTTACTGACGCATAAATTCCATTAGCGAAATTATTTTACACCTTGGTTAAAAAGGAAAACCAGATGTGACAAATCCAGGTTGACATGGGATTCGAATCACGGACGTTTGACTACACATGTCGATTGTCTTAACGAAATAGCTAAAATTATTTCCATATCTGAGAAAATAAGTAAAATATACTGCATCTTATTAATATTATAAATATTTCGAAATATAACAAATCATCATGGTTAATCTTCATTCGGGTAAGGATTTATATTACTCGCGTAATTTATATACATCCATAACAAACTTTGTTTTTTAACCTCCCAATCATTTCTGTAAGAACTGAAGTGTAAAAAGCAATTTTAGCAAACGTTAGACTTAAGGACCATGTTATATTTTTTCGCAGATGTTACTAATAATTAAAGAAGCAGAGAGAAAAATCTTTTGCTCTGAAATTTATAACTACATTTTTCTGATCTTCTGATATTCACTCTGTCTCGAACAACGCATGATATCTGTGGCTGCTACATAGCACTTGCGTTGGACCAGTCTGGGTCACGGGCTCTGACATAGGGAGATTCCATCGTCTCCAGGTGTAACATCCCGATCAGTACGAGTCACGCTCACCAAAGAGGGGCCTCCTTAAGGTTCATCAAACACGGATACCGGAACATAGTTACACAAAGGAAAATTCCAATTGAAGAGCAAAATTCTTTATTTATAACTTTGAAGGACATTAGTTTATTTTAGCTCAGTGTCTTAATATATTAATAACATTAAAGTATGAACTAATATCCCTAAGAGTAAAGTGTATAATGAAAATATAATTGTTCTTTTTTTGGTAATTTTGTTGGGTTAGATTAAAATAACCGAAATAAAATCTGTATTTGTAATTATCAGCTCTGTGTATACTATCCGCATATAGTAAAAGGTAAGTAGATATGATATAAAAAAATAGAAGACATAAAAATTATGACATTTTGAGCTATAAATTGTATTATAGTTCACTTTGGAAAAAATCCCAAAAATGGTTTTACTAGCTTCCGGAATTACAATTACGTAAAGTCATCATGGACTACTAGAAACATGACAAGAAAATGGAGGCCCGAAAATTCGCAGCATTTCAGAAACCATCCGATTTACCTGGAAAAAACAGAAATAAATAAAGATACTTGAGATTGGTTCAATAATAATCAAACCTGGTATCTTCCAAACGCAAGCCTTACATATTAACATTTCCCACGATGCTTTGAACATAGATGTCGCTTTCTCGAACAATAGTATTCTATTAAGCTCAATCATGTTTAAATGTAAAACTTATAGATCTGTCAACTACACATTTATAAACCTCATTAAAGTGCACCTCTTCACTAAAATGTAGGTTTCTACCAATCAGGATATCCAACAAATACTTTCGTGTCTGCGCACATCTCGTAACTCTTAATGAAACATACAGCATGTATATTTCAAAAATGTTTAACGTTACAAAATATTTGATATAAATAAATCTTAATGATTTTAAAATGTTTCTTAAATTTCTATTAGCTTCATAACTATACAAAATTTTATATTGTCCCGCGTCTCCATGTGCTATGCAATTGAAATAAAACATTGGTTGTCTTTCCATGTCCAGGAGTAAAATATAAAACGGTTGAGAATGTCCAACAATTTTAAAATTTATATCAGTAACAGGGAATATCTCGGAAATCGTTAACGCTACTAAAACTGCATAAGACACCAATGTTGTGTTTTGAGGAGAACTACGTTTTTGTGTATTAAATTTTTGTCTATTTCATACGATTTACCAGTTACTAAAAGGTATTCAAAATAAAAGGACTTCAGAAGCTATTCATAAAAAGTTCAAAATGTGCATTCTATTTGTCATATAATTATCTTGGACATTCGGTATTTCAATCAAAATTGTTAGAGCCATTTTGAGAAAACCGAAATTTTCGAAACATTCTCCATCTAAAGGTTAACTTTGGGTGAAGAATTTTCCTACAAATATTTTGGTAGAAACTCTTTGAACATACTGACCATAACTATTAAGTTTTGTATTTTTTTTAACCGGGTGGGACACTATTTTTCTATTTTATCTTTTTGATTTTCGCTATATTTCTGTTGTTTTCCTATTGATTGCTGTGTGAGTTGTGACACACATTTACAAGCACACATTCCATTGCTCCACGAAGCACCAAAGCTCGTCACTTTAGCGAGCGCAGCAATGGGATCTGGAAAATTTAACTAACGTTGTGTTTTTGAGTTATATTTACAGACAATAATCGCTATTTAAAATGCGTTTTTTATTTTCTCTACACGTACTATGTATATCTTGTGTAGAGAATGTACTGTATTCCACCCAAAAATTCAATACCGAGATTTAACCGGAAATGTATGTTTTGAGACCCCCTGAGAAGAAAAAGTCAGTGTATCTTTCTGACTGTGTGACTGTGACGAACAGCATAGCTCAAAAACGTAAACCCCGTCAATAACCAAATTTGGTATTTAGGCTTAGTATCTCCCAAGGATGTTCAAGAACATCCCTCACAACAAACTACCATTTACATGGAAGAAGGTTGGAAATGTTTGATTATCTCAAAATAATTAACGATTTTAATTAAAATATCGTATATTAAATATATTTCAATGAACGATAAAATGTATATCTAGAACTTTTTGAAAATAGTCTCTGAAGATCTGTTTATTCTGGATTAATTTTGTTGAATTTTGCATACCTGGTAAGTCGTAAGAGGTAGACAAAGCTTACTCCTTAAAACACACACAATTTATGTCATATACGTAGGAACGGTTTCAATTTTAAAATACTTATACATTTCTTCTTCATACGGGAATTTGTCATCCTTAGCCATATAACAAAAGGAATTTAAATCCCATAGCAACTATATTTTAAAAGATTCGACTATAGCTGAACCTATGCTATCCCCTTATTTCCCTTTTACTTACAATGAAGCAAGGAATAACGCCATTTCTGCTAATTTATCTGAATTAGCATGAAATAGATAGAAGAATAAGCTTTTTAACAATAATAACATGTATTACAGAGATGTAGAGAAAGTCATGTGAATTGAGCACATAATATTTTTTAAAGTGGCATTGATACTACTGTCCTCTTTCTCTTTTTCATTTTCCCTATGCTTATATTATTTTTCCTATTGGTTGCCGTTTTACTTGGAGGTACACATACACACTTTACTAGCACACGAACATCCCTGTTCGAGGTGGAACTCGAACCAGCGATCCATTGTGGCACAAAGCACCAAAGCTTGGCAGTTTAGCGAGCGCGGCAGCGGAAAACGGAAACGTTTATCAAATTTTAGTTATGTTTTTTTACAGACACTGATAATTGCTTAAAATTTTTTTTGTTTTAAATTTCGGTATCAAAATTTTGGAAATACAATACCCGCTCTACCTACTATGCCTTTTTTTCGTAGTTGAATTTCCCTCCCAGTATTTAGGCCCGACACCCCCCTAGAATTTGCAAGCTTAGGTTAGAAGCCTTTCAGGGAGCCAACGGCATGTAACCATAGCATGAAGAATCTGGAACGAATGGTCGGCATGTAGCCAGGCATAAGTATGAGTAAGTGGATGATATGAACTGAAAGCGAAATGGTTCATAGGAAAGGTGATGATCGAGAAATTGGTGGAATGGAAGGCGGGGAAACCAGAGAACCGTAGAAAACTCACCCAGACGCTGTAACGTTCACCACAATTCCAACATGCGGGCGCTTGCGATCGAACCGGGCCGCCTAGGTGGCAGGCGAGCGGTCTAATCTGTATATTATGCCAGAGCAAGTAAACACACTTTTACGGGATTCATGGGAGCTCATGATGTTAAAAGTTCTACGTTGAAATATTTGCATGCAATGCAAATATTTTCTCTTTCCCTTTCGTTCGATTCCCATTCGTAATAGACAATCTCAACTAAAGCGAAACACGACTTGTGTAGCTGGATGTTTTAATAGAGAAGAGAAGACCAAGAAATAAAATACAGATGCGCGAGTTGTTTTCGCAACTTTTAAATATGGATGAATTTGGCTGAGTAGTCTAGTGAAATCATTGTCCGCTGATTAGAATTGGTTGAGTAGCGAACCCAGGCCCACCGAGATGACGGCTATAATTAAAACGGGAAAAATCAACATGCATGGTGTGCAGATATCTGTTTGACTATGTATGAAGGTCCCCTTTTCTGCGCGCTGTGATTGGGGAGGGTTTACAGTTGTATTACACAATACTAGTGCTCTACAACTGTAACAAAGCGGGAAGGGGAATGAGTTTCCACTGCACGCAAATATATATATAGAGGAATGTTGCATAGCCCGGGATACCAACCCGAGCTAATTAAGTCCAATCAACCGGCTAGCATCAGCTCCATTAAGCAAGCCTCCCCGCCGCCTCAATAAAAACAAACGGAAAATGGCGGTGCATCAATAACGTCAACCGAATTTAAAATCGATTCCGCAGCTCGGTTCGATTCCCAGCCGTCTCTGTCGTTTCGAATTTGGCAGTCATGCGGTGAAGTGAGGCACATTTCACAGGCTTCCAGGCTTGTACCAGCATCACAGTCAAATGTATTCGTTTTGTTAACCAAACCGTATACATTGAATAGAACTACTAATTCATTCCACTTTCACTTCACGTTCAACCTTTCAACTCCTTTTTCATCACGAATAACACTAAGAGTATTAGAAAGTAAAAGTTATTTATCACGGTTTTATTTATAATCGCCATGGCAGAGACTTACATCACTCGCCTCTCACCAAGGCGGGTCGGATTCAAACCCATGTGTCTGCATGTGGGATTTGAAGTGGACAAAACGGCGCAGAGGCGGGTTTTATTTGGATTCTCGGGTTTTGCCCACCGTCGCATTCCATCTTCCGTCCATGTGTCATCAGATCATCGCTTGTGGTGCCATAGTAGTAAACACGGGCAGTAACTTACCCGAAAAAAAAAAGGTTGCATAATAACGATGCCCGCCTCCACAGTGGGGAGCTAGCGATTTTGTTGTACATTAGAGGTTGGAATTTTTCTTTTTCTTTACCCTCCTCGTATGTAGGACTTACACCTCCAGCACCTGTTGAGGAGCGCACGGACTCTGGATCAGAGGGAGAAGCCAGAATGCGTGATAAGCCCGATTCATAGCCGCCTTGGTTGTGTGCAAGTAGCGTGACTGCCTCACATTACAGAGGTCGAGAGTTCGAATTTCACTTACGCTGAATATTACACATAGTTTTACTCTCTCTATCGCATATGTAAAGCATATATATTAGATACAGAAGGTATAGTATTCCACTCAAAAGTTTGTTAGCAACATTTTACAGAAAATGCATGTTTTAGAGTCCTCTGACCCCCCCCCAAGAGAGAAGTTTTAGAAAAAGTTACGCGCGTGCGTGGTTTGTATCTGTGTCAACATCATTTAAAAGTGCAAAGTCAGTTAAATGCGTCTAAAAATGAAACATGAAGCTTTTCAGGAAAATTCCCCCATCCCCAGATATCCTTTACATGGAACATTTTTAAATGTTGATATTCTGAAAAACGGCTCTAAGGATTTTGATTAAAATACCACACGTTTATGACAATTTTGTGACAAATGAAATGTATATTCTGAATTTTCTGGGAATAACCTCTTAGGATGTCTTCATTCTGTCCCTTGCACACAAGTACTTGATTCATTTTTAATTTACCTGTGATCGCAAGGGAATTCGCCGTATTGAACCTTAGTGAGTAAATGCAACTTACAAACGTTACTTTTAACCCTAAAGCGCTTGTTATAGGAATGTTCCCAGATATACATGATATGAAAGAGTTAATTTTCTCGTGCTTATATTCATCTTTAACAATCGGTAACTCGTTCCAAATAGCTCTTATAATAGACTTCGTTAAAATAATGTTCTCAGTCAAATTAGCTGATGTACATTCTTGCAACCATCCAAGCATACTCTCATCGCTCACTTCAGGACCAGCTAGCTGCAGATTGAAGGGCGAAGACTTAAAAACCTAAAATATTAAGTAAAAATCTGATGTGTTACACTCACATGACTTCCTCTAGCCGTTCTTCAAACTTCTTACATAAGATTATTCTTCTTTCTGCGCCTTGTGAGGTATTAAGTACAATGTTCTTATTACTTATTTCCTCATAAGTAGGAAAAAAATAAGGGAATACATTAGGCTAAATCGATAGACAAATGTTTTAAAAGCTGTCATTATGCGATTGTCTTTACAAATCGCTTCTTTTCTTGGCCAGGAGTAGAACAAAGGAAAAACGGACACTCCCGTCTGAGAAAAGTATAAGTACTTCACAACTGAAACTAATAACAATGAATACCTCGAAAATGGTAAGCTCCACGAAAAAAATGTATATGACGTAAATTGTGTATTTTAACAAGGCCTACATTTTTTGTGTAGCAAGTTTTTGTCTATCTCTTTCGGTTTATTAGTTATGCCAAATTAAGCAAAATTAATCCAGAATAAACAGGTCTTTAGAAGCTATTCCAAGAAAATTGAAGATATACATTTTATTTTTCAGGTAAATATCTTTAATATACGATATTTTAATCAAAATCGTTAGAGCCATTTTTTAGAAAATCAAAATTTTCGAAAAAAGTTCCATGTAAAGGGTAGTTTGGGGTGGGGGATTTTTCTCAAAATCTTCGTGTCGCATCCCTGGAAGATACTGAACTTAAATACCAAGTTTGGTATTTAAGCTACTTTTCTTTTTTGAGTTATCGTGTTCACAGGTACACGGACACACAGACACACGGACACACACACACACGGACCTTTTTCTGGAAATGCTTTTTTTTTTGGATTCAGGGGGTTCCTAAAACATATATTTCCGGTGAAATCTCGACATTGAATTTTTTGGTAGAATGCAATACTTCTCTATCCCTATGTACATTGTACATACGGGGCAAAAGGAAGTAATAAGAACAGATTTTTGAAATAAATACTGTTGCTAAGGAAGATCCAACAGTTCCGAAGTAAGCATTGCAAAAGAACTACCGGGTTATGTGTATCATTTCCTTTCTTTCTTCTGTAGCTTAACGTCCTTTAACCTGGCAAGTCATATCGGACGATGAATGAAATTGGTAAAATGATGCTCAAATGATCTTCGAATCCATGGAACTTAGAGTTGCTGGACATTGGTCTTCTCAGGCTAGGGTAAACCCGCCCCCAAAAAAAAAATTATCCGGATAAGTCACTCTAAGCGAGATTCGAACACGCTCGGTTCCGGATTCTGGTCGGGACTCCGGCGCTGTATACTCTACCTCTATGTAGAGGCTTAGGCTTTCACGGCCGGCGTTACCAATCTTATTATCTAAGTTTACCGGGCTTGTAGGCTGTAGTCCAGTGGTTGGTATAACCGACGTTTCGCCGAAAGCTGCGTTATCTTCAGGGTGAAAGTCTAGCACCGGAGTCCAGGCAGTCTTGCCTACAAGCCCGCAAACTTAGATAATATCCTACTTATATTTACCTCTTTTTTTTTTACTTTGTTTGCTTATTATTATTGAATTGCTATTTTCTTCTTTTACACACACACACATATACACAAACATATAACACCCATGCCCAAGGTGGGACTCTAACCCACGATCCCCTGTACTACGAAGCACCAAAGCGAGACGCCTTAGCGAGCGCGGCCATAGGGACCGGCCCTGCTTTCCTATTCTCTTCTCGAAATGTTCTAAGCCAGCGATTGCGGTTTGTGGATCAATTCTAAACTTGCTGCTACCTTCAGTTCGTATTTTTATCTTCAAATCAATGATTAACGATCCTGAATACTGCATATGCCAAGTTAGGTCTGTAAATGCTTTGTATGTACCTTGAGGCCTGCTGCAACAAATGTACACACGTGGCCATCATAAAGTGGCACATGCCCTCCTAACGTTATGGATTTTGTTACTCATGCACTAGACCTAGTAATAATCTGTTCTATAGCCAGAAAGCAGTACGTTGTCGATCACATCATGCTAACAGTAAACGGCATCTGGTGAAGCCGACGCGAATGTCCATTCCCACAAAGATTGGTGGAATCTAAGTACCGCGGGTGTTTCGCAGCAGTAGTGCTGTGCAATGATTTCTTATTACAACCCATTGTATTTGATGCAGCATGAATGTGTAAATTTTTTCTGTATCCGACGCTCTCCTCCCCTCACTCCCACCTGCAGCACCAACTGTCAAAAAGACGCGAATTCAATTACATTTATAAATTGCTAACAAACGTGTTCCACCACTCGCCATGCGTGCGTGTGTGCGTCCGCCATTGACAACCCAATTAAAACCTAAAATTTCATTTTATGGAGTAACCCCACCTTCTCCCCGAAACTCACCTCGCGGGGCTGCTACAGGAACTGTCATAAAATGACTCTCTCAGGGGGAGAAAAAAATGCACAAACCATGTGCGTTGCTGGAACCAAGCACAAAAGCAACATTTTATTTCGTCCCTCCTAAATAGAGTGCTGCTCTCATAACAATTCTTAGCATTTCCTTATGTTTATTCGTGTTTTACTGATGCAGTGACCAAAATTCATCCAGAAAAAGAGTCTGACGTAATGACTAGATAAATTTAATTACTATACCTGCAGACCCTTGAACGCAAATTAGAAGGGACGCAACTGGAGCTAAAATCGTATAGATTTATATTAAAAATCAACATTTAGGAAGAGTGTAATATTTATTTGAATGCTTATATAGAATAAATTATTTAAAATAGTGAAGGTAAATGTTGCTAAAACGGTAGGTGCTACAGGTGTAGTTTTTTCAGTAGTGCAAACAAGAACTATTAAACGCGGTCGAAAAAAGAGTTAGGGTTTTCAAAATACAACAATGGATACTTGATTTTATAAAACTAAGACATTACAAAACTCCGAATCTATTTCTCTGTAAGACCAACAAGAATTAAATGAAAATGCTGCTAGTAAATTTCTGGTTTGGAAAAATTATTTGTATATTTATTTCTCTTTGAAATATCTTACATTTATATTTGTAATAATAATCATACTGTTTTGAAAAAAAAAAAGGAACGCAGTAACTTTTGTTTTTTCTATTCAGTCGCCTTATTTCATCGGAGGCACACGTTTGAAGCCAACTGAACAAATACATGAAGTTAGATAAAAGCGTTATAGCTAAGGTATGCGCGCCATGTATTTATTTCTGTTTGGAATAAGAACCATACAGTTTTGAAAACCGGGTATAGGGTGAACTTGATTTCTCTATTCCATCATTTTATGCTATCGGAAACACACATTGAATCTAACTTAAGGAATAAACAAAGATAAAAGGTGTTATGGCAAACACTAAGCTCGCATGTAATGACCCTTGCATCAATAAAGAAAATTTGAAACGCAATAATTATCCGACTTCTAATTTAAATAGATTTACAGCTGTAGAACAATCCTCTTCACGAAGTACAATCCTCTTCACTCCTCACAAACAATCCTTATCAATTTCGTGGTTAACTTATGCATTACTAAAATGTCCTTAATTATTTTGCACTCAATTAAAATTATATTAAGTTGTGTGAACGTAGACCTGTTTAGATATCTCACTATAAGAGAAATAATCTTTAATAAAATTAAATTTAATTTTGCGCATATATTAAACACTAGGGAGAAGGTTAACACAGACACCTGTAGAACTATTTAAACATTCAATTTTTTCTATATGTATTCTTTCAGGAATTAGCGATTTTTGAAGACTTTTTTTACTTTCTCTAAAGGTAGAAAAGGTAGAAAAGGTATTACATTCTACCGAAAATTCGGTTCCCAGATTACTGAGGTCCTCAGAATAAACATTTGCATTTAACTAAAAAATTAAGCACCTTTAAGTAACAAAATTTGTAGTTAATTCATTATATTCCAAAGACGCAACACAATTTTCAGAGATATCCCCCATCTAGAACAACAATATGGAATATTTATCAAAAGCTCAATTGTCTTAAAAATGATTCTAATCACTGCGATAAAATGTCATAATTATACTAAAGACATTCTCATAGAATGTATATCTTGAATGTACATATCTGTTCCTCTGGGTGACTTACATAGCTGGTAAACCGTAAGAAGTGGACAAAATCTTCCTATACAAAAACTGTAGAAGTCGTTAAATTACTATTTATGTTAAGTACAATGTTTTGTAAAGTACCTAAATATTATTTCCTAGATATTCCTTGCGCCTTGTTTAAATTACACTTTTCCAAAATAAGTAGTTAGTTATCATTTCATTATATTTTTCCACCATGGTCATGTAAATATAACGGAATTTCAAACTCATGACCAGCTCTTAAAAGATGTTACTATCTTTTTACCCTAGTGCATTTCCTTATTTCTCTTGAATCTACAATGAGATATGCAATGAAATTATATTTGCTAATGCTTGTCTTAATTGTCATGATGTGCATAGAAGAATATGCTTCTGTAAGAATATTGGTGCAGAATAGGAGAGAAGGTCGTGTGAATGTAACATCTTTTTTAAGATTGGTTCTTATTCCATCAGTATAGTCAGAATGCAAATAAATAAATACTCGAAACGAATAGTATTCTACAATCCAAGAGAAAAGAAATCAGTATATCTGGGAACATTTAAGCTTCCAAGCAGAAATGCCGCTTAAACCATGTTTGTGTATATGATACTATAAGCAAAGCGAAACCAACTCACTTACATTTGTGCTGCAGGAAAGAGGCTCTTTCCGTGCTTGCAGTGGGTAAACACATGGCAGCAGGGTTTGTCTGCTATTCCTTGTATACAATCCATATAGACTACCAACTGTATGCCTGCCTAAGAAGAATCCTTCTTATTTATAGAAGTGGCGGAATAAGTGTTTAGTTTTCGGCAAAATTGAAAATTCAATTTACAGCATTATTGTGCAACCTATGAACACGAATACTACAGTTCTATGGAGAAGAACGTTTCTTTCAAATTGTGTTGGATCCCAATTAATTTCCAAGAAGAATGTTCATAAATGTGACAGTTTTTCATTACAAATCAATTCATATGCTGTTTTCGATACCATGGTATTAACCAAATTGAGGAGCTATTTGTTTCATTACGTTAACTGTCATGTTTTGCAATTATTTTATGTTACGGCCACCAGTTACCACCAAACCTGTGAAAATATGTATACCTTTATTTATGAAGTATAAATACTACTATGAGACACACAATAGAGCACTTTATATATCAATCACGGAACTACAATAACTGTGTTGACCTTTGAAAGGCAGTTTACGTATTTTAAATGCAAAAGGTTGCATACTGTCATAGCAGTGAAGCAATACTCTGTTATTTCTTTCCGTGCAGTACGCAGTAGACGGGGAGCATCGATCAAATTTGCTCTGTTTGCTATACTCAAGGGGTACCATTTGGTGATCCTTGCTATAAACTGTAACACTAATTCAGAACATAAGAATACGGTTTACTCAAAGTACAATCCTTTTGTTCTTAAAGATATAAAATATATTACAACCTCTAATTCAACATATACAATGAAACCTATAGCATTAATATTTGGTATGAAGGAGAGTATTAACTTTATCATTAAACGTTTGGTTCTTACTTTGTTTAATTCGTATATACACTGCACATAGTGGATAGCGAAGGTGTTGTATTCCACCCAAAAATTCGATACCGAGATTTCACGGGAATACATGTTTTGAGTTCCCTTCCCTTGAATAAAACATGTTATTTAGAAACAAGTTCGTATGTGTCTGTGGGCAGTGTAGCTCAAAAATGAACAGTCGGTTAAATACAAAAACTGGTACTTAAGTCCAGTAACTTCAAGAAAATCCGCCACCACCTTTACATGGAGTATTTTTGAAAATTTTTATTTTCTCAAAAATAACTAACGATTTTTTATAATTATACATTTAAGAGATTTCCATGATAAAAAAAAAAACATGTATATCTTGAATTTTGTCAAAACAGTCTCAGAAGACCTCTTCATTCTGATTACTTTTGCATAACTTTTGTGTAGCTGGTAAACCGTAAGAAATCCACATAAAGTTATCACAGAAAAATGTAGATCTCATTAAAAGCATAATTTATGTCAATTACACTTTATGCAGAGTTAACCATTTTTGAAATATTCCAAGTTATTGTTTTTTTTTAAAGTACTTAAATTTTCCTCAAAGAAAACGTATTTATTTTTATCTCTATTTGTTCACTCCTAGCAATCAAAGAGAATCGAATGTAAATTGTTTCATTCATCGACCAGCTTTTAAAACATCTGACTATCGCTTTGAACTACTGTATTCCCTTTTTTCTCTTCATATTACAAAAAAAAAAAAAACAAGTAAGACAATTTCTGGCAATGTTTATCTTGATTAGCATGACGTATATGCAAATAATATTTTATAAGGAAAATCATGTGAGTGAAATTTTTCTTTTAAAGATTTAGTTAAGTAAATAAAGTTATTAAAGGATTTTAACCCTTTGATTATGATTTTAAGGTTGTCTCCTTAGCGTGAGGGTAGCGCAGCGGAGACCTGGATTCGATTCCCGGTACCGGCGTGGGGATACTGGTGCACTGAATCTCGTGAGGTTCCTGGGGGGGGGGCTAATTGAGGAGCTACTTGATGGAGAAGTAGTGGCCCCAGGTAATGAGAACCGTTCGAGGCGCTGGCCCTCCAATACTGAATCCTGTCCATGATTAAGTTAATATTATTAAGTTAATAACTAGCTACTGAAAAGAAGCGTAATATATCACACACTTCAATTGAAAATATATATTTTAGACTGATTAAAAATCACCTTGCCTTTCACAATACAGTCGGTAATGGTTAACTACAACCCTGACAGCCTCGCTGATATCTGTAGCCTAAAGGATTATGCACTTAAGACATAATAGATATTTCCTCTTTTATCAACTATTGTTTCGTTAATGTTGTGTAAGCGGAACAAAAACTCAATTTTAAAATTTTTCTGTGTGCATATGCCTTTTGTTTATGGGAGGATTAAGTGCGCCCACGCTATTTGATTGTTTTGGCTATGAATGTTGTCGACGAGTGTACAGGCGCGCGCTAATCACAATATGTCAAACGATGAAGAGGATGCCAATCCTGCGCTGGCTCTTATCGCCTCCTGACCAGCGCGTCCCGCTCAGTGGCTGCGATAATTCCAGGACAGGGAGCTCCACGTCGACAGACCAGCACCGGGAAAAACCAACCAACCGGGGAAAATTTTCGCGCAAATTGAAATCGCTGGCCCTCGCGACCATGGGGAAGGTTTAGAGGGGGTGGAACTTGCGTATGCATGAGAGGGATGTATGCAAAGGGAAACTGGTGAATATCCGAATATTTGAAAAATCTTTGTTAGAGCCCTCAAGTGTATCCACCCCAACCCCCATGCAGACGAGGAGGAGGGGCATAACGTTCATTAACTGGAACATCAATACCATCCCCGTTTTTTAATGTCTGCTTTACATCGACATTTACTGGTGTGCGGATGTTATACCGTCGAGTGAAATATGGTTCACTTGGAATTGGGGGACAAATATACATTAAATCTGAACAGTAATGAATAAGTTATATCCACTTTCATCCAGAGATGGCATTAATGCGAAAACAGATTTTCCAAGTCGAAATTATTAAATTAAGAATTTATTGTTTAAGATTATGTAGAAACTCATTTTACAATTATTTAATTTCTTTATTGCATTTTAGTGTAAATAACTTAAAGTATAATATTTTAAATTAAATATTAATTATGTTATTCAGTATACTAGGGATTATAAATTTTTATTCCAACTGAAAAGTGTTAGATCTAGTACATTAAAATGAAAAAAACTATAATAACAAGTATAAATAAAATTAGTGTAAATATACGAAAACGAATAGTAAAGTATATACTATGAATACGGTGCCTTCGTTTAACGTCAAGGCAGGGGATCGGGAATGTGATGTTACAAAGCATCTTTTGAAACGATGATGATAGATTAATATTATTGAGTATTTGATAAAGCAGTAGTTAATATGTATTTTTTGTTATACGTTTCCTACCTAGATACCTCGTTTCGCCACAGTTTAACACGTTTATTTTATAGAAATCATAGTATATGCCTAAATTATGACATTTTAAAACTGACTGACCATATATTCATCTATTTGGTATGAACTTCGTCACCAAATTTGTGTGTGTTTATTTTTTATTTTGCTTTATTGAAATCTTAAATATACGCAATAACGGTACTTTTTCGTTTAGTTTATTAAGTACTTGAATAATATAAGTTGTATAGTTTTATTGATTTGTTTAAAATGTTAAATCTAAGTAATCATATTGCTTACAAATGCATAAAATGATTGCTTTCACAAGCAGTTTTCTTACGCTGAATGAGTAAATGTTTATCATTAGTCAGGGAGTCGGGTCGCTTAGACTTGGAGCATGGCGGATGATGAAAGTTACTGATAACCGTAGTTTGCGAACCTGCCTCATTTGCAAGGAGCAGGCTTGGGTAGATCTTGGTAAGCTGTATAGATTGAGAGAAATAGAGGGGAAATATTTATTGCAGTCCTTTATTACCTAAAACTGAGAAGTAACTGCGTGTTGGACGCTACTGGCAGACAGGAAACATAAAGAGGGGCCTCTGTGGTGTAATGGTTACCATGCTAACTTCATATATCCAAGGTCGCGGTTTCAAACTCGGCGGAGGACGATGGATTTTTTTCGGGTGTAAAAATCTTTAGTATGGCTTCCTTCGGAAGGGAAGTAAAGCCGTTGGTCCCGTGTCGTAGATTTACGGCACATAAAAGAATCTCAAGCCTGATAGAGAGGCCCCTGAGCAAAATTAAGCGGTCTTTCACGCCCAATTTAGAATGGTACGCTGAGAACCACAGTAGCTAAAAGCGTCCATAAATAACACGCCATTTACCATTTACATTTAGGGGAGATAACTGAGAACTGAGAAGGCTTATAATAGGTATGGTGTGACATTTTCACTTATTGATAGATTGATGCGTTTATCTTTCTTAACTCCTTGATTGATATACTAGGACAAAATAATGCAACGTAAAGCTACTTATTGTTTTTTCTTATTTTTAAAATGCTTTTTGGAATGTTTGTCTTATTTTTGTGCAGTTGCGTTTTCACGTAGTGGTATTCTTTTTTTTTTTACTTTTATTTTAATCTTTAACGTGCTTATTATTCTGGTAATTCAAAAGTACCTATGCATAATTTCTGAAACCGTACGACCATTAAGAACCACCATTACTACTTAACGGCGATAGCGTCGTAGCCTGAGGCCCTGCGGTTGCCAAATGGTTAGACCACTCACCTTTCACCAAGGATTTGATCCCAGGCGACCGTATATGGGAATTTTGATGGATAAAGCGGCGCAGGTTTAAGTTTTCTCTGGGTTCTCCGGTTTTCCCCGCCATCGCATTCCACCGGTGATCCATTTCGATTCCGTGTATCATCAGTGTCATCACCTACGGTGCTATATGTAGTAAAAATCTGATGTGTTCCATTCACATGACTTTCTCTATATATCTGCAACAAATTATTGTTAAAAAGCTTATGTTTCAATTTATTTCATGCTAATCGACAAAAAATTAGCAGAAATAGTCTTATTACTTGCTTCCATATAAGTAGAAGAGAAAATAAAGGAGTACCAAAGGTTAAAGTGATAGTCAAAACCTGGTTTCTATGTGACTGAAGTTCCTTTATTTGTATGGACAGGAGTTGACAAATTCCTGTATGAGAAAAGCTAAGTTTTTCGAACCTGAAAACAAAAACAAGGAATATCTAAAAAGCGATCAAGTCTACGAAAAAAATATATACAACTTAAATTGTGTGTTTTAATGTGCTCTACATTTTGTGTAGGGTAAGCTTTGTCTATCTCTTACGGTTTAGCAGTTATGCAAAATTCTGTAAAATGCATCCAGAATAAAGTAGTCTTTAGAGTCTATTCCCAGAAAATTCAAGATATACATTTTATTATCAGGTAAATTATCTTTAATATACGATATATTAATCAAAATCTTTAGAGTCATTTTTGAGAAAATCAAAGTTTCCGAAAAAAGTTCCTTGTAAAGGGTAGTTTGGGGTGGGGGAATTTTTCTCAAAATCTTCGTGTAGCATCCCTGGAAAATACTTATCTTAAATAAAAAGTTTGGTATTTTACCTACTTTTCATTTTTGAGTTATCGTGTTCACAGACACACGGACACACATACTCACGGACCTTTTTCTGAAAATCATTTTTTTGGATACAGGGGACCCTAAAACATATATTTCCGATGAAATCTCGATATCGAATTTTTCGGTGGAGTGCAATACCTTCTCTATACACTGTGTACATAGTACGTGTAGATTAAGTAAAAACGAACATTAAATCCTAAAAACAGGAAAGAAAACAAAAGAAAAGAGAGCACAGTAGCCTGCTTATCTCGTTAGTTACGGGATTTTTCTATCCACCTGCAAGGCAGATGTCATTCGAAGGAGATATTTATATCTATTTTATATGGTATAGAATGTAGGCATTCAGGACATATAGTTTGGGTAGATTAAAACCAAGAAGCATGACAGCAATTTAGAGCAAATAGCGAGAACTAATTTGTGTGAGATCAAAGAAAGATATGATATGAAGAAGTAGTAACCGGTTAATTGAACTACTTAATCTCTAGGAAAAAAGAAATTTGTCTGGATTTAAACGAAAATTTAAGTCCTATATCAACTGAGTGAAAGGACAAAAAATTCAGTCATAGAGAAAGTAAATAAACAACATTGAAAGCATATAGTGAAGTGGTAAGTCGCACATAGGCCACCTGAAAGTGTGAAATGCCTTAAAATTGCCGGTGGTGTCGATAAAATAGTCTTGCTTCTTTAACAGCAAACACTAAGGTGGTTGCACATCTGGAGACCTGTTGCCTTTAGAATTTTTTTCATGCATTGCACTTTTCAGGAGAAAAGCTTCAGAGCCAGGCACTGTTTACATCGGATTCTGATGCTTCGGATGGTGCGCGGTACATCGCATGCACTTAGGATGAGGGAGAGGGGGAAATGGAAGTCTCTCTCACACCCTTCCCTCCGATGCCCCTCTCCGGGGATTTCTCTCGGTAATGGAAAATGACAGAAGCCATTATTTACTCGGAAACTGTACAAAAAATGAGAGCGGGAGGAACCATTGGGTATGAAGAAGGAAATCCAGAGAAAAAAATTAGGCAAAAACCATAGAAAATAAAGGAGATGATCTAGTAGAAATACTAGATCATCCATTGGCAACCAATAAAAACCAAACACTATAAATAGATGTTAAAGTTTTGAAAGAATTCATGAGTACTAAGTACACCGTCTATTGAATTCAGAATTAAATTTCCAGATTTTCAAAATACCATTGTGAAGTTGAACAATTCGCAATGATATACTGTACAATCCAAGGAAAATAAAGTATAACGGAGCTAATTAATAAAAAAGGAAAAATATTCTGCCTATTGTGGTATTATTTTTCTTTAATGGGTAGGTAGCAGAGGTTAGTCATTGTGTAGGATCTATGTTGTAATAACGTGTTCGTATAACAGGTGTTCACGTTTCAATCACAGAGAGGATTGTAAATCTTCATCTTCTGATCCATGGAATAGGTATTTGATCTACCTTTAGTCCAAATAGAGTGTTTTTGGTCTGCCTATAAATGTGTTGCTCTCTGCCCTGAGCGCTCCGTGATTTGCCGTTCCCTATGCGAGTTTGTAATTCTTTGATATTTCTGTTAGCATGCATTTGTAGCTCTTTTTTATATATCCGTTATGTCTTTATTTAATAGTAGAAGGTGGCCGCGCGCCTCTCACCTAGACGGCCCGGGTTCAATCCCAAGTGACCGCATGTGAGATTTGTGGTGGACAAAGCGGCGGTGTAACGGGTTTTCTCCGGGTTCTCCGGTTTCCCCCGCCATCGCACTCCACCGGTGCTCCATCTTCATTCATGTATCATCAGTGTCAGCCTGCGGTACCATAAGTAGTTAAAGCAGGCGTTAACCCACAAAAAAAAAAAAAAAAAAAAAAAAATAGTAGAAGGTCTGCTATAGACCATAGTAACTTCATGTTTATATATATATTTTTTTTTCTTTCTGTTTTGACGCCCGCTTTTACCACATATAGCACTGTAGGCGTTGATACTGATGATACATGGAAAGAACATGGAGCATCGGTGGAATGCGATGGAGGAGGATGCCGAAGATTCCTGCACCACTTAGTCCACCATTACCTTAAGGTAACCGATACAAGTGTACGTTTGCCCATCGTTACAAAAGAAGTCCCTGCAGCGACCTGGAAAGGAACACCCAACCTACTGTTATCTATAGGAGCCACCCAGAGGACACAGATATTTATGGAACTCACAGCATCTATTAAAAGGTATTAACACAATACAGCGTAACCAAAGACTCTACATTCTCGATGAAAATAGAAAGACAAGAGGGAGAAAGGGGAGAGAGAGAGAAATAAAGGGATATGCACACTTTCTCTCACTCAGTGCAGCTTCGGTAGCCCTCGCATACTACTTTGAGATATAATCCAATGCCAATGAAATAAGTTTATTTTTTTAAAAAACAATTAATTTTGGAGAGCAGAAAATAATTGTCCGGATCAGGAATCGTTGTCAAAGTAGTTTTATAAATGGAGGATCCCATCAAAAGGAGGAAAGAAAGACTTATCAAAAAGCGGACAAAATACATTTTGGAGAGCAAAATGCAGATGTCTGGACTCGTTAGTACAATGAATTTGAGGAGAATTTACTGTCGTTTTCAACAACAACTTTAAATAAATTTTTCAGGAGAGTTACGAAATCCAATTTTAGGAAGTGATGGTCCCCCAAAAACATACAGGAGAAAGACCTCTGAGAAAGAATGGTGGAAATAAAGTACAAGGGCAGGCATCTGGACCAGGTTGTGTTTCGAAGTAGTTTTAGGAGTCGAGGTCCCTATCAAAAGAAAAAGAAGGAATAATGTTGAAAAGAAATTCTGGAGGACTCAAGTCAGACGTTAAATCAGGGCCTGGGGTCGAAATATTTTTAGGAGTAGAGGTCATCTTGAAAAGAAGATGGTAATGAAGATAAAGAAGAATTAGAGGAGTATGAGGAAGAGAAGGAGGAAGATCTTTCGGGAGGGGTGGTCAAAATATATTCTGGAGTTCAGAGAACGTGCATATTGAATCAACCTTTAGGCAAAATAAAGAACTATGGAAGAAAGTTTATAACGTAAGTTAGAAAGTCTTACCGGATTAGTTGAAGGAAATTACAAAACGAATGTGTTTGATATCTTGATATAATACCCCAATGACTAATTCCAGGTCCAATCTAAACTTGAAGAGCACGTCCTTGTGAGTTTTAATGTATCCCGTTTGCTGCTAGCCCAGTTTCGCAAAGTGCACTAGTTGGCTATTTCTTCAGAGTGCGGAACAAGTAGTACTTTGGAGTGGAGAGGTGTTCACTCTTGCATTAGTAAACAGCGAGTGCCAATTTAGTTCGGGTTCAAAGTCCGGTAGAGTGGTGAGGACACCTCTCCTACACTTTGCTTTGATCCCGCATTTCCCTAAATTTACATAGTAACGTGTTTTAACATTTTGCACCGAGTTTTTAATGACGTCATGGCGAAGTCCCAGACTGGGACCCGTTTTATGTTAATGCGAGTGTACAACCACATCGGCATGTGTAGCACAAACAGTTTCTCCTACTTCAAGCACACACTTAGCAGGCAAATGTTTTCTCCGCTCAGCTGTTGCTCCAGTGTAAAATACACATCAGCAACATCACCGCACAGTAATATCAGCGCCCACTTGTTAAAGCAAACAGCCGAGACGCACAATATCCTATTTCACTCAATGAGACAAAGTGATGATGACACAACCAAATTCTTCCGCCACTATTTCATTTCACACTCAAATACTGACGAAACAACCTCATTTGATTACCGTTTTTTTTCCATCGCCTCCTACAAGCATCGAAATTAAACCTCTAAAATCCGTCGCTGATGGCTTTTTGTGTTTAGAAATAAAATCTATGAAATAAGTCACTGAAAGCTTGTGGTTACATTTCTTTTGCTATTGGCGTAAACACAAGTTTTTAAACGCCAATTATTTTCTCTAATTTCGTGCTATTAAGCACACCATTATATTCCACAGCACTTTTACTTTCTCTAGCGGGTATGTACAAAACATAGCGGATAAGAAGAGATACTATTGTATTCCGTCTAAAAATTCCATGCCGAGAATTTGCCGGAAATACATGTTTTTAGCCCCCTGAATAAAAAAACACTTTTAGAAACATGTCCGTATGTGAATTTGAGGGCAACATAGCTCAAAAACGAAAAGACGGTTAAATACCAAACTAAATCCTCTTCATTCTGGATAACTTTTGTATAACTTTTGTATAGCTGGTAAATCGTAAGAAATATTCCGAGTTGTTGGTTTAAAATTTAATCTACTCAAACTTTTCTCAAGCAGGAAGTATATATTTTTTCGCCTCTCTTTTGTTTACTCCTAGTAAGCAAAGAGAACTGAATTCCAATTATTTCACATATTGAGCAACTTTTGAAAGATTTGACTATCGCTTTAGCCTGATGCATTCCCTTATTTCCCTTACACATACAAAGAAGTATTAAGAACAATTCTAGAAATGTTTATATTGATTAGCATGATGTAGATACAAGAAAAAATTTTTGTGGAACAGCCAGAGCAAGTCATGGGAATAGAGCACATATTTTATATTTTGTTCCACTGAAAGTATTAATTTTGAGATCCATTGAACTGTTTCTGTGAAGAGCATAATTATTGAAAAAGGAAGTATGCAATAAACACTAAAGTTATATTAAGGTTCAAGTCCCAAAAGTGGAAAAATCTCCCAAATCAAACTAGTTTTTAAATAGAAAATTATTTGCCTTTATTTTTTTTAAAGATGAACTTCCCATGTTTAAAATATTGGCTTAAATGTTTTAATGTGTATGAATTTTATGGGAGTAGTTTGTGCAGTACGGTTCATTGTCAATATATTTTGTGTAACTGGTAAACTATAATAATCGAGCAGATGGGTCAAGCGGTGATCCAAACATCCGGATCCGTGGCCCATCTTCTTCTTCTTCTTCTTCTTCTTTTTTCACGCAGTTTTACTCTGTCATTACTTGAATGTTGGATTGGATATTTTGATACGTGAATTTTCCTTATATCTCCTTTCATCGCATTTTCTTTACTTCACCAATGTACCAGAATATCCTGCATATACTTGTGATTCAGAGTTTTCTTACACCTTGACAGGCAACTGACCCAAGACATTCACTTGTGTGATAAGTCCTTCAAAGAGGAGAGTAATCCAAAAAAGAATAAAGTAAATCATATGAGATGAAATATAGATATCATGAAAACAATCGATTATGTGAAATGCACTATTTAATAAACAATTTCAGAGATATTCGTTGTTATTGTTTTGGAATTCTATATTCTTTAGACTTGTTTGAAGATTGACTCTCTGATCAAATGTTGAATTGCTTCTCTATTCACGGTAAGATAGGATTTTCAAAACATATAGAACCAGCTTATAAGCAACTGCCAAATTAAATTTCTTACGTAAAACTGTAATAATATATATTATAAAACATGGAAAGCATAATATTTCGTTTGCTTGTGAACCTAGTTTAAAAAGGACTATGTATCATGGCCTCCAAATTGATAAATACTATAGTGTAACGGTTGCCAACTATTGAGAGTGAAAATAATAATTAACACTACTTAACCTACAAATTTAGTTGTTCTGAAGTTGTTTACGCTTGCATCCCTTGCAGCCCTGGCATTCTTGGTCTGTAAATGAGTTACAATTGATGTTTTCTTTTAAATGCCTTTTTGTGTGAATTTTCATGAGATGTTCCAAATTGTTTCGACACAATATTCTTTTTAGTCATTGCCTTTTTTCATATTATAACCTCAATCTTTCAAAATGTGTGAGATCTCTGATATTGAAGTTTATGCTGTTAGTTTGTAATGACGCACTATACTAAACTGTTGAAATTGATTCCAAAGATATATGTTCTTTTCCGTGTTTTTTGGGGTTTGGAATCATATTGGATTCATATAAAAATAACTAATATCTTCTATTGAAGCTTGGCCAAATCATGAGTTCGGCATGTTTCAGTTTATCGCTTAATAATAATAATAATAATAATAATAATAATAATAATAATAATAATAATAATAATAAGACGCTTCCTCTTGTGTGGTGTTACCGAAGAAGACTGCTCATTGGCTAAATTTAAAAATGTTCTTTTATTTCATTATTGCATTTTCTGATGAAATCAGAAAAGTGAGTAGTATTGAAAATCTTTGATTCGCACCTTTAAATGATTATTATCTTATTTACCAAGTTTGGTACTTAATATATATTTCAATTTTGTTCTCATACACATGGACCTTTACTAAATTGCTTTTTTTTTTTTTTTTTGGACTCAAGGGCAACTAAATATCTATTTCCGGTGAAATCTCGACAGCGATTTTTTGGGTGGAATGCAATATTTTCTCATTCTATTCAGTGTGTAGAGATAGTACTATTATTTCAGAACAATAGTCTGTATATCCAGTAATAAGCGACAGTAACGCATGTGAATGTTATACCTTAGATATTTTTGTTAAACATGTTTGGTAGTAAATGAAAATAGATGAGATACGTTTGTTGACCTATTGTATTCCCAACTGCAGGCCTAGTGGGATGCTGCGACCTGTTGGGAGACTTGCACTATCCACGTGTAATACATACAATGGAAGCACCTCAAAGAACCTCTGCTGCGATAGATATGGGGAACATGGTTTGTTGAGCAATGCCAGACAATGATTATGGTAATTACGTTGGCAATCAGTGCGCGGTAAAAACGGCTGGCTACCTACCTGAGAGCCGAACCAAACAAACCGCTTCATAAACTGTAGCGTGATGGATTTCAGTACCTGTCTGGCTGCGATAAGAGATAATCACAAAAACGAGGAGCATGCCAACAATGAGGTAGGAAGTGACCAACATGGGTCCACTTTGGGCTCTCGTGGGCCCACTATAGCGTGCGGTTGTGGAAAGTAAAGGGCAGAACTAGCACGCTTGGTCACACACTGTGTGACAAGCCCCTCATGGTGTCACGGGCCAACAAAAACAGTTTGTTATGTACCAGGGACCGTCTCGAAACAAAGTCACACGTGTCTCCGTTCTTAAAGGAGAAAGCATTGAAAGTGATTTCGTCCATTTTCATTTATTATTGCGCTCCAACCAATCTCCATACTTAAATTTTGCTGGAAGTACATGTTTAGAGAATAAAAAGAGATCTTTAGAAAAAGGTTCATGTGTCTGTACATTGAGTGGATCTATATTTGTGTGTCTGTGAAAGAACAACACAACCCAAACTGGGTATTTATATTTATTATCTTCCGAATATGCAATACGAATATTTTTCAAGAACATTCCTCACCCCATCTAACCTTCACATGGAACATTTTAAATTTTGCCCCTCATAACTGGTTCTAACGACGTTAATTAAATTACCATATATAAAAGGTATTCAATGAACTACTAAAATGTAAATCTCGAATTTTCTGGGAATAACCTCTGAAGTCCTTTTTATTCTAAAGGAATCTTATATAATCTTGTACAAATAGCAAACGATAAGCGATAGACGAAGCAACAAATTTAGATTACTTAAAACGCACTACTACTATAACTACTTTTCTAGCATTAGCCATATCCAGGCTACTGTTATTTTGATATTTTTAAGTTCCCCTGATATCACAAGAACCTGATATATCACCTGATATTTTTATTGTTATGTCATTCTAATATTTTCTTAATTATCAGAAGCTCAATTGAAGGAGGAGCCGCAACAATATGAACAGTTTATCCACTCATTTTAATAAAAATCTGTGTTCTATTCACATGAATTTCTGTACATCTCTACAATATTTTACTAATAAAGAGCCTATTCCTGTATTTACTTAATGCTAATCGAGAAAAAACTAGCACAATTACTTGCCTCCTTGTAAGTAGAAGGGAAATAAGGGAGTACCATAAGCTAAAGAGATAGTCAAATATTTTAAAAGCTGGTTGTTCTGTGTTTGAAGTACCTTTGTTTGTATGGACAAGAGTTGACAAATTCCCGTATGAGAAAAGTATTTTAAAGTTGAAACTAATAACAAGGAATATCTCAAAAACAGTCAACTCCACAAAAAATGTGTATAACATAAATTGTGTGTTTCAACAAGATCTACATTATTTGTTATGTAAGTTTTTGTCTATGGTTCTCTTATGGTTTGCCAGCTATGCAAAATTCCTCCAGAATAAAATGTCTTCAGAGGCCATTCGCAGAAAATTGAAGACTTACATTTTATTTGTCATGTAAGTATTTAAATATTTATTTATGCTAAGCTGTATACAGGTCAATATGACCGGTGTTCTTTACCAGTCATACTCATATTTACGACAGTTTATTATTTCTAGTATATTACATCATTTTGTCTATTTACTGTCCATGCATTTTATTTTTCACTTTTTATAAGAATTGCCCAATCTTCTTACTGTCTTTTTGAAACATTTCAACTATCGCTACATTTCTATCTATTTTAAACCATTTCTTATTAATATACTCTTTTCTCCAAACTTCAGTCCCTTTACATTTAAATACAATGTGTTCTATATCTTCATTTCATTACAAATATAAGAGATTTTAATCAATGGAAGAATACATGGAAGAATTTTTAAAAAAAATTGTGTTCTTCTCAAAAATGGCTATAGCAATTTTGATTAAAATATGACATATTAAAGCCATTTCCATCACAAAATGTATATCTTGCATTTTCTGGAAAAGTGTTCTGAGAATATGTTCATTCTGAACGAACTTTACTGATTTTTGCATAATTGGTAAAACGTAAGAGATGGACAAAAACCTACTGCACAAAAAAATAGATCTCATTAAAACACACCATCTATGTTATATAGGTTTTTTGTGGCTTTCGAGATATTCTTTGTTATTACTTTCAGTTTTAAAATACGTAAAACATTTTTCACATGGGAACTTCTCAACCTCTGGCCACGCAGAGAAACGGATTAAGTCCCACAGGAACCACATTTTAAAACATTTGACAGACGTTTTGTCTAGTGTGTTCCCTTAATTCCCTTCTGCTTACAAGGAAGCAAGTAATAAGAGCGTATCTGCTAATGTTTATCTCGGTTAGCATGAAGTAAATAAAAAAATAAGCTTATTAACAATAGTTTGTTACAAAAATGTAGAAAAAGTCATGTAAATGGAACATATCAGATTTTTCACTTAGTACAGAGAAGAGAACATCTCATTGTCAGATCTAAACCGATGTAGAAATGTCCCATCTCGTACACTGCAATTGCGAAAAGCTGTACAATAAGGATAACATACAGCAGCGTGTTGGGGCTATGTTTGTAACAGTAAAGTAATACCATATTGACGTAAATTGAACAAAAGAAAATGTTATACAAATTCTCCGTGTGTAGGTTATCAATTTAATTGTTTTGTAACGGACCTATCATTGGTCAGAATCACTTCAACTCCGCCGGTTTTCATTCCGCAAGAGTTCTTTTACAAGCCAGTACATTAATGTAATAGAGCTGTCGCTTTAAGCACACTTAATAACCAGAGGTCTGGGTTGGGTTTGAAATCGTGACTTAGGTAGCAGAAAGCCTCTGTGGTGTGAGTGTGGGGGGGGGTGGATTGAAAAAATCAAACATTTCTAAATGTGTTCCATTTAAAGGGTATTTTGGAGTGCGGGATTTTCCTAAAATTCTTCATGTTGTACCCTTGGAAGGTACTAAATTTAAACACTAAGTTTGGTACTTAGTCCGCTTTCGTTTTTGAGTTATGCTGTTAACAGACACGCAAACACGCATAGACACATACATGAGCACTTCTCTAAAAACGCTTTTTTATTAAGGTTTCTTTAAAACATGTATTTCCTATAAAATTTCGATATTGCATTTTTGGTTTGAATGCAAAATCTTCTATGTACATTGTACATACCGTGGTAGAGAAAGTAATATACGGATTTTGCACTAAAAAATGTAGTCTTTCATTGCAAGACCGAGGACTTTTCACCTCACTTTAGTATAGATCAAGTGGTATCGTCTTAAATACAAAAAAGGTCCGACTTAAGTCTTCATTCAAAATCTTCTCGGGCTTCTAGCCAGTTTTTACCTGGCTAGAAGCCCGAGAAGATTTTGAATTAACACGTCGCCAGGAAAGCTTCAGTTCTTATTTTAAGTCTTCATGTTATAAATTCGGCCCATTCTGTTTGTGTCAAACATTCGAACCTATAAGCCTCTCACCTAATGTCAGTCCAAGGAATTTATTATATACATATATACAGTTTAGAAGAAGTTTCTTGTGGTATTTTTCTTTTGTTTCTCACGTATTACAAAATATTATTATAAAACCTACAAACTATGTGCCTAAAGTACAAACAGTAAAGTAAATATTAAACTATAGATTTTGAGGAACGTCTTTATTCTTGCTTTACAGTATTGGTAGAGATTACCATTTTTATGCTAGACTATGCATTGTCTTTTACCTTCTCGTAATATTCCATACTCGTTAGTATTTTATTGACTAAGACGTGACATTATTATAATGCAGTTCACGAATCTCGAAGCTATTGAAAAGTGTTCAACGTGTTGACACAGCGGTGACTAGAAACCTGGAATAACGTAACTTCATTTAATATAACTCAGGTGACCATTATTAGGCATCTTGACTCTTATTTTTACCGTTATAGCCCACTTTTTTCTCATAATTATTTAATTTATTCACGTTCCTCATCTATTTTGGTTGTAAATTATTTTTTGAATTTGATTTGTATATTATTTGCTGTATTTTTCCATCATATTATTTGATTAGTTCCAATAGCTTAACACATCATAGACTTGTTGAAAACTATGTTACTTAACTAAACCTTTAAAATAAAATTTTTTAGCCCAAATAAAAAAATAAAAAATTTAAAGATAAAGATTAAAATTTCCTCCATGAAAGGAACTCATTCATCTGCTATATCGCTGTAGAAATATACTACCACGGGGGCAGGAAAAGGAAGAAGCACATATATATATATATATATATTTGACGTTATAAATATGCGGATATGCTGTCAGCCCCCAGATAACGCTACACTTGCTCGGCTAGAACTAAATATATGAAGCCTTAATTTATTGCTCATTACGAATGAAGGCGGTAAATGACGATTATCGCGCAGAATTTTGCTAGAAGAGGAAAGGGGAGTGGCCACAAACATGTGGTGGTTTGTGAATTAAAAGCTAATGTATTCACGGTTTACCTTTTTTTCTGGATTCTCCTACATAGCCCGAATCCCGCAAATAATTTGACACAACCCACCCTAAAACAGGCTCTGATTGGCTAAGAATTTCATGATTGTGACTCTGCAGAACGTTTGCTATTGTGCAATTGCGTTCGTTTGTGACAAGACCTTTAGCTGCTATACAACACAATAAATACTATTCTTAATGTTGGGCATGACATACCTCTGATCCACATTTACAGCTAACAACGATTCCCTAAATACATCTAACAAAGAATACTGTCAGATTGATGTTCAAGATCGAGCTGGTAAGTTCTGCAATTAAAGTAGATCAAAAATAAAAATACGTTTCTTTCACATTGCGCCAAGTTTTACAAGAAAAATATTAAACAAAATAGAATGTTTCGAAGATAATACTATATTCTTGTTTGGTGTTTAAAAAGTATTAAACGACAGAACTTACAGAAATGTGCAATTTTTAACCCTTTATTTTTTCCATTATTTTCTTCTTTTCACCCATTACTGGGAAAAAATTAAAACGGGTATTTTTTCTTCCTGACATGAAATGCAGTTTGTAAATTATTTTTTTGCGCGCAGTTACTTGTAGCCTCAGTGTGGCCAAAGTACATTTTCAGTGCCGATCTCACTATCAGGCAGAGAGATCCAAAATCAGTCATTAAACCTTACAATTTTAACGCCAAATAAGGACTTTATGGAAGAGCAAGTCAAGATAGGTGTGTTTTTCAACGCAATTTCACTATATAAACCCAGCTAAATCTGGACTCAAACTGACCCCTTATAAACTGATAGTTTCTTTCTCTACACATACTAAGTACATAGCAGGTAGAAACGGTATAGTATTCCACCCGAAAATTCTATGTTGAGATTTCACCTGAAATATGTTTTGAGGTCCCCTGAGGCAAAAAACGCAGTTTTAGGAAAATGGTCATTTGCGCACGCGCATGTGTTGATGAACAAGGTACTCAAAAATGAAAAGTCGGTTAAATACCAAACTTAATATTTAAATTCAGAATCTTCCAACGATGCGACATTCCAAGGAAACATTTTAGAAACTTTTAACTCTCAAAAGTGGCTTTAACGATTTTCATTAAATATCGTATATTAAACTTTCTTACATGAGATATAGAATGTATATCTTGAATTTTCTGGGAATAACTCCTCTTTATTTTTATAGTGCTTAACACCCATTTCTACTACATATGGCACCGCAGGCGATGGCATTGGCAATGTATAGAATGAAGATGAGGAACCTGTGGAATGTGATGGCGGAGGAAACCAGAGAGCCCAGAGAAAACACCCCCTACGCCGCTTTGTCCAACAAAAATCTCACATGTGGTCGCTTGGGATCAAATCCGGGCCGTCTGCCGTCTGACCACTCGACCACGGCGCGGCCTGAAAGACTTTTGTATAACTGGCAAACTGTAAGGGATAGACAAACGGTTTCTACACAAAAAATGTAGATCTCGTTAAAACACATACCTTGTCATATACAGATTTTTGTATAGTTAACGATCTACGAGTTATTTTCAGTTACTGGTTTAATTTTAAAATACTTAAACTTTTCTCACACAGGAAGTCCTCATCAGTTTTATATATATTTTGTTTTACTTATGGTCATGGTACAATATAGACAATTTTAAACATATTTTAAAATCGGCTTAGCTTAGTGTACTCCCTGTTTTCTCATCTACTTTCAAGGAAGTAAGTGATAAGACTATGCTAGGGTTTATCTGGATTAGCATGATGTAGGTGAAAGAATAATGTTTTGTAAGCATATTTTATTGAGGAACAGATACAGTAAGTCATGTGAGTAGAATGAGACTTTTTAGTCCAATTCCATATGATACTTTTCTCTCTGTTTTCGAAGAGAACACCTCGATTGTCGTTATGATATTTACTTTGTTATATATTGGCCTTACAAATTATTGAATATCATATATAACGTTTAGCTGTTATTATCAGTAAAATGTTGAATCATATGCACATTTAATTTTTTTTTGTAGTGTCTAACGCCCGCTTTAACTACTTATGGCACCGTAGGCGGTCGCTTGGGATCGAACCCGGGCCGTCTAGGTGAGAGGCGATACGAATAAGAAGTAAATTATTCTCTCGGAAGTTCTATTTGACAAGGCTGAAATGATTTGCATACAATGGCGACTAGGCAGTTTTAGAATGATTTTATTGAATCTACCAGCTGAATTCCTGCCAGAAAAGCAATCGAGCGTTACTGCTAGGACGATAAGGCAAGCAGTTAGATGTCTTCGGGGAATCCCCAAGGAGGCGGGAATATGACGATAGAAACGCTGCAACCTGTAGCAAAATCACCGTGCATGGTGACGCGCGCGCATTGCCTGCGTCCCTGAAGGCCGCGCTATGTCCCAGCAGGAACAGGCCAATTACTCTACCGATATCACGCTCCCCAAATTCATTTAAATAATGTAATTGGAGTCTGCATTACAATTACAAATGATTTTCATTTGATTGGAATAGATTTTCAAATTAATTTTCTCGCAGCATCCACCTCCCACCCCCTTGTGTTCCCTCAAGCGAAATAGGACTTTGTATGGATTTAAGACTTGCAAATACATGCATGGGTTTTATATTACATTTCGAATGCAATAAACAGAGACGCTATTTGTGTGGAACGAAAGATGCATTTTTTGGAGCGAAAGAGTAATGGAGTTGAGTTTTCTCTGTGTATATGTACTGTAAAATCTCCATAGCAATGTAGGTCAGCAGAGTTGGACGTTTGAGACAGTTCATTGCACTTATCCCACGTAGATACGAAAGGCAAACCAAATTGATCATTGGGTAGTTTACACTGATAAACATTATGAACTGGTAAAAATAATAAATATAAATCAACTTTCCTAACAAATGATTCCTTCAATGTTTCCAAAATGTTCAAATTTCGTGCATTTTATGACTTTCAAAAATATCTTTAAAGGGGTTTACCACTGAGGAAAATCTAGTGACTTATTTTACCACCATAAACAATTATTTGCCTGTCCGCCTATGAGGTGTGAAGGTAGCATACCTGATTGAATTCAAGACATCTTGGTTAGGGAGAGTTAGTCGTATAGGATTTTTCCAGGGGTTTCTCTTATTTTAAGAAAGCGAATGTCGGATAACTCTAAGCATAAGAACATCGGGCTCGTTTCATCTATTCATCGTCCGATATGACTTCATAGGGTTAAAGAACGTAAAAACATCCTTCCCTCTAGCTTATACCACTTATGATACATCAAAAGCTCGAAATGTGTAATAACTATACCTAATTTTCAGTATACCTTGCTTGGCACATTGTTCTAAATGCAGTGGCAATCCCTCTTGAATGCACATACACAAATTATTGATACATTTCGCTATTTAAAATTTGGGATTATTTTATCGCAAATACTTCCATTTCGTTAGGAATTTCGGAAGACTATTTATCATTCGTAAAATAAAATAAAATCTGGATTATTAATAAACTACAAGCAATTATAAAAATTTACAGACTGAACAAAATACAAATAACAATTGTTAATTGGCTAATAAGTGACGATATATATATAATGACTACTTAAGATAAAGCTGGCAGGACATATCTAAGTTAATAATAGTAATGTTGAGAGTAATAGGTGTATTTTAATCACAACTCTAATTGCATTGAACATTTAATTTATATTTCATTATTTATTGTTTGCTCATACTTCCCTCAAAAGTCTGTTTTTATTTCTACTTAAATATAAGTAAATATTTAACTATGAAGTATCGTTTATTCTAAGTGGATGGTGGATGAAACTTTAGCCGCTTTCAAAAAGGAAACATCCATGTGTAATAATAATAATAATAATAATAATAATAATAATAAAATAATCTAGCTGGGTAAATTTTACAGTTGTATGGCCCGTAAATGTGACACATTTAAATGAGAACACATTTAAGTCAGTTTATAGCCCATTTAGAAAATATTCTCTGAATTAAAAACAAAATCTGCTAAATGTACATTAAATGTCAATTATTTTCTTAAAATTTGCTGCAAAAGTATGATAAGTATATGTTTTACTTTGTAGCTTGCACTTGTCAGTAAACACAATTTGAAATAAAATTATATTATTTTCAAAAGTGTTAATATGCTATAGTTATTACACTGATAACAGTACAATATAATATTTTTACGGCTAGAGTTAAAAACTTTAGACACTTACATTTTTGTCCATGACTCCTATTAACATTTAATTTTTTAATCGTTTTTCGTAAACATTATAAACAGATTTTATAGGTCAAATATTAAAACGATGTCAGCAGACTGAAAATTTTATTTAGGTTAGATTTAACTACTGTAAATAATGAAAAATACTCAACTATAGTTTTATCCTATAAATTTTAACTTGTATACCCGTAAATGTATGTAAGAAATATAGGCACAAAATGCTCAAACCTGAAAAACGTCTGCTTTATGATAAATATATGATCACATAAAGGATAGAGCTGGTTTGGAATAAGAAGCCTAAAATAAAGAGTATAAATAGTTACAATAGATGCGTCCACTTAGATGGAAACACCAATTAAACAAATATTTTAGTTATAACTCTTTCTCAATTGCAATGCCTATATAAAAATGTTTTTCTACATTCACATATGTTTTTTAATTATTAGATAACATTTTATTCTTTAAACAGCTTATTTTTCTAACTATTCTTCAGCCACAACACTTTGAGACACTGAAAGGGAGAGATAAAGACGTCCCTTGGCTACACCGTTGGCTATCAGAAAGTGCCGATACACATAATGGCCTATTATCTATTCATCCTTAGATAAATCCACACCAAAACAAAACTCAGGCCACTGTACGCCGGTATAAACTAGGCTTTCGACAGTCACAGGATCATACTGTCCCGACGACGCAGCGAGTACACACGGCATATAATACAATAGAACAGAACTATGATGGGAATTTTTTGGCCTCTTTTGACAAATTTGAACTGAGTTTCACTAAAAATGTTAATTAAGTGCATTTTTGCAACAGAAATTACGAGAATTGTATTCTGCAGAAAATCGTGCATCACGTATTTCCGGGTTCAATCACTTATTCCATTTCAGAATTTTTAAGTGATCTTGTAGCCAAAACTCCGGTGAATTCAAACGTTAATGCATCACATCTCTTACAGGAAGCTTTGGATATTTCTCACAAAACTCATTAATTTAAAATAAACAATAAGCATTATTTGTTTTTTCACCATTAGCATAGGTTTATCGCCTTATGCTTTACGTTACTCGATGAAGACGCAAGAATAAGGTTACGACGACCCTCCTCTACGATACAACAAAGAGCAACTGCTGCAAACAATATTCCAAATATAAGATAATGCATAGGAATTTCATGTTGAGAATTGTAGCTCTGTTTAATGGCACAAATCAGCGCTAATTAAACTCTTAGGTTTTGTATAGAGTATTATACCATTTAAGAATAGTTCCATTTTAAAAATTCCATTATTAACATAGGATTACTTTTCTATGCGTATTGATACTATGCTTTATCACGTTTCCTAGCTCCATGGGTCCATTGTGGTGCGGATAAACCTAAGAAAAATACAATTTAGCGAGAGTTTTTCTGCCCATACCTTTTTCCTTCTAAAATATTCTGTCCGAAGAATACACTTCACATTAATACATTCCATTACAATTTGCAAAATACTTTTATTATATATTTCTTTGCAGATATCTATGAATAAGAGAATGTACTAGACCAAAGCGATAGTCTCGTTCTTTATAAGCTGCTCGCTATGTGAGACTTTGATGTTCCATTCTCTTTGGTTGACGAGGAAATGCCAGTAACGATACCACCTTTGAGGAGTATATAAGCATTTTAAAATTAAAACCAAAAAGAAGGGACATCTCGGAAATTATTTACTCCACAAAGAAGCATATTTTTTCCATAAACTGTGTGCTTAAACAGCTGCTTTTTGTGAGTATGTTTTTTTTTTTTTTTTGTTTTTTTGGTAGTTTAACCTTCTTTAACCTAGTTTGGTCATATTGGACGATGAATGAAATTGATGAAATGATGCTCAAATGATCTCGGGGTCCATGGAGCTTAAAGTTACTCCACATTCGTCTTCTCAGGATAAGGAAAAACCCCGAAAAAACCTTATCCGGGTAACTCACCCTAAGCGAGATTCGAATTCAGGACCTTTTGAACGTGAGGTAGACACGCTGCCACCACACTACCCAGGCGGGCAGTAAGTTTTTGTTTATTTCTTAACGTTTATACGAAAGTAATGCAGAGTGAAGAGCACTTCGGAGGTTATTCTCAGAAAAGTCAAGATGTATATGTCGTTAAAATATGTCTTAAACGTACGGTGGTTTTATCAAAATCGTTAAGAATAATTTTTGAAAAGAATCAAAATTGTTTAATGTTTTTCACGTAAAGGGTAGTCTAGATTGGAGGTATTTTCTTGAAAATCTACATGTCACGTCCTTGAAGGATGTTGAACTTAAATGTTGAGATTCAATTAACCGACAGTTACGCTCTTCACAGAGATACGCATACACATACATAACCGCACACAAACTGTCTGTTTCTAATTATTTTTTATTTAGATGGTGTAAAAAAGTGTATTTTTAGTGAAATCCTGGTATCGAATTTCCCTATTTACTATAGATAGAAGAAAAAGTAAACGTTGTTAATACTGGTAAGGTAAATTATAATGTTATATTCCTTTAAATACAATATCATTCAGAAACACATATATGGACCTGCTATTTGGCGTACTCAGTTGCGTTAATCTCAACCTGTACACTTTATGCTCAAAAGTTAGATTTATTTAAAGGAATGGACTGAAAACTTCAAGAAAATCAGTCAGTTTCTAAAGGCCTTTGGCGCGTATACAGACTATTTCGCTGCCGCAAATAAATGCATATTTTAAAGGCAATTTTTCTTTAGCAAAGCAAAACTAGGGACTAAAAAAAAAAAAAATTAAAAAGCTCACGCGAAATGCTGTTCGTTTTTCCCCCCGGACCCTAAACAGAGTAACAATGTTGGGCGGGAATTATCGACGTGGCAATCCTGCATACAGATGGCTGTAATTTGTCACGTGACAAAACCAGTCGTGGAAATGTGACAGGCAGATGCTAGCAACTTAAGCCTCTTTGTACACGCCAAAAAAAGGTTCAAAATGCTTTTGGGCTAAGCTAATGTCTAGAACTGCAGACTGTAGTAACTTCTGGTGCCATATTTCTGCGAAGTGAAAAATAGACAGTCGATACGTTCAACAGAAAGCGTAGTCAACTTTTATGGAAGTATTCTCAGTCTCACTATTAGCTTTTACTTCATTGGCTAAACAAAACTACGATTGAGTAAGGAGATTGAAATAGAATTAAAATTCATGATGGAATGAGTTTCTTTTTTAAATTGAAATGCAAATTCAAATGAGTTTCAATTACGAAGTTATAGAATCCCTTACACAGAATGTCTCAAAAATACCCACAACATTTACAATGTTGCGTGGAAAGTGATTCTTATTTTTTCTGCTTCGAACATAGTACATTCCAACCAAAAATTAGACATCAACATTTTCCTGGAAGTCATGTTTTAGGGTCTCCTGTATCAAAAAAAAATAAATAAAGCATTTTTAACCAAATGTGCAGCGTGAGTGTATGTGTGTGTGTGTGGGGGGGGGGGCGTGTGAGTGTGAGCAGGTTAATTAAAAAAGCAAAGGTTGGTTAAATACGAAAATTGATTACCATCTTCCAAGAATGAAACACGAAAATTTTCAAGAAAATTCCCCACACAACCTTCCATTTATAAGGAGAAATTCTCGAAATTTTTATGTCTAAAATGGCTTAACCATTCTCATTAAAAGAACATATATTAAATATTGGAATAATTGTTTTTTCACACAAGCTGTGTGTAGGATAGGAGTCGGATAGGTAGAGTCAGACTGAAAAATTCAATGCCATAGCCGGGATTTGATCATAATAGTTGACTATACAATGAATCCTGGGACTAAAGTACTTAAAATATTGTAAGTCGTCATTGGGTTGTCATCTCAAAATAATTTGAGATCACCTTGTGGTTTACCGGAAAACATACGAGTCAATTGAGAAATTCAATGCTATGCCTGGTAGCTCAGTGGCAGAGAAACGGGCTAGAGATCGGGAGATCCGTGGTTCTAACCCCGGCTATGGCATTGAATTTTTCAGTCTGACTACCTATCCAATATATTAAATACATTTACAACTCACATAAAACAAATTTCTTAAATTTTATGGGAATGGCCTCTGAAGTCTTGTTTATTTGGAATGAATGATAAACCGTAAGAGATAGAGGAAAGCTTACTACACAAACATGTTGATCTCGTTGAAACACAATTTATGTCATATACATTTTTATAGGGTTAACAATTTCCGGGATATTCCTTGTTATTGGTTTCCATTTTAAAATACTTATACTTTCATCAAAGAGGGTCATGTTGTGAATGGATGACATCAGATTTTCAAGAAGGAATCTGTGTTCGGAAAAGTATCGTTTGGATGCTGTGGAGCATCAAATTTTACGTATTATTTCAAAATCTTTTGGCAGTGTTGTATGCGAAGTTACTGAGGCATTAATACCTATTAAATATTTACGTTTGACCTGGGATAATTGGTAAAATATCACTGAGCCGTATCATATACTACCAAACTGTCTGGAGGTCCGACGTAGCTCACATTGGGGATGTATCGCCTACCCTATTAGTTGTAGTACCACTACAGGCTAGAGACCAGGAGATCCGTGGTTCAAATACCAGCTTGGCATTGAATTTTTCGCTCTGGCTGTAATTTTCCAACTCCTGTTCTATATAGGCTGGTGAAGAAGAAACACTTTATTGACAGTGATTAATCTAATAGTTAACCTAAACTATGAACCCAGGACTTACAGTACTTACGACATTTTAAATCGCCATTGGGGTAGGTCATCTCAAAATAATCCCTGCTTGTGTTTACAGGGAAAATTTCAAGTCAGTTGAGGAATTGCTGCCGATCCCCATGGCCGCGCTCGCTAAAGCTTTGGTGCTTCGTGGCGCAGGGGATCGTGGGTTCGAGTCCCGCCTTGGGAATGGGTGTTTGTGTGTTTGTAAGTGTGTGTATGTCTGCTAGAGTATGTGTAAAAAGAAAACGTTAAATTAATAAATCATCTAAGGAAATGTAGGAAACTGAAAAAAAGAAATGAAAAAAAATGTTGTGTTGTCATGCTGCCATGATAATTCAGTGGTAAGAGCAGCTAGACGGAAACACACACATCTGTGGTTCAAATCCGGCATGGCATTGAATTTTTCAGTGTGACTATCCCTCACAGCTAATGCTTCCAAGAAATAATTCATTAACAATCAAACCCTTATTGCAATAAAAGAAGATTCACAGTATCCAATTTATGTTTGAGTTCATTGTGGTAGAATTAAATTAGGGACTTTAAATAATTTCTAAGAATGTGATTCACAAAAAGTCTGATCAAAGTAAAATTGAAGAAATAATTTTGCAAATCTAGAAAAATGAGCATTAATTTTATAGCAAAACATCACCTAAAAGATGGGCCTAAATTATCTCTTTACATGAAGTGGTAGGAGTTATTTTTTTCAGTAATGTATGTATGCTTCATTACTACATGTTAGAGTATTTGGGACTCCTAATGGTGCTTCCTAGATAAGATGACATTTCTAATTCACTATGTCTCCACTAGGTGCACATAATGACAAGGAAACAGCTCATGCATTTTAGAACTAAATCACGACTTCAAAATAGTGGAGTTTTACCAAGGGACCTTTCATTTTTAAGGTATACTTCTTACACCTGGAAATAAACATTAAACGAGATCAAAAGCTTTACTTTGTTTCCGAAGAAACCCATGCTTAGGGTTTTTGTATCCAAAAAAGCCATCACCCTCCACTAGTATTGAACCCGCAATCTTATTTACTAGATGCAAACATGATAGCCATAACACCACGGAGGAAAATTTCTTTCAAGTAAAGGAATGTAAATTTCAGAATATTATATGGGAGATGCGTTACTGTTTGAAAGTAGTAGAATTTTCTGTATCTCCTTAATGGAACAAATGTTTCCATGATCGGATTTGAATGTCTAGTTCAGCAGTGCGCCACAACACGCCATAATGACAAGGGATCAGCCGTCGCCCACAGAAATGGCGGAAAATGTTGCCAAGGAACCTTTTCTTTCAATGTATGGGGTTCATTTACGTGCAAGCTTTACTTCCGTTTCGAAAGAAGCCATGCTAAGGATTTTTGCTTCCGAAAAGGACCATCACCCTCCGTCAGATTTGGAACTGCAAACCATTTTAAAGCGTATTTAAAATATATAATGTGCCCAGATACATTATAAAATGTATACCAAATTAAAACTTCATTTTAATTTAGGAGTACACAAACAGTTAAAATGTTTGGATAGGTAGAGTCAGACTGAAAAAGTCAATACCTTAGCCGAGATTTGAACCACGGATATACGGGTCTCTAGCCGGTTGCTCTACCACTGAGCGATCATGTCAATATGTTGGCAGAACATTGCATTTCTCAACTGACTCGCATGATTCCCGGTAAACCACAAGATGATCTCAAATTATTTTGAAATGACAACCCCAATGGTGTAAGTATTCATGTTCTACACACGGTTTCTGTGAGAAAACAACTAAAATTATAACTAATTTTTTTAAGTATTAGCTGTACATTATTTACTTAACGGCACTGTATTACTAATAATAATCCCGTTATAATTTGGACTCCTAAACATAAATCTACTACAGAGCAATTTTAAAGAATTGTTAAAAGATAAACCCTCTCAAAAAATTCAACTATTTATTAAAAATATTAATGACTAAACTAATAAGTTCTGAATAATTATATATCAACCTCAATTTTGTTATTAGGATTATGATTAGGAAGAGTTTTATTAAAATGCAGATGTAATTATTAATAAATTGCCAGCTAGAAGTGAGAATACAGAATTCCAATAACAAGAATAGTTATTTTCAATATAATAAAATAGTAAAAACAAAATCTTTTTAAATATGGAAGTAATCGAATTGGCATTCTTTAAACGACTGTAAACAAACAAAAAACAGAATTTCTTGAAGACAAATGTGAACTGAATGTAATCAAATATTCCAAAGCATTGTTTCCCAACGGAATGAAGTTACATCTGTAAGTGAAAGAGTAACGCCCTCTTCCGGGTTTGTTAAAACGTACAAAAGCATTAAAAACTGAAGTGAAAAAACGCCGCTCAGGAAACAGAGGAACAGAACTTCGTATTAGATCCATTTATACGAGTTTCCGCGAACCCCTCCCTCCAGCCGCCTGCCGAGAAGCGGCATTAGCTTTGCTAATCACGTGTCTGCCGGAGTCTATTGTTTTCAATTCCTCGGTGGCTTCTGCAAGACTAGTCGCTATGGAAACAGCTCCTTGCGAAAATGCAAGTGGTGTACAAAATTCCTAGCTCATCTAACTATGTATGTCTCGCATTAATTTGCAAATATTTGTCTGCAAGAACATGGCATTGGTAGTGAGCGCAAGGCTTTTGAATAGGATTCACTGAAATATGGAAAAAATTGACAATGTTTTTTTTTTCTTCAAATATCTTTATAAGGTGATAGCAACATAAAAAAAAAAATCTGATGTGTTCCATTCACATGACTTTTTCTACATATCTGCAACAAATTATTGTTAAAAAGTTTATACTTCTATTTACTTCATGCTAATCGAGAACAAATTAGCAGAAATAGTCTTATTACTTGCCTCCCTGCAAGTAGAAGGGAAATACCGCAGTACCATAATCTAAAGTTTTAGTCAAAAGCTGGTTGCAATGAGATTGAAGTTCCTTGCTTTGTATGGACAGGAGTTGACAAATTCCCGTATGAGAAAAGTATGTTTTTAAAGCTGAAACCATTAACAAGGAATATCTCAAAAACAATCCACTCCACAAAAAGTATGTATATAGGATAAAATATGTGTTTTAACGTGCTCTACATTTTTTGTGGTAAGTTTTTGTACATCTCTTACGGTTTAGCAGTTATGCAAAATTCCGTAAAATTTATCCAGAATAAAGTAGTCTTCAGAGGCTATTCCAACAAAAATCAAAATATGCATTTTATTTGTCTCAGCTAAATATATTTAATATACGCGATTTTAATCAAAATCGTTAGAGCTATTTTTGAGAACATCACAATTTTCGAAAATTTTTCCATGTAAAGAGTAGTTGAGGGTGGGGGAATTTTCTTGAAAATCTTCGTGTCGTTTGGTATTTAACGGGGTTTTCCACAGACACACGGAATTTTTTTTTTTGCATTCAGAGGACTCAAAACACGTATTTCTGGTCAAATGTCGGTATCGAATTTTTGTTTGCAATGCAATACCTTCTCTACGCTACGAGGCAAATAAAATTATTGTATAGAATGACATTCAGTAAATAACGTGGTCTATAGGCAGAAGTAAGTCGCGATGGATTGTAAATTTAGTGAGGAAATAGCCCTCTGATATGAAATTATTTTAAACGATAGAAAGGATTAAAGAAAATAAACACAATGAAAGAGTTTATCGGGGAATGCCTCCTAGATATAGGTGGTACCGAGGAAATAAAATACTCGGGGTGGACCAAAACTGGCACAACGGGTGGATGTGGCTCGAAAGTCGAGGTGAAGACAACACATCTAGGGTAAATGCCCGAAAAGCATCTGCGAGTTCAGGAGCAGAGAGGTGGCAGCCCCACCACTGAACTAGCTCTGCGCAGCGTTCGTACCGCGGCCAGAGTGAAACTTTTACATACTGAACAGCCTCAAAATAATAGCCGGATTGATAATATCGGATTTCGACCACAGCAAAAGAAAAAGGACGCACGATTTGGAATTGCAGAACCATTAAAAATAGGAACATGGAATGTGAGAGGAATATCCACAAAAG
Organism: Hymenopus coronatus; assembly: GCA_030762935.1. Taxonomy (NCBI): domain Eukaryota; kingdom Metazoa; phylum Arthropoda; class Insecta; order Mantodea; family Hymenopodidae; genus Hymenopus; species Hymenopus coronatus. Next base: position 45,918,360 of record CM060898.1, on the reverse strand, counting down.
AAGAAGAAATAGTAAAAGAAATAGAAACAATGAAAGTAAATATAACGGTACTTACTGAAACTAAAAAGAAATTAAAAGGTACAGAAAAGATAGGGAAATACACTTTAGTATATAGTGGGGTTTCATTAAAACAAAGAGCAGCAAAAGGAGTAGCAATACTAATTGATGAAAAATGGACAAAGAGAATTGAACACTATACTTTTATTAATGAACGAATTATACAAGTAACGTTTAAAATCCCCAGAGGACATCTAATTGTTGTGGGAGTGTATAGTCCTGAAGAGGGAAAAAAGGAAGAGGTTTTAGAATTCTATGAACAATTACAAGAAGAAGTAAATAAAAGCAAAACCCAATATATGATCATTGCTGGAGATTTAAATGCAAGAGTTGGGAAACAACCTATACCTAAAACTGTAGGAAAATTTGGAGAAGACCACATTAATGAAAATGGTAAACAATTACGACAGTTTGCAACTTTTAATGAACTTAAGATAACAAATACATTTTTTAGAACGAAAGATGTTCATAAATATACATGGAATGCACGTGGTCAAAGATCATTAATTGATTATATTATGGTAAATAAAAAATTAATATCACAGATTATACATACTAGAGTTTACAGGGGTTGTGATATATCCTCCGACCACTATTTAGTGATATCTAAAATAGAATTATGGACAAGATGGAAAAAATCAAAAATAAGGGCAAACGAGGAACAAAATAAAACGGTTTTCAAAATAAACCTACTTCAAGAACCTAGTATCAGGAGGCTTTATCAAGAAAGATTAAACATTTGCCTAGAAGATACAAAAGTAGAAGAACATATTGATAAAGAATGGTCCAATATAATTAAAGCAATCAAAGGAGCAGCAGAAGAAGCAATCGGAAGAAGAAATAAATATAGAAGAAAAATTGGCTTAAGAATATGGAATGAAGAAATTAAACAAGCTATTGACAACAAAAAAGCAGCGTATAAAAGATTTCTACAAAATAAAACTGAAGAATCAAGACAAAATTATAAAGAAAAAAGAAACATCGCAAAGGCAATTACAAGAAGAGGACATCAGAATTCATGGGAGAATTTTATTAGCCAGATAGAAAACGACATACATGGCAGACAACAATTTGCCTATAAAGTGATTAAGACGTTAACAAAACAAGAGAAAGACAAAGTGAGAATAAACAATATATCTGAAGAAGAATGGTTGAAATATTATAAGGAACTATGGTATAAATTAGAAGAAAATGGAAAGTCAATAGAGGATCAAGTAACAGTTAAAACATCTATAGATTTAATCACCGAAGAAGAATTACAATTAACTTTACAAAACATGCAAAATAGAAAAGCTCCAGGACCAGATGGAATAAATGCAGAATTAATAAAGTATGGAGGAGATAAATTAAATGTAAGACTGCTTAATTTTATCAACAAATGTTGGAAAACGAATAGAATTCCTAAATGCTGGTACGATGCACACGTTATCAATATATTTAAAAAGGGCAAAAGAAATGTATGTAGTAATTACAGAGGTATAAGTCTCCTGAACACAGGCTATAAGCTGTATACAAAAATCATAAACAAACGTCTAAGTATAATTACAGAACCGTTATTATTAGAAAACCAAATGGGATTTAGAAAAGGACGATCCTGCACCGATAATATATTTTCTATTAACCAAATTATTGAAAAGAGAAGAGAATATAATTTAGAAACACATATAGCTTTTGTGGATTTAGAAAAAGCTTTTGATAAGGTAAGCAGAACTAGACTCTGGCATATATTAGATAAAAAAGGATACCCAAAACAATTGATAGATGTACTCAGGAATATATATCAAGAAACAAAAATAAAAATAGTTTTAGGAAATGGACGATTATCACAAGATATGATAATTAATAATGGTTTAAGACAAGGATGTAGTTTATCTCCGCTTTTATTTAATATCTATATGGATGATATTCTCAGAAAATTAAAAAATGAAATACCATTAGGAATAAAAATAAATAAAGATAATGCCTTAAATATGCTACTCTTTGCAGATGACATGATGTTAATACAAGACCGAGAAGATAAGCTGCAAATAAGTATGTACAAGCTACAAAAATTGATCCAGGATTATGGTTTAAATATATCAATAGAAAAATCAAAGATAATGGCATTTATAGGAAAACATATAAAAAGATCAAAGATAGTGTTAAGCAATAAAGTGTTAGAACAGGTGATAAAATTTAATTACTTGGGTTGTAATGTAACCTTCAAGACAAACAATGAAGAAATAAATAATAAAGTGAGTAAGTTCCAATATATTTGTGGAGTAATAGCTCGTACCTTAAAAAGGAAAACCCGAAAAGATACAAACCTAAAATTCTATAAGACAATGGCTGTTCCAGTTTTACTGTATGGTTCAGAGACATGGACTCTTAAAAAGAAAGATTGGAGCCAAATACAAGCGGCAGAAATGAAATATCTCCGAGCAGTAAAAGGTTGCACCAGACAAGATCATATTAGAAATGAAGACATAAGGAAAGAATTAGACATTTTTTGCTTAAAAGAAAGGATACAAATAAATAGAGAAAAATGGGAAAGCCATTTACAAAGAATGGATAACTCTCGCATTCCATTTCAGTCATACAAATATAAACCTCTAGGCTACAGAACAATAGGAAGACCAGTTAAAAGATGGGAAGAAATATGAGGCCGGAACAGGAGAATCCTCCTAATCCATGAAGAGTTGATGATGATGAAAGAGTTTATGTTAACATTTTTAAAACTAGTAACAGAGTACGAATAAATTATAGGTGCTTGGGAAGAAAAGCCGAAGACAGTTCAATTTTAGTCCGTATTGAAAATCCCCTCTTAATTTATTATTTCTAGAGCAATTTTACGTTCTAGATTAACTATGTTAACTTGTAAGTTGATTCAAACCCGGAAGAAATTAATTGCTTTTTTTCATAAGTAAAAATCCTTAGAACGCCATATTTCGGAAGAGAAATAAAGCATTGGTTCCATGTAAAGTTTCTTTGCACTCAAAGAACCGAGTACCTTGAGAGAAGATATCCTTGAGCTAAATTCACCATGTTCCAAGTCCGAAAGCAGTGATTTCGTTCTATAATGTCATCATCTATTGGCGGTGAGATGCACCTCGTCACCACGTGAACATACTGCCAAAATAACAAACTAAAAATTCCTTGATCAAGGAACCACTGTAAAATTGGCCCAAAATACGCCGACAAGGCGTGAAGAACTTGAATAGTGAAAGAAATTTACGTAACATTATGAAGCAAACACACATGAAATTATAAAAGTGATGGTTGTGTATGTTCATATGTGGTTACTCATCACTCATAGTAACAAAGATGAAAGAAGGGAAATTCAAACCTCAGAAACGAGATTTATAAAATATGTATGTAAGAAACTGTAATAGAGTTGTTACTCTAATAAATGAAACTATAAGCTTGGATTTTAAAATTATATTCACTTAACAAAAGAATAAATGATGACAGAATAAAATGAAACAAAACAATGATTGAATATCACATTACCCAAATGCACTGTTAATCAAATGGAGGGAGAAATTCTGGAAGACCACACAAAGGTATAACTATAATTTAGAATCAAACACATGAACTCACCTAACCCACGAAAAACGAAACAGTAATTTTGTAAACAGTAGGTACACATGAAAAGTTTGAAACTGTGTAAAATTAATAAAGCTCATCACAACAAAATTTTATAGCTAGGACCTTTATAAATGGTAGGAGCAGTTTTTCAACTTTTCGTACGTATTTCCGAGTCTTCATACTCTTCTTAAAATAGTAGTGCACGTTGCGCCGGTAATGTTGGTTGTATGTTGCAGGGGTGTCAGGGGAAGTGATCAATCTTGTTGTTGTGGATCTGTGCAATTAACATTTATAAAACTCTGCAGATAACAGCGGGAACCTCACCGTTAGAAAAGGACAGATGTAGATCAAAGGAGCTAGATGGCAGATAGGGATACGGTGTTTTGGCTGGGACTCGGTACCGATCTAGAAAGGAAAATATATTGTACCTATGTCGCTTGAAGGGCGCTTCCAGGAGGGAGCAGGTGAGATGAGACACCAGGTGGCCGGAATCGGGAATGACGGCATAACAATGGCATTTGCCAGATTGAGACACCCCGACAGACGGAGAGGCACATCTGAGGCCTCCACCCTACCCAGAGGGTTTATGTACCCCGGTAACCAGCAGGAGAATGTTTTACAGAGAGCATATTTCGTACCTGCCACGATGCACCGAAGCACCGGAGCCGACACTTTCAAGCCTGAAATAGACCAAATGGACAGAAGGGTGAATGTTATGATAAATGGAACGACGCTGAGGGATAAGCCATTTGGGGGATGAGAGCATTTGCTTGAAAAATGGTCAGATAGACCAGAATCAAATCCATAACTTTAGTGAGTAGCACGCTTTGCCTCACACACGTAACAGATTCTTTTCATATTTCCTAATCATGTCGGACGAGATGAATTATTATTATTATTATTATTATCATCATCATCATTATTATTATCCGTGTTATTATTATTGGCACATTATTATTATTATTATTATTATTATTATTATTATATGCTATTCATTAATTCGACTAAAAGTATGCAATTAATAACATAGATCTAACATCGGTTAAATGGATGTAACTCAAAGCTAATGCAAATACACTTGCCTTATACATTGTTAGCAATATCAGAACTGGAACAGAAGCAAGTGGTGCTACAAATCCAATGATGAAACAGAAATTTTATTTGGGTTGATAATTCTGACCAAGGTTGTTCAATAAAAGATAATCATACTGTTTTACGGCCATAATTACTCGCGCTAGAATTTATCGTATGATTTTCTGTTAGCTGAACGTGTGACAAACGCGTCGTTCTAGTTTCATTATTGGCACTTCTGGTCCCTGCCTTTAAGAGATGGTGAGCTGCATGTGCAATAATGTCTACCGCAAAAGTGGAGATGACACGCGATGAACAATATGCGGGGTTGAAATTCTGCTTTTATCTCAAAAAATCTTCAGCTGAGAACTATGCAGTGTTACAGAATATCTATGGAGTGTCTTATTCACACAATACAGATAGTTTAACTTGTTTAAAAAGGGGAGACAGATGATTTAAAAGGCAGGTGGACCCAGCGCTGCAACAATACTGCTGCTGTCATTGAGAGAGAGGATTTTTTTGATACTTTTTAACGTCCGCTTTTACTACTTCTGGCACCACAGGCGAGGACACTTGTGATACATGAAATGAAGGTGGAATTCCAGTGGAATGCGATAGCAGGTGAAACCGGAGGACCCGGAGAAAACCCGTTTGCGCTTTGTCCACAACACATCCCACATACAGTCGCTTGGAATCGAACCCTGGCTGTCTAGGAGAGAGGCGAGTGGTCTAACCACTCGGCCACGGCGCGGCCACGAGAGAGGATCGACGAATACACTTTCCAGCACTTTCTGAAATACTGAAAATGACATTGGGTGCCACCCAATGCTGATGACTGCAGATTTACTAATGAGATGTATGCTACCACTGTATTCATGGCCACATATAGCAAATATCGTTACTGAACACCTTGTAAACATCAATATGAAGTGCGTTTCTCACCCTCCTTATTGTCCAGATTTAGCCTGGTTTCATGTTTTTCTATTCCTTAGTGTGAAGAAACACCTACGTGGGAGGCATTTGTCATTATTAGAAACAGGCGATGGCTGCGAAAGCGATTCTGAAGGGCCTTTCAAAAATGATTTCCAGCATGTCTTTGGTATCTGGAAGAAACGCTAAGACAGGTGCATCCTATCCATAGGGGGACTGTTTTGAGGGAACCATCAACATTATGAAGATGAGTAAAGTCATTATTTGTTGAACAACTCTCGTATACAGCGGATAGTAATTCGCGTCTAAATGCTTACGCGCGCTGCATTTGTTTTTATTTTGAATTCCCTGGAGCTTAAAATGTGTATTTTTGGTTAAATCTCGATATGAAGTTGTTGAATGGAATATAATAGGGACATATAGAAGAGCTGTAGATGCATTATAAGCTTTGGCATAAAGCGTTAACGTCGGGGAACTGCATTACTTCGTCATCCGATGTGAAGTAAACAACGTTTCAAATCACCCATACTTATGGTTTCAATAACGTTAGCAGTTTATGGGCTGTCTGCCTGAAGCACAAGATGTCCCCTGCTGAAGATAAATTGGCTTGGGTTTCTATAGCGCTCCTACACTACCAGCAACTTCATGAATGGCAACTGCAGTTTATTAAGCTCGTCACGTAACGTTTTCATAACTCCTCTTGAGAGTGGCCTCGCTTTTCAACTTTCTCGTCTCTATGGGAAATTAGTCGCAACTTTCTGGCCTGGGGCTAATTTTGTTTACGCCTGTACTATGTCTGTCTCGTGGAGACCAAGGTGTTGTATGGAGAGGAAGGAAATGGGAAACCGATATCGGAAAACAATTTTTCTTTTGAGAGCTCGCTCGCCTCGTGGAACGCGTTGGTTTTTCTGGCTGCCAGTGCAAGAGGAGACCGTGGACAATACTTGGTAGATATGTCATCAGGTGGTAAGGAATGTGATTATAACACCATTCATCATCCACCAAGCAGAGAATTCGTGACGAGCGAGCGTCAGGAGGGATTAACTTCGGTCTGTTATTTTGGTACTGCGGGCTAGAAATACTGGAACCCTATGTTCTCACAAATAACACGATTGTATTAAGATTAAACAGGAACAGTTCAAAGCATGGGTTATTCCCATCAGAGTATCTGATGTGTTCCATTCACATGACTTTCCTTACATCTCTGTAACAAGTTATTGTTAAAAAGCATCTAACCCTTCATGCCAATTGAGATAAACGTAGCAGAAATTGTCTTACTACTTACTTTCGTATAACCAAAATAAGGGAACACACTAGGCTAAAGGGATACTAAAATGTTTTAAAAGCTGGTTGCCATGTAGTTTCTGTGCATTGTCAGGTGTTGACAAATTCCCGTAAGGAAACAGTTTCTGAAACTAAAATCAATAACAAGAAATATCTAAAAATGGTCAACGTCACGAAGAAAATGTATAATACATAAATTGTGTGTTTTAACGAAATCTACATTTTTTTCTAAAGTAAGTTCTGTCTATTTCTATCGGTTTACTATTTAGCAAAATTCATTCAAAATAAAGAGGTCTTCAGAGCTTATTCCTAGAAGATTCAAGATATAGTTTTTATCTGTTGTGTAAGTATCTCTAAATACGGTATTCTAATCAAAATCGTTACAGCCATTTTTGGAAAAATAGTTTTTAAATGTTTTCCAGAGTAGTTTGGAGTGATGTAATTTCACTCAAAATATTTTTGTCGCATCCTTGGAAGATATTAAACTTAAATACCACACAAATACGGGAACCGCTTTCTAAAAATGCTTGATTTGGATACTGGGGACCTAAAACGTGTATTTCCGTTGAATTGTTAGGTAGAGTGAAATAACTTTATACCTAAGTACCATTTGCAATGTAGAGAATATCAAAGTGAACTTATGAATGTATGTATCTAAAGGAAAATGCTTATGATCGCATAGTTTCTAAAAACATTACCACATGACTTCTATTCAATATTTAAATATGTGCCATTCAAATAAGTTTCCCTACCTGTTCCCTACCTCTAAACTGTTCTTAAAAAGATGTGTTCTTTTATCCACTTTGTGTTAATGGAGATAAACGCTAGCAGAAATAATTTTACTGCTTAGTTCCTTATAAGCAGAAGCGAAATAAAGGTATACACTAGGTTAAAGTGACAGTTAAATCTTTTAAAAGCTGTCGCTATGTGATTGAATGTAAAATGCATTTATCTTTGCATGGTCAGGAGTAAAACAAAAGACAAGCGCTTAACGACTTTCTTTTTGAAAAAATTACAAGTGTTTTGAAATTGAAACAATAACAGGGAATATCTCGGAACTCGTTAACTCAACACAAATATAGTATAGGACAAATTGGGTTATTTAATCAGATCTACATTTTTGTACAGTAAGTTTTTGCCTAGCTCTTTCGACTTAATTGAGAATTAAGAGGATTCAGTGACTATTCCCAAAAATTAAATTTTTTAATACAAAGAGTGGTTTGATGAGGGGCAATTTTCTTAAAAATATTCATTTCGCATCCTTGGAAGATTTTGAACTTAAATATCATGTCTGATACTTAACCGATTTTTCATTTTTGAGTTATCCTGTCCTCAGAACATGGATCTTTTTGTAATTAATAATAATGATAATGATAATATTATTATGTTTTTTGATATAGGGGACTCTAAAAATGTATCGAATGTTTCAGTGGAATGCAATAAATACATCTATGTACAATGGATAGAAAGGAATAAGGTAGTGATGAAATACAACAATATCGTCACGAGGTAAATGAGTTAGAGAAAACAAGAATAAAATAAGCTTAATAAAATCGGTATACACGGAAAATATAAGCACTTTATTACTTCTTATTTTAGTACTTCTCATATTACCTTTATCTCCTTCTTTATTGCTTACCTGGGATAAGTACAGCAAGTTTGGCTTCTCCAAATCATATTGCTTGGTCCCCAAACGATAAAGTTAGGAATATTGGATGACTACTGCACTACATATTTAAGTCCAGCAGCTTTCAAGAATAGATAATGGAAGATTTTTTCAGCATGCACCAGGTATTTGCGAGCGTGTGTCACATCCATAGAGATGCATACTGTGGCGTAACTTAGTCTACTCCTTCTATCGGAGTCATAAGTAATGCAATTCTTAGTTTTAAAAAAATAGAAAAGCCTATTAATTAAAATGCAAGCTATAAAAAAACAAAATCAAGTGCTTTATGATTACTTAACTTCGGAAGAAAAGTAACATCAAGAATGCCACGGTTTAGGCTACAAGACTCAAGGGACTGGAGAACACAGACAACGAATGACGATGCTGGCAGGAAAATCTGTTCGTTCTGTGGTTTTGATGAGGAATCGGTACATATTTTAGCGTAATGTGCACAGTAAATAAATAAATGGCGTGTTATTTATGGACGCTCTTTAACTGCTGTGGTTCTCAGCGACCCATTCCATACTGGGCGTGAAAGGGTGCTTAATTTTGCTCAGAGGCCTCTCTATCAGACTTGAGGTTCTTTTACTTCCCGTGCTAAGGCTTTTTACACCCGAAAAAATCCGTCGTCTTCCGCAGGGTTTGAGCCAGCGACCTTGGGTATAAATAGTTAGCATGATAACTATTACACCACGGAGGGTGACAATGTGCATAGTGGGGAAAACCAACAAAAATTAAACTCTCAGAAAAATTCTTAAGTTCAGCTACAAGGAGATTGACATCTTGGAATCTTTTGGCTGACAAGAGACATTCCAAAAATATGGAAAGCCATATCAAATTAATTGAGTTATTCAGAGATAATTTATATCCATCTTTATTTACATTTCTTGTTTTCTATTTATGTTTGCCATCTGTAACCTTAACGAAAACTCCGTAATTAAGCTCTTCAGGAAACTGTGGACTAAATGCGCAATAACCGGGTTAGCGCTTCTCACGGGAGATGATTTATTGGGTGTAGAAAAAAAAGTTGACACAATTTAATACGAAATACAGTATAATACATGTTTCAGAGTATTCGGGTGAAGTGCAGTACAAAATGAAGAACAAGAGATCATTTCTTATGAAAAAAAAACCTTCGATTGTTGATTGCCGTCTACTCTTACCACTCTTACTCTTATTACATTTACGAGTTGCCAGTTTGTAGTACTATACGACAACTCGCTATACACTGCACAGAATTCAAAGAAAGACCACAGTAGTGAGTTTATATTGAAACATAACCATTTTCTTATGCTACCTGATCGGCCTAGAGGATGGAGTGCATTAATGACGGTCCGAGTGGTGGAAATCCCTGTCAGTCATCCCTCGCTGTCTATTACTTTCTCAGTATCACTTGTAATTGTGTTGTTACCAATTGTACTTGTTTCCTGGCAATGAATCCCCATCCTTGCTTCCCTAGTATTTGTATTGTTTCAAGCGGCTCTTGGGAAACGAGGAAACCTTTCCAATCAGAGATTGAGAATAGGATGTAAAAGATTACCAACTCATGTCTAATGCTATCTCTCCCTACTTACCATGTTTCAAGTTAAAACAGCATAAGAAAGAGATAAAACACTTGTACAGGAAATCTTTTGAAAGTTTTACTGGTGACAGGAAAGGTCACAGGAAAGTTAAACTATTTTCTTATCATACTTTTAAAACGTTCAAAGATAAGCAATTTATTTACAATATCTGTATTATTTTTGGCCATAAATACGCTAATTGTAGGATATAGAAGTGTTAAGAAGGGTAAAATCATGCAATATTAATATGGATCGTTCATGGAAGTTTGAATAGAACGTAATGAATGGGACAGCGTTATAATCGGGAGCGTAATTACGGGGTTTTACTGTAATCACATGGCTAGTTACCTTAAATTTTTGTATTAGTATGAGATAGGGCTCTAGTAAAGTAAATTAGTTCTATTGTTATTTGTGTTGAAATAGAATTCTGTTACAGCTAATACCCAACACAGATACTCACGTATGACTACGAAGAGACAGGTCAATAGCAAAACTGAGCCCAAACATTAGCCCTCAGTGAAGCTAAAGTTTGACATCGCTATTCTAAAATTAATTCTGCTGAATAGAGCTTAAGAGGCAGCTCTTAAAATCAAGGAACTTAGTGAAGAAGAAGGAGAACATTCTCGCCGACTGTGAATTGCGCCACTTGCCTTTCAGTGGATGATATAAAGTGTTCAACATTCGAAGTGCCACATTGCGAGCGAAAAAGGCAATTCATGTTGTGCTTTCACATCTTGTTTCTTTTATATCCACTTTTTTTTCCTCTGCTGCTGCTACGAAGAGAGCGTTTTCAAGTGTTTTAATTTAAAACCTGGCAGTAATTTGAATAAGAAGCTTTCCGCTATTACCATGTTTTCTCTTTATATAAAAAAGAACCTTCTTTTCCAAACATTAAAACAGATGCCTTCCTTATCTTGCTCAGTGTCTGAAAAACCGTTCGCCTTTTTTAAACGAGAGTGTATACAGCCGTAGGGGGAGGTTTGTTTGAATTACGCGACTCAACTGTTGAGTGATTAAAATATTGAGTATATAACAGTGCCATGGCAATGCTACTTCTCTACGCTGTTGTGATTCTCTTAGGAGTAACCAACAGCAATTTCCTCCAGGAAAATGCTTCAGGGAGTATAAGCATTATGGAAAATTTCCTGCATTCACTTATTTCCTTTCTTGACTCCATTACTATTTATGCTTTTAAGTGCTCTTACTTCCATTCTTTCAGTCAATTTAGTTTCCTGCCATGGGACATCTTTCTTTTTGCTTTTGAGCAAAGAGATTCATTTATTTCGTTTCCGTCTCATACATTTTCAGTTTCTACACTTTTCCCCCATAATACTTCTTTAAGATCACTTCCTTAAAAGTGATTCGCTATCTCTAAACAAAAAGGTTTTCAAGAGCGTTTCCGTTGTACCTAATATACATCCACATATTCAGATATCGGGACTTGAATACCAGCGGTACTCCTCCTATTTGCCCACACATTAATTTTCCTAAAATTCAAAGCCGGTAGCTATTATTTTAATAGGACTAATATCAAGAACTGCACAGTCACATACTTCTATATTTATTATGAGTTCGCATATATACCTTAGAACCTCACAACTAGATCCATTATCAATAGCAGGAGCAAGTCTTCTATGATAAAATGTTCAGAAGAATGAAACGAAGAAGAATACTTCTGAACATTTTATCATAGAAGACTTGCTCCTGCTATTGATATTGGATCATATACTCTTAACAAACCGAGAGAGGTGGCGCTGCGGTAGCATGTGCAGCTAGTATTCGGCAGGTCCCATTTGACGGTCCACGCTGAGTCCTGGGTTTTCAGCGGTTTCCCCGAGATCGCCAGGTGAATGCTTGGATGGTTTCTCATGTCATTTCTATCATTTCCGCCTTCATTCCGATTCCCTCTCATCTTTCACTTATAAAAATGGAATAATTATTGGTTAATACGTTTCTCAAACGAAAAGTCCTCATTAGCTACATATCTCTTTTGTTTTACCCCTGTCCATGTGGATAAAACGGAATCTTTTTTTTTTTTTTTTTTTTTGGTAGTGTTTAACGCCCGCTTTAACTACTTATGGCACCGCAGGCTGTGACACTGATGATACATGAATGACGATGGAGCACCAGTGGAATGCGATGGCAGGGGAAACCTGGAGAAACCCGCCCCAGCGCCGTTTTGTCCACCACAAATCTCACATGCGTTCACTTGGGATCGAGCCCGGGCCGTCTAGGTGAGAGGCGGAAACGGAATCTCAATGACAATCGCATATCGAAGGCCTTTTTTAGCCCAGTTCTCTTCTTCTTAGAGGGAACTAAGTAACAGTCATTTCTGTCCATCTATCCATCTCAATTATCATAAAGCAGAGAAAATAATGTTTTTAAAATAACTTTATACAGAATAGGTAGAGACAATTATTTGAATGTAGCACATCAGATTTTCAGATAAAGCTCCATGTTCATGTTTCTGCGTGTCTGTGAACACTATAGCTAAATAATTAGTTTTAAAGTCGGTTAAATACCAAACTTTATATTTAAGTTCAACATATTCAAGGAATGCAACATGTAAGCTATGAATAAAATTTCCCTTCCTCGAAATACCTTTTACATGATAGATTTTTCTTTTCGAAAATCTTGATTTTATGAAAAATATCTGTAACAATTTTGATTAATATACCATATGTAAAAGATATTTTCATGAAAAATCAAATAACATATTTTTAGCCTATGTATTCCCTTATTTCCGTCCTACTTAGAAGAAATTAGGTAATTAGAACATTTCTGCTATTTTTATCTCGATTAGCAGGATGTAGATAAAGGAATAAAGTTTCGTAAGAATATTTTTCTTACAAAACAGAGAAAGATATTTGAATGAAACACAAACTTTTTTTTTAATTTGCAAAGTAGTTATAAAATCGTTTTAATAGAATATTTATCCTTAGCGCTGCTATGAATATTTAAACACCATACTACGTGTAATTGTGAGGTCTTAATTCAATTATTTTATTTTCGGTGACTTCAGATTCCACCTCGGAATTACATCTCTGCTAACTTACATTTGTAATTAATCCATTAAATAGTTAAAAACAACAAGCCTGAGAGCTTGTGATTTGTAAGTTGCCGTTGAGACATTTCTTCTCAAAATATTTGAGCTGTTCTCCTGTGGTTTACCGGGAAAAAGCGCGAGACAGTTGGGGAAATTTAATGCTGCATCGGCATGTTGCCATGAAAGCTCAGTTATTAGAGCAACTGAATGGAGATAAAGAAAAATGTGGTTCAAATACGACCCTGGCATTTAATTTTTGAGTCTGAATCTACTTTTCCAACCAGAATTAATATTAATAACAAAGTTGATTGACAATATCACGTGCAGATTATTTTTATTATCCTAAATTTCATTTAGCTATTCTTAGCAGATCTACAGAAAAGATTCATTTACGTAAGAAAATGATATTCACAGATAAAGCAGTTTAAAGCAAAACATGGAGTAAACAAACTCAAATACTTGCAAAGGAAGAAATCAATTGTCTTGAATAAACAAACTTTTCTGTACAAAATACCAGGAGCAAAACTCTTTAAAACACGGGATAAAGTTTATTACAGTAACTTCAAATGTGTAGAAGTTACAATTACTTTTTTGAGAAGCAGTGGAGAATACATGGTAGGTCGAAATGCAGTTGCAGTAGCATTTTAAAATTTGTTGAAACTGTACTAGCATTGATTAAATATTATCAAATTAAAAAGAAAATTATTCTAATTAATAAAAATAGATGAAAAACTAAAGGTGCAATTTTTAGAAATATTCGTTAGTCTGTCCTTAAATTAAATTGAAAGCATGGGCTTAAATAATCCCCCAGTATATGCGTCTGCATATAAAGATTATTTTTATCAATTATTATAAAATTATAACTTTATCATCATTTATTAGAATGTTGATTCTGTCATCTTAGCTCGTTTTTGCTCATTTTCACCCACTTTTTACTCTGATTTTTTTCTTTAAATCAGCCAGCGCATCGCTTCAATATTTCATTGCTTTTTTCCGCTTAGGATATGAATATCATTTTTATGGTCTCTAGGGAGCTTGAAGAAAGGGTAAAGATGTACACCTCGTGAGAGAAAAATATATATAGTTAGAATATGTTGCCCTGATTTACTGAAATGCTGCGTATAAAGTAAGAATGCATATTTTTGTCTTATTCCTTGATGGGTACGGCAAGTCAAATATCGTTAAAAAAGAAAAAAAGAGCTTTCGGAGCTTACAGTAGAGGTGAAGAGGTTAGCAGGTGGAAATATGAGCTATAACCGTCATAGAATTCTCTCCTGGCCACTTTATTCTTGAAGCTCTTTTCCCAGCCTTGCCATATTTAACTCCTTTCCCTTCTGGCACATTTATGCTGCAGAAAGAACCAACTGTTGCGGCGCTATCAGCTAAGTGGTCTTTGAACTCGCTGCTGCAGATAAAAACCCTCCTCCATCTCCGGCGGCTATGTCGCCTCAACCCCCAGATCCTTTTGTGTCCCCATTACGCGGCTAACAATCAAGACACATTGTTGCAGGGAAAAACCTTTCGGGCTGCCAAGTGGCGGCCGGGCAAAAAAGGGGTCCGTTTGAGCTCCCTTATCAAGCATAATATGATATGCCGCAAAGATAAAATGAATAAGAGTTCCTAATTTTGTTGGAACGAAGTAGTGACATAATTTAGAAAACTTTTCTGCAGTTGTACACCTATTCATATGGTTGAACAAATGCATGAACGATACATCAAGATTCATGGTGTATTAAGAAAGCGAAGGCAGAATAAGGATCGCTAGTAATTAATATTCATTAAAGAACTTGTTGCATCCATCCAACTTAGCTTGAATCCCATAAGTAATATAGAATTTGGAGAAGTAAATTTATGATATTTATTGGTCTTAAACCTTTTACATATACATTGTAGGTATGATACAGACAAAATACTTATATAACATGCTGTCATTTGCATACTGTCATCTGCAAAAGAAACAGAGAAACTGCTAAACAGCAGACAAACAAACAGAAAAAAAGAAAATTCTGCACATATGAGACATGTGCTGTTATTTACAAGCCTGCTCATAATGCCCACCTTCTCTTCTGTCCCTACGTTCCGATTCTGAGCTGCATCACTTTTGAAGAATGTAGCTATCGCTTCCTTTATCCCCTCTCAAAGAGAGAAGATTGTAATTCTGTCCGGATTAACAAAGAATTCTTGAAAATACTTTCTCCTCAACTGTTCTGGTTTAGTACAATACTCCAGAATGTGGATCCGACAGATTCTTATAATCTCTTGTTAACAAATTTGATCACCAGTCTACACCAAGGAAACCCTTGATTTCTGACTCTATTTTCCGAAACAAACAAAAAAATCTGATGTGTTGCATTCAAATGACTTTCTTTACATCTCTAGAAAACATTATTGTTAAAAAACTTATGCTTTTATTTACTTCATGTTAATCGAGGGGAAAAAAAAACCTAGCAGAAATAGTCTTATAACTTGCTTACTTGTTAGTAGAAGCGAATTAAGGGAGTACCATAGGTTAAAGTGATAGTGAAAAGCTGGTTGCTACGTGAACTAAGTTCCTTTGTTTGTATGGACACGAGTTGACAAATTCCTGTATGAGAAAAGCATGTTTTTCAAACAAAACTGAAACCAAAAACAAGGAATGTCTAAAAAACAATCAGCTCCACGAAAAAAAACGTATACAACATATATTATGGGTTTAAAGGTGCTCTACATTTTTTGTGTAGTAAGTTTTTATCCATTTCCTACGGTTTAGCAGTTATACAAAATTCCGTAAAAATCATCCAGAATAAAGTAGTCTTCAGAGTCTATTCCCAGAAAATTCAAGATATACATTTTATTTGTCACTTAAATATCTTTAATATACGCCATTTTAATCAACATCGTTAGAGCCATTTTTGAGAAAATCAAAATGTTCGAAAAAAGTTCCATGTAAAGGGTAGTTTGGTGTGGGGGATTTTTCTCAAAATCCCTGGAAGATACGGAACTTAAATATACCAAGTTTGGTATTTTACCGACTTTTAGTTTTTGAGTTATCGTGTTCAAAGACACACGGATACACTGTCACACGGTCACACGGACACACACGGACGTTTTTCTGAAAATACTTTTTTTGGATACAGGGGACCCTAAAACATATATTTCCGGTGAAATCTCAGTATCGAATTTTTGGGTGAAGTGCAATACCTTCTCTATACACTATGTACATAGTACGTATAGAGAAAGTAAAAATCTGATGTGTTCCATTCACATGACTTTTTCTAAATCTCAGCAGCAGATTATTGTTAAAAAGCGTATACTTCTATTTACTTCATACTAATCGAGAAAACATTAGCAGAAATAGTCTTATTACTTGCTTCCATGGAAGTAGAAGCGAAATAAGGGAGTACCATAGGTTAAAGTGATGGTCAAAAGCTGGCTGCTATGTGACTGAAGTTCCTTTGTTTATAGGGATAGGAGTTGACAAATTCCTGTATAAGTTTTCCAAAGCTGAAACCAAAAACAAGGAATACCTAAAAACGATCATTTCGTCGAAGAAAAGTATATAATATAAATTGTGTTATATAACGTGCTCTACATTTTCTGTGTTTTTAGTATTTTTCCATCTCTTACGGTTTATCTGTTATGCAAAATTCCGTAAAATTCATCCAGAATAAAGCAGTCTTTAGAGGCTATTCCCAGAAAATTCAAGATATATATTTTATTTGTCAGGTAAATATCTTTAACATGCCATATTTTAATCAACATTTTTAGAGCCATTTTTTAGAAAATCAAAATTTTCGAAAAAAGTTCTATGTAAAGGGTAGTTGGGGGGATTTTTTTTTTCAAAATCTTCGTGTCGCATTCCTAGAAACATACTGAACTTAAATACAAAGTTTGGTATAATACCGACTTTTCGTTTTTGAGTTATCGTGTTCACAGACATATGGACACACGGACACACACAGGGACCTTTTTCTGAAAATGCTTTATTTGTATAAAGGGAACCCTTTAGTTTAATTTGAATAGAGGTATGTTCGCACGTTTAGATAAAATAACCATATTCATCATGTAAACGTGTAGCTTAACGTATGGCTATTCAATTCTTCCACCACATATTTCTCACTTCTGTGGTTGTGCTATGATTTTTCGAAAATATGACCTCAAACAGTAGAGCAGCAGATGTATACTTACATATTTACCTTCTCAATTTGGTACATAATACATAAGTGGACAAAGTATTGTATTCCACCCAAAATTTCGATACTGAAATTTCTCTACAAATACAGCTTTAGGTTTTCTGTGTCGAAAAAAAAAGGATTTTTAGAAAAAGATTCATTTGCGCGCGCGCGCCTGTGTCGGTGAACAACATAACTCACAATTGAAAATTTGTTTACTATCAAATGTTATAGTTAAGTTAAGTACCTTCCAAGGTTACGATATGATTTTCAAGTAAATCTCCCCATTCCAAACTCCTTTTATATGAATAAAATTCCAAAAATTGTTATATTATCAAAAGTTTTTTATTAAAATACAGCAAATTGAATATATTTATATGACAAGGAATGTTATATCTTAGATTCTTTGGAATAGCTCTGACGACCTCTTCATTTAGAATGAATTTTGCATAACTGATAAACAATAAGGGAGAGATAAAACTTACAACACAGAAAATATAAATCTCGTTAAAACACACAATTTATATTATTTGCACGTTTTTTGTGGAGTTAACCATTTTCGAGATATTCCTTGTTATTTGTTTTTAAATGTCCAATAGTTATATCTTTCCCAAATGGGAGGTCGGGATTCACTTTTTTCAATCTGGTTATACGAAAAGAAGGGATTATCAATACCATTCTATAGGTCTTGACTATCGCTTTAGCCTAGTGTATTCCCTTAATTCCGTCATGATCAGAAGGAACTATAGTAATGCAGCATTTCTGCTAATATTTACCTCAATTAACACAAATTAGAGAGAAAAATAATATTTTAAATATAATTTGTTGCACAATTGTCATGTGAATGGAATGCACTAGATTTTATCGATAGTCTACCATCAGGAAGTAGAGGAAGCATGCGTTTTTAAATAAAATATGTATAAGTTTTAACATTTAAACGTAGTTTACAGCAACTATTCAGTGTTTGGCGGATAAAGGTAGCATAGTAGAATTAATGGCACTAAAGCAGAATAAAAGCTTTATAGTTCATGCTTGCTGAAGTAAAGACCAAATGAAAACCTCATATCTCATCAAAGGACTCTACATAAAACGCTTTGCTAGCAGAGAGTATGAAAATAGTGTAGAATAATGGCTGGATTAAATGCTGAACTTTGTTGATTACGTCATTGTGATGGCACAATAAACCGGACTTCAAACCGGGTTCACTTTGATTAACCTGGTAGAATGGAAATTGAGTTAGAAATTATAACATAATCAGGACATGGGGTTAACCAATTCATCGCAGAGCTGAGATTAGGTTAATAATACTTCACAGACACAAGAAGATAGCTTATCTAGATGCTTTATATGCTGTATCATCTGCCTTTTGTGCTAACACTAGTTTTAAGCTCGTACTTGTAAATCTTTAACTCAAGACTTTCTTGCAGGCAGTTTTCAGAGTGTAAAACCAAATGATCGCAAACTTATTGTCTTTTGCTTAATAATAATAAAGTATTATATGTTCCATTCACATGACTTTCTCTACATCTGTGTAACAAATTATTGTTAAAAAACTCATTTTTCTGAATACTTCTTAATAATAGATATAAAATTGGCATAAATGGCCTTATTACTTGTCTTGGTAATAGAAAGGAAATTAGTAAATACACTAGACTAAAGCAATAGTCAAATCTTTTGAAAGCTGGTTATGAAACTGAAATCTGTTTATTTGCATGGCCAGGAGTTTACAAATTCTCGCATGATAAAAGTTAAGTATTTTAAGACTCAAACCAATAACAAGGAATATCTTGGGAATGGTCAATTTCACGAACAAGTTTTTATTATATAAATTTTGTATTTTAAGGAGATCTCAATTTTTTTGTGAAGTAAGTTTTTGTATATCTCTTATGGTTTACCCATTATGCAAAATACATAAACATTAATCCAGAATAAAGAGGTCTTCAAAGGCTATACATGCAACAGTAAACATTTACATTTTATTTTTCATGTAAATGTAATTAAGATACGTATTTTAATCCAAATCGTTAGAACCATTTTTGAGAAAATCATAATTTTCCATGTTTTTTCCATGTAAAGGGCAGTTTGCGGTGGCGCTTTTTTAAATCTTTGTGTGTATTCTTGGAAGATAATAAACTTCAATACCAAGTTTGGTATCTTACATACTTTTCACGGACACATTCATACATAAACGGACAGTAATCGACCGACAGCATTATTAGCATGCAAACTGAAATGAAGTGTCGTCCTGGACGTTACCAACACCTAAAAATAAAATATCAATTGCTTTCCTATTCATTAAAGAGAAAGTAAACGATTCGAGAATCTTTCATCTAAAGTATTTTCAACAAAAGTATTTTAATTAACATGAAAGGCATATTACGCTGTGAGGATACGTAGACTATTTTGTATCACATTAAGACACCAAGTGAACGCTTACAACTAAAACTGTCTGGTCACCTCAAAATTAAGGTTAATTGAATTTCTTTGCTGCAAGGAGGGATGTAATGGAGATTGTTGTGGGTATAACTATGAGTTCGTTAAAATATCACAGCGATTATTTCCCAATCTGTAACCAATTTTATTTGTGAACAGGTTTCGTGATAATAAACACAATGTCTTAATTATTCTTAATCTTCAAAACATTCAGAACATTTTGAAGTAACTTACGTTTGCAATGCATGCAGAATCACTTGTGGACAGAATAGCAAACTGACGTACTCACCTGCAACAAGAAAACAAGAAAAGGATTAGACAATGCTAGTGTAAATATTGCTGCAATTTTAAATCATACTGCAATGAAAGTGGCACGTGGCTAAAGTAAACAAGCACTAACACATTTATAGCATGGAATATCTCCCTAACATGTTTTTATAAAATAAAGACACTGATATCTGTGAGAATGTTCAATTCCCTTCGTTTTAAAATACTTTTGTAAACCATGGGAAATACAAAATATTTCATAGTTTATTACAATTTATTCGGCATTAAACATTCTCAGGATATACGTTGTTATTGAATGGAATTTTCTAATACTTTTTCAAACATTTGCTTCTCATTATGCTATCGAAAGAACACAAGGAATGACTATCGCCACAGACTCCTGCTATCTTTTGTACTCACAAACAAATTACAAATGTAATGAAACTATAGCTGCTTAGATTTAATTTGATTAACATTAAGGAAGCCTCTATAAGGCGAGTTTGTACAGTACGTGTAATCTCTGTGTGCGCACGCGTACGTATGCACATGTTCACTGTGACTGCAGATTGAAAAATCAGATACAATTTACTAAAATCTAACTTATTTTAGGTAGGCAAGTTGGAGAATTACATGAAGTGCTTTTTATGGAACACCTAATTATGTTTCTGTAGAGATCTATAAAAGGTTTCATTAAGATTTCATATGTGCAGAATTATTTAAAACATTTTATGTACTCCATTTGCATAACTTTCTCTACATCTCTGTAACAAATTATTGTTAAAAAGCTTATGCTTCTATCTACTTCATCGAGATAAACATTGGCAAAAATGCTTAATTGTAAGCAGAAGGGAAATAATGAAATACACTAGTCTAAAATAATAGTCAAATCTTTTAAAAGCTGGTTACCATGTGAATGAAATCGTTTCTTTGCATTACCAGGAGTGTGAAATTCCCTTATGTGAAAAGTTTTGGGAATTTTAAAACGTAAACCAATAACAAGGAATATCTCAAAATTGGTTAACTCTACGTAAAATGTATATGACATAAATTTTGTTTTAACGCGATCTTCATTTTTGTGTAATAAGTTTTTGTTTATCACTTACGGTTTACTAGTTATGCAAAATCCAGCAAAATTCATCCAAAATAAAGAGGTTTTTATATGCTATTCCCAGAAAATTTAAGATATACATTTTATGTGTCCTGCAAATATCTTTAATGTGCGGTATTTTAATCAAAATCGTTAGAGCCATTTATAAGAAGATCAAAATGTTGTAAATTTTTTCCACGTAAAGTGTAGTTGGTGTGAGGGGGTTTACCTTTGAATGTTCGTGTCGCATCCTTGGAAGATACTAAACTTATATACCAAGTTTGGTATTTTATCGACATTTTATTTTTGAGTCATCATGTTCACCGCACACGGACATACACAGGATATTTTTCTAAAAATACCTTTTATGGATAAAGGGGACCCTAAAATTTCTATTTCTAGTGAAATCTCGGTATTCAATTTTGGGTGGAATGCAGTTCCTTCTCTATACTCTAGTACATAGTACGTGTACAGAAACTAATAAGGAGTACAATTAAAGGTGTTATATAACACAAACTGTGTGACACTCATAGGATATGATAATACAATTTATATAATTTTAAGAACAACAACATTTACTGCATGGAAGAATCGATAAAACAGCACATTTCTGGCAGCGCTAAATCAATTGATTCCTTGCTATAAAACATTTCATGTCACATGTACATCTCTTATGAAAGGAACGTTTGTTAAAACCACAACAAAAACACTTTTTGAAGTCAAGCAATAGCTTCAGAGTAAACCTATCATAAAGTTTCTAGTTATTCAAGAGGTGTGTAGTACAGGAAATGGAAAGTTGAGTCATAGCCGGTATTTGAGCTATGGATCTCCTTGTTTCTCCTTGTTTCCGTCCGATTCCATTCCGGAATGTTACCGTTCTAGTAACCAACTAAGCTACTACGACATGTGGTAGCATTGTGCTCAGTTAGTAAAAGCAACCGGACGGAAACCGAGAGACCGAAGAATAAAAAAATCTGATATGTTCAATTCACATGACTTTCTCTACATCTCTGTAACAAATGGTTTTTAATAAGCTTATTCTTCTATCTAGTTCATGGTAATTGAGATAAACGTTATCAGAAATGGTCTTATTACTTAGTTCCTTACAAGTAGAAAGGAAATCTAAGAACATGGAGAATAGAGTTATGGACACCATGAATGACAAAAAATTAAGAAAAGACATTAGATGGACAGCCAGAACGATTTTTATCCATACAAACGAGTGTCTAGATAAATAAGTGCATGACTGTCAAAAGATATTTTAACATTCAATTAATAATAAAAATTAAAAGAAGAAAGAGTAGGAAGAGGAAAAGAAGAACAATTTATGTAAGGGTGAGTATGCAATGATATTTGAATACAGCTTAGAAGATGTTTTATATGCAATACAGTTGTTACAACCTGCATACAAATCGGACTAACTTTACTGGAGATACGAAAGGATGCTACTTCCGGTTACCAAACCTCTGCTACTTAGTGCCCTATATTGGAGATAGGATCAATAGTTGCACGTATTTGTTGGGTCGTAATACAGACGCAGATACAGCAGTTTCAGATGTAGCGTGGGAACTTGGGGATTTGGTGTGCAAGTTGTTTGCAATTTCAAATCGCGATTACGGTAGAGAAAGTGGAAGACAAATACCAGGTGTACGGAACCGCAGAGGGACAAGACCATAAATCCATAATATCGGCTACTGGGAGTGTAGAGAGAAGTGAGCGATAATGTAACGGTCTTGTGACACGTTTTTATATCCTTCCCTCATCTTTCTTTTCTCTTCTCAAAGAAGGCAAGAGAAAGAGGTAAAAGAAAAGAGATTCGTTGCCCGCCCGTATCGTGCAGAGGATCAATAATATCCCGGCCTTTCAATCCTATAAAGATTGAGCTGGAGGTGGGGGGGGGGGAAGGTTCCCCAAAGATTCATGGGCACCCCTCCCATCTTGTCGCACGTCAGCAAATGACGTGATCAACCTGACGGCTGCAAGAAACTGCGCTGGAAAGGAAACCTTTCGGTTTATGTCCATGTGCAAGGCGAGCGGAATGAAAAATTCGGCAACACATGAGCTGCACTTTTCCCGACTCGTGTTTTTTCTCTGCAATAAATATAGGGCATTTCCAAAGGTGTTGTTTGTTTCTTATCGCTTTCTTTATTTATATACTTTTATATTCGTTTTTGCTGTGCAGCGCCTTTTCAATTTAGGAAGTATTCACCATTCAAAGTAAACAACGACATAAACAAATATATAAAATTGTGAATATGTAGTCACTCACAACCAAAATTTGGAATACAATGACCTGCAACGTGATCACCGACAGTAGACAAGACAACATAGGCTATGTTCATATCCTAAAATAAATTAGACAAAGTATGTTCAACTTGCAAAACTGTACCACCTGTCAACACAATTTGTTTCACTGCATTTATATATATATATATATATTACTTTCTCTACAAGTACCATGTACATCGTATATAGAGAAGGTATCTATTATATTTCACCCAAAAATTCGATACCAAGACTTCATCGGAAATACACATTTTTTGTCTCCTCAATCCAAAAAGAATATTTTTGGAAAAAGATCCGTGTGTGCGTGTGTGTGTATGTCTGTGGACATCGTATCTAAGATATTTACTTGACAAATAAAATGTTTATTTGAACTTTCTGGGAATAGTCTCACAAGACATCCCTATTCTAGATGAATTTTGAGTAACTGGTAAACCGTAAGAGACAGGCTAAAACTTACTACACAAAAAATGTAGTCCTCGTTAAAACACGCAATTTATGTTATGTACATTTTTTCGTGTTGTTGACCGTTTTCGATATATTCCTTGTTATTTTTTCAGTTTTAAAATACTCAAAACTTTTTTCATACGGAAACTTGTCAGCTTCTGAATACATAAAGAAACGGATTTCAATCCCATAGCAACCACATTTGACTGCCGGTTTAGTCTAGTGTATTCCCTTATTTTCCTTCTACTTATAAAGAAATTAAGTATTAAGAACCGCTCCTTTAACGTTTTTGTATTAAATAGAGAGAAGAATAAGCTTAGTAACAATAAGTTGTTACACAGATGTAGAGAAAGTCATGTGAATGGAGTACATAAGATATTTTCCAATGATTTCTGACCCTTAAAGTTGCACAAAAAGGCAGTTGGGAAGTTTACAAAATATGGCGTGCAAAAATCTGAAGTGTAATGATAGTTATCCATGGACCAGTATAGGAAACAGAAGTTTTTCTTTTTTTTTCCAGAAGAGTAATATGTTTATTGCCGAGGTAAAGCTGAGGACGGGATATCGAAACAAACCTGAAAATAGCTTTCCTATAGTTAAATAGAGCATTTTGTTTTATACTGCGTCAAAATATTTTATATATTAGTTAAATACTATGCTACATATTGTGTTAGGTGACCTTAATGGCTCAGTTTGTTAGGCGCTCTCCTTCTGCGCCCAAGGTCGCGAGTTGAAACCGGCCCAGACCGGATTTTAAGTATCATTAAAAGCGACTTTCTATGTTAATAATTTCACATATAAAACTGTCGAAGGATAATATTACAACTTAGTAAGCATTGTATTTTCATAGAACACTACAGTTTTCTTAATATCTGTTTGATTGTTGATTATTACTGTTTAATAACGGCAATAATTTTAACCTCCATCTGTCTACATGTTGCTGATGAGAATTCGCTTGTACTTAAAAGTCCGATTTATGTTGTAATTGGTTTGTTCTTCCTTTGTGTCCTAATCGTATCGAAACTCTTCCACAAAGTTAGTGTCTGAGATATTCCTTCATTTCACAACGAATGTGGCATCGTTCACAGCTTAGATTTTTATAACCCTTAATTGTTTCTCAGGCCAGTCACATTGAGAAATGACCACGGCTAGGTGGAAACCTTATCCTTAGGGGAATGGGACACTTTTTGCGCACACGCGTGTGCTTAAATGTTCAAAGGTTAATCGGCGATTCTATAGTATATACGCTATACGCTATAACAAGTATCTCTTCCTCTCTCTCTCTCTCTCTCTCTCTGCAGTTCTATATGTGCTATTAAAATAATTTACACGGTGTATTAATCATATAATTGCTATGTAATATGCTTTAATATAAAAAGCGCTTAAACCGAGCGGCTGATAAATTATATTCAATAAAGTAATCCTTAGATCAATTTTCTAAATCCAGCACGTAACACCAATTCATTATTGTAGGTTCCACAGCATTTCATTGTGTGAAAATCTGAAATCGCTGGGGAGTATTTCCATTCGCAACGTGACTGTCAGTTTACTCAAGCTACCTCTTACGGCGATTGTAGATTCCCAATAAAACCTTGAGCTTGCACACATTTAACACCAAATAAGAGAAACTAAAAGAAACAAGTTTTAAATAAATTACGTTTGCAAAATAATGATTAGCAAGCTTTGAAAGACAATTATAAAGAAGAGTATTGAGAAAACCATTTACACTCGACTCCGCTAAGTCAGAGTACTCACCCATACTCAATCACATATCCCTCGGAACTCTATTGGAAGGGGAACGTGAGAGGTAATACATTACTGGGCGAAAGTCACAGCACATTGCACTTCCTGACACTTCGTTCTGATATTTGATTCAGCCAAGATATAGGATGCCCTCAATGCTGAAATGTATTTGCAGGCAGGCCTCTGTGATTTGTAAGTAATTCGCTGCTCTTTTGGCGCAAGCAAGCTGAAACAGTCCGTTCTAGAGTATATCAAGGTAAATTTTCTAGCAGGTCTACTGATTATGATACATATCGGTATGTACAAAGAACAAATGGAATATTAAATGCTCTGAGAAAACTGCGAGCAAACACCTCAACATTCTTATGATTGAAAAGTTACGAATATGTAACGATCCCAGAATTAGGAATTATATTTTTCGCTTCGTAATCAAACATAGAATGCATGTCTTGTTCTACTAGCATATATTTTTTACGACAGTGTTTTCTTGTTTCACTTTTTATTGTGCCGTCATTGAGGCATATTGAATCTCCTACTTTCGGTGCTGCATGTCTTGCCTATTTTACTCTACAATAATTTTAAATACCTATTATTTACATATGTAATAGCATCAAATTTGATACTTGCATTTTACATTTAAAACTTACCAGCTAATTGTTTTTAGTTTATTAATAAAACTATAAATTACGATTTAACTCATGCAGTAACTAAGTATATGGTGCAGCAGTTTTAAATTTAAACAACCAGGTTTGAGTAAACGATTTATCACCAGTTTGCCACCAGTGATAACTCCGACAACCTTCTTACTGAAACTACTAGTCAAGAAGTGTTGGTAGTTAATTTTAAATTCGCGTAAGTGTTACTTCTATTATTTACTATCGTCAAAAAAGTGTACTAATACACCATACTTATGTTCTCAAACTCTTCCTTGCTCTGCAATGATGAACATATTAAATTTTAATCATAACGCCAGCTAGCTTTGATGTGTGTAGATCCCCCCTGTGCATTAAATTGTTGCTGAACTCAATGGGGATATTTAAAGTTAAAACTGTCGGTGAGGACGAATATCCTTCGTTTTAGCAATGCTTAAAGTTATAATTTCAAAGGATAATCAAATCTGGCTAACGTTCTTTTATTTTAAAGAGTAAATTTGGAATTGTAAAATTTTTTAAAAGTATTATTTATTAAATACCGTTTAAACAATGTCTTGTTAACTTCATACTACACTTTCCTATTTTCCGCGTGAGAGCTGTGGTTGTGGCATGACAATTCATCTGAGTCAAAACTATGTATACTTCATTCATTGCTATCTTGATACCTAAATACTCAAGTACTTCATTGACATCTAATGTTACATTACAAAGATTATGCATTTCTGAAATACTTGCAGACAAACTAAAATTTATTAATGGTGTTTCGTTTTCTTCTACAATTTTCTTCTGCGGGTATCCACATCTTATCCATCTTGTATATAGCGACACAAACGGGATTTGAGCTTCCAGTTTCCGTTAGGTCCTTCTAAATATTTAATCTACCATGGCAACAGGCCGGACACAACATTAAATTCTCCAATTGACTCACTTTCTAGAGCTATAACACAAGAACATTTATAATACATTATCAGATGGCATACTCTAATGAAATTGTGTCTTACAATATGCAAGTGCACTAAGTCCAGAGTTTTATAGTTTAATCAACTATGAAATTAATCAATAAACAGATTTATACCCTTTGTAGTTGAATCTACTGCAGCTAACGATTTTATTAGTTGAATTACAGTAGTGTTCTCTCACACTAGTCATGTATAGGAGGATGTTGGAAAGGTAGAATCACACTGAAAAGTTAAAATAAATATCATAGTTGGGATTTTAACCATGGACCTTCCAGTTTCCCTCCGGTTGTTCCAGCTGTAGAGCTACCACGGTAACATACCAGTAGGACAATACATTTTCCGATTGACTCGCATAATGTTATTCCCTGGATTCCGGACAGGGGCAGGGAAGTTTTTTTTAACCAGAAGCATTCCCTGTCCCCCACGTAGTCTGGAAGCATAAAGCTGGGAGTGAATATGTATGTGTTTAATAGTACAAAGTTGAAAATCCAAATTTAATAAACCCTGCAATTCAGCGAGAAAAACACTAGCAGTTGTTTCTCAAGTTCAAAGACTCCTACCTGACAATAGACGTTAAAGAAGGATATATAAATGAAATAATAAAATGAAACAAAACATATTATTGCTGCTCTCACTGAAGTAGAGTAGTCAGCGAGGGAAATTCTCACTTAGAGGTCCCAGGTTAAATTTTCGGCTGGGGAACTATTCCTCGTCCCCCACCTAGTCTGGAAAAAGTATGCATCTAAGAATGAATGTGGGTGTGTTTTAAAACATAATTTATTTTTAAAACCTAACGTTAAAAGAACCTCCAGTCAAAGAACTGTTTCACAACATAAATGCCTCCAATATGACAATAGAGGTTAAGACATCTTATTTGGATATTCTAATCATAATCGTTAAAATATGAATTGTGTATAAAATAGAACCAGTGATACATTTTCATATCGATATTACAGTACTCAATTCTTTAGGTACGAATTGCAGTGAACGCTCCTAACACTCGGCACGGGAAGAACGAACAAGCACGTGTGATACGGGCTCGTCTACCTGAAGGCGCTGGAGCTTGCAAGAACTAGAATTCTGGTGCTGAAAGAGAGCGAATTTGTGTGAGTAATGGTATGAAATAAAGTCGAATAAAAGAACTGATCGGTAAGAAAGGGGAAGAATAGGAGGAAATCAGAGCGGCAGAGGAAAGGAAGGCGAAGTTTGTAGGAATGAAGACGTACAAGGGAAGGGAAGACTGGAAATCATTTCATAGTAGATTGAAACTTAAACTTGCCCGGCTTCTCCTCCTAATTTCGCTGTATGAATAGACTTTCCTCTCCGTCCCTTCCTCTCCTCCCCCTCATTTTTGTTTCCATCCGTTTCCGGACCGAAAAATCCAATCTGCATTAGGAAAGCTCCTGGAAGTTCCTCGCGGTTCAAGACAAAGGCCTACTGCGAGCTCGTGGAAGCTGCTGCTAGAGGGCTCTTAGGACATCAGGACATCCTGTTTTTCCGATGGTCTCGATCATTTGTCTACAGCTAACGGGATAATTTCCGCGACAGACCTCCGGTCGAATCCATTCCAACGAATTCAAATAATGCTTTACGTACATTTCAACAACTTCATTAAAAGTCAGATAATAGAAGTAAGAAACAAAGAAGGTTTCTATGTTTTAATTTTTAAAAATAAACAAATTTCTAACTTCAGTTCTTGTCGCCCTCTATGGTGTAGTGATTGTCATGCAGGCCTCTAAAACCCAAAATTGCAGGTTCAAACCTGGACAAAAACTTCTTAGAATCGCTGCCTTTACAAGAAAAGTAAATCCGGTGGGTCTCTTGTAATTCTTATTTGAACATAAAAGAACCCCATATCTTGAAGGAAGAAGGTTCCTGTGCAACATTTTCTCCCATTTCGCAAGCCGTGATTTCGTCCTACAGTATCACCCGTGGGCGACAAGTTGAGTGCTTGGCATCATAGCGCATAGTGGCGAAGTCACGAACTAGAAATTCAAATCCAATCTGGAAACATCGTAACAATGCTCTTTGCTCCACTTGAGAGATGCAGGAAATCTACTACTACTACTACTACTACTACTGATTTTTTTTATTTTTGGGTAGTGTTTAAAGCCCGCTTTAATTACTTATGGCACCGCAGGTGGTGACACTGGTGATACATGAATGATGATGGAGCACCGGTGGAATGCGATGGCGGGGGAAACCGGAGTACCTAGAGAAAACCCGCCCCAGCGCCGCTTTGTCCACCACAAATCTCACATGCGGTCGCTTGGGATCGAACCCCGGACGTCTAGGTGAGAGACAAGTGGTCTAACCACTCGGCCACGGCGCAACGCTACTGATACCACCACCACCACCACTAATTCCAGTTCATACGCTGCATAAACTTAGCTATTTTGTATCATTACAATCCATTTGATCCCTTGTTTTATTGGTGACTTGCACAAATTCAACAAAACTTAATGCAGACATAAATCTTTAATTATTTGCCACTCTTCACACCTTAACTACTGCAATTTATGTTTAAGAGAGAGGGACAATTATTTCATGATGATAGGATTCCAACTGCTCCGCATATCTGGGCACTTTGAAGTCAGAATTTCTTTCTTAGTAGGCCAAGGTTCATTTTAGTAAAAGAAAAAATTATTGCTTTTCTGTAATTAAATTTCCTAGAGTCGAAGTCTGACTCTACAGTACCAATTCAGCCTTAAGAGTCGTGCCAATGAGCATTTTCATAAGTAGTTGGTCTGACCCTGACATGAAAGACCCAGGTTCGATTCCCGGTGATGGCATTGGCTATTTTTGTCCTGGCCAGGATTCTTCTCCGTTAGTCTGAGTGATGTGTGACCTTCACCTCTAACTCGCAGAAGGATTTGACAAACCACCGCGGCTTCATCCTTCCTACTCCCCGCGGTCGGGTTGTGGTCTCTGCCATGCATAATCCGTCCTGGTTCCACTCAGCCTTCACCAGGACTATCTGTACGGGTGTGTGCAGTTTTCTTAACTTAAACGTATTTAAGATTTATAGGCATTGAAAATAATCCTGTGCAAAATAGTCCCTAATTTATATATTTTCCAAATGAAACACTCTTTAGAAATGTTTTTAATTCTTACAATTCTAAAATGGAGCATTTAAACGTATAATTTATGAATAATAGTTTTATTTCATTCCATTAAATACTTTTGTAATGCTATGAGGTAAACTTTGCAGTAAAATGTTAGCATTTGCAGATAAATCAGTTCTTCTTTGCATTTAGTATATATAGGTCTCGCACACTTAGGAGTGTATTGCTCGAAAATATTAAGGGAAGCCGTAAAACCCCAAAATGACACATATATTTGTTTGTTTTTTAATTTTTACATATTATGGAAATATGATTCATTCTGATTGATTTGATATATGTTTTATTGAAATACATCAATATTTACTAATTTTAATTAATTTATATAAATATAACTTTAATCCTTTATTTTTTAAAAATGCTTGAAAGGTTTATAAAACAGAGCATAACTCGTTCCAGTTGGCCTAGAAGGCTGTAGCTAGGTTTATAGTTTAAGAGACACTCCAATCCATAAGTTGACTGGTCTGCAAATTGAATATTGCATCAGGTTTTAGACGTTAGATTGTGTTAATGCATATTGATAAACCTGAGAAATGTTAAAGATGAGAAACTAAAGGTTTATGTTTTAACACATGCTGAAACGTGTCAATTATACATATTTGAATTGCTCACAGGAGAAAATAATAAATATTCGCAGACTAAACTAAAGCGCAGGAAATTACAGGAAGTGCTTAAAATATAAAGCAAAAAATATTGTGTTACATTCGCATGACCTTCTCTACATCTCCGTTGATAAAAATTATTGATGAAAACTTTATTCTTCTGTCTAATTCAAGTTATTGACATAAACATTAGCCGAAAAATATCCTATTACTTACTTTCTTGTAACTAGAAGGGAAATAAGAAAATACAGTAGGCTAAAGCGATAGTATTTTTTTTTAAAAGCTGGTTGCTATGTCCGTTTCTTTGCATAACCATGAGTTGACAAGTTCCTGTATGAGAAAAGTTTAAGTATTTTAACCCATAAAATCTCGGAATATCTTGGAAACATCAACTCCACGAAAAAATATACGAGATTTGTGTGTTTTAACGAGCTACATCTTTTACGGTTTATCAATTATACTAAAGTATCCGGAAGGAACAGGTCCTAAGAGGCTATTTTCAAACAACTCTTTCTCATACGGTATTTTAATCAAAATCTTTAGAGCCACTTTTTAAAAAATAAACATCTTCAGTTTTTTTTTTTCTCCATATAAAGGGTTGTTGGCGTAGAGGGATTTTCTAGAAAATCTTCGTATAACATTGGAAGATACTAAACTTAAATACCAATTCTTTTCGTTTTTGAGATATGCCGCCCACATATATACAGACACACGGAATTTCTCGAAAACGTTTGTTATTGAAACGTCAAGGATAGGCTTTGTCACTGTTTCTTCGCTAAAGGTCATTCGTCTAAAAGAAATGAGCAGCCTGTACGTAAAACCAAAGGAATTTTACAATTTTGTTATATATTCGACCACACAAGAACACAACAAATTCACGATTATTAATATTAATCTGTCTTTAATTTAATTTGTTGTAATTACATCTTTAATTTAAATAAGATGTTGACTCTTCTTATAAGTTAGAGATTGGACATTTGTTATTGGTCTTCTAATGTTAAGCGACGCCCTGTGGCAGACGGGACCAGAATTTTTCTGTATACTGGAACTTATATTGTAATGCGCGGGTCTCAGCGGAGATATTCTCCCGTACCTGCTTCAACGTACTCGAGTCCCCATCCTGCTTTACATGAACGAAAACGAGGGTTAATTTGTAAGATAGCTTTGCGTAAACACACGCGGCTTACATCTGTTTTAACAACAGCAGGATTGTACCAACGGAACAACGGAGTATTCCCCACGACAAGGGTTGTGGGGGAGGTATTTTCTCGCCATTGTCTGTCACTTCCCTCCCCCAAACCCGCTTCTTCATCGCGCTTCCTTCTCGACTCTCATCGGAAACCGCATTCATCAATTAATGAAGCAGGGCGGGCGAAGGCTGCAGCGGAGAATTATATAGATAATTAGGTTACCCTTCCCTACCCCATGTTGACGACACAGCTAATTAAAATTTCCCCAAAAGCTTCCAACTTCTATTTGAAAAGAACGGGCTACATAAAAAAGTTGCGATGGTTTTTCGGAGTCGAGGACGATGATGGTGATAATGATGACGACAGCGACCCCTCTTCCTGTTAAAAATAAGCCAACCCTAAGAGCAGTCAATTCTGGGCACTTCATTACGAGGTATGGCCCTGAGCTCTGTGACAGTAGGGTAGTGTTCCCCGGCCTTATTAACAGCCATACATGCTCCCCTTGCAGCTATCATAACAAAAATGTTCGTCTCTACAGCCCCTTCGGGTATGCGCCTCTCAACCCCTAACACAGCCTGTGTCGAAAATAAGCCATCAAAACTATACTGCCTAGGCATAATGCCACATTTTCCGAATTCCTGTTTAGCTGAAAATATGAATAAAATATAGTGTAATATTACAGCAGAATTTTTGCCATCTATTTTCAGAATTTTAGTTACTGAGTTGTAATCCTAAAAGAATTAGGCTTATATAAACACAGCTGATATTTGCAAATAGTGCATTCTAAAATTAATGGCTATACGGCTATTATGAACATAATGCCCGACTTTGCAACCGTAGTGACAAGATATCAGCAACTAAAATATACAGGAATACAAATTTTTAATTATCAGGCCCTTATAAGTTTTACTGATACGCTTATCATCTCTATATAAGCTTTAAATCGGTATCAGGTGGCCAAAGTGCTCTGTATTTGACGTGTGCTAAAGGTTGTAAAATTCCTACAAACCCAACTTTATTAGGGCTTTTACGAAGATGAATATATCCTAATTCCTTCCGTTCTAACAAAGTAAAAAATGCTACCCCATCACAAGAATAATAAGATTAAACCCACTAATATTATTTTAATAATTAATAATTCTCATTTACTACTTATGTTTATTTCTCATATTTACAGGTTCTAAATTTGTTACACTTACTTCACCAAATTAGTTAAATTAATAAAAAAGTTGTAGAATTAACGAGGCTATTACAGGTTTAAACCGGTCAGTAGGGAACTGACGAGGGCAACTTCGTTTACCCCTCTCAGTGAACGCGACCGGCTCATAGTTTCCGCTGATAATCCAGATTGAAAAGGTCTTCAGATGCTATTCCCCTAAAATTCAAGATGTACATTTCGTTTTTTCTCCAAAATATCTTAAATATAACACATTTTAACCAAAATCGTTAAAACATTTCTGAGAAAGTAACAATTTTCGTAAAATGCTCATGTAATGGGTAATTGGGGATGGAATAATTTTACTGAAAAACTTCGTGTCGCATCTTTGGTTGATACTGAACTTAAATACTAAGTTTGGTATTTAACCGATTTTTTTGTTTTTGAGTTATGCTGACGACAGGCACACACAACCACGAAGCTTTTTCTAAAAATGCTCCTTTAAAGTTCAGACAGTGCCAAATCATGTATTTTCGGTGAAAATTCGGTATTGAATTCTTGGAATACAATACCTTTTCTAACTACTAGGTACATTAAACATACGTGACCGAGTAAGTACAAATGCAAGCATGCATATGTTCTCCCTACAGTCCAGAAGCTATTGTTCAACCCAAAGTTTCTAATTTCTATTTATACTTGAATATTAACTTATAAACATGAAATTAACTTTTGCTTAACTAAACAATAATAGACATGGAGTAGAATAAAAAAGGATGAACTGTTTATTCTTCTGGAGTTCTATGATGTGTTCATATCCAATGCTAGCCATTGTCGTCGCCCTCCTTGGTGTAATGGTTACCATGCGGACCCAAGATCGCGAGTTCAAACCCGGCGGAGGACGATGTATTTTTTCGGGCGTAAAAATTCTTAGCATGGCTTCCTTCGGAAGGGAAGTAAAGCCGTTGGTCCCGTGTCGTAGATTTACGGCACTAAAAGAACCTCAAGCCTGATAGAGAGGCCTCTGAGTAAAATTAAGCGGTCTTTCAAGCCCAATATGGAATGGGACGTTGAGAACCACAGCAGTTAAAGAGCGTCTATAAATAACCACAGCTAGCCATTGTCGCTTAAGAAGGAAAGCCTCAAACTCACACGCTCATTGTACTTGTACTCGGAAACATTTGGCCATGTATGTTACCTGTGGTTTACTCGCCTTATTCTGTGCTGGTTTATTTGGTCTCCAGCTGTTGTCGTATGCATTAAATAACTGCCGATAACCAAGAACAATTCAAACTATATTTTCCTCACCAGATCTAAAAGCTGAGGTGTTTCATTCACTTCAATTTCTCCACATCTTTGTAACAAGTTATTTTTAAGAAGCTTGTTCTTTGACATCATGTTAATCGAGATTAAATTTTCATAAATGGTCTTATTACTTTCTTCCTTGTAGGTAGAGGGGAAATAAGGTTTACCATAGGCCAAAGCGATACTCAAATCTTTTAAAAGCCGATTGCTATCTAATTGAAACTGCTTTGTTTGCACGACCAAGAATTGAACAATTCCCGTATGAGAAACAGATAAGTATTTTAAGTCTGAAACCAATAAAACATGCCTCAAAAGTGGTCAACTACACAAAAAATGTATATGACCTAAATTGGGTGTTTTAACGAGGACTACATTTTTGTACAGTAAGATTTTTTCTGTTACAGTTTGTCAGTTATGCAAACTTCAGAAAAATTCCCCCAGAATAAAGAGGTCTCCGAGGTTATTCCCAGAAATTTCAAGATTTAAATTTGATTTATCTTGTAAATATGTTTAATACATGGTGTTTTAATAAAAATCGTTACACCCAATTTTAAGAAAATCAAAATGTTCGGAAATTTTTCCATGTAAAGGGTAGTTTCGAGAGGGGGATTTTCTTGAACATTTTCTTATCGCATTTTTTGGAGATACTAAACTTAAATAACAATTCTTTTTTGAGCTATGCTGACCACATGCACGGATACACACACTGATCTTTTTCAAAAAATGCTTTTTTTGGGGATTTGGGGAGTCTCATGTATTTTCGGTGAAATCTCGGTGCCGAATTTTTGGGTGGAATACCATATCTTATCTATGGACTATGTGCATACTACCTGTAGAGAAAATAAAAAAAACTGACTGTAACTTTTTTATTTATTCAGTTTGTTAATTACAAAGGTATAATTTAGATTATAAATCAGTTCAAATTTTTTTTTAAACTTAAGCACTCATTAATTTTTTATATATTAGTTATGAACTATGTTGTCTGTGCCTTTAAATCAAACACGCGCAGGAAGATGGTAACAAAATTGGAAGATGTTGTAAGCGCTATAGAATGAGCAAAGCGAAAGCCGTTGCCGACTGCAGTGAAAGACGCCTATGTTTTTGCAGATGTTCTCTTGCTGCTCTAAGATGACAACGTAAACCGTCGACGCTGGGATGCGTTTCAGACAGAATATCATGCTGAAAGCCAAATGCGAGCCACACCTGTGTGAAGCGGTCTGTAGTACTTCGAGTCTCTTGTTGTAAGTAATGTGCGGGCATAATCGTTTGGATTTTGCGAAGGCGCAAGACGGTGCAATTGCGAAGCAACCCAGGGCCCCAGATCTGTCGTGCTGTTGTGCAGGTAATAAAACGATCTCGCTCACCACAAATGTGGCATGTTGGGGTCCTCGTCATTAGACTGTAATGATATTCCTGATGAGGTATAATGAACCAATTTGGTTGCACATATGCCAGAGATCAGATTACTTGTCATAAATGTGTCAGAAAACTTCTGCATTTCTTTTCTTCATCGTGTCCTTGTCGACGGCGCCGATCTCGGTTCGGTTCACACAGAAACCAGACCACGTGATTGATTGTCTCCTATTTGTCAATCATCTTCCCCTCTCCAGTCCCCTCCCCTCAGGAATTGCATCACGCATGCCGCTGTTTGTTACGCTATTGATTCCACGTGTGTTTGTGATCGAAGAAAGAATGCCCAGGGGATTGTCATGTGACTTACTAAAAATCGCGGATAGTGTCGGAAAGTAAATACCTATAAATTTAATTCTTAAAGCATGGACCATCACTAGTTCTAGAATATATAATATACTGCAATAAATTATTGACAATTTTTAGTAGTACATTATAACTACGACTGATTTACAACTGGAAGACATTTGACAATGTTACCAAGTCTGATGTATTGAAAGAAAGGGGGGAAGGATGTGAGGCAAGTTTCAAACTGAAGATTTGAAAATGTATTCATCCTCTTTCCAACGTTGTACTGATTTTATCAAGCTCCAAGTTTAAATGAAAGGAAATGTTGTGTCAGCATACAGTATAATTGCGCTAATATTTCGTCAGCATATTGCTGAAACATTCATTCTTTTCAATTTACTTGCTACCTTTCCCTTCGCTTATATTGGACAAGGAGATTATTGTTATTGTTATTATTATTAATAATATTGTATTGTTTAATATTCAAGTTTCTGGTGAGAAACTATTCGAAATATTCTAAGCATCTGTTTAAACTATTGATTCATTTTCAGTATTTTATGCAACCCTCTAATTAAAGTAGTGTATGTCACAATAATAAGATTATAAGGAACTCTAATCGTCATAAATTAACACAAACTTTTCTTTTCTTTTTTTTTTTAATAAATGTTATTAGCATGACTATAAACTTCTAGCTTATTTTAAGTTTCGCTTCAGAATAACGATGAAAAACAGTTGAACAAACAGCACCATATTTCACGTATGCCAGTAACCTTTTGTGCATTTAAAGAATTGCAGAACTCAACGGGGTAAATCCAAGTAAACACGATTAGTGGCGATGTTAGCGCAAGCAAGAATCTTCTTCTACCAGATGAGCGGAAGCAGTGAGAGAATCTCGCTCACTGAGAGGAGTTCTCATGTTTGTATTAGAGTTCGTGATCGTATATAGGAACATTGCAAAAGAAGTATAACGCAGGTCGCTCGCGCTAATACCGCTACTGAACGGTGTTTACTAGGATTTGCCCCTTTGAGCCCTGCAATTCTTTAAACGTACGAAGAGCTATCTGCATACGTGAAATACGGCTTTATTGGACCATCTGTACTATTATTTTTTCTGTAATGTATAAAATTTTGACATAGGTAATGATCCAGAATTTAAAACCCGCTATATTAGCTAATACTAGAAGTAATACATTAAAATTTTACCCAATGGTATATTAATGAAATAAATGAAATTATTAATATGTTGATAATCTGTAGATTACTTAAAATACAAGATAAATATTTGCGAAGATTGCAAAAAACAATAAAATGTAGGACGAAATTTGTCAAACATACAATTAAGAAACAGAAGATAAAAACTTCAGGACCTATCAGCTAAGTACTTGTTCTGAGTTACGATAACTTTGGTGACTGTCTTGTATTCTTTCAATTACTCTGCAGAGATGGAAAGTGTTGTATGCGCTTCAGCTGCAAACAACAAAGCAAATTTTGAAAGACCCAGTCAGCATACCATCATTTTACTGCACTATTTGCCACCGTTCTTTGTTCCTTTATACTAACTTTCACTTTATTCTTTTATGCCTGGATTTAGCAGCCACCAATTTCTAAATTAGTACCGTAAAATGAAATCTGCCACTATTTAAAATATGAAAATTACTTAAATGTCCATTATTAATTCCAAATGGCTTCACACAAATTAGAGGGGTTTTCTATGCGCTTTAATTATATTATAATTACATTGTTCACAATGCGTGTACAAAGTTCACGTGTCCGTCAACATCACGTCCGGCAAATGTGCCTCCACACAAAGCAGGAAATGGCAGATACACTTACATGTCATATTGTGTAGAACGTATACCTAAACACACATACTCACACAAACAGTTAAAAGAACATTTTGGAAAGTGTTGTTTTTACTTTCTCTATATGCACTATGTACATAGTGTATAGAGAAGGTATTGCACTCCACCCAAAAATTCGATACCGAGATTTCACCGGAAATATATGTATTAGGGTACCCAATAGACAAAAAAAGCATTTTGACAAAAAGGTCCGTGTGTGTGTGTCCGTGTGTCCGTGTGACTGTGAACACGATAACTCAAAAACGAAGAGTCCATAAAATACCAAACTTGGTATTTAAGTTTAGTATCCTCCAGGGATGTGACACGAAGATTTTGAGAAAAATCCCCCACCCCCAACTACCCTCTACATGGAACTTTTTTCGAAAATTTTGATTTTCTCAAAAATACTCTAACGATTTTTATTAAAATTTCGTATATTAAAGATATTTACCGGATAAATAAAATGTATATCTTGAATTTTCTGAGAATAGCCTCTGAAGAGTAGTTTATTCTGAATGAATTTTACTAAATTTTTAATAACTGCTAAACCTTAAGAGATGGACAAAAGCTTACTACACAAAAAATGTAGAGCACATTAAAACACACAATATATGTTATATACCTTTTTTTCGTGGAGTTCGTCGTTTTTGAGACATTCCTTATTTTTTGTTTCTGCTATAAAAAACGTATACTTTTCTCATACAGGAACTTTTCAACTCCTATCCGTATAAATAAAGGAACTTCTTTGACATAGCAACCAGCTTTTGACTATCACTTTAACCTATGGTAGTCCCTTATTTTGCTTCTACTTACAAGGAAGCAAGTAATAAGGCTATTTCTGCTAATTGTTTCTGATTAGCATAAAGTAAATAGAAGTATAAGCTTTTTAAGAATAATTTGTTGCAGGGATATAGAGAAAGTCATGTGAATGGTACACATCAGATTTTTTACTTATAATATACGTCATGTAAAATATGAGTAAATTAGGTAGTATATAATAGGAGAAGTATTTAAAACCACAGATTTATATCCGCTACAATTGAAAGTGCTTTATACTTTCTCTATATGTACTATGCACATAGTGTATAGAGGAGGTATTGTATTGCACCCAACACTTCAATACCGTGATTTCACCGGAAATATATATTTTGATATCCCTCAATTCAGGAAATACTTGCAGCACTTCAATGGCCGCGACGTGGCCGAGTGGTTAGACCACTCGCATCTCACCTAGACGGCTCGGATCTGATCCCAACTGACTTCATGTGAGATTTGTAGTGGACAAAGCGGCGCAGGGGCGGGTTTTCCGGGTTCTCCGGTTTCCCAACATAGCATTCCACCTGTGTTCCATCTTCATTCCATGTATCACCTGTGTCATCGCCTACAGTGCCACAGTAGTAAAAATGAGCGCTAAACACTACCAAAAATATCTGATGTGTTCCATTCATATGACTTTCTCTACATCACTACAGCAAATCATTGTTAAAAAGCTTATTCTTCTACTTGCTTCCTGCTAATCGAGAAAAAATTAGTAGAAATCGTCTTACTTCTTGCTCCCATGTAAGTAGAAGGGAAATAAGGGAGTACCATAGGCTGAATTGATAGTCAAATGCTGGTTGTTATGTGATTGAAGTACCTTTGTTTGTATGGGCAGGAGTTGACAAATTACCATATGAGAAGTATTTTATAGCTGAAACTAATTACAAGGATTATCTCAAAAACGATCAAATCCACGAAAAAAAATGTACGAATAAACATAAATTGTGTGTGTTAACGAGCAGTGCATGTTCTATTAAGTTTTTGTCTATCTGTTACCGTTTACCAGTTATGCAAAATTCATCCATAATAAAGATGGCTTCAGAGGCTATTCCCACGAAATTCAAGATATACATTTTATTTGTCATGTATATATCTTTAGTATACCAATTACTAATCAAAATTGTTAGAGCCATTTTTGAGGAAATCAAAATTTTCGTAATCTTTTCCATGTAAAGGTAGTTGGAGTGGGGAGATTTTCTTGAAAATCTTCGTGTTGCATCCTTGAAAGATACTGAACTTTAATGCCAGGTTTGGTAGTTAATGAGCTTTTCGTTTTTGAGCTATGCTGTCCACAGACACACACACACATACACACACGG
Organism: Hymenopus coronatus; assembly: GCA_030762935.1. NCBI lineage: Eukaryota > Metazoa > Arthropoda > Insecta > Mantodea > Hymenopodidae > Hymenopus > Hymenopus coronatus. Next base: position 45,878,105 of record CM060898.1, on the reverse strand, counting down.
ACATTTCTCTAAAAATGCTTTTTTTGGTGTATCTAAATCATGAGATAATAATGTGAGAAAACACTATTAATATAGAAAAACTTCGAATTTAGCATTTAGAATATTAACAAAAAGGAAGGTGAGACATCAGAACGTCGAAAATGAAATTGAGATGGGGATATCTTTTCGGATTAACCATGAAAGACGGACGAGTATATATTTTTTTGTTTTGTGAGAAACTGGAATAACTTCATTAATTTACAATTAAAGTGACTTTAGTGAAAAGAAGGTTCACGCAGTTCTGAAGAGATTCATTCCAACTTCCTTAACCTGCTCTATGGTTACTTAACAACGAAACAATGCCACTGCGAGATGTCAAAATTTAATTACAAAAGCACTTGGATTTTAGAAATAGACTTGGCTGCTTCCTCAGAGATTACTTCTCAAGAGTTTAAGTAGCAACTTTCTCTAAATTTCCGTACATTAGCATCATTAACATTGTCTGAGGAGATGCAGTATAATTTGGAATGAAAAGTGCACAGGCACTAAGATAAAAGAACACCTCTCAGCAACGTCGCTAAACATGGCGAAAGGCAAATGCCGCCATCTTGGAAAAGAGAAACTAATTCAATTATCCCACTTCCTTCTTGTCTACTATGATTCCCTCCTCCCCTTCCATTACTGGAACACATCCTACTCGCGTCAGCACGGTGGGATGGCGGAGTGCGAAAAATGAATAATCTCATTTTGAAATGTTTTGCAGTATCCTTTCATGTCATGTAATTTGGTGAAAATGAAAAGACAGGATACAAGGAATTCCATTAGCAGCGGTGAAAGCAGCAGATTACACTTCAACGCTTCTTGTTGCACCATATCTATTGTAACTGTTCTTTACAGGTCACCTGTTGCGGAAATAAGTGGTGGCCCTGGCGTCACAGGTATGAAAAACTCATGACTGCGTGTAAAATCGTATGACTTTTTCTACCTTCTAGGACAGGCCTGGAAAGCTTGCTCACGTGTAAGGGCAAACATATCCATCCTTTCTTTACCCACTCCGCGTGCCTGCTTAGCTGTGCACAAGACGAATAACAACTGACACAGACGTTTCATTGAGAATAACACACCAGGACGGTAGATACAGATTTTGGGTAGAATGGGTAATTTATTATTTCTGCGTTCATAATGGTAACAATGACTTGTGTTCCAAATAGTTGTGGTATATGAAAATGTATATCACACGATTTTTAATTCTGCACATGGTAATTGACATGGAAAAGCTAATCTTTCAGGTGTCATTATAAAAATTGAACTACACTAAGAGTGATAACGCTCCAACTTAAATAAAGATACCCTTCTATCAATACTGCGTTTCTGTGTCTATCACTAAGCCTGACGTTAGTAAATTTATGTCGAGAAAAGGTGTCGGCGTTCTACTATATGCCGGAAGAAAAGATATGTAAAGCCTCATTTGAGGAAGAAAGACTTTATACATATTTTGATATCCGGTCATTCGTCTTTAAAGTTGACTAGCCCCGCCACTGCTGTAAGTTACATGCCGAACAACACTCTTAATTAACTCCATGTAGAATGAAGAAAGGGCATATTTCTCCTCCCCTTACCAACTCCCCATGGCTGCTATAGGGAGATCATTTATATACTTTTCTATTCAGCTCAATCTAGGTACAAACATATTGCATCAGAATGCATTAACCGGATCTTGAAAGGCGCGAAAAGATCCTTAAAATATAAATCGTTCATTATAAAACAATGACGTGAGTGTTACCCATAGTAAGCTTTTCCTCTTACTACAAGTGAGGTACTAAGAGAGGAATTTTGATTACGTAAAGAAGCAAATATATTTCTGTTTCTTCTTTCGCTATTTATCCTCCTCGTGTGGAAGACTTACACCCCTTAGAAATTACAAGCCAGTGCCCCAGTCAGACGTCTGTTTAGGAGCAGATGGATTGTGGATCAGAAATCGTAAGATGGGTTTTCAGCACGGTGCCTGGTATGGCGGTGAGGAAGAAGATGAAGATGTGAAATGTTGGTGACAGTGATGAAAGCAAAGGTGATTATGGAGCAGATGGTGGTTGAATGGTGAAAACTGGAGAACTAGGAGAAAGCTCGCCCAAATGCCGCTGTTTCCACCCCAAATTACACATGAAGTTCTCCTGGACCAAATCTGGGCTATATAGTTGAGAGGCGAGCAATCTAAGTAATCAGCCAGCTCAGCCAAAGAACCAAAAGCATTAATACTCGAGTCATTATATTTTAAGCGTTTAAATATAATACAAAGATCCGATTAAGCTAATTGGGATACGAAAGAACACATTTTTCTTGTTGACCTAATAGCGCTGTAAAATCAATAACGTGGACAACTTAAATTGAAATCTCACTAAAACTATTTATTCGTAGTCAGCATCTCATCTGCTTTAAGCACCGGCCATATTAAAAGTACGTTCACTAATTACGCTAACCGAGCTGCGGTAGCGCGTGCGACTAACATTTGGAAGGTCCTGGGTTCGATTTCCGGCGACCATTCGTTTTGACCCACGGCTTTGGGTCTTCAGGGAAATGAAGGAGCGATTTCTCTCATCCCCTTGATTTCCTGATCCTCCATATCTTTCCACTATCGTTTAGATTTTTTCAAGGAAGGAAGTGTCGACGATGGTGTTTCGGTGCAATATGACGGGAATAAAGATGCTCTTTGTGAAACTTCTCGGTTCTTTGGCCTTCGGGTGGGGCCTAGGGACCACCCCTTTGTGAAGGGGAGATGTTGGACCCTCTAGGAAGCCTGGGGTTCCTGGAGTACCTGCCCTACTGGGGTGTCTCAATCTAGAATCTGTAGGAAATCTGTCGTTGCTGTGCCGTTATTCCTGGTTCCGGTAACCCGGATGCTATATCACATGAAGAATGTAAACATTACCACAATGCCATTGTTATTAATAAAGTTAATAAACCTTCAATAATATTTGTCTCCCAAAACGCCTATAATTAGCATTTGCTAAATACAAGTATGAAATACGCTTTTAAGAACATAAATCATGAGCTGTAATTAAAACAAAATATGTCTCAATATTCAAACATTTAATGCCATTAAATCTCCTCTCCTCTGACCCGGGGGCGTAGGTATAGCCTCCTTACAGAAACCATTTTTGAGGAAACAAACAATAAATACAACTTTCATTAAGAGGTTTTAGTGTCGTTCTATGTTACTGAAAATAATCGTGGCGCACCCTTCAAGCATGCAGAAATTAATTTAGTATTTATCATCCAGCATTTATTCGAGTTTTTTTTTCTGAGTTATACTGTGCTCACTGTTTTCTAAAATAGTTTTCTTAAATTCAGGGATCACAAAACACTAATTTCTTTGAAATAGAAGCATACAACCTATGAACGGTACATTTATTATAATAAATATGTGCTAAATCTGGCCTAACCAATTCGCTTGATTTAGTGCTAAAGCAAGCAGCGGGTAAACAAGTGACAGCAGTGGATGGTCGCTCTTTTCTTGCTCATTAAAATAATGAGAATAGCAAGCAATACAACATGCTATGTGTTTATATCTGAATAGGAGGAATTTTACTTATTTATAGAAAGTTTCATGAGAAGTGTTTAATTTGCGGCAAAGTTTTGCAGCCTAAACTCTATTTGCAGTGTCAATACGCAACCGATCCAAGTAAGTGCGATTGCCAAAGATTGCATTTTCTTCAAATTGTATTAGATACCAAAATTAACTTTTCATATTCTCTCCTATAAATAGGGACGTTTTCATTATAAATTATCATGCTGTTTGCGTTACAATATGATTACAGTGATAAGGTCAAGTTAAGGAGGTTGATTTTACTATCTTAATACTAGAACATTGTCATTATTGTGTGCAATTAGCCAAACCTATGAAAATATGTATACCTATGTTCACGTTAGAAATATAAATACTAATGCCAGAGACATTATCAAGCTACATTCACAATGAAATACTAGCGCAGACGCAACGTAAGCGCAAGAGATTGGACTCATTATTTAATATAAGCATTTACATAAAAACACACAATGCAATGCAATGTAAGAGTTTGCAAACTCCAAACTCCAAACGTTATCCTTGCGTTGCATGCAAAAAGGAAAAAAAAAAAGCAGAATTCTTCCTTTTTGCATGCAACGCAAGGATAACGTTTGGAGTTTGCAAGTTCTTGCATTGCAATGCATTATGTGTTTTTATGTAAATGCTTATATTAAATAATATGAGTCCAATCTCTTGCGCTTACGTCTCTTGCGCGTCTGCGCTAGTATGTCATTGTGAATGTAGGGCATGCTGTACATGTATACTCTTCTATTTGGCCGTGCAGTGCCGCGCCATCTCTAATTTCCCTCAAGAGGTTATGACAGTCTCCTTGCGAATCCTTCTTTGATTTAATGGATCTATCATCTATGTCTAGATTTCTTGATTCTTATAAATCGAAGACGCAGAGAGATAATTCTTAGTTAATTAAATGTGCAGCATTATCCTTCCTGAAGTCTCTATGCTTGTACTCTTTTCAATAATTTTGAATGAGCAATTATTGTGACGCCAATGCCGCGAGCGTCAGTTGTTAGTATGTAATTTTATAACATAATTATTTGTAAAAGATTGAGTGAATTTTCTTACGTGGTTTTGTTGGTTATGTTATTCAGTTTGTAACTTGCGGAGCGCTTGGAAGATATTCACATGTAACTTACAGATCTAGAAACCAGTGCTAACTTCTTGCGTTGCGTTTACGATTGCATTGTGAATGGTATCACCTTGTGTTTGCGTTTATGCAACGTTACATCTCATTCTGAACGTAGTATAATTGTTTACATGAAACTCTAGTAGGTATTACCTGTCTGAAGAATGACTGCAGACGGCCACGAGTGGGAGTTTGAGTAAACACAAACAGATAAGTGGTATTACATCATCACTCCCTATACAGTTCGGCTATACTGGAATGCAGCAGTTGAGTTTCTTTGAAACAAGTCAAAATGCTAACCCCGCCGCGCTTATTCTTCAGACACTCACAAAGTATAAAATTAATATTCATTAGTGATAAGGAAAACAACAAGTTTAACCTCTTGTGGATCGTGCTGATATTTTGATGGTCAAACTATACTGCATTATATTCCAGTCTTCCTGATCGCTCTAAACAGTGCCATGCTACACCAGCGGTCTTCCCGAATAACTGCATTATTTCGTCAAAGAGGTGGCATTAATCTCTTTAAGGTGGAGTACTAATTTCAAACTCAAAATGTTGCATCCTGAAATTGCACTGAAGGAATTATCTGTTCCTAATTTTCGGGCAGTTGAAGGTCGTAGAAGCATCGAGCAAGTTTGCTGTATTTTCTCAAAGAGATACCAGTTGGTGATGCTTGTGCTAGATAATATAAACATGTTTGTAGCGTTTTCCATTCCAAAAATAGTATCTCCTTCCCCCTTTAAGTACTTCCGCCTTTTGAAATGAAATGGTTGTTCAGAACCTTAAGCAAAGGGTATAATTGGCCAGCATTGACTATCCATTCGATTTTATCAATATTACAGTTTTGTCAGTCTACAAAGTACACCTTGTCGCTGTTATATATAAGACTTATATGGAATTTATAGTTTAGCTGAGACAATTTTCTCATTATTACATAATTCATACCATAGCAAAAACTCATGCAAATCCAACAGTTCTGCTCAAATCACTAATTATACCAAAGAAACATCACTCTCATATTTCATCTCATCGCAAATATTAATTTGAAAGCTGTTTGTTTACTGCAGGAAGTTAGCTCCTCTCGTCTCCAACTCAACACAAACACAGAAGTTCTGAGCGAAGTACAAGGAAATGCCGAACAGGTTCCGACTATAAATTCCTTGTCGCGCAGAAGTTCGGAAGTAATTTTGAAAACAGGCTGTAAATGGCGAATGTCAACGAGAATCTAAGTTAGGATCTTTCAGAACATTTAGCTGCAGCCAGGCCACATTCCTTCCGGAGATCTGGTTACTCTACTTCGCTCCACTTCTATCCCGTGGGATTTTAACGAACTGGAAATTACTGTATTATCTGGGCAAAGTGCCAAGCCGCTTCTTCTCCAGGAAAACGGCTGCGTGGACCAATAAACGCGACCCAAAGAAACTTGATGCTCCCTTGTGAGCTTGCGTCCAGTAAATTCTCATTCTCCTACATACCAATTTTCGAGTCTTCATCCAACCAAAGAGGACATTCCAACCTTCACACACAAAGAACCAAATGCTCCTGGATGGAATGGATAGTGGTGCTTGTTCCAATTTCTTTTTTACGTCTCTACTTCAGACTCCTCTTCAACTATTTTTTCCACCTCATATATTTTATAATCAAAGACCATTTATGGAACTCCAACAATATCCATTTGATTTTGATCGTAACACATAGAGTACAAAGCTACAGATACTATAGCTCTATCTAGATTCCCTCCTTTATTTTATTAGAAAAGTAAAACGAGTAGCATTCTCACACCTCCAAAGTGATAATAAACAGCGCTTTTATTAAATGCATTTTATAATTTGTGCTGCAACTCAAAACTACATTTAATATATATCCACTATCATAATTAACTTCTTTCACATCATAATCAACAATTTTTTTTCTCAGAGTAATAGATATTTTGTGTATTGCTTCGTAAAAATTGCATTAGCTCTCCAAACTTTGTTCTTAACGTTTGCTTCCTCTATTTCTAACCCGAGTAGGAGAAAACAATTCTATATGCATGAGATATCTCTTACAGAATAGGTCCTTCGGAACATATTAGATTTAAAATGCCCATTTATAAAAAAAGTTCTGTATTTAGTTTTATTTTTCAGTTTTCCAAGTTATTTTAATAGCAATGTAAATAAATTTATTACTTTTATTTTAAAATGCACTTTTCACCTATGTGATAAATGATTCTAATAAAAAATACGTCCAAGTTGTTTGTGGAGACAAACCTACATAGATTGTATAAACTCTTTCAAACATTGAAGCCTCTTTCATATCCTTAAGATTGAATTTTCCTGATTTTTTATTTCTATAGACTTCCACTAGCTATTTGCGCTGAAAATTCTTATGCGTTATTCTGAAAGCTTCACTTTGATAATAAACGTTATTCCGTAACACTTTCAGAAAAGCAAAATTATCAAAATATAGGGAGTTAAAATTACTTTTACTAATCACAATAAAAAACGTGGTTTTCATTTTTGAATATTTTTCTAAATTAATTACCGTTTTATTTGCATTCTATTTCATAAGTTTATTAAGAATATATTTTTGGAACAACATATAGGCATTTTAACCTAATTTTAGGATCACTATGGTATTATTCTTCACTTGTTTTCTTCAGAACTACTCAGGGGGCTTACACACATTATAGATATGTAGTAAAATATTAAACTAATTGTTTTAGGATTTTTAAATTTTACAAAATAAGGTATCAGAGTGTTTTATATTTGATTTACCTCTGAAAATTAGAAAAATATATATTACACACAATATCGTGATAGATAACTATTATTATCTGCCTTAAATGTATCTGTTGTCATCGTTTTCAGTTTTTGTGGATATTTAATTACTAATGTGTTATTAAGCTAATTAAAGATTTCAATAGTATGTATTTTAATAACTGACGACCTAACTTGGAGAATTATAACAGGAGTGACGTTTATTACTACAAAAATAACTTGTTTTTGCTTTTAAATATTAAAACTTAACTTTTCCTAAAATACATTAACTTAACATTTCGATTAGTTTAAAATTGCAAAGATGAAACATAATTTAGTTTTTCTAATGTTTATGGTTCATGTTTCTAATTTTTGACAATTTGAATAGATAAAAATAAAGTTCGAAGGAGAACATGAAAAGTAAGGACGGCCTTAATGCGAGAACATTAAATTTCAAACGATTGATAAGCTTTTTATAGTGGCAAATTAGTAATAAAATCCTTGCTTATAAATCTTGATTCCCCTATTAATTATTGTTAATATACAGAGAAACTATCAATTCATATTTACACACTACAATGTGCCCAACAGAATGTACACCAACAGTCAGAATTTTGATGGCTTTGCATGACCACAAAAGAAAAATATTGACTTTATAGTATTTATAGAAAAGTATAAGTTTTTCAAATTCAAAATAATAGAAAAAGAATATCTCGGAATTAACTTGGTTTTCTTAGCTAACTTTTAGTATTTTTTCATACTATACAGATTAAATTGTGTATAAAGAAAAAAATTTGGTATGAGAAAATACTCTAAGTATTGATAAAAAACCAAGTTTTGAAACATTTTAGGAATCATATTTATTTGGAAAATTTGATATGAGGATAGGGCCCTTTTTTACTTAATACACTCCTCTAATTACCACAAAACGAAAAATTGAAATTGTGTGCTTTTTGTGAACATTTTTTGTTCAGAAAGCGTTTTTCTATTTGATATTGTGTAAAGTTGTGTAACGTTATTCAGGATGAAGACTTCAGGAACTACTCTCAAAGATATATGTGTTTATGTGTACGCAAAATTGAATTTCCTGAGAATATCTTAAATCTAGACTGTACTTTAATCAGAATGGTTAGCCAGCTTTTTAGAAATCAAGCATTTTGAAAATCGTAATGATATGGAATCTTCTTAAAAATTAAGATGTCACATCCTTGGAGGATGCTGAGTTTATATTTTAGTATTTAGCTTTTTATCAGTTTAAGTTCTTATACACTCACGAAGACAGAAATACATACATAGGAATTTTTTCTGAAAATAGGCTTTCTATACTTACAGAGGTATATATAGGTATATGTAATTAACAAGACAGGGGCGGATGAGAACAGGACCAATACTTTTGAAAGGGATAAGGGACAGTGAATTAGAACGTTGTATTTTATGCGGGGAGAAAGACACTATTGTTTACTGTTTAACTGAATGTAAAGAGGAAAGAAATTGGAGGAAAGAGATTTGCGAACACAAATGGGATAGTATACCAGGAGAGATAGTAGCAATGAAAATGTTGAACATCGAGGGAGAGTGAAGACTTAAGGAAAGAGGGAACTTTTTGGAAAAGATAAAAGAATTGTGGATAAGGAGAATGAGATGGAAAAGGTATCACAAACCACATGGAGTTGCACTTCCTTACAGCCATGGAGCTAAGCGGATGTAGCGTCTAAGCGGTACTCAATCCTAACTGTATATTAGGATAAATAATATTTCGTAGTAACAGTAAATTATTTTGTAAAGTATTGAAAATGTAACCTAAGTATAATAAACTATTTATTATTATTATTATTATTATTATTATTATTATAACTATAATTATTATTTTATTATTATTATTATTATTATTATTATTATTATTATTATTATTATTATTATTATTATAAGACGTAGTAAAGAAAGTAACATTAATTCGGATGTCAACTAGTATATGCATTTATTCCAAATTCTCCAGAAAACAATTTCACTTATAATACGTTACCTAATGCTTCTGCAAGTTGTACGGTAAGCAGGTTTCAGAAGAGAAATATGCTCGGAATGTTATTAACGCGGGTGTTATAAACATGACAACATTGTGGAGAGAGGTAAAGTTTGCAACTTGAGTTTCGACGTTACCTCCTAAAGCAGCAATATTTCGCAGAAGCACGTAATTTGTAAGGCTTTCGTTTCTGGAAGCCCTTGAAGGCCACCTCATGGCTGCTGGGTGAAATCAATTTCCTTCGCTTCGCCGTACTCCTCCCAGATTCCCTGTCGCGGTTTCAATTAGTCCTTAGGGATGCTGGGAAGAGGGAGACAGGTGTCAGCTGTACTTTGTAAGGGTTGCCGGAAGCAAAAGTGCGCGCGATGTAGCAAGAAATGACGTAGTGGGTCTAGGGGGAGGGGAAACTGATCTCTCCTTAGCAATTAGAGTTGCAAGATTTGCGGAGAGAGCTTCAAGCTTCATTTTTCTAACAGCTGAAACCTTACTCAAGAGTTTGTGGCAGAATTAAGAGAAATACAACTTTGTTCACGATGCCGGGATTTGGAAATAATCTTGGTAGCAACGTACATATAGTAAAGAACTGCCTTCAAAAATTGATTTATTCTTCTTTTCTTCCTGTAAAGTATTTTGGTAGAGAGGTATTGTGTTCCTGAGATCGCGAACTGAAACCGGGCAATGGATTTCTTTTTCTTTTAGGGGGGAAGTGTAAAAATCCTTAGCATAGCTTCCTTCAAAAGGGAAGTAAAGCCATTGGTCCCGGGTAATATATTTGGGAAAGTAAAGGAATCTCAAGCCTGATAGATGCCTTTGGGCAAAATGTCAGTACTTTAAGGCTCCAGGGAAGTGGACAGTAAGAATCATGGTGGTTAAAGAGCTCCGTAAGTAAAACTCAGTTTCATTTTTCAAAATTAGTTATCATGAGGATTATATGAACGAATTTGATGTTAAACCAATCCTATGTGTTACGCTCTATACTCTCTACAGTACTGTCGTTTAGTTTTTTTAACACTTCTTCAAAATATCCTACGAAGACGTATTTTTATATCTATTTATTGATAATAGCGATGAAGATTTTCATATATAGTCTATTTACATATTTATTAATGGATATAAGAAAGTTAGGGGACACAGTATCAGTAGTCAGATATTTAAAAACAGCCCTGTACCTTCTTCTTCCTTACTGTTTTTCTCTCCTCGTATGGAGGAGTTACACCTTCCAAGATTAAAAGTTAGTCCATTGCCTGGTAGGAGAGTGAGAAGGAAGATATGAAATGATAGTGAAATGAATGAAATAAATGTGATTATGAAACAGTGGTGGAATGGATGGCGGGGGAAACCAGAGAATTCGGAGCAAAACCCGCCTAGAGCCGCTTCTCCACTACAAATCCCGCATGCGGTCCCCTGGGAGCGAACCCAGGGCTTGGTGAGAGGCCAGAGGTGTAGTCACTCCGCTAGCGTACCGCCACAGCTGACATTCCATGACATAGCGAGATAGCTATAACATTTCAAACAAATCCGATGTGCTATACTGACATGATGTTCTCTATCCAATGTCGTGTTTTTGTTCAGCTACTTCCAACTATTCCTTCTATTCTATAAAACTACTTCATGTTAGCCTAAATAAACATTTGCAGAAATAGTATCTATTCACATTTCATTATAGATACAAAGGGATTATATAAAAAGAACATTTCTTTGAAATAAATGGTGTATTTTTTGTATAGTGTATTTTTGTCTGTCTTACGGTTTAAAAATAATAAACCCTTTGCTGCTAAGGCGCAGAACCTACCATCCATTGCAGACCTCACGTCCATCTACACATAACAAAGATGGAGGGATTCCAACCAATGCATCACGCATCCCCCGGCCGGAAAGTAAGCCCAAGAAGCCGATTGCAGCTCCTCACTTCCCTCACGATGTTGAGCACTGGCTCTATATCCGGGACTTAAAAGCTGAATCAAATCGCGGTTCATTTCATGTCCGGGAATCACAGCTCCACGCTTGAACCCAGAGCGCCACCGCGTAGGGCATCTCTTGTAGTTTTCACAAAAGAATAAAGAGATCGTCACATCTATTGGCAGGAAATTCAATATACATATTATGGTCATGTAAATATCTAAAATGTATGGTATATTAGTAAAAATCGTTAGAGACATTAAAAAAACTATCCCCAAAAACTTTTCCATGAAAAGGGTAATTTGGGGTTTGATAAACATCTTGAAATTTGTTGTCAGATCTTCGGAAAATACAAGTTCAGTTTATGTCACACATTTCATTATGTCACATTTTAGTGTTCAGAGGCATACATACAGCCGCGCGACTGAAGATCTTTTTCTGAAAATACCTTTATGAATTCTGGTGCTTAAATGATATATTTCTGGTAAAATCTCGATAAACATATTTTATGTTGAATGCATTACTTTTTACCGTCTATGTTCGGAGTAGAGAAGGTAAAAACATCATCTCTCCACTTTGTAATAAAGTTTTATTTGTTTTGTAGCGAACACAGTCTCACATCCATGGAGTAACATTGAATTTAATATTTATTTGAACCGAACCTCATACAACATTTTGTACAAGAAGGTGTATATAAATAATACCGACAAAGCTTAATATGTTGTGCATGACATTAAAGTGAACATTTTTCAAGAAAGAATGAATGTCCAGAAATACATCGTTTAGTCATTGTGGGGTGTTGAAGTTTGCGAAAGGTTCGAATGAGTGTGCTTTCCGCATTTCGTTAGGAACAACATCACACAGAGCAGTAAATTACAAAGATGGATCAACTTGTCGATCTTCTATTTAAATACACAGGACAATCGGCGGTGCGAAGACAGACGCACAAGGTTAGGTACCTAAGTACGACTTTGTGCCCAGTATTTCAGTAATGGATTCGTAAAATAAGGTCCTTCTCTTTAGTTTTGGAGGTAGCTTAAACTATGTATTCATGGTACCCCACATAAAATCTTCAAGAGGTGTAAGATTAGGTGATCGTGGTGGTCATTCGGTAGATCCTCTGTACCATCCATCGATTGGGATATGTGGCGCATGCATTCTACACACAGGAAGGTTGTCGCCCTCCGTGGTGTAATGGTTACCATGCTAACTTCATATACCCAAGGTCGCGGGTTCAAACCCGGCGGAGGACGATGGATTTTTCGGGCGTAAAAATCCTTAGCATAGCTTCCTTCGGAAGGGAAGTAAAGCTGTGGGTCCCGTATCGTAGATTTACGGCACGTAAAAGAACCTCAAGCCTGATAAGAGAGGCCCTGAGCAAAATTAAGCGATCTTTCACGCCCAATATAGAATGGGACGCTGAGAACCAAAAGCAGTTAAAGAGCGTCCATAAATAACAGGCCATTTCATTTACACAGGAAGGTTAATGCACAGTTGGTCCACCTGTCTTATGCTGAGTGCTAAAGTGTTACATAACTCAATTAGAACACACAAACTATCCGATGGAACTTTGACGCCACACAATGTCCAAAACAGTATTTCCTCTTGAAACATACTCATTTTAATATCCCGGCGCTTTTTTTTATGTACGCCCAGTAGATTCATTAATCTATAGGTTGCGTGTTCAAACCCGGTCCAGACCGATGAATTTTAAGTGTGCTTAAAGATGACGCTAATATGATTCTGACACTTAATAGTGTCGTTAAAAAACAAATATTTTTTTTAATTTCCTCATAACTATTTACATTCCAGTACAAATTCATAGAGGAGTATAGGTCCTGCCATGTTATTTTAAAACTGAAAATGATGAGCCCAAGCAAACCGCTGGAGCTACAATATTTCACGTCAGTACCTGATAACCGATGACCCGTAGATCGCAATTTGGCCCAGGTGGCGGCAGCAGTCGATGTAAATTAATGGCTGCAGGAATGATAAAGCAATATTAGTAGTGGTAAAGCAAGGTGTATTTTCCACCGCGCTAAGATATATTTCATCTTACGTAGCGAATATACATTAACCACGGTGCAAAGCCCTACAATTAAATTCTACAGTTGCGTTGGCGAGAAGATTTATGTGAGGATTGGGTCCCGTGTTTATAAATCAATCGACTGAGCTGACTCTCAGAGCCTGCAGCCTCCCAAAGGAGGTGGGGGGAAGGATGCTAAATTGGAAGCAGATCTTTCAGGTTCCTATTTAAAAACGTAGTGTATTGTTCGCTTGTTTTAACAGCTTTGTTTGCTGAATCGACAATAAAAACGCAATCCGCGTGACAAGTTGGTGTTCGATTACAGCGCTATCTCTTCCGAACACTGCTCTACTAAAGCGCGTGAAAAATACATTTATCTCCTTTTCTCTTCTGGCTACCAAATCACAAAACCAATTGCACAAAGTAACACATAAATATATTACATTTACTCGACAAATATGTGTTTAGAAATACTGCCAAACGTCATTGTAAGCACATATTATTTACGATCAGCTTATTGTAAAGGCCAACAAAGAATTTTACTCTTCAGCATAACGGCAGAACACGGTACATAGTAATATGTTGTTACTTTCTCTAGCACGTATGTAAAATGTATATAACGTAGAGAAGGTATTGCATTCATTACCCAAGATTCTACCGGAAATACAAAAAACAGCATTTTTGGAATAAGACCCATGTTAAAAGAAGGATTTGTGTAATAATAAGTAAAGGTGGAAGATATAGGTATTATTATTATTGTTCTACCATTGTGTCCGGGTATCTGTTAACACGATAACTCAAAAACGGAAAGTCGGTAAAATACAAAATTTGGGATTTAAGAGACTTCCAAGGATACGACAGAAGATTTTGAGGAAAATCCCCCACTACAAGCTACTCTTTACTTGGAAAAAAATTTGAAATTTTTTACTCTCTCAAAAATTACTAATGATTTTGGTTAAAATACCGTATATTAAAGATCTTTACATGGCAAATAAAGTGTATATATTAAAATTTCTGGGAATAGCCTCTGAAGACCACTTCTACTAGATTCATTTTACATAGCTGCTGAATGTAACACACAGACAAAAACGTAGCTTCATAAAAAATGAAGATCTGGGTAAAACACGCAATTTATGTCATATACATTTTTCTTGGAGTTGAGTATCTCCGAGATGTTCCTTGATATTGGTTTCAGTTTTAAAATACCTACACTTTTCTCATACAAAATTTTTCAACTCCTGGACATGCAAAGTAACAAATTTCAATCATATAACAACAGCTTTTAAAACATTTGACTATGGCTTTAGTTTAGTGCATTCCCTTACTTCCCTTCTACTTATAAGGAAGTAAATAATACGACCATTTTTGTTTATCTTGATTAACACAAATTAAGGAGAAGCATCAGCTCTTTTAAAGAACAATCTGTTGCAGAATAGTTAGAGAAGGTCATGTGAATGGAACACATTAGAACTGTTTTACAGATTTATGTTATTTAGCAATGGAGTGATGGTAATAAAGCTATGTTTAATGAAGTATAATTTTCTCCTCTGCCACATTATTCATAATAATGTAACAATAATGTAAGAAATACATAATACAATAACATTTAATATTATAACAACGTATTGCTTTTCGACTTAAGGCGATGCCCGTACGAAATTGGAAAAAACTACAATATATAAGATATCGTACTGAAATTTACAGCAGTTATCACTCACAATAATAATATTTTTGTTCTGTATCAAAATTCCAGCTTACATGGTTATATAAATAATACATTTTAGTGTCTAAATCCATTTTTATATAAAAATGAGACACGTGATACATTTTTAAAAATATTCGCATAAAAATTCAGTTTTACAGTAAAATAATTCACAAACTTATCGGAAACTCGCAGTCGCTGTATTCCTTGTATAAGATTTAATGCCATACTACGTTCACTTTTAAGACATTTTGTAAGCATATACGTGCATAAGTTTTGTTCCTTGACCGAGTGTTCAAGCACTAAGCTATAATTATAGTTACATTTAAAATTTGGTTTGCTAATAGAATCAGTAGTTGATATACGAAAATTTTGTATGCTTTAATGAACAAATATATTTGAATTATAATCAAAAATATATGTATTATACATAAAACTTAAATTGATTTTATTTGATTTGGCATTTAAAAGTCTTATCAGTTTCATGTTTATTACATTAATGCTTGTATTTTAGCATTATAAGTTGGAATCAAATAAGCCTATTGAGCGAAAATTATAAATTTCCTGTTTATCTGCACAAAAACAAGAATAACATTTTATGGTAGGAATTCAAACTGTTGTAGATTTTATTGCTATGCACCTGTTTGTAACACATAAGCTGTCAGCGTAATTTGTGACTGAATATTCAACATTACTAATGATTCAGAATGAAAATAAAAGCAGAGAATTACCAATGTGATTTACCTACACAGCCAAAGAAGTATATAAAAAATACGGTTTTTTGTTATAAAATCTAAACTCGATATCTAGTAAGGAAGCTAATTTTACCAACAAGAGGTATAATCTAGCCTTGGTGATCTCGATCCACTCACAGTATCCGCTGACGTGTAAATCGAAAGTCACTTTCGCCAGTTCTCCGCTGGCAGGTTTTAATTTGAAATAACTCCGCTGAGTTCTGCAACTATTTTAACACAATAGGAATATCTGCATACATAAAAAATGTAACTGGAATGTTATTTATGGTCGCTCTTTAACTACTGTGGTTCTCAGCTTCCCATTCTAAATTGGGCGTAAAAGACCGCTTAATTTTGCACAGAGAGCTCTCTATCAGGCTTGAGGTTCTTTTACGTGCCGTAAATCTACAACACGGGACCTTCGGAAGGAAGCCATGCTAAGGACTTTAACACCCGTAAAAATTCATCGTCCTCCGCCGAGTTTCAACCCGCGACCTTGGGTATATGAAGTTGTCATGGTAACCATTACACCATGGAGGGCACACATCAAATTCGGGCCAGTTGGTCCACCTGGTATATGTAACAAACTCCGTGCTGATGATGTATTAAAACAGCACAAAATATATATCCCATGCCATTTTAACATAAAAATCAGAAATAATAACCTAGAATACTTTAACCAAATAAATCTACAAATATTAAATCAATTTAAGGTTTGCTCTTCAGTAGGTCTTATCGCAGATAAAATCTACAGCAAGATAGTGGTTGATAAAATAGCGTATATATATATGAACCCAAAATTAATATGTAAGGCTCTGAAACCTTGCCAACAAGGTTTGTTTCTGATCTTATATTTAAAGGGCAATCAAGCAGTTCTCTTTTAAGATTAGTTACCTGATAGTTTTTGTCAGCATAACTGGGATTATCTAACATAAAGTACACGATAAAGTTCACGGCCTTCAGCTGGCAGCACTAGAAGGGTCGATATGATAGTAACGCCAGTTAACAGTAAAAAGGGATATATTATAATCTATCAAAAAGTAAGATTGGAGATGCATAAAGACCAACCTAAATAATTAAACGTAGGGAAGAAAAATAATTACGTTTCCACAATATCGTTTATCTTGGATAAATACGAACTACAAAAAATAGATGTAACAGGTTGATGGTAGGTGATCTTGAAACGAGCACCAAGTTCTTCCTTGCTATTTAATTTTTGAAAGTTTTTCACGAGTAAAACTAAATGTAGCTTCACCAGCGATCATCTCGAGATTTCAGTGATTTCCAGCTTCATGGGTGTCCTCAGGACGGTCTGGGAGCAGGAAATGGCCGAAGGCATTTTATCTAGTGTATACCGTCTGATCACCGGTGAAGCTATATACAGTTCTTCCTTGTTACTTGGAATGTGTTCGATCTGAAGAAGAAGGAAATAAAATATACTGTTATCACCGCACTAAGAGAACTACACCATATTCTGCGTAACTATTTATTAAATATTATTCATAAAAGTATTTCTAATATTACCGTTTCTCTTTATTATTATTATGATTAAAATTATTATTATTAGCAGCGACAGCAGCAGCAGCAGCAGCAGTAGTAGTAGTAGTAGTAGTAGTAGTAATAGTAGTAGTAGTAGTTGTACATAGTGGCAGTGTGTGTATGTGTGTGCGCGTATGGATACATATTATTGTAACATTTGTCAAAATATCTGTATCCATCCCGTTAACATCCTGTATACTGCCACTTTGTTTATTGAAATACAGCTTTCTCACTCTTAATATATATATATATATATAGAGAGAGAGAGAGAGAGAGCGAGAGAGAGCGAAAGATCTTTGATAAATGTTACCTTAATATGTATCCACCTCTGTGTGTTAGTTGTTTTATTATCTTCACATAATTTACTACCTCATTGGTTTTACAAACTAATTGTATACATAATCTCAATTTTTGCTTGTGTTGTGAAGTTTGCTTTGTCCATAGTGGCACTTTGTGTGTGTGTGTGTGTGTATGGATACATATTATGGTAACATCTATCAGAGTTTCTGTATCCATGGCCTTAACTCCTGTATATTGTCACTTTATTTATTGAAACACAGCGATATATATATATATATATATATATATATATATATATATTTGATAAATGTTACCTTAATATGTATCCACTTCGGTGTGTTAATTGTTTTTTTTATCTTCACATAATTTACTACATCAATGTTTTTACAAAATTGTAATCAGTTTTGACTTGCTAATGCAATAAACAATATTTGGTTTTACGTAGAAAATTAAAACAAGAAAACAGCCACTTTACAGAAAACTAACTTTTTATATGTATGCGTTTTATAGGGACCACAAAAAAGCAATTTCTCTTTGGGTTATTCAAGTTCGAAGTAAAAATTAAAGAGCAATATGAAGCTGTAATTAAAAGGCTTATTAAAGTTCTTTGTTTAAAGACTACGTTTTTGTGCACTTAAAAGAGGCACATCAGCATAAATTTTGGTTGATGCAAAGAACCCAGCAGCTGGTGAACTAATTACTGAGTCAGATACTCTTATACAAAAAATAAGTGCTTCGAGAGAAATTAAAACTAGAGATGGTAAGTTTTACCACAACACTAAGCGCTTTTCAATGCAAGAACACTGCGCAATAAATTTCTAACTTATTAATTAAAATTACGGAATGGTAAAGGAAAACGTTAGAGAAAGAAACAGGTTTCTCTGCTGGAGATAAATCACTCGATGGACGTCATGAGGAAGGGGGAACAAACGGAGTTGAGAAGGGATTTTGTTATACCATTTTATTTGCAATAGAAGTTATAGAAGGAGTTTCAGTACTCCAGCTCCTTATTTACAAATATTACAGCAACTGCGTTGCATAAAATTGCGGTCAAATATTCACATTTCCTGCATTACAAAATTAAAGTGTTAAAACAAAGTAAGCCTTAAAACACATGTAAGTATATTTTGCCTTTAAAAGGAATAATAAAAGTTGCAAGCGTATGTCTTATTTTACATCCGTATGACATTCTCTATACGATTATATCTCTTCCACAAACTAATCATACAAAAGCTCATTTTATAACTAAAATAATCAACATAAACGTTTTCAGAAAGAGCTTCATTACAAATTTTCTTATATTTAGAAGCACTTGCGAAAGGAGTATAGAATGTTTGAAAGTTAGCGGACCGCTAGTGCTGTTTTAAAAATAAAATTAATATTTCCAAAACATAATGAAAAATAAAACCTACACATTTAAAAATGCTCCAGCAATAGAAAATTAAAAAACTAATATATTAGTAAATATCTTTGAGATTGATCTGATCAGAAAACGAATTGTTGAAAAAATCTACATTTCTAAATATAAAGATATTATTTCTTATGGTATATTACTATTACAAAACTGCAGAAAGTTATTTTGTAAAGAAGAGCATTTACAAGACTATGAACAGAAAATTTAAGTTGTACACTTTATATTACATAAAATATTACACATTTTTTTAAAGTTATATTAATCAAAATAAAGCACAAGTAGAACATTTTCATGCCAAACGTAATTTGAATGGGAGGATTTTACTAAAATCTTCATGTTGCATATTGGAAATTTGGTTATCTATCTTGGAATTATCATACAGTTGATTTTGAGTTGCGGTATTCCATACCATTGCATCTCTCCACATACCCACACACGCACATACACACACACCACAAATAATGTTCATATGTTAAAGTATAGGTATAATACAGCTTCGTTGTGATCCTGGATGTCCGCCTGATGAAGCTGCTAACTGCAGTACAAGAAAGACGGAGAAGTTGCCGAGCCTGCCACCTACGCAGTTTCAGAGAAAATCCTGTAAGCGAATGCTCCAAGTGATGAAACGGAATCAATTTAACTTTCCATCTCAAAAAGGAAAAGTGAAACTAGAACACGCTTCTTTTTAAAGCAAATAAGCTGAAATGGTGAAACAAATGCAATTTATCAATATAGTTGTACCTCACGTGTTTTTGATATTCATTAATAATTTTGTCAAAATTGGGACACGTATAAAGTATTCAGCACGCAATAGGAAAACGACTGCATCAATAAATAGTGCAATGTTGCCAACAATATTCGTAGAACGTCAAAATTAAGCCACATGTGGATCTTACCCGGTCATCAGCATAACAGATGATTCAATGAAAATTTGGGTATGTAACATTTAATGTATAAAGACAGAAGAACTTTAAGATACTGATTCAGTTAGTTTCATTTAGCACCTTCTTCGACAGACAGCTTACACCTTCTTTGACAGACAACTTATCTGCCTATTTGAAGCAGATCAAAGTACTGCTACTCTAGACTGTATGGTGTATATTAATTAGTGCTTGCAATACTCTTGTGGATAGCTTTTGGTCAGACGTGGGGTATTTAGAGGCTGTTAGTAACCACAGCTGATAACATCTATGTTGAAAGAAATGAACATAGGATGAAGGGATTTGGCAGCGAACCATTGAGAATACCTTCATCTATACCTCAGGAAAGGGCTCTCAAGGAAAGACGGATGACTTAGAGATACCGGGCGGCCGATCCAGGAATGACGGCACACCATTGACAGGGTACCTACAGTTACCAGATTGAGACAACCCGGCAGTAAGACAAGCACACAGAGAACTCTGCCGCACGCCTCATGGGGCGGTCATTAACCCCGCAGCTGCCGAAGTTGAGGGCGGGTGAGTCACAGAGAGCATTGTATTTCTCATCAACATCGCACCGAAGCAACTTCGGTGACACTTCAAGCCGTGTTAGAGACCAACGGAATGAAGGGCGAATTAAATAACAATGGAACAACATGGAGGGAGAGGACATTCTGAGAATGCAATAAACCTCCAAAAATTTGCCTGGAGACCCGGGAAATTCCAAACAAATCCTATAGTAAAGGAAGGACGGCCACGGGAATAGATCCCATGACCCCACGAATGCGAATTGCACACGCTGCTGTAGCGACACCTCCTCGGTACTATGGGGCATACTTTAATGCCCTTTTTGTTGGAACGAAGTCGACTTGTACAGTGTTAGATAACGCAGGAGTGACAGAAAACATTACAACATATTCATATTTATATACCACAAGGATGTATACATGGATACAGATTTTATTTATGTATCACATCGATGAATGTAGTAATGGTCGAGTGGTCAGCGAGCTTACTCTCACCCGGAGGTCCCGGGTTCGATTCCCGGCTGGGGCGGGAAATTTTTCTTAAACCAGAATTGTTTCCTAGCCCCCACAGAGTCTGGAAGTATGTATGTGAGCGTGAATATGTGTGTGTTTGAGGAAAATAAAATGATTTAAACCAAACGTAAAAGAACTTACAGACAACAAGTTGTTTCAAGTCAAAGCCGCTGATATGCCCTTAGATTTAACGGGCTATATAAATGAAATCATAAAAAATGTTTTCCGTGTACCTGTTTGTCAAACCCTACAGTTTTACCTTCTACCGTTTTATCGAATTGTACTAGCAAATGTGTAGAGCAGTTTTGTTCTTAACACATACTCATCAATTTTCCACTCTCCGGATGTTACTGGATCAGCTGCATGTTTTTGTGTGTCCATATATCGATTATTCAATATTGCCGTTTGAGATATCGATGCCCAGATATGTTGAAAGGGAAGGGGAACATATATTTGCATAATTAAGTCATAAAGTGTTGACATCACACCTGTTGCATGCTGGGCACTACTTTGGTGAAGCTTCTCGGCACTCGCCAGGTATCTCAAGATAGGCTAACGAGCGGCGTGCGCCCTTAGGCACGTAGCGGCAAGTGCCAACTGCGCGTGACTTCTCCACAAGATCGATACCGACCCAGCTGTCAGCTCTGCTGTCACGTTGTGGGGGTGTTCTCAAATTTGTCTTGAACCGTCCCCCTGGTGATAGATGGCCCACGGAACCTCTGTCTGGCCAAGTGGAAATAAATTCACAACTGTTGGGCGTTTTGATCCCCCTTGCGTGCAGGCAACGACTTACACACAATGCAATATATTATACCACTGCTTGATTAATTTCTTGTTTTGGAGAAAGCATAGTTAACGACAAGTTGCCGCAACATCCATGTTCAACACCATTTTCTGTGCAGCTAAAATGTTAATTATGTGCAATACAGTACCATAAAACTGCTGAAATTAATCAAAGCATATATACAGAAGAAAGCATGTCTATGTATGATTTAGACGTATTACCAAGCGACCGCATGTGAGATTTGTGGTAGACAAGCTACGCAAAGGCGGATTTTTGCCCGGTTCTCCGGTTTCCCCCGCCATTGCATTCATCCGGTGCTCCATCTTCATTTCGTGTATCATCTGTGTCATCGCCTGAGGTATCACAAGTAGTAAAAGGGGGCTTTAAACACTACCAAAAGAAATTATACGTATTAAAGTACTTGTGCTTCTTTTTGAGTTTTAGAAAAAATGCCTATGTTTACTTATTTACTGCTTTCCAGCAGGCCCTTAGCCCCAATTCCAGAAAATAGAGATACATGAATAGAATATATTCTAATTATAAATGTAAAACTTGTCATGTAAAACACGTTTCGATTTGTTTGTCGAATGAAGCTGCTACCGAATTTTGCTTCTAAGGGAGGAGTCAACAAACTTCGTTCGTTCAATTTTACCCCTTTTTTACTGGATGGGCTCTTTTCTTTGTACGACAGCTCAGTCACGGTATGACTTACAAATAAATAGATACCCAAGCTCACGGCATACGCGAAACAATTTTGGGCCTAATGCACTTCATTATTTCTATGCATGGGAAATAAATGCATATTATTATAATGCCCTTATATAGCATAAGCTACACATTTAACTCCTGGCCTAACAAATGATTAGACTGCCTTTATGGTAAATAATCGCTAGGTTTAACCCTGAAATAATGATGTTACAAATGATCAATTAGTTATAACACATAATCATAAATAAACATTTCAAAGTAAATAACAAATCAATAAAAAAGTCATCCTTGCTCAGTGTCTTATCCAAAGGAAAAATTACTTGAATATTGACGCCACTTCCTATTGGATCGAATTAAAAATCAGTTACTGATTTTCGTAATGTTATAAATTAATAAAATGTTGTTGAACTCTCCTGGGTGATACTAGCCCACCATTCTTATAAACCTACAAATTTTGAGCTTTGCTATGTTTAATAAAAATTGTTTAATCTGCTTTGAATGAAACACATCATTTGGAACATTATATTTCAAAAACCATCCATTCCAGCCAGAAAATATCGCTTCAAACATGTCTTTCGAACGAATTTAACTGTTCTGGCGTTGAGGAATACACGCCCCATTCATGCGTAGCGCAGCAAGACACGTTGCCGCGTCTTTGTTTGCCGTCTCAAGTTACAACAATGCAGGACTCTGATGTATACACTCTAACACAGACGCTTACACAGAAACTTATTCACGAGTGCTAAACACATTTAAACAAGGACTTTAGACAGTTTATTTTGAATTCACCTTACTTGAGGGATAAATAAAATTATTACATTTTATTTAAATGTAATGTGAAATAGAAGAGCTTAATAGTACACAACTTTAAGTGCTTGGAATTTGACACAAAAATAGTGACCGTACTCGTAAAGCAGATTTGTGTTGAATCTCAGGTATTGAATATATATTATATTATCCCCTATATTAGCTTAAATTTAGTTAATAAAGCCTTATAATGCATACATGTCTGGGTAGAATGCTGAAAAATTGGTGTTCTTAAAACATAAATATCTAAAAAAAAAAAAAAAAAAAAATCTTCTGACACTTTTCCTTCTATTTTGATGACTTTAAAGTAAGCTCTTCGGTCAAATGAAAGATGTTCTAACTTAGGTCTCAGATATACATTACAGAGTGAAACAAATGTTTGGTGACTATTAAAGTTTTTAGAATTTCTAATTATAAATCAAAGTATTTTAAATTCATATTTAAAGATTGGATCCATATGTTTATAAAACGTCCAATTCTAGCGTACTTGGATTCCAAGCTCAGAATGAGACTGCTTATTATTATTACTATTATTATTATTATTATTATTATTATTGTTGTTGTCAACACACAACGCAACTTGTGTTGCGTTCATTATGTAAATGGGTTACTGGGTATCTTCGTTCTTATTAATATTGAAGAGGAAGTGATAAGTTAAAATAAAGCTGAACTAAACAGCATTATTAAAGGTTTTACGGGATCTCCATGTATGTTTTTATGTATTTGTGCTCTCTTAAGTCATAAATAATGAAAAGTGCTCCTATAAAGTTTTATATATAGGTAATAATCAACTACAACGAAATATTTTCAGAGAATAAGTGTCTTAAACAAGTAACTTGACATAGGAGACCTTTGGTTTGTCTGTTTCGATTTCGAAGTTACGGATATAAGCTTCTGAAGTAACCACCACAGTCTGATGATGATAGCATTCGAGAACACCACAACAAAAACGAAGGGCCATTGGGGAATGCACCTTGCTGGTGCAATGGTTATGACATTAACTTCGCACAATAGGCAGTATTTATTTTCGAGCTCAATCTCTCCACCACGCAGCACTTCTTCGTATGGACAAAGAGAAGTTAAATTCATGGCAGGAAACGAACCTATGACCTTCGGTTCATCAACTTTTGGCGTTAGATATTAAACCAGAAGAGTAATTAAATGCATACCTCTAGAGTAGGTTACATAACGCAAGAAGGAAGTTAATCTATGGACAGTGTCGCACTATCAAGAGATTTCTTCGAGATTTAAGAGAACTTTATCGCAGTAAATCTTAAGACGCGAATAACGAGTTGCTGAAAATCGATTTTTATAAGTTCGGGTATCAGTATTAAAAACATTTTAATTGGGTTTCTTCCTGAATTTAACTTAACATCAACTTATCTGTATTTGAAACCAATTTGTTTAACACCTTATAACTGCGTTATGTTTAGCCATGTAGCATGCATTTCCTTTCTGAAATTACTTTTATCAGACACACTTATAATCTCTTAAATTATTTCAATGCAGTGCATTAACATCCTGTATAAAATTCATAGCTCACATGAAGGATATACTGTTATGACTACTTGGCTAATTTAGTTAACCTCAAAAAAGCGAGAAACGTACATTTAGTTTTGTATACATCTTATTTACACATTTCATACTTAAGAAGTTAGGCTAAGCACACCAAGCAAGATAGCTAGGTATGGGGCTTGCACTCTGAAGGTACCAAGTTTGCTTACGGTATATTATTACACAATCAGACCATGTTTGTTTCGTGGCTTTCCCTATCGATAGGCAAATAATGAGGCGGTTTCTATCGATCATGATGTTCATTACATTTCCCATTTATTCCGTTTACTTCTCATCTTTAAACGTGTGCTTCTAGGTTTCTGGTATATGGCTATACTGGTCAGTTGGGGTGAAATGCTCTTCAAAGGAAACAGCACTACCCGTGGACACTAGAGGGTTGCTTGATGGACGAATCATTCATCGCCGGCAGCTCCAGGAACGGCTCTTCAATCTTGTAAAGGACTTCCGCGAGTCTCTAAGATCCAAGTGCCCACGACGTGTAGCCTCCTGTGCTTCCTTCACTTCATCCCTTCCTCCTGAGGGATTGTAAGCTTTGTTATACACACAGGCTACGTTTTAATCGTTATTTAACTTGTGATAAAGTTATTAAAAGATACATTCATATATTTCGCTATAGGTGCTATAGAATGAAAACATGAATCAATTGCTTGCCTAGCGATAAATTAAATTTACTCACTATTGTCGTTAAAATGTAATATTTTGGATGTTTTCGGTTTTAAAACAGGCTTACTGCAACATAATTCCATTCATATTGTGCGCAGGAAATTCATATCTATGTACAGTATGTATTTTGATAAACATGCCCTTTTCTTGTATGCTTTTTTTATTCTTGATTTGTACCAATAACCCAGAAAAAAGTTTCAATTCTAATTCTAGAAATCTATACAATAATATAGAGAAAAGGAGAGAGAGGGGGGGGAAGAGGGAGAGAGAAAGAAAGAGGCAGGTTGATAGACAGTGTACTATATCCATTCTTGCCCTCGAAACGTGTGGTTTAGTCCACAACTTTATAATCAAGTATTTTCTAAATGTTACAAGCAGAAAACTTATTGTTCCATGCATTCACAATGGTGTTTTATTTAAAAATCTCATTCATTACAACTTCTACAATCCTTCTTTACGAAAGCTCATTTTTCTATATAACTTTTGCATAAATAATCTCACATATATCATTGTAGGTATAAGGGATAGGATAAATCGAATTGGTAGATTGCCTAAGCAGGAGTGACTATATACTGGCCTTGAAATATCATCATCTATCCCTGATATTGAGAAAAAAGCGAAATGCGACAGTACTTTAACTGACTTTGAAGTAAACTGCACCTTAAAGAGACCTGCTTTGTATCTCTTATGTTATGCAAAATTCTTTTTGAATGAACAGGTCATCACAGACCATTCCCAAGGCATTCAAAATGTAAAAAAAAAAAAAAAAAGGGAAAATAATTGAACATTTTGAAAATATTTATATGTAAAGTGTAGTTTATATTGAATATATCGTTAACATCTTCATGTTGCTTATTTATAAGATACTAAACTTCATTATTATACTACTTATGTTTGGTGAGCATCGAACATTTCCTTCTGCAACTATACTATTTCCAATTTTTTTTAACTTATGAGACTTCAAAGCTGTATTTCCAGTTTCAGAATTTGTTGTGTGGATCACAATACTACAGCTACTATAGACAAAGTAGAGGTAAATAGAGCTGAATATAAAATCCGTATATTTAATTATTATATCAAATCAATAAAAACGTTTATTTACTCTAAAACATGGAATGAAACAGTCAATATTTGGGGAGCAAAACGAATTATACCATTATATAAAATCATATCTATGTCAACAAAAAAAAATAACAAAGTTGACCACTACAGACTAAACATTGTTAGATATCGCTAAAAGGCACTGTTCATATTCTGATACTCAAATATTTATTCTGGAATATACGCTATGCATTTTAAACATGCATCATATTTGAAAAGCAAATGCTAGGAATGTAAAATGGTTAATAATGGCATTGATTTAATAGAGAAAGATCTTTAGTATTCTACTCACATGATTTTGTCAACCCACTGTTGTACTCTGGTGTGTACCTGCTTCATATTATTCGAGATAAACATGTGCAGTTGGTGTCTTATTGTGCATTTCTTGCTGGTACAAGGGGAGTAGGGAGGGGTACAGTAGGCTCTAAGTTACGTAAAATATTTTATAATGATGGCCCTGAAAACCCACATTCTTTATATATGCCGGTCCCCATGGTTGCCAGGGCTAGCCGCTTCATGGCGCTGGGGATCGCGAGTTCGAGTCCCGCTTTGGGCGTGATTGTTTGTGTGTTTGTAAATGTCTATGTCTATATCTATGTGAACAAATAAGTGAACAAATAGAAAAACAACAGAAAAGTAGGAAAATAGAAAAACATTTTAAAACATGAAAAACAAGTGAAAGTCCAAGAAAAAAATTAATAACGATCTCCTAATTGAAACAAGTGTAAGTTTTAAAAAATTCAAATCAATGACAAGGTATATCGAAAAAGAGCAACTTCCCTTTGGGTGTGGGTGTTTGTGTGTTGTAAATGTGTATATCTATGTGTACAAATAGGAAATAAATAGGAAAGTAACAGAAAATAGGAAAAATTGACAAACAAGTTTTAAAACACACGAAAAATAAATAAAAAATCCAAGAAAATAAAATGAATATGAAGTTCCTATTTGAAAAATAGCTGTAAGTTTTAGAAAATTCAAATCAATATACCTCGATAAAGAACCACTTCGGAATAATGACTGGTTTAATGATATATAAACTTTGGTGTAATAAGATTTTTTCATCAGTTGGGCAAGAGTCATTCAGAATGAAAAGGAATTCAGAAGCTTTTTATAGAAAATTTAAGATATCTGCACATTTAATTTTTGAGTACAATATATTTAAAATTTCAAACTCAATTTTTCTGAGAAAATCAAATTGCTCAAAAATGTTTCCATGTTAAGGTTAGTTTAGTATGGTGTGGAAATTTCTTGAAAATATTCATGTCACATCTTTGAAATATTCTGAACTTAAACGTTAAATTGAGTAGTTAATATACATATATATATGACTGGCATATCGATCTCCAATTTTTATTGGAATAAAACACTTCTTCTACTTACTATACCTAATAGAGATATTGTGTTTGCGAC